>CM057338.1:136791411-137391411 GCA_030015575.1 Agapanthus africanus
GCAGGTACTTTGCCAAGTGACCAGAGCGGATCAGCTCCTCGATGTAATCACGCAGTTATTTACAATTCTCGTTCGGATGTCCTTGCGTCTGGTGATAGGCACAATACGGGCCTCGGAGCCGCTTGCCCGTGCTTCGGGTATCCAGCGGGAGCCTAAAGAACCTCTCGTCCTTAGCTTCCTCCAACAGCTCGGTCTGGGAGATGTTAAGAGGAGTGTACTCCTGGAACTTCGGGGAGTAAAGTTTTGGTCGGTCGATCCTATTTTCTCTTCTCTGCCCCTCTTATTTTGGTCGGCTTGGTCGCCTCTGGGCAAATTCGAGTTCACCTCCGATTCGAGTTGGATCTCCCGCTCGGTCCAAGCTTTTACTTCGGCCATGGTCTTATGTTGTGCTAATGAAAAAGAGCGGAGCCACTCTTTGTGCCTAAGACCCAACCTTAGTGCGGTGATAACCGTCTTATCGCAGTGCTCGGGGACCTCGAGGAGAGCATTGTAGAAGCGAGTGACATATCTCTTAAAGGATTCTTTGTCCCCGCTCTTTATGGTGAAGAGGTAACCTACCGTCCTCTTCTGTCGTCTGTTCCCGACGAAGTGACCGAGGAACTGGGTCGCCAGCTCATCAAAGGTCGATATGGAGTAGGGCGCTAGCCCCCGGAACCAGTCCCGACCTGCCTGGATTAGAGTGGTGGGAAAAGCGCGGCATTGAGCTGCGTCCGAGTTATCTTGGAAGCTCATGCCCGCTGTAAATACGTCCAAGTGATCTTTTGGGTCGGATTTCACATCAAAAAGCGCCACCTTGGGCGGCTTGTTCTTGGATGAGACATGTTCGGCCAGCAATTCCTCGGTGAAGGGCTTCGTGAGAGAATCCGCGGAATACGTAGCCCCTTCACCGGACGAATGGCCGTCTCTCCGTACGCCCTCGATCTTCTTTTCGAGGGCATCGAGTCGGTGGTGGTAACCCGAGGATTCCGAACAGTCGGAGTGGCAACTGTCCCCGCTCCTGGTCTGCACGGTGGTGCGGGTTCGATTCAACTATATCAGATTTCTCAGATCCTCAGGCGAGGTTCTTCTCGAGTAGTCCCGACGTGCACTTCCGTGGTCTTGACGTGAGTGGGGGCATCGGTCATTCCTGGAAACAGGCGAATTGACCGACACCTCCTTAGAAGGTGTGGGCGCACGTTGGACTTCAGGGAGATGGCCCAGTCCTCCCCGAGACCGGGGTGTGGATCCTTTCGGAGCCCAGCGAGTTATGAAATCGTGGCCCGCACGTGGGCCATGGTTGCCAGAGGTGGCAAGCCGGTGCTCGGTGACGCTGACGGGAGAGTGGGAATCGGCCCTTATGAGCGCGTCGTTGTCTCGGGGGATAGGGGAACATGACCTTGTGAGCAGGGCCCGCCGCCTGAACGTTGACGAGGGCATCCACCATTGACGTGAGTCTGTTGATTTGAGCCGATAAGATGTTGATGAGAATTGGAGGGGGGAAGAACCGCTAACGCCTCCATTGTGGGGGGTGTGGCGGCTCGTGTTGGGATCATCGCGGCTTTCGCTCGCCATCATGTTGAGGGCGGAAGATCAACTTCGATGAGCAGAAGAAATTGCTTTTCCCACAGACGGCGCCAACTGATGGAGCTTCGGATCTCCTTCAGATGCTGTCCTCCGTTGATCCTGCGATGGTGATCTTGGACGGCTGAGATTTGGTTTTGGAGTTGTTGGGTATGGATCTCAATAGGTTGGTGTTGGACGCTGAGCAACCTGCAAAGAATTCCCGGGGTGGGTGACTACCGTAAGACCCTCCAACGATCAAGTTAGAGCCGAGGCATAGAAGCAGTGTAGTGGCGTCATGAGATAATTCGCCCTCCTGAGTTGTCTGAGATAGGGGTTTTTATAGTGGTCGCATGGAGAGAGTAGGCGCGAGATCTTCGCTGTCAGTTACACCCCTGACGTTACGCCTGAGTGAATGATGGGATCCCTCCATTAATGACGGGATACGCTCATTAATGGGGGAATGCGTCAGCATGGGACGCAAGACGTGGGGCGGCGCATATCTCGCCCTGGCGATATACACGGATCCGTTGCGGGGAGTATGGGATCTGCGCTTCTGGTAGATCGGGGGAAGCCGAGGAAGCTCAGCTCGGCGAAGGCTCGGAGATGAGCTGGGAGGCCGAGGAAGATCGGCACGTCAAGGGCTCGGAGACGAGCCGGGGGATGAGAAAGCTCGGCATGCCAGATGGCTCGGAGACGAGCCGGGAGTCTAAGATAGCTCGGAGCCGAGCTGTTGGTAGTTTCTTGGGCGAAGGTGGAATGTATTTAGGGAGGTCCCTTGGGAGGTCGGACACGTTCCTTGAGACGAAGTCCCGAGAAACCCTCATAATGCAACTCATTTATTCCACCCCCGTAGCCTTCGGGACACGTCATCTGCCACGTGTCGTAATCTTGAGGAGATATCACTTGTGAGCATCATCACATATACACCATTAATTATGGTTATAAATTCCTTATATTTTATTATTTTTATCTTACTTTATTATAGGCTTGTTTCACCGATACAAACTCCTCAGGGTGTAAACCCACAACGAAAACACTCAAGACGATGCCTTGTGATATACTACATTTCTATTTTTCAAATAGAAAAAATGATTTTTGCCCTCCTTCCCTAAAAAAAGATGACAGTCACATGAACTAAGCCAATCACCCATGATTTCTAAAGTGGCCGATACATGAAGAGGAGGAAAATATAGGGAGAAAAGATACTGAAAGGTCTAAAAAAAATAACTGTCACGTCCCGCTTTTCAAGATGCGCAAACTACGGCACGTGACAGAGCCAACCATGCTACCTGTGGTTAGGAACCATCCCTCCACAGTCACATTACGGCTGTCTATCGGATATCAAGAACAGTAAAAGAATATAATCTAATTAGTACATGTCCGTCTGCCACAGTAAATAAAGTCAAGAAAATGCATAAACGGAAACGAATCAAGCTCCAATAAACAACATCTGAATCCTGTCCTAATATGGGCTCACATCAAAGAAATAAAACTACGGAAATAAACAAACTAAATATCTTTAATAACACATGTTCAACTCCTCATCGCTCGGCTTGATTGTTAAAGTACTCTTGATCTGCCTGCGGTAAAGGTAAAGGAACTGGGCCATGCAAAACTCAGACGTCAGTGCGTCATAATATCAAAGAAACAGTAATAATTAGGATATGATGATATAATTAAACATGCATACAAAGGATAAATACAAATCTGAAACCGTGAGGTACAAGTATGTGATGTGGATTCTAAAACCGTGCTTCTGGGTTATCTATTCTAAAAGTCTTTGAAATCAACTCAATGGAATCATCGATGTAACTCAATAGTATCCCGTGCGTGCCCGGAACCACAGTCAAGATTCTCGGGCTGAATCCGAGACGTGCTGCTAGACAGTAAACATGTAACATATACAGATGAATAATGTCAGCAGCATCATCCCGGGGTTGGCCTAACCCGTAAAGACTAATCAGTATCAGTATCGAACTGTTGAGTAATAAGTCAGGTTTCATTATTGATTTCTCCTTTCCCCTAAGGTTATGTTTTCAAGTCAAATATTGAAGATGTGAATCTAATGCCAACACATGATCAAACAGGTACAGGTTTTGTCTATGCAGACAACAAGTTACGTCCGTTAGGACAATAAGTCAGGATTGTCGGCATTAGTAATAATATCCAAGTAACAATTCAAGTAGTGTGTCATGAACATGTCATGTGATATATATTAACCAAATAGATGCCAAATGTGAAACTGTAATCGATATCGGAACACAGCAAATAAAACTGATGTCAGGATGCATATGTATTTATCTGTAATAACCATTATACGTCCATGATTATGTATGATGCAAATTAGATAACATATTGTACTGATGTAGTAGTATAATGATATCATGATGTTCCGGCATGCAACTAGATATGCTATTATCAGTACGGATACGAACAGATAACATAATACTGTAAATCGGTAATAGTTGCTTAATAATAAAACATATGTACTATGTTTATTTATATAGATATTGATATAATATAACATAGCATGTTGCAAGTTAATCTTGCCTGATCGGATCTCACATCAAGATACGGATGCTACATTTCGATGTCGGATTAACGTCGCGATGCAACTCACACGTGTAGGACTGGGCTTGGCTGATCAGTAACGTGGTGTGATGACTAGGCTGGACGACGGCGGTGATTGGGTCGTCCGGATCGTCGGCGACGCGCGCGACTCCGGCGAGACAGTCGGAAAATCAAGAAAGAAAGAAGAATGGGGCTGCTGGTGTTTGAGTTCTGGGGACAGAGAACAGAAGAGAAGGTGACGGTGATGATGGTGGGTTGCCATTGGCGATGAGGGAAGAGGGTTTCTTGGGTTGCTGTTGGGTTCTGGGGGTTAATGAGGGTGGTGGTGATGGTTTGTGGTGTCGGGGAGCGGAGAGGGAGGTGAGGAGGTGATGGTGGGGTGAGGGTGATGGCGACGTCGAGTCTTCAGCGGTGAGGGGTCGGGGTTTCTGGGTTGCTGCTGGTGGCGTCGTCGGGGTTGTGCAGGGATGTCGTGGTGCTCGGGAAGAAGGAAAAGGGGAGAGGAGGTGGAGAGGGTGGTGACGACGGCGGTGAGCACGAGCTCGAGGTGTGGTCAGTGAGGGTGCGGGCGATGGCGATGACTAGGGTTCTTGGGTTTCTTGCGGGCAGGGGAGGTGAGGAAAGAAAGAAGGAGAGAGAAGAGGTGAGGGTGTTTTTATTTATTAGGTTAATAATTATTTATATAAGTTTAGTGAGAGAGAGAGAGACAGAGGGATAGAGAGAGACTGAGAGAGAGAGAGAGAGAGAAAGATAGAATATAATAATTAGTTAAATATATACATATTATATTATATGTAATATGTTAGTTTAATTTTTAGTTTAGAAAATAATATATATATATATATATATATATATATATATATATATATATATATACAGCTAATATCAAAGTACTCTGAAATTACCCGGGTCTTTTCTAAAAATCTAGTTTTAGAATATGGAGAATATATATAAAAGTTAAAATTATAATGCAATACCCGGTTAATAAAAATGCATTATCCGCACCCAAAACCAATAATAAATAAGAAGTTGTTGCAATATTTGAAAATACCCCAAATAAAATATAGTATAAATGCACTAGGGTGTTACATTATACCCGACTACAAAACAATTTCGTCCTCGAAATTTTCGGAACAAGAAAAGACAAGAAAACACGGATCTAAGAAAAGAGGTGTAGAAACTTTTGTCAGATCTCGTCTTCACGTTCCCAAGTAGATTCTCCGTGCAAACGATTCCCCCATGAAACGAGTACTAGAGAGATAACTTTGTTCTTGAGGAGCTTGTCTCACCGATCCACTATCGCCATTGGTCGTTCTTCATATATTAAGTCCTCCTTTACTGTCAGCTCCGAGTGATCGAGGATGTGCGTCTCATCTCGAACATACTTGCTGAGTTGAGATACATGAAACACGTCATAAACACTCGCCAAGGATGATGCTAAAGCCAATCGATAAGCTACCTTTCCAATATGCTCGATAATACCGAAAGGCCCCACGAATCGAGGACTAAGCTTGCCTCGACTGCTAAATCGAATCACTCCTCTGGTCGATGATATCTTTAAGAATACAAGATCACCAATTGCGAACTTTAGAGATCTTCGTCCTGTATCGGCCCAACTTTTCTGTCGATCTTGTTCCGCCTTCATATGATTTCGGATCACGTTGACTTTCTCCACTGTTTGCATAATAAGATCCGGTCCCAATAATTTTTTTCTCCAATATCGTCCTAATAGACGGACGAGTGACACTTGCGACCGTATAATACTACGAATGGAGCCATCTGTATAGTCGCCTGAAAACTGTTATTATAGGAAAACTCCACCAAGTGCAAATGATCCTCCTATGAACCCTTGAAGTCTAACATGCATGCTCTCAACATATCTTCAACAGTTTGGATCGTTCTTTCAGAGTGGCCATCTGTCTGAGGATGATAGGCAGTGCTAAATTTCAAGCGAGTCCCCAAACTTTCCTGTAGACTCCTTCAAAAGTGTGATAAAAATCGGGTATCACGATGAGAAATGATGCTCATTGGTACTCCATGAAATCTCATAATCTCCTGCATGTACCGTTCTGCTAAAGCCTCCATTGACTGACTAACTCGAAACGGTATAAAATGAGCTGCTTTGGTTAATCGATCAACAATCACCAAAACTACATTTTTGCCCTTTGGACTCCATGGTAATGCTGTCACGAAATCCATGGTTATATGTTCCCACTTCCATTGAGAAATCGGAAGTGGTTTCAATAAACCAGCTACCCTTTAATGTTCAGCCTTGACTTGTTGACACACCAAACAATTCGATACGTAGTGAGCAATCTCCCTTTTCATGCCTTCCCACTAGAAATGTTCTCGCAGATCTCTGTACATCTTCGTACCTCCCGGATGTACGGAACATGCGGAACTATGAGCCTCTTTCATGACTTCTTCACGAACATCTTCTTTAGGCACACATAGACGACTATCATATCGTAACGAACCGTCTTCATGAATCAACAGATCCGTTCGAAGTCTCGCTTCTACTTGTTCTCGAAACTTCTGCAATCTTGGATCGTGCGACTGCGCTGCTTTAATATTATCGATCAAGGATGACTGTATTTACAACTGCATCAATTGTCCTGAAGAATTCGACAGTACAATCTCCAATTCGAATCTCTGAAAATTATCTATAATCTCCTTCTGTGCAGTCAACATCCGTATTGCTGGCAACCGACTTAGAGCATCTGGCATTACATTAACTTTTCCCAGATGGTATTTTAGATCAAGATCATAGTCAGCCATCGGCTCCAACTATCTACGCTGCCTCATGTTGAGCTCTTTCTGTGTAAACACATATTTTAGGCTCTTGTGATCGGTAAATACTTCTACCCTTTCGCCCAATAAGTAGTGTCTCCAAATCTTCAAAGCAAAAATCACTGTTGCTAGCTCCAAATCATGAGTTGGGTAGTTCTTCTCATGATTCTTTAATTTTCTTGATGCATGGGCTATAACCTTCCCATGCTGCATTAGAACACATCCTAAGCCTTTTCCAGATACGTCGCTGTGAATAACCAACCCTCTGGAACCGTCTGACACTGTCAAGATAGGAGTGGTGGTCAATCTTTCCTTCAACACTTCAAAAGCCGACGGAAATTTCTCTGTCCATACAAACGGTACCTCCTTTCGTGTTAGCTTGGTCAATGGCTTTGCTATTCGAGCGAAGTTCTCCACAAACCTTCTATAGCATCCGGCAAGTCCAAGAAAACTTCTGATCTCCCCTATATTCTTTGGAATTGGCCAATCATGAACAACTGCAATCGTTTCAGGGTCAACGGCTATATCATCTCCGGATACGACATGATCCAAGAACTTCACTTCTTCGAGCCAAAACTCGCTCATGCTCATCTTAGCATATAACCTTTCTTGCCTTAAAGTTTGCAGTGCGATTCTCAAGTGTTCTGCATGCTCTTCTTTGCTTCTCGAATAGACCAAAATATCATCAATAAACACTACTACGAACTGGTCTAGGTAAGGTGAAAAGATTCGGTTCATCAAGTCCATAAATATTGCCGGTGTATTAGTAACTCCAAATAGCATCACTAAGTACTCGTAATGCCCATATCGAGTTCGGAACGCTGTCTTGCAAATATCTTCTGATTTCACCCGAACTTGATGATATACGGATCTTAAATCCAACTTTGAGAATACCCTCGCGCCACTGAGTTGATCGAATAATTCGCCGATGCAAGGGATTGGGTACTTGTTCTTAATAGTCACCCGGTTTAATTCTCGATAATCGATGCACATCCTCCGCATGCCATCCTTCTTCTTGACTAGAAGAACTGGAGCTCCCCAGGGTGAATTGCTGCTGTGAATCCAACCCTTCTATAGTAATTCGGCAACTTGTTTCTTTACTTCTTTCAATTCCATCGGCGCCATTGGATAATAAGCCTTTGAAATCGGCGTTGCTCCAGGAATAAGATCAATCGCGAGCTCCTCATCTCGTTTTGGCGGTAAACCCGAGATGTCCTCGAACACATCCATAAACTCTCGAACTACTGCTGGCGCTTCTTTCTTGTCTACTTCCATCGACGAAAGAACGGCACTTGTTGGCCTAGCCCTAAATTCGACTGGTCCGACAGATCTACTACCTCCTGAAAATATAAACTCCGGATGTCCGGAAATCTGGAAAATCACTTTCTTTGCCCTACAATCGATGTGAGCATGGAAAATGCCAAGAAAATCCATTCCCAAGACAACATCATAGCTGCTAGTATCAATCACCAAGAAATCCGCGAATAACTCTCGTCCACAAATAACAATCGAACAATCCTTGCACTCACTACTAGATATAATTTTTCCATTCCCAGTGTGTATGTCCCAGCAACTAGACATGGCCGCATGTGGAATCGAGTGTGCACTAATAAACTTGGATGACATAAAACAATGGAATGCACCAGAATCGAATAATGCGAATGCGAGAAAATTATAAACGAGTAGGGTACCTGAAACAACTTCATCTGAAGCTTTGGCCTCTTCGGCCATCAAAGTGAAGGCCCGTGCTTGATTAGGCCTCTGAGTAATCTACTTCTGGCGATGAATCTGCTTCTGCGGTGGCTTCTGAATATCGTCCCTCAATCGTTGCTTTGAAGGGCAAGTATTGATGGTATGGTCATCTGATCCGCAAACAAGACAGAGTCTAAGCCTCCTTCGACATTCCTTCTGTAGGTGTCCGGGTAGATGGCAAAAGTCACAAATCACACTTCTTTTCTGATCGGATACAACGGGCTTCTTCATGGGTATAATGCCTCGCTTGTTCACCGGAATGCTTCTGCGTACAGGAGCTTTGTTTAGCGCAAACGCCAGCTTCCGCACTACGACGTCTTACTGTTGAGAACCATTCGCTTTCACCGATAAACTCTGCTGCTCCCTAGCCGCCTTGAGAACTTGGGAGAAGGTGGTCAATTCCATAGATATGATGTGTCTCTGAATCTCCACATCCAAGCTACGCACAAACCTCCGTTCCCTATCTACCTCATTGGCAACCAAAGAGCCTGCAAATCGACTGAGCCGAGTCCACTCAGCCGCATGCGCATCAATGGATCTGCCATTCTGCTTTAGGCTAATAAACTTCTCTTCCATCTCTTCCCGAGCGGATTGCGGAAAGAACTTCTCTAAGAAACACCGCGAAAAGGTTGCCCAACTGATCGGCTTAGTCAGAAAGGTCTCCTCTACGATCCACCACTCGCGAGCATAATCTACCAACCGGATGCGTACTATATCCACCCTTTTCTTATTTGAAATCTGCACGGTGACAAGCAGATTCTCTGTATGAACTAGTTATTGCTCCACTGGCAATGGCTCCTCCAATCCTGTAAATGTGGATGGACCGAGCTTTCTAAAGTCCGCCACGGTGCCCTCACGCTGTGCTGGCCTGGGTGCTACTGCGACTACGGACCGCTGGACTGTCCGCAGACCCTCCTGGAAAGCCTCAGCCTACCGCTGATTCGGCTCAGTTTGCCACTTATGGTTTTCCAGCATACCACGTATAACTCCTAGCAATGCGGCGTTATCAACATGTCTCTGGTATGACCGCAGGTCTCTATCCACTATGATTATGAAGCCAAGACACTGAAGAGGATTAGCAACGGTAAACAGGATTCAATAAACAAGATAGTTATAAATTCAAGACTGGCAAGATAGAAATATGGATGGACATGTTCCTAATTCCGGGTTTCATGGTTAGTGTATAGGGTTCAATACCCAACTACAAAAGAACCAATCCCGACTGACTCTAAATCCTAGGGCTCTGATACCAAACAAACCCTGTCACGCCCCGCTTCCCAAGATGCGCAAACTACGACACGTGACAGAGCCAACCATGCTACCCGTGGCTAGAAATCATCTCTCCACAGTCACATTACGGCTATCTATCGGATATCAAGAACAGTAAAAGAATATAATCTAACTAGCACATGTCCATCTTCCATAGTAAATAGAGTCAAGAAAATGCATAAGCGGAAACGAATCAAGCTCCAATAAACAATATCTGAATCCTGTCCCAATATGGGCTCATATCAAAGAAATAAAACTACGGAAATAAACAAACTAAACTTCTCTAATAACACATGTTCAACTCCTCATCGCTCGGCTTGATTGTTAAAGTACTCTTGATCTGCCTGCGATAAAGGTAAAGGAACTGGGCCATGCAAAACCTAGACGTCAGTGCGTCGTAATATCAAAGAAACGGTAATAACCAGGATATGATGATATAATTAAACATGCATACAAATGATAAATACAAATCTGAAATCCTGAGGTACAAGTATGTGATGTGGATTCTAAAACTGTGCTTTTGGGTTATCTATTCTAAAAGTCTTTGAAATCAATTTCATGGAATCGTCGATGTAACCCAATAGTATCCCGTGCGTGCCTGCGACAACGGTCAAGATTCTCGGGTTGAATCCGAGACGTGCCGCTAGGCAGTAAATAGGAAACATGTACAGATGAATGATATCAGCATCATCATCCCGGGGCTGGCCTAGCCCGTAAAGACTGATCAGTATCAGAATCGAACTGTTGAGTTACAAGTCAAGTTTCATTATTGATTTTCCCTTGTTAGTGTATATGCCCTAGGGGCCATTATTGTATCATATTAGCTTATATATTATTTAATGGATGCTTGGGATATTCACAGTTATATTAACAGTCTTGCTAAACATGGTAGTACGCTACTTGGTTTATATCTATCTTAATATGTGTATATGTTAGCATATCGAGAATACATATTGATAGAGCCCTTAGGATCTTGCTTGACTACCAGCGTTATGATGGCAGTCACACTAGTGGGGGCTGGGTAGTCTACAAGCACATCCTTTTTCAGGTCCCTAGTCGTAGGATTATCGAGACAGGGCATCGATACTCCAGAGTAGACTAGTGTGTACGCTTCTCATCCCAGTTGGGGAGATGGTCTGTCCCACAGCCATTAGTACGTTGTACTGGAGATAGTATACAGGTGCTCGTAGGGTTATGGGTACACCGGACATGACTCGCAGGGAACTGTTGGTTGGTATTATACCCGTCGTCAGTTAACAGTTCCCAGGTGACATGAGTATAGCTTAGTCCGCAGACTTAACACTGCCGCTTCCTCTCGAGTGTGTTCCCACTATTCTTAGATTGCTACCCTACCACGGCTCAAAGGAGTCGTGCAAACAGGTAGCAGTTGGGTGCAGTCCCAAAGCACTTGGAGACAGTGGCGGTTAGATAGGATTCGTCTCTCCCGGTATTGGGAGTTGATATCGTGCTGTGTTTGGAGAGCCATTACGCAAAGTCCCTGGCCAGGGCAAACGAGATTTACTGGTAGGATTTCCAGTAGCTTCTCAAGGTGTAATGGGCTTCACTCCGACACGACTTATACCGCTTATAGGGGACTGACGATTGCCGCCCCCTAGGCCCGATATGCGATAGTCTTAGACGAACAGACCGGACTGTACGGAGATTGTCACGTCAGGCTCAGAAGGAGTTCGGATGGGTTTCCTCATCGGCCTTCTTATTGACATCTACCTGGGGACCGTTACGTACAGCTAGTACCGCTTGCGGCCTGTGGTTAAACCCACTGCCAGCACAGTGTCGAGTCTTTAGAGCCCTACACAGAGAGTTTCCCTACTTCAGGCGAAACGATATAGAGGTCGTATGGTTTTACGACAGGGTTCGGACACATACGTGTTTTTACACACGTACGATGTTCGGACAGTTTATACTAACAGGCTTTGGTTTAAGCCAGATTCTAGTATTGGAATATTGGATTTATACAGTTTCAGTATTTCCGTGTTTTCACGATGGGAGGGGCATTCTCATAATTAGTCGAGAAGCTTTTAGAAGATTGATGAGTTGGAGGCTTAGGTGGAATTTGCATTAAATGGATTAATGACTCATGGTGTGATTCATACAAAGGAGTTAATGAAGCATTTATTGCTTAATGACTCATGAGATGATTCACACAAAGTGAGTTAATGAAGCATGGTTGATATTATCATATGATTATTCATTTAATAATCATTATGCTTCATATATTCACAAATGAGATATTATTCATATCATTCTCACTCTCACCTTTTCTCTCCTCAAGCTCTCTCTCTTCAAAGAACTAACCTTAACCTCTCATGTGTTGAGATCCAAGGGTTAGCAAGACTAATACATCCATAATCCTCTTCTATATCCTCTAGGTTACTTTGATTAGCACTCATAGCAACCTAGTTAACTCAAGTGAGAGGTTAAATCTTGGAGAAGTAGCTCTCGGGTGGATCTTCTATCACAACGAGGAGGCCGACGAGGAGGTGGTCAACAAGAACAAGAAGGACTTGATTCATTAGGTATAATCATCTATCATAGTAGCTAATCACTTCTAGATAGTTGTTAGTTAGGGTTTAGCAAAGATCCGTAAAGTTAGTCGATGTTAGTTTAAACAAAATGATTGTTTTACCTATTCCGCCTCTCCGCATCTTGTGGGGTGTCTAACGTTGACTTACAGTGGTATCAGAACCTTGCTAAATCATAACTAACTTATTAGCAAAGTCGTTAGAAATTCGATCGCAAAACGAACCTGAAAAAACATCATTTAAACCAAGTTTCTGCCGTTTTTAAAACGGGGTCTAAAATTTTTTCAAGGACCCTAAAAAATACAAGCAGGGAATTTTAAGAATTGTGAAGAAATTTGGGACTGTGAATCGACCAAAGCTCCGCGGAACCGCCGCCGATCCAAGCGATCCGCCGCGGATCCGCGGCCGAGTTGACTCCGATTCAGCCCAAATTTGCTCAGTTATTCTTCTGTGTTGATGTTGTGTTTTCTGGGATGATTTGTTTCTGCTCAGGTTTAATGTGCACAGAGAATTATTTGGAGTAGAATCATTTATGTTTGCTTGATCGAAATTCTAAGATGTTTGGCTAACTTGATTATATCTGTGATGTGTTTAATATGTTTGTAAACCTCCCCTAACTGCTAGTATGTCGGTTAGCAGGGGGTTGCACATTTCTGTAATGGTTTTTACTGGTTTGTGAATGTGGACTTGTTGGATTGTCGTGAATGGATAGCCGGGGATGTGAGACGAGTGTTTATTTCATTCATATGTAATTTGTAAATTGTTGTAATATTCTTTTGCGGGGCACATCCGGGTTGAGCTTGTAGCCACCGTTGTATTATTTCATTTACTGTTTTCTGCTCCTAGGATAGGCCCAAGATGGGGTACACAAACTACCGGATACTTTTAAGTGTTTAGTGGCCTACTCACGTTGTTGAGGGAGACCGCTTTACTTCGGGTACTTGGCGGGTAGTTTGCCGTACCCGTAGGGGTTTAGGGTAGGGTTTTGGCTATTTATCACGACTGTGTAATCCGTCTTTCTTTGCAGGCTCAAAAGGAATGCAGATTCGTAGAAAATCCAATATGTTCATCTGTGATCTGGAATGCCTATTATTGTGTCTGATGAATGTACAATATCTATTAGGCGTCACTTATGTTTTACACCCGCGCTAGCCCAGCCCCCGCTCTGTCGTTAGTTAAGTAACCTAACGGGTGAATGACGGGACCCAGTGGCGAATGCGGATGGCATAAGGGGACGTTGTATTTTCGTTGTTTTCTGCAATGATAGGTTAATTGATGGGACACATTATATTAATGCAAAGAAAATAAACCAAAGTTGAATCGTTGGAACAGTTTAAAAGAAGTCACTCGGTTATTTTAAAACAGAAGATATTTTTAATTGCGGAGCTTTAACCACTCCTTTTAAAAGCTATCAGGTTCCTTCGATCATATTAAGCACTACGTTCACAGTTTCGCCAAAATCATTCGTAGCCCTCCGTCATTTCACTTGGGTATTCAGTAGTATTCAAGCTATGTATTTTGACCAACACCAAGGCATAGTGTTTGGTAGCTGCTGGGTATTCATTTGTTGCATAGATAGATGAGTTAGTTTGGGACAGTCGTACTATCATTTAGCCAACGTCAGGGGTATGTACGGATGGGTTCAAATTAACAAGATAATGATGGGTAGAACTTGACATGTGACTTATGACATTTTGACTAACGCCAATGTCATAAGAGTATGGGGCAGAAATTTATATCGGGAATTTCTAAAGAAACTGAAATTTGCAAAGAGTTGCATACCATTTGGAGTGTGATAATTTTGGTAGGATTCCTTCAGCTTTATCACACGATGATATTTGGATCCCGATCCTACTGTGAGTATCCGCTACTCATCAGGAGATTCATCACTTAACGATCAATGCTATAAACCAAGTAGGTGTCGAGAAAGGTGTCAGCGGGGCTACGCCCCCAGAGAAAAGAGGTTATTTAATTAAGGAACTTCGCGAAAGCGTCGGATAACCTCCCTCGAAGTACCGACATCGGCCTGGCTGAACGGTTAAGCAAGTATTGTACGGTGAGAATAGTTCTGACTAGTTCTTCCTTTTTGGTTTGAGGAGGGATTCGAGAAACAGTGGGAGCTATCCTGTTTAGATAAACTAAAAACCACTCTAAACTTGCAAGAGCATCATGCTAAAGTGTTCCCTCTCTCTCTCTCAATTGCAGCGACCCAGATCATGACAGGCCTTAAGTTACTATTAGATAAAAATATTCTGACATGGCCAAACTATAAAGATTGGTTCCAGAATGTCAAGATGGCTTTGACTTATGACAAATTGGAGTATGTCCTTACTACTAAGGCACCTGCTGTCCCTGGTCCAGAATCCAGTATTGCGGATAAGGAAATCCACAAGACCTGGGAGTTAGATTGCGCGAAGGCCAAATGCATCGTGCTTGCCTCTATGAATAATGAACATCAGAGGAGGCACGAGAATATGGATCTTGAATCCATATTTCTCTACACCAAGGAACTGTATGGAGAGCAATCTCGTATAGCTAGATACGAGACCTCGAAGAATTTGTTTCAGTCGAGGCTGGCCGTCGGATCATCTGTAGGAGAACATGTCCAAAAGATGATTGGCTATATAGAAGAGCTCGCGGACTTCGGGATGACTTTAGAGAACGAGCTCTATACAGACTTGGTTCTTCAGTCCCTTCCTTCCACCTACGCCCAATTTATCTTGAATTTCAACATTCATGGTAAGGAAGTTGAGCTTCCAGAACTCCTTAACATGTTGAGGAGTGCATAGGGCACCTTGCAGAAGGCAAGGGAAACACCCGCTATGTTTGTTTGCGGTGCTTCCTCTTCCGGGTCCATGGCTAGGACCAAAGGAAGGAAGAAGAAGGCCGCTACCAAACCAAGAGGAGGTGTTGGTAAGGTGGGAGCTAAGGGAAAGGCGAAGGTTGCGGTGCCAGTAGTGGCAAAGGACGAGTGCTTCCACTGTCGTAGGAAAGGCCACTGGAAGAATGATTGCAAAGCTTGGATTGCCAAGAAGCAGGACCCGAAGCAAGCTGTGGCTTCGACTTCAGGTGTGTTTGTAATTGAAACTTGTGTGTCAATCAACTCTACTTCCTGGGTATTGGATACCAGATCAGGATCTCATATATGCAATTCATTGCAGGCACTGAGAAATCGTAGAGTGCTGAAGATTGGTGATATGACCCTCCAGGTTGCTAACGAAGCTAGCGTGGGTGCTGTGTCCGTAGGGGATTATCACCTTGGATTGACGAGTGGACATATTTTTGTTTTGCATAACTATTTTTGTGTACCCAGTTTAACGTATAATATCATATCAGTATCGTTATTATCAAAAGAAGGTTATGATTTCACGTTTGTAAGCGATATTGTTAACATTCACCTTAATCATGGTTTGATTGGGTCCGGTACACTAGATAACGGTATATATGTGTTAAACCAATTACAGATTTTCAATGTCCAGAACACACTAAAAAGAAAGTCTCCTGATATAAATCAGGCTTTCTTATGGCATTGTAGACTAGGTCACATCAATGAGACAAGGTTAACTAAGTTACATAGAGAAGGATATTTGGATCCGTTCGAATATCAATCTTATGCCACTTGTCAATCATGTCTCAAAGGAAAGATGATAAAGAATCCATTCACTGGACATGGAGTAAGAGCGAGCGAGCTCTTAGGACTCATACACAGCGATGTGTGTGGTCCAATGTCTACACATGCAAGAGCTGGTTTTTCATATTTCATTACTTTTACGGATGATTACTCTAGGTATGGATTCATTTTCTTAATGAAACATAAATCCGAGACCTTTAAGAAATTCCAAGAATATAAGAATGAAGTAGAAAACCAAACCGGCAAAAGTATCAAGACACTGAGATCTGATCGAGGTGGTGAATACTTAAGTGCCGAGTTTCTGGGTTACCTAAAAGAGAAAGGAATTCTCTCTTAGCTTACTCCTCCATACACTCCACAACATAACGGTGTATCGGAAAGACGGAACCGAACCCTATTGGATATGGTACGTTTCATGATGAGTAATGCTAAGTTACCGCGATCTTTCTGGGGTTATGCGCTAGAATCAGTTGCATATCTTTTGAACAGGGCTCCTACCAAGACTGTGCCTACCACACCATATCAGATGTGGAGTGGGAAGAAACCCTATCTTCAGTATCTGAAGATATGGGGATGTCCAGCTTTTGTTAAAAAGCAGCATGCGGACAAACTCGAGGCACAATCAGTATAGTGTAAGTTTGTGGGATATCCAAAGAACTCCAAGGGGTATTTCTTCTATTACGCAGAGGAACAAAAGGTTTTTGTTTCTCGTAATGCCCATTTTCTAGAACAGCAGATTTTAGAAAAGGAAACAAGTGGGAGCGCAATAGAACTGGAAGAAATTCCAGAACCACAAACTACTACTGAAAGTTTGGTAGAACCAGAAGTTCAAGAAGAACAGGACATTCCCGCACCCCTCCGCAGGAGTAGTAGGCCATCTCATCCGCCTGAGAGATACTACGGTTTTCTCATAGACGGGGATAGAGAAAATTGCATCATTGATAATGATGAACCTACTAGCTTCCAGCAGGCCATCCAGAACGGCGACTCAGTAAGATGGCTGGATGCAATGCGGAACGAAATGGAGTCCATGTACACCAACAAAGTATGGACTTTGGACTTTGCTCCAGATGGGGTAAAACCCATAAGATGCTAGTGGATCTTCAAGAAAAAGATTGGTGTAGATGAACAGGTTGAAACCTATAAGGCTAGACTTGTTGCAAAGGGTTTTCGTCAAAGAACTGGTTTGGACTATGAAGAAACTTTTTCTCCAGTGGCTATGCTCAAATCCATTCGTATCCTTCTTGCCATTGCCGCCTTCCATGATTATGAGATCTGGAAGATGGACGTAAAGACGGCTTTTCTAAATGGTAATTTAGAAGAGTGCGTCTATATGGATCAGCCAGAAGGTTTCAATCAGAGTGGGAGCAGCGGGAAAGTGTGCAAGTTGCTTAAGTCCATTTATGGACTAAAGCAGTCGTCGCGGCGTTGGAACATCTGTTTTGATGAAACAATCAAAGAATATGACTTTATCAAAAATCCAGATGAACCATGTATATATAGTAAAATTGTAGCATGAACTATCGTATTCCTCGTCTTGTACGTGGATGACATTCTATTGATAGGAAATGACATTCCTATGCTACAATCTGTCAAAGGATTCTTGTCACACAGGTTCTCCATGAAAGACCTGGGTGATGCCTCTTACATTCTGGAGATCCAGATCTATCGTGATAGATCTAAGAGGATGTTGGGACTTTCGCAGTCTAGGTATATCAACACTATACTGAAAAGATTTAGTATGGAAGATTCTAAGCGCGGTAATTTACCAGCTTGTCATGGAATCACCCTATCCAAAGAAATGCCTCCCAAGACTGATTTGGAAAGGGATCGCATATCAGTTATACCCTACGCTTCTGCGGTAGGCTCTATAATGTATGCGATGTTGTGCTCCAGACCAGATGTAGCTTACGCACTGAGCGTGGTAAGCCGGTATCAGTCAGACCCAGGGAAGAAGCACTGGATAGCAGTAAAGAACATTCTCAAGTACCTGAGAAGGACTAAGGAGATGTTCTTGGTTTTCGGCGGAAAAGACCTCAAGATCGAGGCTTTTGCTGACTCCAGCTTCCAGAGTGACAAGGATGACTCCAAGTCCATGTCAGGTTATGTCTTTACCCTCAATGGAGAGGCGGTGTGCTGGAAGAGTTCCAAGCGGGACACCGTTGCTGACTCGACGATGGAAGCGGAGTATATCGCTGCTTGCGATGCCGTAAAAGAAGCAGTCTAGATAAAGAAGTTCCTCACAGAACTTCAGGTGGTTCCATCCATTGTTAATCCAATACCTCTGTATTGCGACAACAACGGGGCTATAGCTTTAGCAAAGAAACTCAGGTCCCATCAGAAGTCCAGACACATCTTAAGGCGGTATCACCTGATCAGGGAGATCATAGATCGCCGGGAGATCGAGGTCCGGAGAGTTGCTACAGAGGAGAACACTGCAGATCCATTCACAAAGGCCTAACCCCAGACTCAATTTGAGAGGCTATTCGAGATGATAGGTCTTCGATACGCCAGTACATGGCCCTAGTGCAAGTGGGAGATTGTTAGTGTATATGCCCTAGGGGCCATTATTGTATCATACTAGCTTTTATATTACTTAATGGAAGCTTGGAATATTCACAGTTATATTAACAGTCTTGCTAAACATGGTAGTACGCTACTTGGTTTATATCTATCTTAATATGTGTATATGTTAGCATATCGAGAATACATATTGATAGAGCCCTTAGGATCTTGCTTGACTGCCAACGTTGTGATGGCAGTCACACTAGTGGGGTCTGGGTAGTCTACAAGCACATCCTTTTTCAGGTCCCTAGTCGTAGGATTATCGAGACAGGGCATCGATACTCCATAGTAGACTAGTGTGTACGCTTCTCATCCCAGTTGGGGAGATGGTCTGTCCCACAGCCATTAGTACGTTGTACTGGAGATAGTATACAGGTGCTCGTTGGGTTATGGGTACACCAGACAGGACTCGCAGGGAACTATTGGTTGGTATTATACCCGTCATCAGTTAACAGTTCTCAGGTGACATGAGTACAGCTTAGTCCGCAAACTTAACACTGCTGCTTCGTCTCGAGTGTGTTCCCACTGTTCTTAGATTGTTACCCTACCACGGCTCAAAAGAGTCGTGCAAACAGGTAGCAGTTGGGTGCAGTCCCGAAGCACTTGGAGACAGTGGCGGTTAGATAGGATTCGTCTCTCCCGGTATTGGGAGTTGATATCCCGCTGTGTTTGGAGAGCCATTACGCAAAGTCACTGGCCAGGGCAAACGAGATTTACTGGTAGGATTTCCAGTAGCTTCTCAAGGTGTAATGGGCTTCACTCCGACACGACTTATACCGCTTATAGGGGACTGACGCTTGCCGCCCCCTAGGCCCGATATGCGATAGTCTTAGATGAACAGACCGAACTATACGGAGATTGTCACATCAGGCTTAGTAGGAGTTCGGATGGGTTTCCTCATCGGCCTTTTTATCGACATCTACCTGGGGACCTTTACGTACAGCTAGTACCGCTTGTGGCCTATGGTTAAATCCACTGCCAGTGTAGTGTCGAGTCTTTAGAGTCCCACACAGAGAGTTTCCCTGCTTCAGGCGAAATGATATAGAGGTCGTATGGTTTTACGACAGGGTTCGAACACATACGTGTTTTTACACACGTACGATGTTCGGACAGTTTATACTAGCAGGATTTGGTTTAAGCCAGATTCTAGTATTGGATTATTGGATTTATACAGTCTCAGTATTTCCGTGTTTTCACGGATGGGAGAGGCATTCTCATAATTAGTCGAGAAGCTTCTAGAAAATTGATGAGTTGGAGGCTTAGGTGGAATTTGCATTAAATGGATTAATGACTTATGGTGTGATTCATACAAAGGAGTTAATGAAGCATTTATTACTTAATGACTCATGAGATGATTCACACAAAGTGAGTTAATGAAGCATGGTTGATATTATCATATGATTATTCATTTAATAATCATTATGCTTCATATATTCACAAATGAGATATTATTCATATCATTCTCACTCTCACCTTCTCTCTCCTCAAGCTCTCTCTCTTCAAAGAACTAATCCTAACCTCTCATGTGTTGAGATCCAAGGGTTAGCAAGACTAATACATCCATAATCCTCTTCTATATCCTCTAGGTTACTTTGATTAGCACTCATAGCAACCTAGTTACCTCAAGTGAGAGGTTAAAACTTGGAGAAGTAGCTCTCGGGTGGATCTTCTATCACAACGAGGAGGCCGACGAGGAGGTGGTCAACGAGAACAAGAAGGACTTGATTCATTAGGTATAATCATCTATCATAGTAGCTAATCACTTCTAGATAGTTGTTAGTTAGGGTTTAGCAAAGATCCGTAAAGTTAGTCGATGTTAGTTTAAACAAAATGATTGTTTTACCTATTCCGCCTCTCCGCATCTTGTGGGGTGTCTAACGTCGACTTACACCCCTTTTCCCCAAGGTTATGTGTTCAAGTCAGGTATTGAAGATGTGAATCTAATGCCAACACAGGATTAAGCAAGTACAGGTCTTGTCTATGCAGATAACAAGCTACGTCCATCGGGACAACAAGTCAGGATTATCGGCATTAGTAATAATATCTAAGTAACAAGTCAATTAGTGTGTCGTGAATATGTCATGTGATGTATATTATCCAAATAGATGCCAAATGTGAAACTGTAATCGATATCGGAACACAATAAACAAAACTGATGCCAGGATGCATATGTATCTATCTGTAATAACCATTATACGTCCATGACTATGTATGATGCAAACTAGATAACATGTTGTACTGATGTAGTAGTATAATGATATCATGATATTTCGGCATGCAACTAGATATGCTAATATTAGTAAGGAAATGAACGGATAACGTAACATTATAAATCGGTAATAGTTGCTAAATAATAAAACATATGCACTATGTTTATTCATATAGATATTATATTGATATAATATAACATAGCATGTTGCAAGTTAAACTTGCCTGATCGGATCTCAGGTCGAGATACGGATGCTACGTTCCGACGTCGGATTAACGTCACGATGCAACTCACGCATGCAGGACTGGACCTGGCTGATCAGTGACGTGGCGTAATGACTAGGTTGGACGAAGACGGTGATTGGGTCGTCCGGATCGTCGGCGACACGCGCGTCTCCGGCGAGACGGCCGGAAAATCAAGAAAGAAAGAAGAATGAGGCTTCTAGTGTTTGAGTTCTGGGGATAGAGGACAGAAGAGAAGGTGACGGCGACGATGGTGGGTTGTCGTCGGCGATGAGGGCAGAGGGTTTCTTGGGTTGCTGTTGGGTTCTGGGGGTTAACGAGAGTGGTGGTGGTGGTGGTTTGTGGTGTCGGGGAGCGGAGAAGGAGGTGAGAAGGTGACGGTGAGATGAGGGTGATGGCAACGGCGAGTTTCCGGCGGTGAGGGGTCAAGGTTTCTAGGGTTGCTGCTGGTGGCGTTGTCGATATTTTGCAGGGATGTCATGGTGCTCAGGAAGAAAGAGAATGGGAGAGGTGGTGGAGAAGGTGGTGACGAGGGCGGTGAGCACGAGCTTGAGGTGAAATCGGCGAGGGTGTGTTCATATCAGAATTTTGCATTATTATATTCCCCATTCTTAATCATTTTATGAATAAATAGGTGCTTCGGATCTATGTCTGCTAAATAGTTGCAGGTTACAGGTTCTCAGAACAATACAGTGAAATTCAGGAAAAGTCGCTACAAATGTGAGACTACGACCAACAAATAGATGAATCGGTATGATACCGCCTACAGTTTAAGGAACAAATGAATATCAATGAACAGTTCGATTGCACAAAGTACGATGGCAGCACAAGATTCAAGACTTCAACGCGAAGCTAACGGTAAAAGTCCACAAATTCTGCACTGTTCTGAAAGAAAGTAGAAAAGAGTCTGAAGAACCAAGTGAAGAAAACAGAAGAAAAAGGCAACATGAAGCAACCCTGGAAAGATGAGACAGAGAGCCCCCAAGATGGCCGCGGATCCGCGGCCAAACATGGCATTCTGCCGCGGATCCGCGGCCGTGCTGTGCACGTGTCGGTGCATGTGTCGGTGGGTGTCGGTACTTTGACACGGCTTTTTTAGGTTAGTCTTGTAATTTCAAATGTGGATCAGATGTAAACCCTAGGATTTCTCCTATCTATAAATAGGAAAGCCTACAGCATCTTTTGGGGCATGCCTCTTTTTATTTTTCTAGTCTAAAATTTCAATTCCTTTGTAATCGTCAAGAGTGCATCAATAAAGTAAGACTTTTTATCTAAATTTAATTCTTATATTTTTATCTGTTCTTTTAATATCTGCTATTTTATTTTGTCCTTTATTATTTGCAACTTAGATAGTTTTTAAAATAAAACATAAAAATGAACTTCATCATAACATCCCTAATGAGTGAGTAGTTTCTCACTTGTTAGGGTTAGGATTGGGTAGGTTTGAGAGATGGAAATCTCTTACTCCCGTCTTACCTATTTAATATTTTAAATTAGGACTCTATCTAAATCAAACACCCACCGCTCACTACGACATCCTATCCTACTAGATAGCGGTGATTCCCTAGTTAGACCGGTTGTGGTTGATTTAGAGAGAGGTTAGGGCTAAGAGTTAAGAAAGGACGGACAAGGTCTAAAAGGAAGAAACGAAGTTTCTTCCTTGTCGTGCTAATCCCCTTTGTTAATTATTACCCTAACACCTATGTTCTTAATTAGGGCAAAGGAAGCAGTAAGTAGAATTATCTTTCCAAACTAACCTAATCCTAACCCTAGCAAGATTTTAATCCAAATCAAATTTTATCTTAGTTTTTATAAAAATCAAAACCTACCAAAATAGGACTTAACACGTAAGAACATAGAGAAAAGAACACGTTTTCCCTGTGGACCGACCCGTACTCAACCGGCTAGCTACCAAGCGACACCGTTATTGATTGGGGTATAACTTTGATTTTAAAGCGCACGCATACTCGAAAGAACGATCAATCAAATGGCGCCGTTGCCGGGGATAGCGGTAGTTATTTTCTTTTTGTAATTTCGGGTTAACTAAAATTAAAAAAATTATAAAAACTGAAAAATATAAAAATATAAAAATATCATCTTGTTATTTTTTGAAGGGTTTTTGTGTGAATTGTGCAGGAAAGAAAGAAGGACAGATTCAGATCTGGAGCAAGCTCGGTGAACAAATCCAGAAACAGAAGATCTGAACAGACAGAGGAAAAACCACAACAGAAAACAGAAAACTTTTGGAGATCTGAACCAATTGTTCCACCGTGGAACCGTGGCGGGAAGCTGCGTTTGACCACGGATCCGCGGTCAACCGCTGACATTAGCAGTCCATTTTGCTCTGTAAGCATTTCATTTCTCCTTTGTAAACCCTTAAACTCCACTGAAAAATTTTCCTGTAGGGTTCTTTGCACAAAACTTCTTCTCCCTCTCCAATAAATCAATTTTGGGCAGGATTCTTTACGCCGCAAATAAAAAAAAAAATTGGCAAGTGTTTTAGATTTTGTGTGTTTACTGCTTTGCATTTTTAAAACGGACTTTTAAGGGGCTATAACACCAATCCAGATTGGGTGGGGATTTCATTACCCTTCCTAAGACCCCAAAAATCACAAAAAAGCATACGCATCAACCCTCAAGTTAATTAAAAAATATTTAGACTCAGCCAATAAGGACTGTCTCGCTCATTAGGACAGAGGACGGTTGTGGGCAATCGGTCGTTTATCTAAACCTGACTTTGTGGTGACTAGGCTAGACAAGTGGGTAAGGTAATTTTAAAAGGCCCGTCTCATGGTGATTCGTGAGTGGATCCCTCCTTTCTTTACTTGTGCTTACCTGGACACAATTGGCGGTGAAGAGGCGATTCAAGGGATATCTCACAACTTACCCTTTGGACCAGTTAAGAGCAGTCTAGTTGACTTAGGAAACCTTAGTTCTAGGCTTGATTGTGCATATTGTGATTGCTTGAAAGTGTGTCGTAGTTCCGTATAAAATCTCTTGCAAAACTCTTTATATAAAAAAAACACAACAAAAAATTTTACAAAAACTTTCTATTTTTGTCGCTAGAAATCCATTGCACCAAACTTTCACCCACATTCTCTCATTGACGTTTTCTTACCCCCACATTCTACGTTTACCTACACTACACCTCATTTAGTATATGTCCAGTTGGACTAGGGACACTAGCGCCCATTTAGTCCGTGTCTCGTTAGTGTCTACTGACGACGCGTTCGACTCCGAAGTCGAAATTCCCTCCACTTCTTTACCTTCATCTTCAAATTCATCATCTTCTAAGGAGATGTCGGGATTCAATCCTAACAACCCCTCACCTCTATCGGGAATGATTCCACCTCAACTGGGTGTGAATAACCCACAACACCCTCCTGTTGAAGCGCCCCAACGAATCGCGCTCCAGGATCTTTTCTATCCAACCCGCACCGCACTTCCTACTTGTCTTTCACTTCCACCGGCTAATGGGGATAACTTCGAAATTAAACCCCACTTCATCAATATGTTGCCTAAATTTCACGTGCTGGAATCCGAAGATGCCTATATCTTCATTAACAAATTCCAGAATGTTTGCGCAATGATGAAGACCACCCAACTTTCCGATGATCCTATAAGGCTACGTGTCATTCCATTCACTTTATGTGACCTAGCAGAATGGCTATATAGTACAGCATCGCATTCCATAAAAAGTTGGGAAGGGTTTGTTAAGGCTTTTCTTAAAAAGTTTTACCCACACCACAAGACCGCGAGAATTAGAAATGAAATTAATCAATTATCCCAGCTTCCTTCCGAACCTTTTTAGAAGTGTTTCGAACGATTTAAGGACCTTCTTGTTCAGTGCCCTCACCATGGTATCGAGCGATGGCAACTTTGCCAAACTTTATACGAAGGACTGAACCCAGCATCTAAGCAGTTGTTGGAAACCATTTGTCAAGGTCACTTTCTTATAAAATCTGATGAGGAAGCTTGGCAATTTCTCGACGATCTTGATGAACAAAACGCTTCAGTAGGAAAGCACTAGACAGAAAGCTTCATCCACTTCATCTACTTCATCCGGTTCGTCTAGGGCAGGTGTTCATTAACTTGACATGTCAATTGCAATGAAAGACGAAATGGCTGCAATTACACGTAAGCTAGAAGCAATTGAGAGCAAATTCTCATCGCCTTCTCCTTTTCCTACTTTACCCCCTCGCACTATTTGCTCTTGTTGTTCAGATCCATCCATCTAACCGAAGAGTGTCCTTACAACCCACCTGCTCAAGGACAAGATCAAGTCAATGCTGCCTTTCAGCAGAGACAAAGAAATGATCCATACTCTTCAACTTATAATCCTGGTTGGAGGAACCACCCTAATTTTTCTTGGAATCAAAATCAACAACAATTCCAAGGCAATAACAATTTTCAAAGGCCTCCTCCACAACAACAAGCTTTTCAACAAACTCAATATCAGCAACCTTTCCAATCCCAACCTTACCAAAATCAAATGAACAATTTTGCACCAAACAACTCTTTTCCTCAAAATAATTTTGTTCAACCAAATAACGATAAGGTTTCCACGCTAGAACGAAGTCTGGATGCGTTTTTAAAACAATCTACTCAATCCTCAGCCAACATCCAGTCTTCCATTCAGTCTTTGGTGCAACACACTGCATCAAATGAGCAAAATATCAAAACCATTGAAGCTCCAATTGCACAACTGAATGCTGCTCTAAGCGAGCGAGAGAAGGGGAAACTTCCATCTCAACCATTGCCAAATCCTGATCACACACAAAATGCACATGTTGCTCATGAACAACAAAATCATAATGTGAGTGCCGTGACTACATTGAGATCTGGAAAGGTATTGCACAACAACGTTGGCAATAATAACACCCCGGCCGCCGTTTCTTCTTCTTCATCTTCTTCAGAGCCTGTTCTTCATTCTTCACAAGGCTCTACTTCTTCTACTAATTCGAACAGACCCACATCTCTCTCCACGAAAACACCAACACTGGGATCCGTTCCAACTCCATAATCTACTCCACAAACATTCTACTCAATGAATCTTCAAAATATTCCATTTCCAAACAGGTTGAGATCCAATAAACAAACTCCACAAATGGAGAAGATTGTGGAGTTATTTAAACATGTTAGCATTAACATACCTCTCTTGTATGCAATCCAACAAGTCCCTTCTTACGCTAAAATCTTGAAGGACTTATGCACCAAGAAGAGGAAATCACAGGTACCCAAGAAAGTTTTCTTGGCTAGTGCGGTAAGTGATGCTCTTACCCAACCTTTACCCCAAAAACGAAAGGACCCTGGCTATCTTACAATTTCAATAACTATTGGGGATAAGAACATCAACCGCGCACTTTTAGATCTTGGTGCCAGTGTTAATTTGCTTTCTTATTTAGTATATGAACAATTTGGCGTTGGAGAGCTGAAACCCACACATTATACTCTCCAAATGGCCGACCGATCTATCACCCATCCTAGGGGTGAGTTAGAGGATGTGTTGATTAAAGTAGGGGACTTCATTTTCCCCGTTGATTTCATTGTTATGGACACACAGCCTGTAGCTAACCCCCGGAGACAAATCCGGTGATACTCGGTCGACCATTCCTTGCAACTTCTAATACGGTGATCAATTGTCGAAATGGTTCGATGAACCTATCTTTCGGAAACATGACAATTGAGCTCAACATTTTTAAGTTGGGGAATCAGCCCTCCGAATCTAATGCTAATATACTTGATGTTTGCTCGATCCAAGAGATTACTCAGGAGGACTTTGAGCTCGAAAAATTTCTGTTCGATCACAGAAATTTTAACGCCAATAGTGCGTTCCTCCTTGATTCTGACACTGCTTTCACACCCGATAACGATTACGAGTGTTTCACTTTTTCGAATGATTTTGAAGAATCACCGCCCGTGTTTGAATCCTTTGAATTTTTGAATGAGTTAGCTGAACCATCCGACTCGGTTGCTTACACTCGCTTTGAACCTTTGTTGGAATCCTTCGAGTTCGAGACAGTTTCACCAATTTTACTTTCAATTGTTTCGCCTCCAAAACTTGAACTCAAGCTATTGCTGTCTCACCTTAAATATGCTTACTTAGGTTAGAATGAGACCCTTCCCGTTATCATCTCGGCCTCTCTAGCCCCCGAGAAAGAGAAATCCCTTTTACTGGTCTTACAAAATAATCGGCAAGCTTTGGCTGGACTTTGGCGGATATCAAGGGGATCGGTCCCTTAATAGTTGAACATCATATTCATATGATGGATGATGCCAAGCCAGTAAGGGATCCACAGAGATGTCTAAACCCTATAATGAAAGAGGCTGTTCAAAAGGAGATTGTAAAATGTCTTGATAGTGGTATCATTTACCCTATCTATGATAGCCAGTGGGTTAGCCCCATTCACGTTGTCCCAAAGAAATCAAGCATAACGGTCATAACTAATGAGGCGAATGAGTTAATACCTACTCGCACCCAAACTGGGTGGCGAGTTTGCTTCGATTATAGAAAATTCAACGCCGTGACACGGAAAGACCACTTTCCATTACCTTTTATTGACCAAATGCTAGAAAGATTGGCTGGCCACGAGTACTATTGCTTTTTGGATGGCTACTCCGGCTATAATCAAGTTCCCATCGCCGAAAAGGACCAAGACAAGACCACATTCACTTGTCATTTCGGTAAGTTTCTTTACCGTCGCATGCCCTTTGGGTTATGCAATGCACTTGCTATTTTCCAGTGGTGTATGATGGGGATTTTTTCAGACATGGTGGAAAAATTCTTGGAGATTTGTATGGATGATTTCTCCATTTTTGGCAACTCCTTTGATGAGTGTTTGCTACATTTAGACGCAGTTCTTACCTGGTATAGGGATAAGAACCTCACTTTAAATTGGGAGAAATACCACTTTATGGTACGAGAAGGTATTGTCTTAAGACATATCATCTCCCAAAATGGCATTGAGGTAGATAAAGCTAAGATTGAAGTCATATCCAATCTTCCTCCTCCCAAATACGTCCGAGACATTCGAGCCTTCCTTGGCCATGCCGGTTTCTATAGTTGGTTCATCAAGGATTTTAGCAAGATAGCTAGACCCTTGACTCTTTTGTTGGCCAAACACACCACATTTGATTTCGACTCAAACTGTATGAAAGCGTACGAGTCATTGAAAAACTCACTTATTTCCTCTCCCATTCTTTCATCTCCTGACCGGACGCATTCGTTTGAAATTATGTGCGATGCATATGATTTCGCTATTGGTGTTGTCCTTAGACAGCACATAAATAAGATGCCGCATGTAATTTATTACGCTAGCCGAACCTTGAACGAGGCCCAATTAAATTACACAACAACTGAAAAAGAATTCTTAGCTGTTGTGTTTGCATTAGAAAAGTTCAGGCCCTATTTAATCGGCTCTCCAGTCATCGTTTATACTGACCACTCTGCTCTTCTCCATCTTTTCGCGAAGAAGGATGCTAAATCTCGGCTGATACGTTGGATTCTCTTACTACAAGAGTTTGACCTTGTCATCAGAGACAAGAGAGGATGCGAAAACGTGGTCGCCGACCACCTTTCACGCTTTCCTTCTTCGCTTACTCTTCAATTCCTATTAAAGACGTTTTTCCAGATGAGCAGCTCTTAACTGTGTTATGCGAACCTTGGTTCGCAGATATTGTAAATTATTTGGCCACGGGACTTATACCAAACTAATGGTCAAATCAAGATAGACTCAGATTTCTATCTCAGGTAAAACATTTTTACTGGGATGAACCGTATCTATTCAAATATTGTCCCGACCAAATTATTCGTCGGTGTGTCCCCGATAATGAGTTTAAGAGTGTGCTGTCATTCTGCCACGATCAAACGTGTGACGGGCATTTTGGCCCTAAAAAGACAGCAGAAAAGATCTTGCAGTGTGGCTTCTATTGGCCACAACATTTTAAAGACGCATATGAGTACTTCAAAACATGCTCCCGGTGCCAACACTTGGGCCGGATATATAGGAGAAATGAAATGCCACTCAAACCAATATTGGTTGTTGAAATTTTTAATGTTTGGGGGATAGACTTTATGGGACTATTTCCCAATTCTTTTGGGAACATGTATATTCTACTCACTGTTGACTATGTTTCTAAATGGGTCGAGGCTGTGCCCAGTCGAACTAACAACAACAAGGATGTCGTTAGATTTATCAAAGAAAACATGTTTTCTCGGTTTGGGCATCCTCGCGCAATTATCAGCGATAATGGATCTCATTTTTGTAATAGGACCTTCGAGTCCTTAATGCGGAAATATTCCATTACTCATAAGCTATCAACGCCTTATCATCCCCAAACTTGTGGGCAAGCCGAGATTTCAAATCGTCAAATTAAACAGATATTGGAGAAAATGGTTTCCAAAAACCGTAAAGATTGGTCATCAAAACTTATTGATGCGCTTTGGGCATTCCGAACTGCCTATAAGACCGATCTTGGCATGTCTCCATATAGGCTTGTTTATCGAAAGGCTTGCCATCTTCCAGTTGAAATAGAGTATAAAGCATTTTGGGCAATAAAAGAGTTGAATATATCTCTAGGAGATGCGGGCAGCAATAGAAAGCTGCAGTTGAACGAATTGAACGAGCTTCGGGATGAAGCCTACGAGAACGCAGTAGTTGTTAAAAACCGAATGGAGGTGTTCCACGATAAACACCATATATGCAAAACTTTCAAACCTGGTCAACAGGTTTTACTTTACGACACTCGGTTACATTTCCATCCCGGCAAGTTCAGATCTCGATGGAAAGGACCATTTTTTATACGTACCGTATATCCGCACGGTGCGGTCGATTTAGAAAATCCGGAGGACGGTTCACTATTTAAATTGAACGGACATAGACTTAAACCGTTGCTCACCGTGGATCCTTCGGAGGAGCTTCTGTTTTTGCAGGAGCCGATCTACATCGACTGATCTTCCTCAATCTACCCCTAAATTTCAATTATCTAGCCAAAACACTGTTTCAAACAAGTTTGGGGGTATGTATCACTTGTAATTATATAAAAAATAATAAAAAATAATTTTTTTTTCAAATTTTTAGGGGTATTTTTGCAAAATTTCAGAATAAAAAAAATAAAAAAATAATAAAAAATTTTTATTTACAAATAATTTCCTCTTTTTAAGAGGTCCTCTTTGCAAATAACCAACACATTTCCCCCTATAAATACAACCCGACCCCTCTCTGCATTTTTCATAACCCCAATTTCCACTCTCTGAAAACCCTAGCCGCCGCAGCAGCTAGAGCAAGAAGATCTCGCCAGAGCGCCGCGCTTCGGCTGCCTAAGGAGCCTTTTGACTGCTGATCCGCCGCGCCTCTGCTTCATCACCCTCTGAAATTTTCAGAGGAGGTTTGCATCATCTCTCCCTCTCTGTTAAATTTTTTTTAAATCTGTGAACTTTCTGAATGGTACCAACCATGCAATTAGAACGGGATTTTTCACACACAATTTACGAGAGTTATTTTGGTGATGGGATCACACGGCAAGGGTGGAACTTTTTAATTTTCAATCATCCTAATGCCTACGCTCTTCCAGATCTAGTCACTCGTTTTTACGAGTGCATGGAGGAAGGTTGCCTAGTACAATACGGTTTTATTAAATTACTTTGGGGCGATAGGGAAATAATCATTGATAGGGACTTCATCCATGAAATCACCTTAATTCCTAGATTACCTGTTCACGATCAACCCTTTTAATTTGAAGACTACTTACACTTAATGGGTAATGACTGTTCGAGAGAACCTAGGAAGGGCATACAGGCTAGAATCCCCTTCGCCAATGTATTGACTGTGCGTCGTTGGGTACAAAACAACATTTTTAGCAGTTCACATAACACAACATTTTTCACCCCATCTCTTCATATCGTCCACACCTTAATAACTAGAAACCCTAGATTTGACATGTGCATGGTTTTACTTAATTCAATTAGTGCTGGCAAAAGGGCCGCAAATTACCCATGTCCTATGTTAGTGATACAGCTGTGTCGCTATTTCCTCCCTGTGGAGGAATTTAAGTTTTACATGCATGGAGGTATACCCATTAGGCCTCTTATTGAGGGCGTATCCACGTCCTATACCCACCTAACTGATGTATGGTCGCGAAGAGAACCGGCCGAACATGTACCCGCCAGACCACCCAGCTCCAGCTCGACCACGAGCGAGGAAGAGCTTACCCCCATAGAACATGCACGTTTTCTTAGAAGAGCCATTAGGGGGGTTGATAATTTGGTAGGGATGGTGACCAACTTGGATCACCGGGTGACAGAGATTGAATATGGCGTATCTACACTGCTGGCGCGAGAGGAGCGTTCCCGTTCACGTTCAAGGGGACGGCGAGGTCCTGAGCAGTGAGGGCACTGCTTTTGGTAAGTTTGGGGGAGGAGGTGGTTTGTAAATATTTATCATTGCATTGCATATTTCAATTTTTGTACATATTTTTTTTCTTTCTTTGCATGTTTAATTCTGCATTGCATCTTCATAAAAAATTTAAAAAAATTATTAAAAAATGAAATATATATATATATATATATATATATATATATATATATATATAAATAAAAGAAAAATCAAATAAAAAATTGAAAAAACTAAAAAGATAATTTTTTTTTCAACATAGCCATATTTGACTTAAGTTTGACAAGACGGTTAACTAGCTAGGAAAAACTAGATCCTAAACTTAGTAAATTAAAAACCCTAAAAATAACCTTTCTTAAAGTTTAACGGTAAAAAATATATGTCCTTGTAGTTTATTTAGAAATAGGCAAATTTTGAGTTCAGTTCTCGGGCGAAGTCAAAATAAGGGAAGAGTATTGAAATTTTTATTGAAGTGTGAGTCTGAAAAATAATTCCGAACCTTTAGTCTAAATTCTGAAAATATATACCCTACAACTCGCACATACACGAACCTTGAAACTTGGAATAGTAGAGGATACCTTGAAATGCTCTTGTCTAAAATCCTTAGTGTGAAGAAAAATTAAATAAAAGTATAAGTGTTAATAAATAGATATAAAAAAAATGAACATTGGTTTTGTAATCACTTAAGGCTGCGTAAAATAAAAATATATATAGCAAGGGTGCTTTATCACCTAGTGCATTAGACCAACTGGTTTGGGAGTCACTGCTAAAGCCTTAGGTATTACAAGACGAGGAATTATGCCTTAATGCGCAAACACATTTTGTAATCGGTTGTTAGTACCTCAAGAAATATTAACGGTCGCATGAAGGATGTGTGAGCAATTTCATCTAAAATTCACAAACTAAAAGTATTTTGGACAAAAGACAAGAGTATGATTGCTTGAATTGAATTTCCAAGTGTAGGGGTGATACATACACACACGTAGGGGTATATGATTAGGGTTTGGATGAGAGATAGGAATGAAAAATAGGACTTATATCTTCAGTAGAGATGATAAAAATTCCTAAGTTGAGATGGAACCTTAGAAGGAAAATTAAAAAGATACTAAAAGCTAAATAAATTTACGGAACATATACGATCTTAAGTTAAATGATAAGTGAGTGTGAAAAATACGGGTTGATAATTTCTGAGTTGAAGATAGTAGAATTTCTTGTTAGAACACCGAATTGAAGAATGAAAGTCAATAGACCAAATTGATCGGATTTTGTGGGTAGTATCCGCTGAAAACCCTCAGGAGACAACATTCCTCCTACTAGGGTCACCTAGAGGTTTAACGGCTTGTTGCACGAGTTCTGTGCAATCGCGATTCCTTACGAAAGTGAGGTTAGGATTTTTTGAGAATAAATTAGTTTTTCTCGGGACGAGCAAAAGATAAGTTTGGGGGTATTTATTCATATCAGAATTTTGCATTATTATATTCCCCATTCTTAATCATTTTATGAATAAATAGGTGTTTCTGATCCATGTCTGCTAAATAGTTGCAGGTTACAGGTTCTCAGAACAATACAGTGAAATTCAGGAAAAGACGCTACAAATGTGAGACTACGACCAACAAATAGATGAATCTGTATGATGCCGCCTACAGTTTAAGGAACAAATGAAGATCAATGAATAGTTCGATTGCACAAAGTACGAGCGCAGCACAAGATTCAAGATTTCAACGCGAAGCTAACGGTAAAAGTCCACAAATTCTGCACTGTTGGAAATCTGGAAGAAAGTAGAAAAGCGTCTGAAGAACCAAGTGAAAAAAACAGAAGAAAAAGGCAACATGAAGCAACCCTGGAAAGATGAGACAGAGAGCCCCTAAGATGGCCGCGGATCCGCGGCCAAACATGGCATTCTGCCGCGGATCCGTGGCCGTGCTGTGCACGTGTCGGTGCATGTGTCGGCGGGTGTCGTTGCTTTGACCCGGCTTTCTTAGGGTAGTCTTGCAATTTCAAATGTGGATCAGATGTAAACCCTAGGGTTTCTCCAATCTATAAATAGGAAAGCCTACAGCCTCTTTTGGGGCATGCCTCATTTTATTTTTCTAGTCTAAAATTTCAATTCCTTTATAATCGTCAAGGGTGCATCAATAAAGTAAGACTTTTTATCTGAATTTAATTCTTACATTTTTATCTGTTCTTTTAATATCTGCTATTTTATTTTGTCCTTTATTATTTGCAACTTAGATAGTTTTTAAAATAAAACATAAAAATGAACTTCATCACAACATCCCTAATGAGTGAGTAGTTCCTCACTTGTTAGGGTTAGGATTGGGTAGATTTGAGAGATGGAAATCTCTCACTCCTGACTTGCCTGTTTAATATTTTAAATTAGGACTCTATCTAAATCAAACACCCAACGCTCACTACGGCACCCTATCCTACGAGATAGCGGTGATTCCCTAGTTAGACTGGTTGTGGTTGATTTAGATAGAGATTAGGGCTAAGAGTTAAGAAAGGACGGACACGGACCAAAAGGAAGAAACTTCGTTTCTTCCTTGTCGTGCTAATCCCCTTTGCTAATTATTACCCTAACAACTATGTTCTCAATTAGGGCAAAGGAAGCAGTGAGTAGAATTATCTTTCCAAACTAACCTAATCCTAACCCTAGCAAGGTTTTAATCCAAATCAAATTCAATCTTAGTTTTTATAAAAATCAAAACCTACCAAAATAGGACTTAACTCGTAAGAGCATAAAGAAAAGAATACGTTTTCTCTGTGGACCAACCCGTACTCAACCGGCTAGCGACCAAGCGACACCGTTATTGATTGCGGTATAACTTTGATTTTAAAACGTACGCATACGCAAAAGAACGATCAATCAAATGGCGCCGTTGCCGGGGATAGCGGTAGTTATTTTCTTTTTGTAATTTTGGGTTAATTAAAATTAAAAAAAATTATAAAAACTGAAAAATAACATCTTGTTATTTTTTGAAGGGTTTTTGTGTGAATTGCGCAGGAAAGAAAGAAGGACAGATTCAGATCTGGAGCAAACTCGGTGAACAAATCCAGAAACAGAAGATCTGAACAGACAGAGGAAAAACCACAATAGAAAACAGAAAACTTTTGGTGATCTGAACCAATTGTTCCACCGTGGAACCGCGTCGGGAAGGTGCGTTTGACCGTGGATCCGCGGTCAAACGCTGACATCAGCAGTCTATTTTGCTCTGTAAGCATTCCATTTCTCCTCTGTAAACCCCTAAACTCCACTGAAAAATTTTCTTGCAAGGTTCTTTGCGCAAAACTTCTTCTCCCTCTCCAATAAATCAATTTTGTGCAGGATTCTTTGCGCCGCAAATAAAAAAAAAATTTGGCAAGTGTTTTAGATTTTGTGTGTTTACTGCTTTGCATTTTTAAAACGGCTTTTAAGGGGCTATAACACCAATTCAGATTGGGTGGGGATTTCATTACCCTTCCTAAGACCCCCAAAAATCACAGAAAAAGCATACGCATCAACCCTCGAGTTAATTAAAAAATATTTAGACTCAGCCAATAAGGACTGTCGCGCTCATTAGGACAGAGGACGGTTGTGGGCAATCGGTCGTTTATCTAAACCTGACTTTGTGGTGCCTAGGCTAGATAAGTGGGAAAGGTAATTTTAAAAGGCCCGTCTCATGGTTCATGAGCGGATCCATCCTTTCTTTACTTATGCTTACCTGACCACAATTGGCGGTGAAGAGGCGATTCGAGGGATATCTCACAACTTACCCTTTGGATCAGTTAGGAGCAGTCTAGTTGACTTAGGAGACCTTAGTTCTAGGCTTGATTGTGCATATTGTGATTTCTTGAAAGTGTGTCGTAGTTCCGTATAAAATCTCTTGCAAAACTCTTTATATAAAAAAAACACAAAACAAAAAATTTTACAAAAACTTGCCATTTTTGTCGCTAGAAATCCATTGCACCAAACTTTCACCCACATTCTCTCATTGACGTTTTCTTACCCCCACATTCTACGTTTAACTACACTACTTCTCATTTAGTGTATGTCCAGTTGGACTAGGGACACTAGCGCCCGTTTAGTCCGTGTCTCGTTAGTGCCAACCGACGACGCGTTTGACTCCGAAGTCGAAATTCCCTCCACTTCTTTACCTTCATCTTCAAATTCATCATCTTCTAAGGAGATGTCGGGATTCAATCCTAACAACTCCTTACCTACTTTGGGACTGATTCCACCCCAACAGGGTGTGAATAACCCACAACACTCTCTTGTTGAAGCGCCCCAACGAATTGCGCTCCAGGATCTTTTCTATCCAACCCGCACCGCACTTCCTACTTGTCTTTCATTTCCACCGGCTAATGGGGATAACTTCGAAATTAAACCCCACTTCATCAATATGTTATCCAAATTTCACGGGCTGGAATCCGAAGATGCCTATATCTTCATTAACAAATTTCAGAATGTTTGCGCAATGATGAAGACCACCCAACTTTCCGATGATGCTATAAGGCTACGTGTCATTACATTCACTTTATGTGACCTAGCTGAAAAGTGGCTATATAGTACAGCATCGCATTCCATAAAAAGTAGGAAGAGTTTGTTAAGGCTTTTCTTAAAAAGTTTTACCCACACCACAAGACCGCGAGAATTAGAAATGAAATTAATCAATTTTCCCAGCTTCCTTCCGAACCTTTTTGGAAGTGTTTCGAATGATTTAAGAACCTTCTTGTTCAGTGCCCTCACCACGGTATCGAGCGATGGCAACTTTGCCAAACTTTATATGAAGGACTGAACCCAGCAACTAAGCAGTTGTTGGAAACCATTTGTCAATGTCACTTTCTTACAAAATCTGACGAGGAAGCTTGGCAATTTCTCGACGATCCTGCTGAACAAACGCTTCAGTGGGAAAGCACTAGACAGACCGCTTCATCCACTTCATCCGGTTCGTTTATGGCAGGTGTTCATCAACTTGACATGTCAATTGCAATGAAAGCCGAAATGGCTGCAATTACACGTAAGGTAGAAGCAATTGAGAGCAAATTCTCATCGCCTTCTCCTGTCCCTGCTTTACCCCCTCACACTATTTGCGCTTGTTGTTCGAATCCATCCATCTAACCGAAGAGTGTCCTTACAAGCCACCTGCTCAAGGACAAGATCAAGTCAATGTTTCCTTTCGGCAGCGACAAAGAAATGATCCATACTCTTCAACTTATAATCCTGGTTGGAGGAACCACCCTAATTTTTCTTGGAATCAAAATCAACAATAATTCCAAGGCAATAACAATTTTCAAGGGCCTCCTCCACCACAACAAGCTCCTCAACAAACTCAATATCAGCAATCTTTCCAACCCTAACCTTACCAAAATCAAATGAACAATTTTGCACCAAACAACTCTTTTCCTCAATATAATTTTGTTCAACCAAATAACGATAAGGTTTTCTCGCTAGAACGAATTCTGGATGCGTTTTTAAAACAATCTACTCAATTCTCAGCCAACATCCAGTCTTCCATTCAGTCTTTGGTGCAACACACTGTATCAAATGAGCAAAACATCAAAACCATTGAAGCTCAAATTGCACAACTGAATGCTGCTCTAAGCGAGCGAGAGAAGAGGAAACTTCCATCTCAACCACTGCCAAATCCTGGTCGCACACAAAATGCACATGTTGCTCATGAACAACAAAATCATAATGTGAGTGTCGTGACTACATTGAGATCAGGAAAGGTATTGCATAACAACGTTGGCAATAATAACACCCTGGCCGCCATTTCTTCTTCTTCATCTTCTTCAGAGCCTGTTCTTAATTCTTCATAAGGCTCTACTTCTTCTACTAATTCGAGCGGACCCACATCTCTCTCCACGAAAACACCAACACTGGGTTTCGTTCCAACTCCGCAATCTACTCCACAAACATTGGACTCAACGAATCTTCAAAATATTCCATTTCCAAACAGGTTGAGATCCAATAAACAAACTCCACAAATAGAGAAGATTGTGGAGTTATTTAAACAGGTTAGCATTCACATACCTCTCTAGGATGCAATACAACAAGTCCCTTCTTACTGTAACAACCTAATTCATTTATACCAATTTCAGTTCCCGTATTTACTTATCTGTGGTATTTTCCTGATTTATCGTGTTTTGGGTGCGAATGGTATTTTACATTTTACTTTGCATTCGACCCGACCCGCTTGCTTGAGCATGTTTCCTTTATATTTATGGATTATCCTGATTTGTTACGTAGACTGGTGCATTTTTATGTTTAGTACATACTGGCATTTTATCTGGCATGGCATCTTTTACCATATAACATTTTAAGTCACATAAAATATTTTAAAAATACATTGCATGGCTTGCATGATACCCATAACCCCGTGATAGCATCCGTGCATCTTGTTCTCGTCCCGTTCAGTGAAACGAACGTGTTTGGATGGCTACGTGCACGTACGTGCATCCGTTCTTGGGGGTATGCATTTTCGTTACCTGAGCATTCGTTTTGAATTTTGGAAGTCGCAGATATTTTCCGTATTTTAAATCTGAATTTTTAGACCCGACCCGGACCCGTTTTGAAATATTTTTGTATCCCGCCAAAATTCCAATCATTTAATATTTAATTTCACATCTAACAGTTTAAATTTTATTCATATCTAACTAAATATATTATTAAATTAAAATCTTAACATTTAAACAAACCAAAATCTTTCCTAACCAATCAACGCTTTTCTCTCTCTCTCTCTGACCCGGCCCCACTTATCTCTCTCAGCCTCTCTCTTCCTTTCTCTCTCCCCACAAAACAACAACTTTCTTTCTCCTAACTATTCACCTCCTCTCTCTCTCATCTCTCTCCCTCTCTCTCTCAGTCTCTCTCTCCCCACTAATTTATATAATCCCTTTAATAATTTACACACGTCTCTTCTCTCCTCTCTCCTCCTCTTTATTTTCCTTCTCACCGCCTCTTCTCGCGAACCTATCTCAAACCCTAACCCTAGCCTTCGCCCGCCGTCATCGTCTCCACGACCCCGTCTCACCCTCGAAATCGTCTCCTCGTTCACCTCATCTCCACTCACCTCCTCTCTTTTCCCGAGCTTCCGAAACCCATCACCCGACCCTGCAACCCTTGCCGCCATCTTCCCCCATCGCCGCCGACGACCTCGTCGTCACCTCCACGTCTTCGCCACAACCTTCTCCCCTCTCCCCTCCTCGCCCTCATCCTCGAGCTCTCCCATGCACAACCCAAACCAACCCTGCAGCCTCGCCTGCAACCCCATGCCTCACCAAACCTCTTCAACTGCACCTCGCCGGAGCTCCGACCACCCTCGTCACCGCCTTCATCTCCTCCTTCTCCTCTCTCCTACACCCTAGCAAGAATCCCACGCAAAACACCTTCTCCCCTTTCATTTTCCTGCACACATTGATCCCCGACTTCAACCCGCTGCCCTTGCTGTCGAACCCCATCGTCGACGTCGTCACCATCTCTGTCCCAGCCTCTGTCCCATAACCTTCAAACCGAACTCCAGAGCACCAGCCCCTTCTTCTTGCTCTTCTTCTTCTTTCTTCTTCTTCTTTTCATTTCTTTTCTTGATTCCGTTCTTTTCGGGTCACCGCCGGAGCCATGCCGTTGCCTCCGTGCACTTGTCATCACAACCACCTCCTCGCCTTCTCCTCTGTCCCAGAAACCCCAGTGCAGCAACACCCCCTTCCTCTACTTTTCCTTCTTCTACAACTTCTTTTTCTCGTTTCGTTTCTACATTCTTGGTTTTTTCGGTGATCGCCGGAGCCGTGCTGCTGTCGACGATCCGAGCAACCCTGTGGACGTGCCCTACCTGCGTGGTCACATTCGTGCATTGCCTGGTCCTGTTCCGTACGTCCGCGTGTGCATTGAGACTGGTATCGACTTCGGACGCTGCGTTCACATCCGTCATGATATCCGTTCAGGCAAGTTAATCTTGCTACATGCTATATAACTCATTACATATTTATTTAATTAAATACTATACCTGTACTTCAAATCTAGTACCCCATGTTTCATTTTATAACGTTTCGATGTTTCGTTTGCATCTGTTTACATCATTTTAGATATAGATCATGGAAACTTATCTTGTTGCATATTAGATTACATTATACTGCATCCATACCAATATTTATATTGCATAATGCTTATTTGTACATCCCATAATACCATTTTATAGTTTATAACCTTTCAGACACCCGTTTGCATCCATCTCGTCTAATTTATATATAATTGCATCCATAGATCATATTAACACATAATACTGTGATATTAACATTCCATGTTTAATAAAGTACATCCTAATTGGTGTTGGAACTATAACTTTAACCCTAATCGATAACTGTGCATCCATATGTTTGAATTTATACCTATTTGCATACCACATCACATTATTCCATTTTATTGTTATATTGGTATCCCATACTTGTTTTGTGTACCCATACTTATTATAGTTTGATTATGAGCACCCACGTGATACTTGTGCACCCCCTGACATGACTTGATACACTACTACTTGACACGACTTGATACCTGTGCACTTCTTAACATGATTGGATCTATATACACTACTTGACATGACCTGATGTACCACAGCTTGACCTGTTACCTGATCTTGTTATTAATGCCAACAATCTTGACCTGTTGTCCATACGGACATTTTCTGTTGTCTATTCAGACAAATCTGTACTTGCTTGATCCTTTGTTGGCATTAGCTCCATATTTATCAATACCGGACTCGAACATATAACTTGGGGGTATGGGGAAATCAATGATGAACCTGACTTGTAACTCGACAGTTCGATACCTTTACTGATCAGTCTTACGGGCTAGGCCAGCCCCGGGATGCTGCTGCTGACATCATTCGTCGTTATATACTACCTTTTACTGCCTTGCGGCACGTCTCGGATTCAGCCCGAGAGTCTTAGACCATGGACCCGGGCACGCACGGGATACTATTGAGTTACATCGACGATTCATCAAATTGATTTCAAAAACTTGAGAGTAGTTAACCCAGTAGACCAGTTTAGATTACTCACTGCACATCACCTGTGCCTTACCCTTCACTGTCACTTTTTATATTACTGTTATACCTGTTTTACCATTCATACTCGTACCTGCATGCCTTGCTACCCCTTGATTATATTATTGCTTGATGTTATGACGCACTGACGTCTGGGTTTTGCATGGCCCAGATTCTTTACCTTTGTGCAGGCTGATCAGGAGTACTTCCGCCGTTAGGCCGAGCAGTGAGGATCCAGTTAGTATCCAGTTTACTTTCCAGGTGTTTTGTTTATTGGATTTATTGCTTCCGCTTATTATTTTATTCTTGACTCGTTTATTTTGGCCTATGGACATGTGTTAGATAGTTTATTTTTGTTCTTGATATCTCTACAGCCGTAATGTGACTGTGGAGGGATATTTCCTATCCACAGGTAGCATGGTTGGCTCTGTCACGTGCCTATCTTAGCGTACTCTGGGAAGCGGGGCGTGACAAGGTTTGTTTGGTATCAGAGACTTAGGATCTAGGTTAATCGGGTTTGATTCTTTTGTAGTTGGGTATTGGACCCAATACACGAATCAGAATACTCGTGATTAGGAACATGTCCTGCCACTTTGCTATCTTGCCATTCTTGAATCTTAACTCCCTCCTGATCCTTACCTTGATGATATGCAGACAACTTTGCATCTCGGCTTGGAACTTTTGATTCCCTATTGTTTCTCCTGTTCCTTTGATTCTGATACTAGGATTTGGGCCACTTGAACGGAGTTATGTGATTGTACCCATGAACTGCAGCATGGTTACAATGCGGTACTCTATTTAAGTAACTTGGAGTCCTGGTCTTGTTTCATTTCCTTGTTTCATGGTCATTCTATTACCTTGGTTCTCTCCGTTTCATTGCTTACCAGTTTATGTTTTGCAGATTTCTTGGTGACCGATATCGGTAGTATGAAGTTGTCTTGGAAATTGATGGTCTCACTTTCCACGCTCACATTGATTGTAGGGCAAAGAAAGTGATTTTCCAGATTCCCGGACATCCGGAGTTTGTTTTGCTGGAGGTGGCAGTTCTGTCGGACTAGTCGAGTTTAAGGCTAGGCCGACAAGCAATGTTCTTTCGTCAATGGAAATTGATAAGGAGGAAGCGCCGGCTGTAGTTTGAGAGTTCATGGACGTGTTCGAGGACATCTCGGGTTTACCGCCAAAACGAGATGTAGAGTTCGAGATCGATCTTGTTCCTGGTGCAGCGCCAATCTCAAAGGCGTACTATCCAATGGCACCAGTGGAGTTGGAAGAAGTCAAGAAGCAGGTTACTGAATTACTTGAGAAGGGTTGGATTCGCAGCAGAAATTCACCTTGGGGAGTTCCAGTTCTTCTACTAAAGAAGAAAGATGGCACAAGGAGGATGTGCATCTATTATCGAGAATTAAACCGGGTGACTATTAAGAACAAGTACCCGATCTCTCGCATTAGCGAATTATTCGAGAAGCTTAGTGGCGCGAGGGTATTCTCGAAGTTGGATTTGCGGTTCGGATATCATCAGGTCCGAGTTAAATCAGAAGATATTTGCAAGACCGCGTTCCGAACTCGGTATGGACATTACGAGTATTTAGTGATGTCATTCGGAGTTACGAATGCACCGGCGATATTTATGGACTTGATGAACCGAATCTTTTCACTGTTTTTGGACCAGTTTATAGTGGTGTTCATCGATGATATTCTGGTCTACTCGAGGAGCATTGAAGAGCATGCAGAATACTTGAAAATCACTCTGCAGACATTGAGGCAAGAAAGATTGTATGCAAAGATGAGCAAGTGTGAGTCTTGGCTTGAAGAAGTGAAGTTTTTGGGGCATGTCGTGTCCGGAGATGGAATCACCGTTGATCCCGAAAAGATTGCAGCAGTTCGAGATTGGCCGATTCCGAAGAATGTTGCAGAGATCAGAAGCTTTCTTGGACTTGCCGGATATTACAGAAGGTTCGTGGAGAATTTTGCTCGTTTAGCTGAGCCTTTGACTAAGCTTACGCGAAGGGAGGTGCCATTTGTGTGGACGGATAAGTGTGTGTCAGCTTTTGAGGCGTTGAAGCAGAGATTGATAACCGCTCCTATTTTGACCGTACCAGACAGTTCCGGAGGATTGGTGATTCACAGCGACGCATCTGGGAAAGGATTGGGATGTGTTTTGATGCAGCATGGGAAGGTTATAGCTTACGCATCGAGACAGTTGAAGACCCATGAGAAGAATTACCCAACTCATGATTTAGAGCTAGCAGCTGTGATTTTCGATTTGAAGATTTGGAGACACTACTTATTGGGCGAAAAGGTCGAAGTATTCACCGATCACAAAAGCCTGATGTATGTGTTCACACAGAAGGAGCTTAATATAAGGCAGCGTAGATGGTTGGAGCTGATGGCTGACTACGATCTTGATCTTAAGTACCATCCGGGGAAAATTAATGTAGTGCCGGATGCGCTTAGTCGGTTGCCAGCAATTCAGATGTTGACTGCACAGAAGGAACTTATTGAAGACTTTCGAAGATTTGATTCGGAGATTGTGCTACCGCATTCTTCGGGACAGTTGATGCAGCTGCAAGTAAAATCGTCGTTGATCGAGAATATTAAAGCAGCGCAATTACAGGACCCTAGATTGCAGAAGTTTCGAGAATAAGTTGAAGCTGGACTTCGAACGGAGTTGTTGATTCATGAAGATGGTTCGTTGCGTTATGGTAGTCGTTTGTGTGTGCCAAAGGGAGATATTCGCGAAGAAGTTATGAAGGAGGCACACAGTTCCGCATATTCCATACATCCAGGAGGCACGAAGATGTACCGAGATCTACGACAGCATTTCTGGTGGGAAGGCATGAAACGGGAGATTGCCCGCTTTGTAGCAAAGTGCTTGGTGTGTCAGCAAGTTAAGGCTGAACATCAAAGGGTTGCTGGTTTATTGCAACCACTTCCGATTCCTCAATGGAAGTGGGAACATATAACCATGGATTTCATGACGGCTTTACAGCGGAATCCAAAGGGCAACAATGCAGTTTGGGTGATTGTTGATCGATTGACCAAGGCAGCTCATTTCATCCCTTTTCGAGTTGGTCAATCAACAGAAGTTTTGGCAGAACGATACATGCAGGAGATTGTAAGATTGCATAGAGTACCGGTGAGCATCGTGTCCGACCGTGACACTCGTTTCTTATCACACTTCTGGAGGAGCTTACTGGAAAGTTTGGGGACTCGATTGAAGTTCAGCACGGCTTATCATTCTCAGACAGATGGCCAGTCGGAAAGAACGATCCAAACTCTTGAAGATATGTTGAGAGCTTGCATGTTAGACTTCAAGGGTTCATGGGAGGATCATCTACACTTGGTGGAGTTTTCTTACAATAACAGTTTTCAGGCAACTATTCAGATGGCTCCATTCGAAGCATTATATGATCGCAAGTGTCGTTCACCTGTTTGATGGGACGATGTTGGAGAACGAAGATTGTTGGGACCGGATTTGATCGTGCAAACAGTGAAGAAAGTTAACACTATCCGGAAACATATGAAAGCAGCATAAGACCGACAAAAGAGTTGGGCAGATACATCGAGAAGACCTCTAGATTTCGCGGTTGGTGATTTGGTGTTCTTGAATATATCACCGACTAGAGGGGTGATTCGCTTTGGGAGTCGAGGAAAGCTTAGTCCTCGATTCGTTGGACCTTTCGAGATTTTGGAGCGTGTTGGAGAAGTGGCGTATCGATTGGCTTTACCGCAATCTTTGACGAATGTTCATGACGTGTTTCATATATCTCAACTCCGTAAATATGTTCGAGATGAAACAAACGTGCTGGATCATTCGGAGCTGACTGTACGAGAAGATTTAACTTTTGAGGAACGACCCATGTCGATTGTGGATCGAAGGGAAAAGGTTCTCAAGAACAAGGTTATCCCTCTTGTACTTATTTCTTGGGGAAATCGCTCGCATGGAGAATCAACTTGGGAACGAGAAGATGAAATCCGACAGAAGTTTCTATATCTATTCTTGTAGTTTCTTGATTGTTTATCTTTTCTTGTTCTTAGAATTTCGAGAACGAAATTCTTTTTGTAGTTGGGTATAATATAACAACCTAGTTCATTTATACCAATTTCAGTTCCCGTATTTACTTATCTGTGGTATTTTCCTGATTTATTTTTGGGTGCGAATGGTATTTTACATTTTACTTTGCATTCGACCCGACCCGCTTGCTTGAGCATGTTTCCTTTATATTTATAGATTATCCTGATTTGTTACGTAGACTGGTGCATTTTCATGTTTAGTACATACTGGCATTTTATCTGGCATGGCATCTTTTACCATATAACATTTTAAGTCACATAAAATATTTTAAAAATACATTGCATGGCTTGCATGATACCCCTAACCCCGTGGTAGCATCCGTGCATCTTGTTCTCGTTCCGTTCAGTGAAACGGACGTGTTTGGATGGCTACGCGTACGTACGTGCATCCGTTCTTAGGGGTATGCATTTTCGTTACCTGAGCATTCGTTTTGAATTTTAAAAGTCGCATATATTTTTCGTATTTTAAATCTGAATTTTTAAACCTGACCCGGGCGCGTTTTAAAATATTTTTGTATCCCACCAAAATTCCTATCATTTAATATTTAATTTCACGTCTAACAGTTTAAATTTTATTCATATCTAACCAAATATATTATTAAATTAAAATCTTAACATTTAAACAAACCAAAATCTTTCCTAACCAATCAACGCTTTTCTCTCTCTGACCCGGCCCCACTTATCTCTCTCAGCCTCTCGCTTCCTTTCTCTCTCCCCACAAAACAACTTTTTTCTTTCTCCTAACTATTCACCCCCCCTCACTCTCATCTCGATCTCTCTTTATCTCTTTCTCTCTCTCCCTCTCTCTCATCTCGATCTCGATCTCTCTTTCTCTCTCAGTCTCTCTCTCTCCCCTCTAATTTATATAATCCCTTTAATAATTTACACACGTCTCTTCTCTCCTCTCTCCTCTTCTTTATTTTCCTTCTTGCCGCCTCCTCTCTCAAACCCTAACCCTAGCCTTCGCCCGCCGTCGCTGTCTCCACGACCCCGTCTCACCCTCGAAATCGTCTCCTCGTTCACCTCATCTCCACTCACCTCCTCTCCTTTCCCGAGCACCCGAAACCCATCACCCGACCCTGCAACCCTTGCCGCCATCTTCCCCCATCGCCGCCGACGACCTCGTCGTCGCCTCCACGTCTGCGCCACCACCTTCTCCCCTCTCTCCTCTTCGCCCTCATCCTCGAGCTCTCCCTTGCACAACCTAAACTAACCCTGCAGCCTCGCCTGCAACCCCATGCCTCACCCAACCTCTTCAACAGCACCTCGCCGGAGCTCCGACCACCCTCGTCACCTCATCCATCTCCTCCTTCTCCTCTCTCCTACACCCCAGCAAGAATCCCACGAAAAACACCTTCTCCCCTCTCATTTTCCTGCACACATCGACCCCCGACTTCAACCCGCTGCCCTTGCCGTCGAACCCCATCGTCGACGTCGTCACCATCTCTGTTCTAGCCTCTGTCCCATAACCTTCGAACTGAACTCCAGAGCACCAGCCCCTTCTTCTTCTTTCTTCTTCTTCTTTCTTCTTCTTCTTTTCATTTCTTTTCTTGATTCCGTTCTTTTCTGGTCACCGCCGGAGCCATGCTGTCGCCTCCGTGCACTCGTCATCACAACCACCTCCTCGCCTTCTCCTCTGTTCCAGAAACCCCAGTGCAGCAACACCCTCTTCCTCTACTTTTCCTTCTTCTACAACTTCTTTTTCTCGTTTCTTTTCTACATTCTTGGTTTGTCCGGTGATCGCCGGAGCCGTGCCGCTGTCGACGATCCGAGCAACCCTGTGGACGTGCCCTACCTGCGTGGTCATATTTGTGCATTGCCTGGTACTGTTCCGTACGTCCGCGTGTGCATCGAGACTGGTACCGACTTCGGACGCTGCGTTCACATCCGTCATGATATCCGTTCAGACAAGTTAATCTTGCTACATGCTATATAACTCATTACATATTTATTTAATTAAATACTATACCTGTACTTCAAATCTAGTACCCCATGTTTCATTTTATAACGTTTCGATGTTCTGTTTGCATCTGTTTACATCATTTTAGATATAGATCATGAAAACTTATCTTGTTGCATATTAGATTACATTATACTGCATCCATACCAATATTTATATTGCATAGTGCTTATTTGTACATCCCATAATACCATTTTATAGTTTATAACCTTTCGGACACCCGTTTGCATCCATCTCGTCTAATTTATATATAATTGCATCCATGGATCATATTAACACATAATACTGTGATATTAACATTCCATGTATAATAAAGTGCATCCTAATTGGTGTTGGAACTATAACTTTAACCCTAATCGATAACTGTGCATCCATATGTTTGAATCTATACCTATTTGCATACCACATCACATTATTCCATTTTATTGTTATATTGGTATCCCATACTTATTTTGTGTACATATGCTTATTATAGTTTGATTATGAGCACCCACGTGATACTTGTGCACCCCCTGACATGACTTGATACACTACTACTTGACACGACTTGATACCTGTGCACTTCTTGACATGATTGGATCTATATACACTACTTGACATGACCTGATGTACCACAGCTTGACCTGTTACCTGATCTTGTTACTAATGCCAACAATCTTGACCTGTTGTCCATACGGACATTTTCTGTTGTCTATTCAGACAAATCTGTACTTGCTTGATCCTTTGTTGGCATTAGCTCCATATTTATCAATACCGGACTCGAACATATAACTTGGGGGTATGGGGAAATCAATAATGAACCTGACTTGTAACTCGACAGTTCGATACCTTTACTGATCAGTCTTACGGGCTAGGCCAGCCCCGGGATGCTGCTGCTGACATCATTCGTCGTTATATACTACCTTTTACTGCCTTGCAGTACGTCTCGGATTCAGCCCGAGAGTCTTAGACCGTGGTCCCGGGCACGCATGGGATACTATTGAGTTATATCGACGATTCATCAAATTGATTTCAAAGACTTGAGAGTGGTTAACCCAGTAGACCAGTTTAGATTACTCACTGCACATCACCTGTGCCTTACCCTCCATTGTCACTTTTTATATTACTGTTATACCTGTTTTACCGTTCATACTCATACCTGCATGCCTTGCTACCCCTTGATTATATTATTGCTTGATGTTATGACGCACTGACGTCTGGGTTTTGCATGGCCCAGATTCTCTACCTTTGTTGCAGGCTGATCAGGAGTACTTCCGCCGTTAGGCCGAGCAGTGAGGATCCAGTTGGTCTCCAGTTTACTTTCCAGGTGTTTTGTTTATTGGATCTATTGCTTCCGCATATTATTTTATTCTTGACTCGTTTATTTTGGCCTATGGACATGTGTTAGATAGTTTATTTTTGTTCTTGATATCTCTACAGCCATAATGTGACTGTGGAGGGAAATTTCCTGTCCACAGGTAGTATGGTTGGCTCTGTCACGTTCCTATCTTAGCGTACTCTGGGAAGCGGGGCGTGACACTTACGCTAAAATCTTGAAAGACTTATGCACCAAGAAGAGGAAATCACAGGTACCCAAGAAAGTTTTCTTGGTTAGTGCGGTAAGTGATGCTCTTACCCAACCTTTACCCCAAAAACGAAAGGACCCTGGCTATCTTACAATTTCAATAACTATTGGGGATAAGAACATCAACCGCGCACTTTTAAATCTTGGTGCCAGTGTTAATTTACTTCCTTATTCAGTATATGAACAATTGGGCGTTGGAGAGCTGAAACCCACACATTGTAATCTCCAAATGGCCGACCGATCTATCACCCATCCTAGGGGTGAGTTAGAGGACGTGTTGATTAAAGTATGGGACTTCATTTTCCCCGTTGATTTCATTGTTATGGACACACAATATTTAGCTAACCCCCGGAGTCAAATTCCGGTGATACTCGGTCGACCATTCCTTGCAACTTCTAATACGGTGATCAATTGTCGAAATGGTTCGATGAACCTATCTTTCGGAAACATGACAATTGAGCTCAACATTTTTAAGTTGAGGAATCAGCCTTCCGAACCTAATGCTAATATACTTGATATTTTCTCGATCCAAGAGATCACTCAGGAGGACTGTGAACTTGAAAAATTTCTGTTCGATCACAGCAATTTTGACGCCAATAGTGCGTTCCTCCTTGATTCTGACACTGCTTTCACACCCGATAACGATTACGAGTGTTTCACTTTTTCGAACGATTTTGAAGAATCACCGCCCGAGTTTGAATCCTTTGAATTTTCGGATGAGTTAGCTGAACCATCCGACTCGGTTGCTTACACTCGCTTTGAACCTTTGTTGGAATCCTTCGAGTTCGAGAAAGTTTCACCAATTTTACCTTCAATTATTTTGCCTCCAAAACTTGAACTCAAGCTATTGCCATCTCACCTTAAATACACTTACTTAGGTGAGAATGAGACCCTTCCCGTTATCATCTCGGCCTCTCTAGCCCCCGAGCAAGAGAAAGCCCTTTTAATGGTCTTACAAAACAATCGGCAAGTTTTTGGCTGGACTATGGCGGACATCAAGGGGCTTAGTCCCCAAATAGTTGAACATCATATTCATATGATGGGTGATGCCAAGCCAGTAAGGGATCCACAGAGACATCTAAACCCTATAATGAAAGAGGCTGTTAAAAAGGAGATTGTAAAATGTCATGATAGTGGTATCATTTACCCTATCTCTGATAGCCAGTGGGTTAGCCCTATTCACGTTGTCCCAAAGAAATCAGGCATAACGGTCATAACTAATGAGGCGAATGAGTTAATACCTACTCGCACCCAAACTGGGTGGCGAGTTTGCATCGATTATAGAAAACTCAACGCCGCGACACGGAAAGACCACTTTTCATTACCTTTTATTGACAAAATGCTAGAACGATTGGCAGGGCATGAGTACTATTGCTTTTTGGATGGCTACTCCGGCTATAATCAAGTTCCCATCGCCGAAAAAGACCAAGACAAGACCACATTCACTTGTCATTTCGGTACGTTTGCTTACCGTCGCATGCCCTTTGGGTTATGCAATGCACCCGCTCCTTTCCAGCGGTGTATGATGGTGATTTTTTCAGACATGGTGGAAAAATTCTTGGAGATTTTTATGGATGATTTCTCCATTTTTGGCAACTCCTTTGATGAGTGTTTGCTACATTTAGACGTAGTTCTTACCCGGTATAGGGATAAGAACCTCACTTTAAATTGGGAGAAATGCCACTTTATGGTACGAGAAGGTATTGTCTTAGGACATATCATCTCGCAAAATGGCATTGAGGTAGATAAAGCTAAGATTGAAATCATTTCCAATCTTCCTCCACCCAAATGCGTCCGAGACATTCAAGCCTTCCTTGGCCATGCCGGTTTCTATAGACGGTTCATCAAGGATTTTAGCAAGATAGCTAGACCCTTGACTCTTTTGTTGGCCAAGGACACCACATTTGATTTCGAATCAAACTGTATGAAAGCGTTCGAGTCATTGAAAAACTCACTTATTTCCGCTCCCATTCTTTCATCTCCTGACTGGATGCATCCATTTGAAATTATGTGCGATACATCTGATTTCGCCATTGGTGCTGTCCTTGGACAGCAAATAAATAATATGCCGCATGTAATTTATTACGCTATCCGAACCTTGAACGAGGCCCAATTAAATTACACAACAACCGAAAAAGAATTCTTAGCTGTTGTGTTTGCACTAGAAAAGTTCAGGCCCTATTTAATCGGCTCTCCAGTCATCGTTTACACTGACCACTATGCTCTTCGCCATCTTTTCGCGAAGAAAGATGCTAAATCTCGGCTGATACGTTGGATTCTCTTACTACAAGAGTTTGACCTTGTCATCAGAGACAAGAGAGGATGCGAAAACGTGGTCGCCGACCACCTTTCACGCCTTCCTTCTTCGCCTACTCTTCAAATTCCTATTAAAGACGTTTTTTTAGATGAGCAGCTCTTAACTATGTCATGCGAACCTTGGTTCGCAGATATTGTAAATTATTTGGCCACCGGACTTATACCAAACGAATGGTCAAATCAGGACAGACTCAGATTTCTATCTCAGGCAAAACATTTTTACCGGGATGAACCGTATCTATTCAAATACTGTCCCGACCAAATTATTCGTCGGTGTGTCCCCGACAATGAGTTTAAGAGGTGCTGTCATTCTGCCACTATCAAGCGTGTGGCGGGCATTTTGGCCCTAAAAAGACAGCAGAAAAGATCTTGCGGTGTGGCTTCTATTGGCCACAACTTTTTAACGACGCATATGAGTACTGCAAGACATGCTCCCGATGCCAACACTTGGGCCGGATATTTAGGAGAAATGAAATGCCGCTCGAACCAATATTGGTTGTTGAAATTTTTTATGTTTGGGGGATAGACTTTATGGGACCATTTCCCAATTCCTTTGGGAACATGTATATTCTACTCGCTGTTGACTATGTTTCTAAATGGGTCGAGAATGTGCCCAGCCGAACTAACGACAACAAGGTTGTCGTTAGATTTCTCAAAGAAAACATCTTTTCTCGGTTTGGGCATCCTCGCACAATTATCAGCAATAATGGATCTCATTTTTGTAATAGGACCTTCGAGTCCTTAATGCGGAAATATTCCATTACTCACAAGCTATCAACGCCTTATCATCCCCAAACTTGTGGGCAAGCCAAGATTTCAAATCGGCAAATTAAACAGATATTGGAGAAAACGGTTTCCAAAAACCGTAAATATTGGTCATCAAAACTTATTGATGCCCTTTAGGCATTCCGAACTGCCTATAAGACCGATCTTGGCATGTCTCCATATAGGCTTGTTTATGGAAAGGCTTGCCACCTTCTAGTTGAAATAGAGTATAAAGCATTTTGGGCAAAAAAAGAGTTGAATATATCTCTAGGAGATGCGGGCAGCAATAGAAAGCTGCAGTTGAACGAGTTTCGGGATGAAGCCTACGAGAACGCAGTAGTTTTCAAAAACCGAATGAAGGTGTTCCATGATAAACACTTTATACGCAAAACTTTCAAACCTGGTCAACAGGTTTCAAACCTTGATACGCACCGTATATCCGCACAGTGCGGTCGATTTAGAAAATCCGGGGGACTGTTCACTATTTAAAGTGAACGGACATAAACTTAAACCGTTCCTCACTGCGGACCCTTCGGAGGAGCTCCTGTTTTTGCAGGAACCGATCTACATTTACTGATCTTCCTCCATCTACCCCTAAATTTCAATTATCTAGCCAAAACACTGTTTCAAACAAATTTGGGGTATGTATCACTTGTAATTATATAAAAAAAAATAAAAAAAATGCAAAATTTTGGGGGTATTTTTGTAAAATTTCAGAATAAAAAAAATAATAAATTTTTTTTATTTACAAATAATTTCCTCTTTTTAAGAGGTCCTCTTTGCAAATAACCAACACACTTCCCCCTATAAATACAACCTGACCCCTCTCTGCATTTTTCATAACCCTAATTTCCACTCTCTGAAAACCATAGCTACCGCAGCAGCCAGAGCAAGGAGTTCTCGCCAGAGCGCCGCGCTTTCGCCGCCGAAGGAGCCTTCTGACCGCTGATTTGCCACGCCTCTGCTTCATCACCCTCTGAAATTTTCAGAGGAGGTTTGCATCATCTCTCCCTCTCTGTTAAATTTTTTTTAAATCTGTGAACTTTCTGAATGGCACCAACCATGCAATTAGAACGAGATTTTTCACAAATCTTTTCACACACAATTTACGAGAGTTATTTTGGTGATGAGATTACACGGTGAGGGTGGAACTTTTTAATTTTCAATCATCCCAATGCCTACGCTCTTCCAGATCTAGTCACTCGTTTTTACGAGTGCATGGAGGAAGGTTGCCTAACACAATACGGTTTTATTAAATTACTTTGGGGAAATAGGGAAATAATCATTGATAGGGACTTCATCCATGAAGTCATCTTAATTCCTAAATTACCTGTTCACGACCAACCCCTTCAATTTGAAGACTACTTACCCTTAATGGGTAATGTCTGTTTGAGGGAACCTAGGAAGAGCATACAGGCTAGAACCCTCTTCGCCAATGTATTAACCGTGTGCCGTTGGGCACAAAACAACATTTTTGACAGTTCACATAACACAACATTTTTCACCCCATCTCTTCATATCGTGCACACCTTAATGACTAGAAACCCTAGATTTGACATGTGCATTACTTAATTCAATTGGTGCTGGCAAAAAGGCCGCAAATTACCCATGTCCTATGTTAGTAACACAACTGTGTCGCTATTTCCTTCCTGTGGAGGAATTTGAGTTTTAAATGCATGGAGGTATACCCATTAGGCCTCTTATTGAGGGCGTATCCACGTCCTATACCCTCCTAACTAATGTATGGTCGTGAAGAGAATCGGCCGAACATGTACCCGCCAGAATACCCAGCTCCTGCTCAACCACGAGCGAGGAAGAGCTTACCCCCATAGAACATGCACGTCTTCTTAGAAGAGCCATTAGTGGGATTGATAATTTGGTGGGGATGGTGACCAACTTGGATCACCGGGTGACAGAGATTGAACATGGCGTATCTACGCTGTTGGCGTGAGAGGAGCGTTCCCGTTCACGTTCAAGGGGACGGCGAGGTCCTGAGCAGTGAGGGCACTGCTTTTGGTAAGTTTGGGGGAGGAGGTGGTATGTAAATAGTTATCACTGCATTGCATATTTCAATTTTTGTACATATTTTTTTTTCTTTCTTTGCATGTTTAATTCTGCATTGTATCTTTATAAAAAAATTTAAAAAATTATTAAAAAATGAAAAAAAAAAAAAAAATATATATATATATATATATATATATATATATATATATATATATATATATATATATATATATAAAAGAAAAATCAAATAAAAAATTGAAAAAACTAAAAAGATAAAACAAAATTCAACTTGGCCATATTTGACTTAAGTTTGGCAAGACGGTTAACTAGCTAGGAAAAACTAGATCCTAAATTTTGTAAATTAAAAACCCTAAAAATAACATTTATTAAAGTTTAACAGTAGAAAATATATGTCCTTATAGTTTATTTAGAAAAAGCCAAATTTTGAGTTCAGTTCTTGGGCTAAGTCAAAATAATGGAAGAGTATTGAAATTTTTATTGAAGTGTAAGTCTGAAAAATAATTCCGAACCTTTAGTCTAAATTCTGAAAATATATACCCTATAACTCGTACATACACGAACCTTGAAACTTGGAATAGTAGAGGATACCTTGAAATGCTCTTGTCTAAAATCCTTAGTGTGAAGAAAAATTAAATAAAAGTATAAGTGTGAATAAATAGATATAAAAAAAATGAACACTGGTTTTGTAATCACTTAAGGCCGCGTAAAATAAAAAAATATATAGCGAGGGTGCTTTATCACCTAGTGTGTTAGACCAACTGGTTTGGGAGTCACTGCTAAAGCCTTAGGTATTACAAGATGAGGAATCACGCCTTAATACGCAAACACATTTTGTAATTGGTCGTTAGTAACTCAAGAAGTGTTAACGGTCGCATCAAGTATATGTGAGCAATTTCATCTAAAATTCACCAATTAAAAGTACTTTGGACAATGGACAAGAGTATGATTGCTTGAATTGAATTTCCAAGTGTGGGGGTGATACATACACACACGTAGGGGTATATGATTGGGGTTTGGATGAGAGATAAGAATGAAAAATAGGACTTATATCTTCAGTAGAGATGATAAAAATTCCTAAGTTGAGATGGAACTTTAGAAGGAAAATTCAAAAGATGATAAAAGTTAAATAAATTTACAGAACATATACGATCTTAAGTTAAATGATAAGTGAGTGTGAAAAATACGGGTTGATGATTTCTGAGTTGAAGATAATAGAATTTCTTGTTAGAACACCGAATTGAGGAATGAAAGTCAATAGGCCAAATTGATCGGATTTTGTGGGTAGTATCCGCTGAAAACCCTCAGGAGACAACACTCCTCCTACTAGGGACACCTAGAGATTTAACGGCTTGTTGCACGAGCTCAGTGCAAACGTGATTCCCTACGAAAGTGAGGTGAGGATTTTTCGATAATAAATTAGTTTTGCTCGGGACGAGCAAAAGATAAGTTTGGGGGTATTTTTTCATATCAGAATTTTGCATTATTATATTCCCCATTCTTAATCATTTTACGAATAAATAGGTGCTTCTGATCCATGTCTGCTAAATAGTTGCAGGTTACAGGTTCTCAGAACTATACAGTGAAATTCAGGAAAAGACGCTACAAATGTGAGACTACGACCAATAAATAGATGAATCTATATGATGCCGCCTACAGTTTAAGGAACAAATGAAGATCAATGAATAGTTCGATCGCACAAAGTACGAGGGCAGCACAAGATTCAAGATTTCAACGCGAAGCTAACGGTAAAAGTCCACAAATTCTGCACTGTTGGAAATCTGGAAGAAAGTAGAAAAGAGTCTGAAGAACCAAGTGAAGAAAACAGAAGAAAAAGGCAACATGAAGCAATCCTGGAAAGATGAGACAGAGAGCCCCCAAGATGGCCGCGGATCCACAGCCAAATATGGCATTCTGCCGCGGATCCGCGGCCGTGCTGTGCACGTGTCGGTGCATGTGTCGGTGGGTGTCGGTACTTTGACCCGGCTTTCTTAGGCTAGTCTTGTAATTTCAAATGTGGATCAGATGTAAACCCTAGGCTTTCTCCTATCTATAAATAAGAAAGCCTACAGACTCTTTTGGGGCATGCCTCTTTTTATTTTTCTAGTCTAAAATTTCAATTCCTTTGTAATCGTCAAGAGTGCATCAATAAAGTAAGACTATTTATCTGAATTTAATTCTTACATTTTTATCTGTTCTTTTAATATCTGCTATTTTATTTTGTCCTTTATTATTTTCAACTTAGATAGTTTTTAAAATAAACATAAAAATGAACTTCATCATAACATCCCTAATGAGTGCGTAGTTCCTCACTTGTTAGGGTTAGGATTGGGTGGGTTTGAGAGATGGAAATCTCTCACTCCTGTCTTGCCTGTTTAATATTTTAAATTAGGCTCTATCTAAATCAAACACCCACTGCTCACTACGGCATCCTATCCTACGAGATAGCGGTGATTTCCTAGTTAGACCGGTTGTGGTTGATTTAAATAGAGGTTAGGGCTAAGAGTTAAGAAAGGACGGACAAGGATCAAAAGGAAGAAACTTCGTTTCTTCCTTGTCGTGCTAATCCCCTTTGTTAATTATTACCCTAACACCTATTTTCTCAATTAGGGCAAAGGAAGCAGTGAGTAGAATTATCTTTCCAAACTAACCTAATCCTAACCCTAGCAAGGTTTTAATCCAAATCAAATTCAATCTTAGTTTTTATAAAAATCAAAACCTACCAAAATAGGACTTAACTCGTAAGAACATAAAGAAAGGAACACGTTTTCCCTATGGACCGACCCGCACTCAACCGGCTAGCTACCAAGCGACACCGTTATTGATTGCGATATAACTTTTATTTTAAAACGCATGCATACGCAAAAGAACGATCAATCAGGATGCGGGCGATGGGGAGGGTGTGGGTTCTTAGGTTTCTTGCGGGCAAGGGAGGTGAGGAAAGAAAGAAAGAGAGAGAAGAGGTGAGGTGAAGGTGTTTTTATTTATTAGGTTAATAATTATTTATATTATTTTTGTAAGAGAGATACTGACACAGAGAGAGAGAGAAAGAGAGAATATAATAACTCGTTAAATATATATTATTTTATATGTAATCTCTTAGTTTAGTTTTCAGTTTAGAAAATATTATTATATATATATATATATTTTTTTGGATCATACAACTAATATCAAAATACTTCTAAAATTACGCCGGTCTTTTCTAAAAATTTAGTTTTAAAATATGAAGAATATACGTAAAAGTTAAAACTATAATGTAATGCCCGGTTAATAAAAGCGCATCCCCCAAGTACGGATCTACGTAAATATACGTAGCGATCCAAACGAGTTGGTTTTAACACTTTAGACATGAACATGATATATGGATGCAAGCATATGATATGGGGTATGATGACATGCTATGCAAGATATCAAAATATATTATTTGGTTATTATTTCTATTATTTAAAAGATATGCAGAAACAAAATATATTATACGTGTATATAGAATTTAGATGTGCATGGATTCTCTGTACTAGTAAATATATGACGCAATCTTGAACCATGATGGGTTTCAAATATGCGAGTTGGGTTGGATACTAACCACAGTTACCAAATGCATTATCCGCACCAAAAAACAATAATAAACAAGAAGTTGTCGCAAGATTTGAAAATACCCCAAATAAAATATAGTATAAATGCACTAGGGTGTTACAATAACTGTAATGAGAAGTGTTGCTTAACCGAGGTAACATTGGAATTTTGACGATAGGTTTTAACTCTTGGGAGGTCTTGGACAAGTCGAATATATAAGATCTTGAAGAAGAGGTTTTTAGGGTTTTCAAATTTGTAATTATATTGAATATCAATGATGTATGTATATATATATATATATATTACAATTTACATGATAGAATCAAATAAAATCTTTCCAAAATATAAAATAAAACCAATTTGGAAGTTATGGAAAGATTGGTGCGATTAAGATCGGCAACAGCTGCACTCGCGATGGTCAGACGTCTGAAGCACATTGTTCAGACGTCTGATTGATAACCGCTACAGCGGTGGTTTTATGGCCAGACGTCTGGACCGTCTTTTTCAGACGTCTAGTCCCGCTCTGTTATTTAGTAGACATAACACGGACATTTGTAACTCCTTCTTTGGACGTCTGGCCATGCTCTGCTATTTGGGCAGACGTATGGTAGACGTCAGCTGTTGCTTTTGGCCTGTGTCACTAATATGCCTCGGCAAGATTGATGCTCCTTGGAGACTCTGATCTTGGATCGAAATTTGAGAAAGTGTGTGCATCAAGTGCTTTTTTGAGAATATCCACAAGTTGATCATGAGTGCCGATATGGTGTACACGAATAGTTCCATCTTCAACACACTCCCGAACGAAATGATAGTCAAAAGCAACGCGCTTCATCCGAGAGTGGAAAACTGGGTTCGCACTAAGATAAGTAACTCCTGTATTATCACATTATAGAGATGGTGGTTTTATGAGAATTAGCTTGGGTTCTTGTTGAATATTTTTTATGCATAGTATCTTGGCTGTAGCATTTGCAAGGGCTTTGTATTCAACTTCGGAGGAGAATCGAGAAATAGTCTTTTGTCAGGCCGATTTCCATAATATATGATTCGAACCGAGATAGAGGATGTAACGACCCTGAAATCCCTGTACACTTGTATTAATTCAATATTAATAAATAAGTGTTTTTCTATGTTGATATCAAGTTATAAGTTATTCTTGTTAAATTTAAGAAAGAAACAACTTGTAGTTCACTAGTTAAGCCTCTACACTGCTGTCCCATAGTCCTCATGTTCGAATCCCATCATCCCTAATATTTTTAATATTTTTCCTTTTAACGTTTTGGAAGTCCAAGATTTTGCACGGGCTTTACACGGGATTACAAAACATTGCAACAGAAAAGAGCTATATAAATGAGGTATTTAAACCCAAAACGACACATGACCCGAACCCCGAACCAATTGCCCTAGCCTGGCCACCTGGACCGGCCCAAACCAATTTTTGGTCGACCCCTAACCCCAATTGCCTCCATCTTCTGCACGTTTGATCTTTGGTCTCCCATTTACACCCTTTCATATTCCAAAACTTCTCAATAAATCCAGAGAACTGCCCCATCACTTTATCCAATTAAAATTCATTTTTAATACCCTAATTAACACAATTTCTTACACTATATTAATTCTTTTTCTCCTATAAATATCCTAGCATATCTCCATGCTTTTCCCCTATGAAATATACTGAAACAATTACTCTCAAGAAAATTTTGAAGACAATTCCAAGCTCTCTTTTGCTTCACAACTAGACAAGGAGACGTCGAAGATCAAGTTCACTTCCCTTGTCGCTTTTCGGTCTCGGTTCTTCAAACCGAGACTATTTCTTCTTCCTCATTCCTTTGTAAACGAGTAAGTCTCCCTCTTCCTCTTCTTCCTTTGAATCAAACACTTGTCGTGTCGCCGTATTGCCACACTTAAACAATATTCTTTAAATATATAAAACCACCCATGCCAACATACACTATTTTCATAAAAAAAATATGAATTCAACTTGATAACTAACCCACCTCACATTTCTAATCGTTTCCTATCAAATCTTGGATTAACATGTAACCAACACCATGTTTAGAATTATTTTCATGAAAAGATTTTACCTATATTCGTTCATGTAACTTCTAAGTTCCTTATATTTTGCCACGAAAATTTTAAACATATTGTTTGCTTAGCGCATGGGGTAATGACCTACTCCACACGCACACTCTGAATCATAGTACGACTATATGATTTGAAAGAATCATTTTTTCGCTAAAATACAGTTGAAGCCTAAAATTGTAGTTAATTAGTATTCTTATTTCTTGGCAATTGCGCCCTTACAACCCTATTTAAGAGAGCTCTGTTGAAGATGGTGTGGATTATCGTACATTTTGGGTCTAGTGGGTGAGATTGGAGCTCTTAACGGAGCGCGTTCTCGAAGGAAAGAAAAATACGATTTTAAACGAAATAAAACAATTTCAAATCACTTTTAAAATAATTATCACACACACACACACACACTCGACTAAAGGAAAGCAAATTTTGCAAAAATATAATTTAAATAAAATATTCTAAATTAAAATATTGATTTTTTTATTAAAATAACTCAAGTTTTCCAAAAAATAGATTTTTCAAGAAAATACCATAATCTTTTAAAATCTAGGTTTTAACACTAAAATACCATAAAATCTAAAATGTTTTTATTAAAACTCTCAACATTCTAATTAACATGTTTTTACTAAAAACACCATCGAGATTTATTTAAAAATAAAACATTTTACATAAAACTCCCTTGAGTTTACAAATAAAGATATTTACATAAATGACCTAAATTCACCAAAATACCTAGAATATATGATCTAATTAATTTTTAAGATATTTAGGTAATAAATGGATTTAAGCAGTATCTTTTCTCTAGGCATCGGGAAGCCGGAGAAAGTGATTGCTTACCTATCTTCTAGGTTGCAAATTATTGTCTGGCAATCGTCTTTAAAAAGGTCACAAATGCCACCGGCCATGTGCAGTGGTTGTCATATTAAATCACATGAATATAAAATCATATATAATCAAACACATGACATCCTACATGTCTTAACATGAATTCTTGAACTTGAACTTGACTTGAAGCTGAACTTGAACTTGATTTGATATGAACCATGAATACAGCTTGACTTGAACATTAGAACATGACTTGAATACTTGCACTTGAACTTGAATGATACCCTTGTATTCATGGATTTCAGGCAAGACTTGTAAACTTGATCGATAACTTAATATAATCGGGGATAAGGGGTAGTTTAATAAAGAATGTATGTCGTGGTATGAGAGTCCACTAAAAGACACCTAACCTGAATATCCTGTGCCGTTGTCTCGTGGGTTAGACGGGGTCTTGTACTTCTTGTGTTGTGGGTTCGTGGGTTTGACGGACGACTCTCGTATACACACATATCTTCCTTATCGAACTAAAAACAATCACGTTAGAATAGAATAACCATTTCATATACTTGTTATATTTAAGATATTTTAACAAACTCATGTCAAGTTAACATTTTTACCTATACACTATTACATTAGATTCATGTTCTTCTTACCTGGCTTGATTACACTTTACCTCCATGCTCTTTTGTGAACTTACCGAACGCCAGTTCGGTAATGACATTCATCCTTCTTTTGGGGACTTGGAATGTTCGTCAGGAGACTAGGGAACGGAGGAGATTGAGTCGAGTTCAGAGGAATACTCCCATCTTGAAGCCCAGATCGACTTCTAGTTCCTTATAGTAGTTGTCATGCCCCACTTCCCAGTAGACGGAAATGGTGACGTGGCAAGCCTGCAGCGTATTTACTATGAAATAAATACGTTAAGCGTAATTAAGCAATATAACAATGAACAAGAATGACAAGAGTAATAAAATAAAACAACAACTTTATTTACATTCAACTTTACATACAACTGTCTGAAATAAAAGATACAATAAACAAAGCAATGCCTAAACAATGGCGTATAGAAAGTAAGTGCAGGAAGAACTAGTAGTTAGGCTGAGCTGTATGCTGGTCTAAGTCCTCCTGACTCGGCTCTATCTCCTTAGAGTCCGGTCCTCCTGACGAACATTCCAAGGAAAGAAAAACATAGAGGAATATCGTCAGCGAACTAGCGCTCGGTAAGTCTCAAAGGAAACTAGAGAGAATAGTATATCATGTGAATAGGAATTAAAAGAACAAAGGACGGGTAAAATTGTATATGATCATCTACAGGTATATGATAGTTATTCTAACGTGGTTATTTATAGTTTGATAAGGAAGGTATTCATGTATACGAGAGGAGTCCATCTTACCTCGTGAACTATGGTAACATGTAGTACAAGGTCCCGTTATAACCAATGGGTCAACGGCATGTGAATTCATATAGGTGTCTTTTAAGTGACCTCTCATGCCACGATATACGTTCCGTACCAATTTACCATTTTATCCCCACGTATTGTATTGTATAGATTAAAATTATAGGTCTTGGCCGAATCCATAGATATAAAATGTTCAGGTTCATGTTCAGGATGTAATCATGTGTTCAAGTAGTCATGTCAAGTTCATGTCACGTTATAACCATGGATTGGTTAGTTTGACTCAAGTATACAAGTTTGAGTTTGATGTTTAAATTCGAGTATTCAAGTTCATAATCAAGTATTCAAGTTCGTATTTGATTTTGGATTCCTGCTTGAGTTTGGACTTAGATTGAGCCAGACACTTGTGAACGGATTTAATTCTTGACTCTTTTAGGTTCGGGAGTAATCGACAACCGCTGCATATGGACGGCAGAATTTGTGTCTTTTTTCAAGAAAATTTCCATTGATAACTCCGTTAAGTTGTCTAACCTGAATAGGCAAGCACTCACTTTCTCTGGCTCTTTGGGGATCAAGAGAATTGATCCCGCTTAAATCTATATTAAATTAGAGCTCTTAAAATATTGTTTTGCATATCTCGAAGGGATTTTATGAAAAATATTTTGATATAGTTTAAAAATAAACCTCGAGGGTGATTTATTACATTTAGGGTTTTCATGAGTATGTGTTTTAATTATTGGGGTATTTTAATGATAAATACTTAGATTTTAAAAGTTTATAGTATTTTATTGAAAACTAGTCCTTTTTGGTAACTTGATGGTATTTTATTAACATTTTAATCTTTTATTTTTAGAAAAATATAGTTTCATAATATATTGAAAATACGAATTTATAATTTTTATATAATTTTCAAAAATTAGTTTTGTTTAGAAAAGTCACATTTTCTTAAAAAACCGTATTTTATTTCCTTTTGAGATCGAATACTCCGTGAGGAGTTCTGCATCTCGCTCTACGATCCCAAGGATGTGCGATAATCTCCACCATCCATTAGCGGGTCCCCTAATGAGGGTTTTATAGGCATAGTTACCAAGGATTACAAAATACCGCTTTAAAAGAAACCCGGTTTCTAAAAGATGTGGTATTTTAATGAAAGGCTATTCTTTGAACCAACCATATATATATTGGCATCGTGATATGAAATCAAAGTATGCGTGTGGGGTAGGTCGTTACCCCGTGAAGTTTTCCCTAAGATATTGTTTTAACAATATCGAAAAGAGGTGATAATAAAGTTCAAGGTATTTTAATGAAAAAGTTCGTTTATATTTGTTTCATTTGAGAATTTTGGTTAAATTTGAAGCTAAACGTTTGTAATTGAAGTTACAAGTAGGGTGGTAAACTTAGTTTTTCCAAGGTATAAAAGAAAAGGGAGTTCTAGGTTTTAAAAAGAAATGTATCAGGAATAACTCCACTTTACCGATATATGATTAGAAGATGAAATGAGATGAAAAGAAAGAGGGATGAGAGGGACTTACATTTTGGTAATATCGAGAATAGGTTAAGGAAGAAAGGAGGGGGCTTCGTGGTATCGCGGAAGCTCCGGAAACGGTTTCGATCTTCGATGGAAAGAGCTTGTTGCTAACTCCACTTGCACTTAGAAACTTTTGAGGTGTTACTGCTAGAAATTTTCAGAATAGAGGGGAGGTAGGGAATGCGGTGGTATTTATTGTAGAGAATTAGGGTTTGGGAATTAAAATTTTGGATTAAAAAGTATTAAAAAGATTTTAAATAGTGAATTGAAGGGTCTCTGTTTGATTGCAATGGAATCAAATGGTGTATAGGAGTTAAGGGAGTTGAAGAGGTGTGTGCAAAGCACGGAGCCATTTGGGCTCAATTGACCATCGGCGCCGGCCGTTTGATGGTTTTGAGCGGTCGGATCTCATTGGCTTGCCTCGAGATTCATGCAACGCGGGTATTTGGATGTGTACACATCATTGCGCCTGTTTGATTTTTCTGAAACTTTTTATTTCCCCATGTATTGCACGAGCAACTCTTGGGCTTCCAAAAAATTTAAAAGAAAATTCTGAAAAAATAATTATGTCCGATGGGAATCGAACACACAGGTTACGTCACAGCAGTGCAGGGGATTTACCAGTAAGCTACAAGTTTTTTCTTGCTTTTATTTATCAAAAATAACTTTTAACTCTTACATAGGCTGTAATACTCTTTTCTGTACAATAACAAGAAATTTTCTGTACAGTGATTTCAGAGTCGTTATAGTAGTTTATTTTCCAATATGCTACTGTTTAGGCACTTTCCAGTTATTGTAATTTTGCTTCAGACATCTTATCTATACTTTGAAATTATGAATGTAAATAAAGTTGGTGTTGAAGTTTAATTCACTTGATAATTTTCTTGTATGTTATATTGTTTATATTACGCTTAGTGTATTTATTCCAAAAAATGACCTTCTCGAAATAAATATGTCGCGAGCTTGTCACGTACTGTTACCGTCTTTTTGGAAGCAGGAGGTGATAGAGGAGGTAGGCAGTGGTAAAGCGGTCGTCATCACTGTCACGCCCCGTTTCCTAAAAGAGCGGTAACGGCATGTGACAAGCCCGCGACGTATTTATTATGAGAAAGTCCTTTCTCGAAACAAATTCTCTAAGCGTATATAAGCAATATAAAATGACAAGAAAAGACATGATAATGAAAATCCAACTTTATATATTTACATTCCCAACTTTCACAAGTTTCAAACTGAATACATGGTGTCTGAAAACAAAGATACATAAAACAAAGTGCCTAAACAAGTGGCACACTGGAAGTAAAAGCTGAAAAGAAAAAACTAGTAGTCGGTCTGCTCCGAAGGCTGAGAGTAATTCTCCTGACTCGGCTCGATCTCCTCAATCTCTAAATTATCTGATGAACATTCCAAGGAAACAAAGAAATGGATGAAATTTCCGTCAGTGAACTTGCGCTCCGTAAGACCCCAAGAAATGTGGGATGTGAATGTATATAAAAGAATATGCAAGGTGACACGTGATATAGTATGAATGGAAATAAAACATGAACAAGTATAACATGGTAATATTAATGATAACTATGTAAGCATGGCAATATAACATGAGCCTAGCAAACAAGTATAGCATGGCCATGGAGTGTAGGTATAGTGAACATGAAGTGGATGTCTGTGTTCTAAGGGGTCTCTACAAGTTAATATATCATAACATCAGTTCAAGTGTGAATATCAACCAATCTCAAGAGTATTCTCGAACTCAAGCCTATCGTCCAGGGCCAAGGAATCACGTGCCCAAAATAGCGGGACTTTAATTGTTATTGAAGTATTCCAAACCCAAAAGGCTATCATCCAGGGGCTTGGAACACACGAGACCACATTCATGAATTTGTGATGTACCGTTTCAGCCCGGTATCACAACAACGTTATTTATACCATTTTAGCCCGGTACCATAGCAACATTATTTTAGTAATAGGACTCCGGAGATTCCGTTAGATTCATACTCAAACTACCCCAACACCCCGCGTATATTAGTCTATGGTTAAAGTTACAAGTCTTGCCTAAATCCATGAATACATAAAAGAGTGCAATTCAAGTATCGATTCGAGTTCAAGTATTCAAGTCAATTGTTCATGTATTTATGTCAAGCGTTCATGTCAGGTCATTACGTATTCATGGTTCGGGTCAAGTGTACCTATTGGATTTAAGTATTCATGATTGATTCATTTCAAAATCAAGTCAATTCTATCATGTAATGGTTTAATGACAAGTTATATAGATAAAAATAGATAAGCAATTATAGAATATGATATGAGATAAGTATACAAGAAACGTCCAAAAACAATATTGTAAACTCGTTAATCAAGTCATTTAAAGTCAGAATATAAACGAAAACATAACCTTAAGTGTTATTCACACGTGAGTTCCAATCTCGCCTAAATACGACTACCCGTTTTGGAGATATATATGTTTTCGTATCGTCGCGCAAAACAGATCAGAATCTGTTCAGCACCGTCATATATTTTAAAAAATGCATTTTGAGTTAATTTCTATCGGGTTTCAGTTACAAAAATTATTAGAAAATTGTAGGTATTTCGGAGTAATTATCTAAACCACTAGTTATGATCGTTTTAAAATCAGCGTTTAAAACAGAAATTCAGATTTCTGGAAAGCAACTATATATTATATTGCAAAGCCTATATCGATTTATTTCATGCGTTTATAAGTAATCTAATATACAGGAAATTATAGCTCTATCAATTTTGCATCTACACATCTAAATTTTGTCATGAACGGACATCGGGTGTTCGAGTTATATCCTATTTGAAAACAGTGTGCGAATCAGGACAGATTCTGTCCAAATTCGTCGCTTAATATTATAACGCAGTTTTCTATATTTTACGTTGGTTTTCAGTAAAAACTTAAAACTAAGAAAATCTAGATACTTCGATTTAAATGTCCAAAACACCTGAATTTTCTCAATTTGGACATCAGTATACCAAGTTATATGTCCTACAACTTGACCGATAACTGCAGTTTTCAGTTTTACAAACAGTGATTAAAAACGATGTAATTTCTAAACCGTTGTGCGGTTCGATCTAAAACTTTTACAGCGTGTACACAAAAATATATTCTATCATATGTAAATATTCTAAAATTTTCAGAATTAAAAATTAATTTCTAAAAATTATTTTAAACGTAAATGTATTGATATGTATACTAAAATCGGCAAAAAGATTAACTAGTATTTTTATGAAAGCTTCTATTTTTCTTTTAATAAGCAAACCGATTTCATGAGACATCGTAGATATATTGTGGAATGAAATTTATGTTCTCACAACTCATAAAAAACATTCATAGTCATGAACAAATAATTGAAAACACTTTAATTTGAATAAAAAACAATAAGCTATTATTAAACCATATAGAACCATATATATCTAGACTTATATATATATATATATATATATATATATATGTTTATATTTATTTTCTCTTACGGATTACGATATGAAAAGAATAGCGGGTTCATGAGGTATGATAGAAGGAGAATAAAGAGATAGAAAGAGGGAGAGAGAAGGAACTTACAGGTTGTGTGAGTCGGTATAACAATCGGCTCACCGTTTAGATAAAATCCTCAATCGAGTCTTTGAAACACAATGGAACCGGTGCTTCTCCAACCTCAAGGGAAAAGAGATTTTATTTTATTTTATTTTTTAGAATTGATCAAATGGAAATGACTAAGGTGGGATGAAGAAGTGATGGGGAGATATTTGTATTAAAAGAAAATTGAAACTCTTCATAATAATTTTACTTAATTATAATCTATAACCATCCTAATTATGTTGGGAGTTAAAAGGAAAATGAAATGAAAGGTCATTTGTAGATTATGAGGGGGATAAAAATTGATAAAAAAAATAATTGTAAGAATGAGAATTTGAACATGTAACCTCTGGAATAACAATGCATAGACTTAACCAATAAGCTACAAGCTTGTTCATTCACATAGTTAACAAAAATTAAATATATGTTGTACCTTGAAAAGAAAGTGGGCTTAGAAAAAGAAAAGAAAGAAATCAAATGGATTTTTCTTGGCTTGGGTTTGATCTTTAAAAAATTATAAAATGGATAGCAAACATGATGAAGTGATAAAATAATATATTTATTAGAAAACAAAATATACCAAAAATAAATACTTATAATATTTTATTAAAGAGATGATACGCGAAAATATAGAAATTTTATGATCGTTACATTCTACCTTCCTTAAATAATTTCGTTCTCGAAATTACTTAAAAGGATATGGTAACAGAACAAGAAAACTAAATGTGATCGCATTTCGTCATCGCTCCACCAGTCGGTACTCTAATTGACAAGAGAGTAACATTGAATATAAACGATGGTCAAATAAATACAAGGAGACACAGAAATGAATTTTAAGAAAGCAAAAAGCGTTCTTCATGAAAATCAAATGAAGGAAATGAGATAGATTCAATTATTGTGAGTCATTACAGTCTATCCTTCTTAAAAGAATTTCGTCCGCGAAATTCTCTTGAGAGATACGTCGCAAAAGTATGGGAAACGCTAAGGATAACAACTTCAAGCTTTGTCAATCGATTATCTAACCACTAAGCTAATAAGCCTAAGATATACAAGTAGGAGGGTGAACTAGAGTTAAGAATTCAGAAGCCGAGAGGTTGAATTCAAGGAAGTAAAAGGTGAAGATGGATTCAAGGAATAAGATGACATTCAAATGAATTGAAATGCATGTGTAAAACTTGTTGAATTTCATTAATGCTTGCAATATATTGCTTATGATGTTCATGCAGAACTAACCTGCATGGGCTACCAATAAAACCTGTCACGCCCCGTTTCCCAAAAGAGCAGTAACGGCATGTGACAAGCCCGCGACGTATTTATTCCGCGAAGGTCCTTTCTCGAAACAAATACTCTAAGCGTATATAAACAATATAAAATGACAAGAAAAAGCATGATAATGAAAATCCAACTTTATATATTTACATTCCCAACTTTTACAAGTTTCAAATTGAATACATGATGTCTGAAAACAAAGATACATAAAAGAAAGTGCCTAAACAAGTAGCATACTGGAAGTAAAAGCTGAAAAGAAAGAACTAGTAGTCGGTCTGCTCCGCAAGCTGAGAGTAATCCTTTTGACTCGGCTCAATCTCCTCAATCTCTAGATTATATGACGAACATTCTAAGGAAATGGGCGGAATGTCTGTCAGCGAATTTGCGCTCAATAAGTCCCCAAGAAAGGTGGGATGTGAATATATATAAATGAATATGCAAGGTGATATGTGATATAGAATGAATGGAAATAAAACATGAACAAGTATAACATGGTAATATTAATAACAACTATGTAAGCATGGCAATATAACATGAGCATAGCAAACAAGTATAGCATGTCCATGGAGTGTAGGTATAGTGAACATGAAGTGGATGTCTGTGTCCTAAGGGGTCTTTACAAGGTAATATATCCCAACGTCAGTTCAAGTTTGAATATCAACCAATCTCAAGAGTATTCTCGAACCCAAGGCTATCGTCTACGGATAAGGAATCAAGGGCCCAAAATAACGGGACTTTAATTGTTATTGAAGTAGTCAAAACCCAACAGGCTATGATCCAGGGGCTTGGAAACATGGGCCCTCAGATCACAAGTCTTGGACTTGGCGTATTTTTATCAGCACTTTTAGCATTTCCGGCTCTTTTTCCTGGAATTTCCTGCACACAATCTCGAGACAAGTGTTGCGATATACAAAGATCATGCGTGCAATAATAAACACATAATTTCCTACAAAATGCCGGTTATAATGTATAACACATGTTATTTGGTATTTTACAGACAATTTGCTAATATGTGCTATATTTATACCGAACACCTTTAGATGATTGCAAATAGTAGGGAAATTGATGTGTAAAAATGTAATATTTTCGACTGATCAAATTCCCCCAAACTTATTTTTGGTCGTCTCGAGCAAACTTGTTTTATTAGAAAGAGAAGGAGAAAATATAAGAAAAAGAAAAACTAACTAGCACGCTTTCGTGGGCAACACGATTGCACTGAGCACGTGCAACAAGCCTTTAAACCTCTAGGTGTCCCTAGTAGGAGGAGTGTTGTCTCCTGAGGGTTTTCAGCGGATTGCACCCATAAAATTCAATAATAAAAGGAAGACCGTGAAAGTTACATATAAAGATAAGAATTTTAAAAGAAAGACTTTGAAAATTAGAGTTTCCAACCACACTAGCTTTTCGGTTGTCATGAGCCCTATCTTAATAGTCATGAAAAGATATTAGACATCACATCATCCCTCAATAAAACATCGTCTTTGTTCTTCATTCCTATCTTTCTTCCAAACATCGATCATATAACCCTACGTGTGTGTAAAGAACATCCCTACACCCGGAGAATTCAATTCAAGCTATCATACTCTTATCCATCTGCCTCAATATTTTTTAATCAATGAATATTTAGATGGATTTGCTCACACATTTTCATGCGACCGTTAATACTTCTTGAGGTACTAACCGACCGATTACTCATGTGCTTGCTTATTAGATGTTTTAGTATTTTCCTCGTCTTGCATCACCTAAGACTTAGCAGTGACTCCCAGACCAGTTGGTCTAAGGCACTAGGTGATGAAACACCCTCGCTATATTTTTTATTGCTGCCTTGGCGATAACAAAACCAGTGTTCATTTTTCTCACCAATTTTTTTATTCATTTTAATTTTTATTTCCTTCATACTTTGGCTTTTAGACAAGAGCATTTCAAGATATCCTCTACTATCCTGAGTTTCAAGACGTGTGTAAGTGCGAATAGTAGGGTATCAAGGTTCAAATGTTTGGCTTCCAGAATATGAACTATTTTTCAGACTTATTTTTATCCTCAGATTAGTGACTTCTTTCATCTTTCTAACCCTTAGGACAACGGCTCATAACTACTTATTACTAGTTCGTTTAAGAAAAACTTCTAATTTTCTTGGTTTTCTTAAATTTTTCTATTCTTTTGGATGTAATTTTTCACTATCTAATCTTTTATTATCTTATTTATGTACAAAATTTTTTATTTTTTATTTTTTTATTTTATTTTATTTTATTTTGAAATTTTTTAAATTTTTTTAAGTTTTAAATTTTTATTATATGTTTTGTGCTTATGCAAAGTATGATGCAAAGTGATACGTAAATAAGCACAAATCTCTCCCAAACTTGTTTTCAACAGTGTCCTCGCTGTTGCTATCTGCTAAACCTCAAAAACCTGTAACCTTGGGAGGACATTTATTAACGGGGGCGAAATATATTAAAGTGAAAATCCTCCCCCAAACTTATTTTTGGCTCTCAATATTGAGGACAACAGTTATTTCAAGAGCCAAAAATACACCCCTCCTCAAACATGAGTTAGACAATATTAAGCATTTTAAGAGGGGGTGAGTCATTTGGTCAAAGTAAGACTTTACAAAGACCAAAAGTTAACACCAACCATTCAAAGATTTTATCAGTATAGCGTATAGGTTGGTGGAAGAATATATTGTATCGAGTCAGGAAAAAGTGGGGATGGGATAAGAGGTGGTCTGGAAAGGGTTTGAATTTTAAATTAGAGAAATGAAAGAATGAGGATGAACGTGAATGATTAGGAAGAAGGAGTGGTGGCGGTTCAACTTCTATAGGTGGAGGTTGATCAATCACAAAATCCGTATTTTTTAGAAATACAAGTTCGTCAGCAAAAAGTTCTTCAAAACTTTCATCGATGATGTGATCAAACATTTTGCTGTCAATAAATTTTGTGTCAGATTTTACTACACTTGATTCATAAAAATTTATTGAGGTAGAAGACCCGAAAAACTCATCTATCTCATTTTCAAAAATATCCAAATCAAGTTGGTTTTCTAGGATTGTCGAACTTGAATTAACGGATTGTGATTCATCAACACTCACTATCATTTCAGGAACAGAAGAAGAACCAGAAAGAGAGGAAGATGAAACGGGTAAACCTATTGATGTGTCGAGTGTCGCTAAATCAAATGTGGGAGATGAAGGCTGAATTTCGATCTGATCTTCGGTTATAAGATTATCATCATCTTCAAGACGTATTTGGGGTTCGGGAAGAATTAAAGGCTCAAGATGATGACCACGAGGAAGTGAAAGGATCTGATGAATTGGTGGGACAAACTCATCCAAAATTTCGGGTTCATCAATCAATATAATCCCAACGTCAATCACCTCATTCAAGTGAAAGTTAAAATTCTCAAACACCTCATCAAAAGAATGGTTTTCAATCAATTTTGGTTCAAGAGTGGAGGTGTAGAGATCATAAGGATTTGGCATGGTTTCACTCGAAATGGACCCTTCGCAGTCAGGTAAATCAAACATTGCATTATTACACAACTTGTCATACATTCTATCGTCAATTGGTGAATCCTTTGGTGTACTCGATGAATCTGTGAAACTGGAGTTGTGGATTTCAGTTTGGAAAGGGAATGTTTGATTAGGAAAGATGTAGAGTTCTCTCTCACTACCCAAATTCTCATTTTGTCCAATGCCCGAATTATGTACTGAAAAATTTTGGGCCGGTTTGAAATTATTTGCTTGCATCCACTCTGTTGTTACCTTCCTAAATTGGTTCGTCAATTCCAGATATTTTATTAATGTCTGCTCAAGACTAGACTTGGGTCGATAAGGAGTTTCAGGATAAGATTGAAATTCTTGTGGACAATTAAAACTCCCAAATGACTGATTATAAGGACAGTTTAGAGATGGTGGAAAAGTTGGATTGGATCGATAGGAACAGAATAGTTGTGAAAATTGGGTAGGAGTCGGGTCAACATTATGATAAGAAGAATTTTGATATTGGTTCGTCGGTTGGCTATTGGACATCATACATGCTACAAACCGATTATGAAATTCTTCTTTGGAAAGTGGAAGTGATGGTTGATATTGGTCCGGGTTGAAACTTTGGCCTCTAGCCCTAGCTATATGCTCAGCAATGGAAATGCGTCTAGGGGCATCCTCACTCAGAGTATCAACTGAAACGGATGTAGAATTAGGATACGGTTGATATTGGTACGGATTTGGCTTCTAGCCCTATCTATATACTCAGCAATGGACATACGTCTAGGGGCATCCTAACTCGGAGTATCAACTAAAACAGATGTAGAATTAGGATACGGTTGACATTGGTTCGGATTGAAACTTTGGCTTCTAGCCCTAGCTATATGCTCGGCAATGGACATACGTCTAGGGGCATCCTCACTTGGAGTATCAACTGAAATGGATGTAGGATTAGGATACGGTTGATAGGACCTGGACTGAGATGGCCAACTGTTTCTACCCGCTTGTTCTATCCGATCTCTTAAGGACATGGAAGAGCCGGACGGTATACCGAAGGGATTACGAAAACAAGAAATATCTGGTTGTGGACAACAAATCTCGGCAAGAGTTTTTCTGTTCGGGTCACCCATTATAAGAAGAGAAGATGGGGAAAAAAGGTAAAAAGGGTAAAGAAGGGGGGGAATAATTGGTTTGTTTTGAAAAGGGACGGATTTATGAAAATTCACACAAATATGCACAATCAACCCTATATCAAATGGTCACCTAGGTCAAGTCTCCAGACCATTCCTATACTTCCAGAAGACAAGTCGCAAGATAAATCCTCTACTGCCACTTTGCCTTTCCTGTGGCCAGGTAAGTGCCAGGTAAGTGGGAGGTTCTCCACTACGTAAGTAGTGGGCCTAATTAAGTAACCACTTGCCTTAGACACACTTGCCTAGACACCACAAAAGAAACGCGGATAAGAAATAGATTACCCATGACCTCCTTCTGTCCTAATTGAGCGCGACGGTCCTTAGAGTCTTGTCTAGATTTCTTTTAATTAATGAGGGTGATGCGGATGCAAGTTTATGATTTCCGGGGCTTAGGAAGGGTAATGAACTCCCCACCTAATCTGAATTCGGTCTTTGCCCCTTAATTTCCATATTAAAATATGCAAACAACCAATTTCAAGAATCGCAACAAATTTATATTTTAGCGGCGCTGAATTTTGCAAAGAATCCTGCAGAAAATTGATATTAGACAAGATCACAGAGAAGAGGAGAAAACAGAGAGCAAACTTGAGAAATTTGGCACAGTACAAACCCTAAACGGCGGCGGAACCGCCGCAAAAACACCACTATGGCCGCGGATCCGCGGCGCTATGGGGGAATTAGGGTTTGGAAATTTTTGTGCAGGTCTCTGTGCTTCTCTGGATTCTTCAGATGTTCTCTGAATCTTGATCTCACTGCTGAAATGATTCCAGATTCTCTCGCAAAAATTCATCCACTAATCGTTAAGCACTTGAAGCGAATCTTGGATGAAAATTTGATGGAATAATAATTTTTCAACTCAAATAAAAAAAAACGAACAAAATAACACACATCCCGGCAACGGCGCCATTTGATTGATCATTCTTGGTGTCGTTTTATAAGATGTTTCACAACCAAATAAATTTATACCGTAATCAATTAACGGTGTCGATGTAGCGCATTAATAAATACAGATCGTCCACTGAGATGTGTGTTTTGGTCGATTTTGTTTTAGATGAGTCGAAATGAAAAGATAAAAGAAAAATTGCAAGAAAATTGATTCAAGAATTTTGAAATTTAGTTTCAAGAAACGTAAACAACTAGATCTAAAATCAAGAATCAATAATGTTTAAGAAGATGTCCAAATTGAATGAATTATCAAGATTTGTAAAGAGCCTTGTAGGAATCGATCTAATCGATAGTGATGATGAAGACTTATGATTACAAATTCTTATCTATCGATGATTTGTTGCTAGATCGATGATGATCAACGAGGATTAGGGATCTGTTAAAGAAACTAGGGTTTCTCCTTCTATCCCCTGTCCTTTCGTTGATTAGCATTCAAATTCTAACCTCTAGAAAATTCAATCATCGATCGTTGATCTCTAATTTGGAGCGAAAACATTCAAGAAAGCATCTCGCTCAAATTAGGTTTTCGATGATTCAATTTCTTAAAGTTTACAAAACTCATAAGTCTTAAGAATCGTTCAAGAATTTAATCATCATCATCTATCTATTTTCTCGATTCCTCCACAAGCGGAGTTTCACTCAAACATCATGACAAAGAAAACAATCAAGAATTGAGAACTCTTCATAATGCAAGAATGTAAAGAAAAGAAAGATCAAGAATTTTCACCTTTTATTATTCAACGTTTCGTTACAATTCACTCAAAGACTACAAGAATTGAGAAGAGAACTCGATCGTTGAACTAGCTTCGCATCGTCTTCGTGAGTTGTGGATCGTCGTGGACTACTTGCTCGGATGAAGATCGGCGTTGCTTCAAAAAGGCTTGATGGCTTCTTGCTTGATATTGTACTCGGTGATCTTGATTTTTTTGATCAAATTGTGTCACTCAATTTGATTTGAATTTGATTTGGATCTACAATTTTTCCCTCTAAAATGAACACAATTTCCCTCCAAAATGAACAACAACCAAACCCTAGATCTAGATCTCATTTTATAGCCACCTCATTTGAATCTTCCCTTCAAAACTAGGTTGTTAGAAAGTGTCTTCTAGAAAAAGTTTGTTGGAGGGAATATTCTAGAATAAGGAATATTCTAGGATAAGGTTGTTGGAGAGAACTTTCTAGAATAAGGTTGTTGGAGGGAATATTCTAGAATGAGATTGTTACAAGGAGGCTTCTAGAAGAAGGTTGTTACAAGGAGGCTTCTAGAATAAGTTTGTTATGCAGAGCCTTCTGGAAGAAGCCACGTGGTCTTTAAGAGTCTTCTGGACACTTGGGTTGTTACAAGAAGCCACATGGAGAATTTTGACGCGCTGAAGAGCTAACAAGGCCGCGGATGCGCGGCGGATCTGCCAACTCAGCCGCGGATTCACGGCCATATTGGTGAATTATTGCATGCAATTTCCAGGTAATTCTTCTGTTGGCTTTATGGCACTTTCCTGATGTCTGGAATATTTTTATACTTTCTTGTTCACTGCCAGATCACAAGTCTTGGACTTGGCGTATTTTTATCAGCACTTTTAGCATTTCCGGCTCTTTTTCCTGGAATTTCCTGCACACAATCTCGAGACAAGTGTTGCGATATACAAAGATCATGCGTGCAATAATAAACACACAATTTCCCACAAAATGCCGGTTATAATGTATAACACATGTTATTTGGTATTTTACAGACAATTTGCTAATATATGCTATATTTATACCGAACACTTTTAGATGATTGCAAATAATAGGGAAATTGATGTGTAAAAAATGCAATGTTTTCGACTGATCATCGCCTAAATACGACTACCGATTTTGGAGATATACATGTTTTCGTATAGTCGCGTAAAACAGATCAGAATCTGTTGAGCACCGTCACACATTTTAAAACGCATTTTGAGTTAATTTCTATCGGGTTTCAGGTTACAAAAATTATTATAAAATTGTAGGTATTTCGGAGTAATTATCTAAAACACTAAGATTCACACGATTTGGATTTCTGAAGCTCTAGTTATGATCTTTTTAAAATCCGCGTTTAAAACAGAAATTCAGATTTCTGGACAGCAACTATATATTATATTGTAAAGCCTATATCGATTTGTTTCATGCATTTATAAGCAATATAATATACATTAAATTATAGCTCTATCAATTGTGCATCTACACATCTAAATTTTGTCATGAACGGACATCAGGTGTTCGAGTTATATCTTATTTAAAAACAGTGTGCGAATCAAGACAGATTCTATCCAAATTCGTTGCTTAATATTGTAACGCAGTTTTCTATATTTTATGTTGGTTTTAGGTAAAAACTTAAAACTACGAAAATCTTGATCTTTCGATGTAAATATCCAAAACACCTGAATTTTCTTAATTTGGACATCGGTATACCAAATTATGTGTCATACAAGTTGACTGATAACTGCAGTTATCTGTTTTACGAACAGTGAATAAAAACGATGTAATTCCTAAACCGTTATGCGGTTTGATCTAAAATTTTGACAACATGTACAAAAAAATATATTCTATCATATTTAAATTTTCTGAAATTTTCAGAAGTAAAAATTAATTTCGAAAAATTATTTTAAACGTAAACGTATTGATATATATACTAAAATCGGCAAAAAGATTAACTAGTATTTTTATGCAAGCTTCTATTTTTCTTTTAATAAGCAAACCGATTTCATGAGATATCGTAGATATATTGTGGCATGAAATTTATGTTCTCACAACTCATAATAGACATTCATAGTCATGAACAAAGAATTGAAAACACTTTAATTTGAACAAGAAACAATAAGCTATTATTAAATCATATAGAACTATATATATCTAGACATATATATATATATATATATGTATATGTTTATATTTATTTTCTCTTACATATTACGATATGAAAAGAATAGCGGGTTCACGAGATATGACAAGAGGAGAATAAAGAGATGGAGGGAGGAAGAGAGAAGAGATTTACAGGTTGTGTGAGTCGGTATAACAACCGGCTCACCGTTTAGATAAAATGCTCTATCGAGTCATTGAAGCTTGATGGAACTGGTGCTTATTCAAACTCAAGGGAAAAGAGATTTTATTTTATTTTATAGTTTAGAATTGATCAAAAGGAAATGGCTAAGATGGGATGAAGAAGTGATGGGGGAGATATTTGTATTAAAAGAAAATTGAAACTCTTTATAATAATTTTACTTAATTATAATTTATAACCATCCTAATTATGTTGGGAGTTAAAAGGAAAATGAAATGAAAGGTCATTTGTAGGTTATGAGGGGGATAAAAATTGATAACAAAAATAATTGTAAGAATGAGAATTTGAATATGTAACCTATAGAATAACAATGCAAATACTTAACCAATGAGCTACAAGCTTGTTTATATACATATTTAACAAAAATTAAATATATGTTGTACCTTGAAAAGAAAGTGGACTTAGAAAAAGAAAAAAAAAATCAAATGGATTTGTCTTGGCTTGGATTTGGGTTTTGAAAATTATAAAATGGATAGCAAACATGATGAAGTGATAAAATAATATATTTATTAGAAAACAAAATGTACCAAAAATAAATAATTGTAATATTTTATTAAAGAGATGATACGCGAAAATATAGAAATTTTATGATCGTTACAATCACGGCTGCCACCCCAATCGGAATCACAGAAGGATTGAAAAGTTAAAGGAGATCCTTGGCGGAGATAAAGACCATGATGGATTGTTCCTTTGAGGTAGCGAAGAACACGCTTGAGTGCCGTTTAGTGAAGTTTGATAGATGGGTGCATAAATTGTAAAAGCTATTGACAGCAAATGAGACGTCAGGTCGAGTGAGAGAGAGGTATTGAAGTGCACCAACGAGTTGACGATAGGGTGTGGGGTCGACGGAAGAAGACTGGTCATGGAGGAGAAGAGAAGTGGTATTACACATTGGAGTGGTGGTTTCTTTAGTTCCTTCCATGGAAAACTTTTCAAGAGGTCGGCAATGTGGCGATGTTAGGATAGAAGTAGGCCTTGTGACGTGGTAGTAGCTTCTACACCAAGGAAATGATGAAGGTCGCCGAGATCTTTTAGAGGGAAACGTTGCCTAAGTTGACAAACAAAAGGTTGAAGGAACCTTGTGTTGTAACCGATGAGGATAATGTCATCGACATACACCAAGAAGTAGGCGACGATGGCTTCCTTAGAGTAGACAAAGAGAGATGTATCTGCCACGGAGTTCACAAAGCCGATTTTAAGGAGGTATCCTTTGAGTTCTTCATACCATGGCCTGGGCGCTTGCTTGAGACCATAGAGAGATTTGTGTAGGTTGCAAACACGGTTGGGTAAAGAGGAGTGGAGGAAGCATAGTGGTTGAGCCATATACACATTTTCATGAAGAGTACCGTTGAAGAAAGCATTGATAATATCAAGTCGATGATGAGGCCATCCATGAGAGAGTGCGAGGTATAAGTCTACACGCAGTGTTGTAGGTTTGATAACCGAGCTAAAAGTGGTGGAGTAGTCCAAGCCAGGCCATTAGTGGAAGCCTTTGGCCATAAGGAAGGCTTTGTATTGAGCAATAGTGCCATCGGAGTTTCGCTTTATCGAAAAACCCATTTGCAACAGATTCTAATTTGATTTGGGGTCAAGATCCTATTTTTTGTTCTTCATGAGAGCATCAAATTCTTCGGATATTGCAGCATGCTAGTTGGGATCCTTCACATCTTGATATACACAGTTTGGTTCAAGTGTCTAGGGTATATGGTGAACTGTGGTATGGTTGATATATTGGGAGTTGAAGTATTTAGGGTTCGATTTTCGTTCAGCGGTGGTTCAGAGATTTTGGGGTGGGGGGTAGGGGAGAGTTGTGGATGTAGGTAGACACTCGTGCTCGTGCCGCTAACTAGCGGCAATGCGGAATACAAAACGAAATATTTTGAAACTCGAGCACGAACCCAACAACCTAGAATCGAATCCAAACACTAAACTAGAAACATAAATGAATGGGTTTAACTACTAGATTATGAATACAACCTTTATCGTTGGTCCTTATTCTTCTTTCCACTTCCTTAGCTCCTTAGGTCGTCAGAATGAGCTTCGGAGTCGGTCTTCCTTACTTAAGATGATCCATCTCGAAGAGGTCTGAACTAAAGCTCTAGCTTCTAACTTGAAGCAACTAGTGATCAAAATTTGCTAGGATTTGATAACTAGATTGATATAGTGGTTAATCTCTACTTAATCTCTCATAATCTTTTTTAAATCTCCACTCAAGTAAACTCAAGAAGAGAAGGAGACTTGGTGTATGAGAAAGCATGGCAACTCAAGAAAAATGAACCATCACCACATTTTCTTTTTACTTTTTTCATTTCTTTATGTGTTTGGAATGAGTAGGGTTGTGACTCACCATGGTGAGTCACAATCCCCCAACATTCCTACATATTCAAGAAGTGAAGAGAAGACAAGAAAGGCCACCACTTATGCTCACATATACATATTGATATGGATTTTATTAGTCTCCAAATTGAACCGCAAGTATATAATTTATCGCAGTTGTACTTGAGAATTGTTCCCATAGAGAGGTGTATTAATTATTTTTAAATTAAGTTAAAATTGAGTTATTTTTGAAATCTAAAGATTTAAATGCAAAATAAAATAAAATTTGGTTTTCATTAGAGAAAGAAATCTAGGGTTTTTATTTGTTTTATTTCTACGGTTTGTTTAAAAAATCCATCTTCTTTTCTAATCTAGTTCTAATATATTTCCATTAATTATAACTTAGCGTAGGTTATATTTAAATTATAAATATATCCTATCAAAATTATAACATCATCTAGATCATATTAAAACCCTAGTTCTAGTTAATTAGAATTAACCTAGTTTTAATTTTCCATAAAAATATGCAGTTCATGAGTCTACAAATAACGTCTTATCGATTAATCTAGATCCTTTTTAACTACCTAAATTGAATATCTTGTGATTAAATTATTTTCTTATCTTTCCTAATTAAGTTTCTAGTTTGTCAAACTTTTCTTAATCTAATTAGATTATTGATGTTATCATCCTTCTATAATCTTATTCTAAGCGTCAATTTTCATTATGAAACTAGTTTATTAGATGAAAAGCTATAAAAAAGATAATTAAATCATAAGACATTCATAATAAAAACATAAAAAAGAAAAGATAAAAGATTACCCAACCACAAAATAAATACAAACAAAACCCTAGAAAAGAATTAGTTACACATGTTTATAAAAGAAAAATAAATTTTATTTATAATTAAGAGTACTTACAATAGACTCGATCTCTTCTTTTTGAAAACCCTAACTTGAATACTATGAGAGAGATGAGAGAGAGATGAGAGAGATATGAAACCCTAAGTCTATATAAGTGCTTATATAGGGCTAAGGAAGATTGGAAAACAAGTAATAGAATATATAAGAGAATCTACTTTCTAACAATTATGATAATCTAATCTAATTGCTCTGTTGGATACTGTTGCGAGCCTTTAGAATTTTCAAAAGACAAAACCCTACATCTTATATTAATCTATGTGGAAAGACGATCGTGCTCATAAAAAATCTTATCGAGCGACCCAAAATCGCCCGCTGATCTGCCGCCGTTATTTGGCTCGTGGTTCCAGATTTTTTCTGTGGTTTTATTATCAATTTAAATGATTTTTGAGCACGTAAAATTTTGAATATCTCGTTGTATCTTTGTAGTTGCGTAGATCTCCGAATTGTTCCCAATTTTGCATATAATTAGGCAGGTTGATTTGTTGCTTTTGATTTGATTTAGTTTCTCCAACTGATTTGTTGTTGTGATGATTGATCTACCTCTATTTGTTACAACCTTTGCTAATTTGTAATGATATTCCTAAATCTGTTTCAAATTTGTAAATTGCTTTTTGATTTTCTAAATAATTCCCTTAAGTCTCCATTGTACGCACGTAATCCTTCTTTTAGGACAATTTTACTTCCTTTTTGCATCCAAGCGCTGTTATCTGTAATAATTCACAAAAGATATCCAGACAAGTTTAAAATATGACAATAAAATGATAAATGGGTTAGAAAAATTTGCAATAAATTACACCAATTAAATACCTCCACACTTATCTTTTGCTGGTTCTCGAGAAAATTTAGAGTTTCAAACTCTAAACTAAACTAAACTACTATCTAACTAAATCCTACTTCTACTCCTATTCCTATAAAAGAAAATAAAGGAAACAAAAATAAGTAAATAAAAACTATATACAAAGATAGAAATAGAAAAGAAAAATACGAAAAATAAGAGTTTAAATTTTACTAGATTTTCAGTCGTCATGAACTATTCCTTAATAGACTTTGATCTACGTCGAAAATTACTTCCTCATCATTCTTCTAATCTTTCTTATCTATTTTGCTTCCAAACATGATCATATACCCCTACGTGTGTGAAAAAAATTATCCCTACACTCGGAGAATTCAATTCAAACTCTCACACTCTTGCCCTTAACTCCCTATTAATTTTTTAATCGGTGTATCAAATTGATGGATTGGTTCCCACATTTTTTATGCGACCGTTAATATTTCGTGAGAGACTAACCAACCGATTATCGAATGTGATCACTTATTGGGCGTAAATAGCAGTGTCCCAATCTTGCAACACTTAAGCCACATCAAATAATCCCAAATTAGTTGGTCTAAGTCACTAGGTGATGAAGCACTTTTGCTGAATTTTTTTTATGCTACCTTGATAATTGCAAGACAATGCTCATTTTTTTATGATATTAAATTTTTTTCCATATTAGGGCATTACAGACAACGGCATGAAAGGTCTCTTCTATTATCCTAAGTTTCAAGATATGTTAATGTGCGTATACTAGGGTATCAACGTTCAAATATTTGGATTCAAAAATAGACTCCACTTATATCTTCTCAAACCTAGTAACTCCTTCATGATACTAACATTTTGGGAACGGGCTCATGACAACTTATTACTAGTTCTATTAAACCATTCCTTTTTCTTATTTTTCTTCAAATCTCTTTCTCTTTTATATACATTTTTCACTTTTTAATTTTCATTTTCAAAATTTTCTAAGTTTTTTAAAGAACCTAAAAATAAAAGAATTTTTTTGTACAAAACCACCCCCTCCACACACATTTAAATCAAACAATGTCCTCATTGTGTTAGAATACATATCTTGTTACACCCGCATAGTTGTGCTTACCTTTGTTGAATTTTTCTTGGTTTCAAATTCTCATTACCTATAAAAGAAGATGTGGGTGTGCATTTTGTTACCTAAACCAACTTTGGTTTATGGGGGTAAATTTTGGGGACCCATTTCAAATTGGTATATAAAAATATATTTCTTTTCAATTCACAAGAATATGTAAAGTGAGCATGTGCACCACAATAGTGATAAGTTTGATTAGATGTACCTATAGGAATAGATTTATATTTAGAATAGTGGCTGAAAAATATAGATGAAGAGCATTTTTGAAGTTATAAGATTAATATCTCCTTTATTTAAAAATTTCTTCCCTTTACTTGGTAAAGGATCAATCGTTTCCTGTCTTTTTGAAACCTTATCAAAAGAAACTGTTAAATTATTATTTTTTTTTCTTGAAGAAAGCAATTTTCTCGATCAACTTTCCTTGAGAAATACAGGGTAATTTTAAAGAATCAATTTCTCTTTTAAAAGATGAAACCAAATTTTCATGACCGTTACTTAAAACATCACATGACAAAATCAATTTTTCATTTCAGTGTTTAAAGCATCAATGGTTTTTGATTGAATATCAATTTTTGAAAGAAACTCAATTTTCTCCCTCTCGGATTTATCAATTTGTGCCAGAAAATCATTTTTCTCCTTTTCTAATCTATCAATCAAAACAACATTTTTCAAAACTTCTCGTGAACTAGTAGAAGATTTTAAAATATCAATTTCACCAGTAAAAATTTCAATCATGCCATCATTTTCTTCCCTCAAAGAATTTCGAGACAAAATCAAATTCTCTTTTTCTCTTTCAAAGATTCATTTAACGAAACCAATTCCTTTTTCCCCTTTTCTAACAACAAGATTTTATTTTCAAGAAAACTATTTCGAGACATTATCGTATTAAGTTGATGATGAAGACTAGGAGAAGTATTATTAAATTGATCATATGTATCAACAGCATAAGAATCGCTCTCATTGTCATCACTATTAAATGCATCCTCTCTAAATGTTTCTTTTAGCTCTTTCAACCTACCATTCTCAAAGTTAAACACCTTATCGTGAGAAACTTCTTAAATCATATTGACTTCGCGATTTTGATTATATATGCCGCTTTGTTGTCTTTCTAGGTTAAAAATATTCAGTTTCATTTTTAGATTTCTAAAGGTAAGCTGCATGGAACCATTATGACAGTTGATCGACACGTTTGAGGTGGCTAAGAATGGTCGACCCAAGATCACTGAAATTTGGTTCTTAGGGTTAGACACATGTTGTGTTTCTAGAACAATGAAGTCTACAAAGAATATAAATTCACCTATCTTAAGTAACACGTCCTTAATTTCACCCTTTGGTTTCTTAATGGATCGGTCGGCCAATTGTAAAGTAATTTTCGTGGGTTGAAGATCACCCAATCCTAGTTGTTCATAGACCGAAGAAGATAGAAGGTTCACACTGGCTCCTAGATCAAGTAAAACTCAGTTTATGACCTTGACACCTATAATGAAAGAAATGGTAGAACAACCGGGGTCCTTATACTTTACATGTATTGCATTACGGATGACGTCACTAACATTGCCGGGGTCCTTATACTTTAGGCACTTGTGTTTGTCTCTTTTTAGTGCATGGGTCTTTAAGAAATTTAGCATAAGAAGGAACTTGATCAATCATGTCCAAAAATGGGACGTTGACTTTGACTTGTTTAAACGTCTCCATCATTTTCGCCACTTTAGCATCTTGCTTCTAGGCTTTTAAATGTTTTGGATATGGTGCTCTAGGCTCAAGAAAGGTATCCATAGAAGATGGATGGAATGCGGATGTAACAATAGATACCGACTGTGTAAGTGGGGTAAAAGACTGCTGCTCCTCATTAGCCGGTATCTCTTCCGAATCTTTAGACATCCTAATCTGATTATCAATCTGTTTTCCCGATCGCAAAGTAATTATAGCATTTTCTTATGCGGGATTGGCACGTGGATCTTTTGGATTTGTTACAAATTGGCTAGGTAAGGTGCCCATTTCTCGTCCTTCCAATACTGCAGCTAGCTGGCCAATTTGCTTTTCAATATTTTTTAGCTGCTTTTCAACCCTATCAAATTTAGTATTCTCGTCCCCATACCCTTATTGTGTGTTGGTGTTACGCCCCGCTTCCCAAAAGAATGGTAACGACACGTGACGAGGCCCACGGCATATTTATTTTGAGAAGGTCATTTCTCGAAATAAATACGGTAAGCGTGTATAAGCAACATAAACTAAAAAAATAAACAAAAGAATAAAATTCAACTTTGATTTATTACATTCAAGATTTGCAATTGACAAAATATCTAAATACAAGATATGATAACATGATAAGCCTTAACAAGGAGGCATAAATAAATAAGCTGAAATGAAATGAAAAGCTGAATGAAACTAGACGTCCGGTTATGATATGAACTGGTTATACTCCTCTTCGACCGTTTCTATCTTCTCTGTCTCAATACCACCTGACGAACATTCCAAGAAAGAAACAAAGATGGGTGGAATGCCCATCAGCGAACTAACACTCGGTAAGTTCCCAAAAGGATGGCATGATGTATATAAATGAAATGCAAGATGCAATATGATACATGGTATAGCATGGATATAAATATGAACATGTAAACAAGTATGGTAGCGTGCATGGTAATGTATATGTCAACTATATCAGCATGGCAAACAAGTATAACATGGCCATGGAGTATAGGTATAGTGAACATGAGTGAATGTAAATGTCCTAAAAGGATAAAAGTAACTAACGCGGGTTCAAGTATGAATGTCAACCAATCTTAAGAGTATTCTCGAATCCAAGACTATCATCCAGGAGAAAGTAGCCACGGACCTAAAATAGCAGGACTTCAATTGTTATTGAAATATTCCAAACCCAACAGGTTATCATCCAGGGGCTTGGAAACACGAGCCTTCATTTATGAATTTGTGATATACCGTTTCAGCCCGGTACCACAACAACATTATTTGTATCGTTTCAACCCGGTACCACAGCAACGTTATTTTAGTAATGGGACTCTTGAGATTCCGTTGGATTCATACTCGAACTACCCCAACACTCCGCGTATATTAGTCTGTGATTAAGGTTACAAGTTTTGTCCAAATCCATGAATACATAAGAGAGTACAATTCAAGTATTGAGCCGAGTTCAAGTATTCAAGTCAATTGTTCATGTATTCATATCAAGTGTTCCTGTCACGTCATTACGTATTCATGGTTCGGGTCATGTCGTGTCAAGTGTACTTATTTGGTTCAAGTATTCATGATTGAGTTGTGTTAAGATCAAGTCAATTCTAGCATGTAATGCTTTAATCACATGTCATATAGATAAAATAAATAAGCAATCACAGAACATGATATAAGTATATAAGTAACATCCAAAAACAATATTGAAAATAAGTGTTGTGTACGAATAATCAATCAAGTCAATAAATTTCAGAATATAAACAAAAATATAGATCTAAGTGTTGTGCATGTGTGAGTTCCAGTCTCTCCTAAATACGACTTCCAGTTTGGGAGATATACCCGTTTTCGTATTGTTGAGTAAAACAGATCAGAATCTGTTCAGTACCATCATATATTTTTAAAACGCAGTTTGAGTTAATTTTCATCAGGATTTAGGTTACAAAGATTAATATAAAATTGTATATCTTTCGATATACTTAGCGAAAACACCAAGATTCACGTGATTTGGATTTATAAAGCTCTAGTTATGATCATTTTAACATCAGCTTTTAAAACAGAAATTCAGATTTCTGGATAGAAACTATATGTTATATTGCAAAGCCTATATCGGGTTATTTCATATGTTTCTAAGTAATATAATATACAGGAAATTATATTTCTATCAATTGTGCATCTACACATCTAAATTTTTTCACGAACGGACATCGGGTGTTCGAGTTATGTCCTATTTAAAGACAGTGTGCGAATCAGGACAGATTCCATCCATATTCGTCGCTTAATATTATAACGCAGTTTTCTATATTTTAAGTTGGTTTTCATTAAAAACTCAAAATCAAGAAAATCTATATATTTAGATGTAGATGTCCAAAACATCTGAGTTTACTCAATTTGAACATCGGTAGACCGAGTTATGTATCTTAGAAATTGATCGATTAAAACTGTTTTCAGATTTCAAAAAATACAGTGACTAGAAGTGTCATAAGTTTAAAACCGTTCTTTAGGTCGATCTAAAATTTTTAAAGAATGTACACAAAAATATATTCTATCATATGTAAATTTCCTGAAATTTTTAGAAGTAAAAATTAATTTCTAAAAATTATTTTAAAGGTAAAGGTATTGATATGTATACTAAAATCGGCAAAAAGATTAACTAGTATTTTTATGCAAGTTTCTATTTTTCTTTTAATAAGAAAACCGATTTCATGAGACATCGTAGATATATTGTGGCATGAAATTTATATTCTCACAACTCATAATAAATATTCATAGTCATGAACAAAGAATTGAAAACACTTTAATTTGAACAAGAAACAATAAGCTATTATTAAAGTATATAGAACCATATATATCTATACTTTTATATATGTATATGTTTATGTTTATCTTTTCTTACAGATTACGATATGAAAAGAATAGCAGGTTCACGAGGTATGACAAAAGGAGAATAAAGAGATGGAGGGAGGGAGGGAGGGAGAAGGGACTTACAGGTTGTGTTAGTCGGTATAACAACCGGCTCACCGTTTAGATAAAATTCTCAACCGAGTCTTTGAAGATTGATGGAACTGGTGCTTCTCCAAGCTTAAGGGAAAAAATTTTTATTTTATTTTTAGAATTGATGAAAAGGAAATGGCTAAGGTGGGATGAAGAAGTGATGGGGGAGATATTTGTATTAAAAGAAAATTGAAACTCTTCATAATAATTTTACAAAAAATAATTGTAAGAATAAGGATTTGAACATGTGACCTATGGAATAACAATGTAAGGACTTAACCAATGAGCTAAAAGGTTGTTCATGCACATATTGAATAACAATTAAATATATGTCGTACCTTGAAAAGAAAGTGGACTTAGGAAATGAAAAGAAAGAAATCAAATGGATTTGTTTCGGTTTTGGTTTGGGCTTTGAAAAATTATAAAATGGATAAAACAGATGAAGTGATAAAATAATATATTTATTAGAGAACAAAATATACCAAAAATAAATAATTTTAATAATTTTATTAAAGAGAACAAAATATGCGAAAATATAGGAATTTTATGATCGTTACAGTTGGGTTGGGTGGAGGACCTTATCTTATGTTTTGGAATTGTTGGCAAGTGTTGCCTTGATTCCATTGTAAATTAGGATGGTTTCTCCATTCTTGGTTATAAGTTTGAAAATAAGGATTATTATTATTATTTTGATATGCAGCATTGGCGGTCTCTTACCCTTGAGGACCGCCTAGAAGGTGACATTCTTCAGAAGGTGGAATGAGTTTTGACAGTTTAAGTAAGGAGAGGGTTTGCTAACTTTTTGGATGGAAACGATTGCAGTTGATAGCTTTTCTATTGATTTTATTATTGCTGTTAGCTCGGCTTGCATCCCTATAGTAGTTTCAACTGCGTGTAACCTTTCCCTAGATGTGGTCGAATCTCTCTCACCGGTACTCTCCCATTGCATCGTTTTGTCAGATACCTTTTTATCATAAAGTCGTCTTGACACATCAACTCTACTATAAGTTTAGACTCCGTACCATCATACACTATCTAGTATAATTCCCACTTAGCTATATTGTGATGTGGGCATTTAATGAGAAGGTTTTTAAAACGTTCAAAATATTTCCAAAAAAATTCCCCCGGTTTTTGTGAAAATGTCCTAATTTCATTTCTGAATTTAGCGGTTTTAAAATGTAGGTAAATTTTTTTAAGGAAAGGTTTAGTAAACTCCTCCCATGTGTGAATAGTGTTAGCCGGCACACTGTACAACCAATGCTTAGTTTTATCAGTGATGACAAATGGTGTTAGTCTAAATTTTATAGCATCTTGATTTAACTGCTTCAATTTGAACAATTGCCATAAGTTCTCAAATTCTTTTATAAAAACATAGGCATCTTCCGATTCTAGACCATAGAATTTAGGTAGTGAGTTTATGAAAGCAGGTTTAATTTCATAGTCACCGGCAGCAACCGGTAAGACTATGCAAGATGGGAGCGAAGTACGTGCAAGATAGCATCTATCCTGCAGCGTAGGTGCAGCGGGGACAATATCAGCCATAGTATCTATAAAATCAAGACGAGTCAAATGGTTTGTTTCGTCTCGACCCCACACATACATACACCGTACACAAAGTTTTTTTGTTTTTTTTAATGCAAAAACTAAGATGACTAGAGATTCTAACAAATCACCAACACAGTGCGCAAACAAATCTAGATCTAGGGTTACCTAGGTCAAGTTACTAGATCTGCTTGTAACCGCTAAGAGACATTGCGGGATAGATCCTCTAACAGCTTTTTAACAAACTTGAAGCCGTATCAGTGCCAATTAAGTGGGAGGGTTTCGCTATACGAATCACCAAAATAGCGGATCTTAATTAAATAACCATAACTAGTCACACGTCACTAGACATCTCAAGATTGAATTGGATAACTATTAGATTACCTACGACCTGCTCTTGTCCTATTGAGCGCGATATGTCCTTAAGGACTGAAGTCTAGATATTTTTTTTAAATTGTCAATGTTGATGCTCAGTTGTGATTTATAGGACCTAGGAAGAGTGATGAAATCCCCACCTAATCTGAATTTGGGTTGTCGCCCCTTAGAATCTTCTTAAATATGCAATGCAATCTAAAACGGTCAAAGATCTAAAATCTAAACTAATTTTTTTATATGGCGCAAAGAATCCTGTAAATATCTATTAGTTGGAATCAAATCGAGATTTTGGGAAGAATGTGATCTTACTTAGATTTGCCTTTGTTCGTCTTAATCTTCTCTTCCAGTAAATTTATCTCGATTCCTGAAATTTTAAATAGAAATTTTGCAGAATCAAACGCAATAAAGGAAATCTAATTTAATATACAACTGAAATCTAAAACTTAAATTTAAATGTAATTAAACTAAACCTCCCCGGCAATGGCGCCAAAAACTTGATGTGGATTTTATTAGTCTCCAATTTAACCGCAAGTATACAGTTTATTGCAGTTGTACTTGAGGATCATTCCCACAGAGAGGTATGTTAATTACTTTTAAATTAAGTTAAAATTGAGTTGTTTTTAAAATCTAAACATTTAAATGCAAAAAAAAAGTTGGTTTTCAAGAGAGAGAAAAATCTAGGGTTTTTATTTGCTTTATTTCTATGGTTAGTTTAAAAAATTCATCTTCTTTTCTAATCTAGTTCTAATATATTTCCATTAATTATAACTAAGCGTAGGTTATATTTAAATTATAAATACAACCTATCAAAATTATAATAACATCTAAATTATATTAAAACCCTAGTTCTAATTAATTAGAAGTAACCTGGCTTTAATCTTCCACAAAAATATATAGGCAATGAGTCTACAATTAATGTCTTATCGATAAATCTATATCTCTTTTAACTACCTAGATTGAATATCTTGTGATTAAATTATTTTCTTACCTTTCCTAATTAAGTTTCTAGTTTGTTAAACTTTTCTTAATCTAATTAGATTATTGGTGTTATCATCCTTCCTTAATTTTATTCTAGACGTCAACTTTCAGTACGAGATTATTTTATTAGATGAAAAATTATAAAGAGGATAATTAAATCATAAGATATTCATCATAAAAGTATAGAAAAGAAAAGATAAAAGATTACCCAACCACAAAATAAATACAAACAAAACCCTCGAAAAGAATAAGTTACACATGTTTATAAAAGAAAATTAAATTTTATTCATAATTAAGAGTATTTAAAATAGAATCGATCTCTTCTCCTTGAAAACCCTAACTTGAATGTTATTAGAGAGATGAGAGAGATATGAAACCCTAAGCCTACACAAGTGCTTATATAGGGCTAAGGAAAATTGGAGAACAAGTAATAGAAGATGCAAGAGAATCTACTTTCTAACAATTATGATAATCTAATCTAATTGCTCTGTTGGATACTGTTGCAAGCGTTTAGAATCTTCAAAAGACAAACCATATATCTCATATTAATTTATGTGGAAAGATGATCGTGCCCATAAAAAATCTTATTGAACAACCCAAAATCGCCCGCTGATCCGCCGCCGTTATTTGGCTTCGTGGCTCTAGATTTTTTCTGTGGTTTTATTGTCAATTTAGATGATTTTTTAGCATATAAAATTTTGAATATCTCGCTGTATCTCTATAGTTGCGTAAATCTCCGAATCGTTCCCAAATTTGGCATATAATTAGGCAAGTTGATTTGTTCCTTTTGATTTAATTTGTTTTCTCCAACTGATTTGTTGTTGTGATAATTGATTCACCTCTATTTATTACAACCTTTGATGATTTGTAGTGATATTCCCAAATTTGTTCCAAATTTGCAAATTGTTTTTTGATTTTCTGAATAATTCCCTTAAGTCTCCATTGTACGCACGTAATCCTTTTTTTAAGACAATTTTTTGTCCTTTTTGCTCTAAGGCCTGTTGTCTGTAATAATTCACAAAAGATACCCGGACAAGTATAAAATATAACAATAAAAAAATAAGTTATAAAATGTGCAATAAATTACACCAATCATATGTGTATATGCATATATCAATATATATATAAATACACTAATACAAGTATATGCCACAAATACACACCCGTATTCGTATCAAAATACGAATACCATATTTGTATAAAATACGAAAACTCGTATTTGTATTAATGATACAAATACCTGTAGGGTGTTTTTCGTCACCCAATTGAGATAGGAATACGTATCGCTTGTCAGGAGTATTACATATTCCCCCTGCCTAGAATAGGCCAAGGTTTATTGATTATGGGGATCCGAATCTCCAATAGCCGCGAACTAAGTTGCCGTTAATTACCCCTCGCTTTTAGAGTAAGGGAATCTCCAATTGATGGGTAAAACTAGTCATGCGAACTCAATGTACAATATGCGTATGTTGTGTTTTGGACGTATCGGGGGCCTCGCAGAGTTTATGGAGGTCCCGCTACCCGGATAGCGGGCTAGGGTCAAGGGGGATAGTAGCCCCCTTGCGGGATGCGGGGCAGCGCCTCATTAGAAATTTTTTTCTAATGGGAGACGTGTTTTGAGTGTGGAGTGTGAGGAAAAAAGAGGGGTGAGTAGCGTCCTAAGAACGCGCGCCCGGCGTGTAGGCGCCGGGCACCCGCGGGTCATATGCCTGGCGTGTGGCCGCTGGGCACTCGCAAGTCACATGCCCTACGTGTGGGTGCTGGGCGCTAGCGGGTTACGTGCATGGCACGCAACCGCTAGAAACAACAGCGGAAAAATGGGGCTTAGCCCCTGGGCTAGAAGTTGAATTCCCGAAGGGATTTGGTGTTAAACTCCTGAACATGAATTAGGTATAGATTTGGAGTTAAACTTCCAAAAGATCTGGATTTGGAGTTAAACTCCTGTAAGAATTTGGATCTTGGAGTTGAACTCCTCAAAGATCTTCGGAGATGATCAAAGGGGACACATTTGTTCTCTCTTGAGTTTTAGATCTTCCCAAAATGGGTCTTCTTCCTCCTCTTCTCTTTTTGCTGGATCTTGGAGAAAAAGGAAGGTGAGATTAAAAATCTCCTTTTTATGGATTTGATGGGAGATCTAAACTCTCCTTCGAGAATTTTATAGTGAAACTTTATTTAGTTTTGAGAATAAGAGAGCTAAACTCGTGATTTAATTGGAAATGAAAAGAAAGAGAGAGAACTTGAGAAGGGGGAGATGGAGGCACAAACCCTAGAGATTTTGTGGGGAATGAATTATTATATTCATTCATCCTGATGTTTGCCTTTTATAGGCTACACAATTTTACATATAGCCTCTTCGGCTTTACAAAATGGCATTTTGCCCATCTCAAGCCCATGTGCTTATTTCTTTTTGCGCATGAGCCATGGGCTTTACAAAAATTTGGCATTTTGCCCATTTATTTTACATTAATTCATGAAAATTATATCAAACTTATTTATTACGTGATTTTCTTCTTGGAATGGGGGAGGCCGTCCGCTTCATGTTCGGGCTCGACTTGGGCATATGCCTACTTGACCTGGGCTTGGGCCCACTTGGCTTGGGGTTGACTTTGACTTTGATTTGGTCAACCGGGGTATAATTTTTGACCCCAACAAAGTGCCCCCATCAATAAATGCACACCGCGTGTATGTGTTGTGTGCATGAAATTGATGGATCTTATTCGTGGGGAGTTTGACTTCAAGGTGGAACATTATTCTGGGGGTGAAGTATCATTCAGGGAGAATCATTCCGAGGTGTGGAGCATAATTCCAGGGTCTGAGCATCATTCCAAAGAGCAGAGTATAATTCCAGGGGAATGATATATTCAGAGACGAAGCATAGTTTCGTTGTAGGGTTCCGGGATGAAGCATAATTCTAACGCGGGACGGGTATATCCTGAGACGAAGCATAATTCAGACGTAGGGGTAAACATTCTGAATGAAGTATAGTTCCGATGCGGGGGTTGATTCCAAGGAAAAACATAATTCTGACAGGGAAGGCAGATACTCCGAGACGAAGCATGATTTCGACATAGAAGGTAGATACTCCGGGGTGAAGCATGATTTCGACACGGGGTACATTCTGAGACGAAGCATAATTCTGACGCAGAGCTTGATTCCAAGGCGAAGCATAATTCCGACATGGAAGGTAGATACTCCGGGGTGAAGCATGATTTCGACACGGGGTACATTCTGTGACGAAGCATGATTCTGACGCAGAGCTTGATTCCAAGGCGAAACATAATTCCGACAGGGAAGGTAGATACTCTGGGGCGAAGTATGATTCCGACGCGGAGCATATTCTGAGACAAAATGTGATTCCGATGTAGAGGTTGTTGGTTGACTTGATTCCGAGACGGAGCATGATTCCGACAAGGAGGTAGATATTCTGAGATGAAACATGGTTCCGACGCATGGGTTGATTACAAAATGGAAGGCAGTTGGTTGACTTGACTCCGAGGCGAAGCATGATTCTGACAGGGAGGTATATTTTGAGGCAAAGCATGATTCCGACGAAGAGATTGATTCCAAGATGAAGCATGATTCCGACATAGAAGGCAGATACTCCGAGGCGAAATATGATTCCGATGCGGGCATATATTCTGAGATAGAGTATGATTCTAACGCAGAAGTTGATTCCAAGGCGAAGAATAATTCTGACAGAGAAGGCAGATACTCCGAGGCAAAACATGATTCCGACACGGGGCATATTATGAGACGAAATGTGATTCCGACGCAGAGGTTGTTGGTTGACTTGATTCCGAGGCGGAGCATAATTCTGACAGGAAGGTCGTTAGTTGACTTGATTATTTAATTTTATTTAGGAGCTTCTTATCCGTTCAGCGGGGCTTTTGAGCTTGGGACTTATAATTTGGGTTTTTGTTTAGCGTCAGCATCGCTACACTAGAATATGGTACCATGAGCGAATCATCATCTGTCGTGGAGAACATGTGATTTGGGTTAGCATCAGCATCGCTATACTGGAATATGGTACCAGGAGCGAATCATCATTTGCCAAGAGAGAATTTGAGGATTTTGGCTTTGGTTTGGCATCAGCATTGCTACACTGGAATATGGTATCAGGAGTGAATCATCATTTTCCATGAGTGGATTTGAAAATTTTGGCTTTAGTTTGGCATCAGTATCGCTACGCTGGAATATGGTACCAGGAGCGAATCATCATTTACCATGAGGGGATTTCCCTCGTTCCCAATTTAACGATTTAAGGGTCATCTATTCCCAGTTTAACGAGTTAGAGCTCATATGTTCCCAGTTTAACAACTTAGGGGTCTATTGGATCGAAAGTTTGGAATTTTGGGGTTGGGGTCGGCATCAGTGTTGCTAACACTGGAGTACAAGTGTCAGGGGCAATTCATCATTTTCCTTTTCTTGTTGGGGAGCGATAGCTTAAGAGACAGGTTTAGGTCCCTATCTTCTAAGGATTTTCAATTTTATGAGCCGTAAGGGTCTCATGAAAGTATTTTCTCCCTATGAGTCAAAAATATCTCGCAGGTGTATTTTCTCCTTAGGAGTTGTGGGGATTCCCAAGTGTGTTTTTCCTTTTTGAGTCGAAAAGATCCCACAAAGGTGTTTACTTACGAGTCGAGAGAATCTCATAAATTTTGTTCTCCTCATGTTTCGTGAGGACACATGAGTGGGTCTTCCTAAATGAAGTATAATTCCAAGGGCGGAGACCGGCCGTGGGACTGGTGATTGCGGTGGGGGCATGAGTGTGATTTAGCTTGTTTTATGCCCGTAAATTATATACGGTAGTCAATTTGGAGACTGGCCTAGGGTTGAGAGAATTTGGGGGATTTGGAATTTTGTTGGCGTCTACATCACTAACACTGGAATGGTACCGGTAGCGACTCATCATTCACCCTTGGGATATTCAGGGATTTGAAATTTTGTCGGCGTCTGCATCGTTAACAATGAGGTATGGTTTCAGGAGAGACTCATCATTCACCTTTGGAGGGGTTGAAATACTTATTTATATACAATTTTTCTTTTTACCATAATTGCTCCATCATTTCAGCTTTTCTTATCGCAAAGATTGCGATTGCCCTATTATTTCGGCTATTTATTCGCGGTTGCCCTATCATTTTAGCTTTATTTTCATTTTTTTACTCGCTGATTTTTATTGCGAGTTACCCCATCATTTCGGCTTTATTTTCATTTTTTCTTACTCGCTGATTTTTATTGCAAGTTGCCCTATCGTTTCGGTTTTTTAAAAAATTATTATTTATTTATTTACACAATTTTTTTACATTTCCAATTTAACGATGTGGTGGTCGACTGTTCCCAGTTTAACGACGTGGTGGTCAGTTGTTCCCAGTTTAACGACGTAGTGGTCATATATGTTTGCTTATCCCAACTTCTTGAACTTTGATCTTGGCGGAACTGTGTTGACGACCGTAACTTTGTGGCTTACCGGTACATCCGAGGACAGTGAGGTTTTCCCAACCTTGTATTGGTTCTCCACCCAATCTTTGAAAATATAACAGTTTTCGATGGTATGAATCACCATTCTAAGATATGGGCAGTATATGGGATTGTTGGTCATGTTCATTTCATGTGGCCTCTTTAGAATAGGTGGTTGAAGACCGTTGTTCAAGGTGTCCTTGAATATTTTGCGGAATTCGTCCCTCTTGAAGGAGTATACTTTCTTCTGTCTCTCTATTATAGTAGGTGCCTTTTCTGATACTGGTTCTCATGTCCGATCGGTCTTTGGTTTGCCTGCTGTCCGCTTTCCCCATTTAGTGTTCGTATCGGAGGGACTGGAGGATGATCGTGGCCGTTTGTCGCAGAGGTGTTCCACTTTTGGGCTGGAGGGGGTATCGGGTGGCTATTTCGGGATATCAATCCTTAGCTCATGAACCAAGTTTTGATTTTGCTACAATTGCAATCGGACGACTTAGGTCGTGAGATCTGCCAAAACGTTTTCCAGCTCGTCAACTTTGGAACGGGCCTTGACCAACTTCTCATCCCTGTTCTAAAGCCGCTTTTGAAGCCATTAGAATAATGCTTGTTCTATAGTTTCGGGTATGACAACGGGGTCATCCTTACCGGCTGAGCTTGATTCTACAAGAACCATGGGCTCCTTTAGCTTAACGGCATCTGGACCGAGCCGGTGTTAGATGGCAACAACCACGTCATCGTCATGGTTATAAGGCGTAGGAGAACTTGTTCCTCTGGGCTCCTTCATGTAGACCGTATGGCTTGTGTGCCCATCTACCGTTTCTTCATTGGCAATGTTGCTCGTTTGGCTTTTGGCTTATTGCCTTGGTCCACTCTTTTCAGAGAAGGGCAGATGACTGAGAGAATCAGGTTCTTGAAGGGCTTAGGTCTCTGTTTGTATGAAATTGGTGCTCGCTGCTTGATTGTTTGCTAACACACCTTTAGATAGTTCTATCTCTCCTGCCTTATATTGCTTTTCGACCCAATCTTTAAAGACAAAGCAGTCTTAAATAGTATGACCTATCACTCTATGATAGGGGCAATATTTGGGGTCGCCGGTCATATTCACTTCTTGCAGTCTCTTTGATTCTGACAATTGTAGACATTTTCTTAGGAAGTGTTTGAATATTTTACGGATTTTGTCCCTTCTGAAAGAATAGACCTTATCCAGCTTCTCTTTTAGTGGAGATTCTCCTCCCTCTCCCAACACTGGCTTCCGAGGCTGGTTGGTATTAGGCTCGCTCATCTCTCGCTTATTTCGGTTAGCCGAAGTGTTAAAAGATTCAGCATCGTCGGAATTTCCGCCTTTGTGATTATTGTCCTTTCGGTTTCTTGAGGATTTATTGTTATTTTGGGAATCCGAGAAAGATTCCTGCTTTGAGCGCTCCAACATTTGAACTTTCTTGGTCAGTTCTTGGAACGTTTTGAGAACCCCGGTGCATAGAAATGGATTCATCCAGGTGCCGAGATTTCCGATGAGGAGATTGACGGATTGGTCTTGTTCCAACGGTGGCTCAAATTTAACGGAGAGATTGCGCTATCAGGTTATAAAATCCACGCTGCTTTCGTTGTTTTTTGGCTTGGTCCTTACGAAGTCGGCAATGGTGATCTTATCGCTGACACTCATGAACCTTTGCAGAAACAGAGATTCCATTTGGTCGAAAGTAGTAACGGAGCCATCCGGTATGCTCGCGTACCAGTTGAAAGCGATATCGGTTAAGCTATTAATAAACTGGTGGAGGAGAAGAGCATCATTGCCCCTAGTATTCCCACATGAGGACTTAAAGTGGGCGATATGTTGATTCGCATTTCCTGTCCCATCGAATCTTCCGAATTTGGGGATGACATAGCCGCTAGGAAACTCTACCAGATCATACCGAGCAGGATATGGTCTCACACTACTTCTTATATCTTTTCACGCTTCGACTTCGACTATCAATGATTTGATTTTGTTTGCGACCAAATCCATGATTTGTTCTTGCGTTAGTGAGTTGCTGTCATCGGTAGTCAAGACATTTCCCAAGATAGGATGCGACCAACTTTCATGTGGTTCGCCCACCTTTCGATTTGAAGGAATAGGTGTCGGTGACCTCAGAACACCGTTTCCCGGTTCATGAGTAGAGCCATGTACTTGATTGGGCGGCTGAGAGGCAACTGTTAGATATGTATGCCCTAGATGCCTGTATTGTATAGGATGCTAGAGATATGTATGTACAGGACAATCTTACTCAGTTGTATATAGTATATTATTTAAGTTGTCTTTGTCTTAATATGTGTATTTCTTTCTCTTATTGCTTTATATTGCTTACACATATTGATAAAGACTAGATACAGTAGTATACTATTATGGTTTGATTTTATCTTAACATGTGCATATGTTACACACGATCACATATGGCGGATACATGTTGAAAAACCCCGTAGAATCTTGCTTGACTACCAGCGTTATGATGGCGATCATACTTGTGGGAGCTGGGTAGTCCATAAGCACATCCTTAAAGGTCCCAAGACGAAGGAATATCGAGACCGGGTATCGATATTCCAGAATAGACTTGTGTATATGTTTCTAGACCTCGACAAGGGGTGGTGGTTGGTCCCACGGCCATTGATTTGATCACCTAAGATTGTATACAGGTGCTTATTGGGGGTGAATACACTGGACGGACTCGCCGAGAACCTCCAGATGGTATTATATTTATCGCCAGATAGCGGTTCTCATGTGACATGAGTGCAGGTTAGTCTTTAGACCTGAGATCATCATTTGTATCATGTGAGTTCCCACTATGCTTTGATCACTACGCTACCACGGCTCTACTGAGTCATGCAAACAGGTTTTGGTTGGGTACAGTCCCAAGCCACATGAAGGCAGTGAATGATTGTCAGATATTCTTCTCTTCCGGTATTGGGAGTCAATATCGCACTATGTTCGTTTGGCCAGAACCATAAGACTTTGGCCAAGGCAGTTGAGATTTATTGATGGTTAGATCGGTAATTTCTTGGATTGGTCCTGAGCCATATAGATACGACTTATCCGGTCAGTAGGGGGTCTGACGTTTACCATCCTCTAGACCCGGTATACGATACTCTTAGACGAAGAGACCGGACTGTACGGAGATTGTCATGGATATGCTCAGTAGGGGTTCAGATGAGTTTTCTCGTCGGCCTTCTTTTTGACAGGTACCTGGGTAGCCGTTACGTACAGCTAGTGCCGCTGACGTGTTTATGGTTAAACCCATTGCCAGCGTACTGTCGAGTCTTTGGATTCCCACACAGAGGGTTTGTAACTACTCTGGAATCACTGTACAGAAAATTCTTGTTATTGTACAGAAAAGAGTATTACAGCCTGTGTAAGAGTTAAAAGTTACTTTTGTTAAATAAAAGCAAGAAACAAGTTATAGCTCATTGGTATAGCCTCTGCACTGCTGTGACATAACCTGTGTGTTCGATTCTCATCAGACACAATTATTTTTATGATTTTTTTATTTTTAATTTCTGGAAGCCTAAGAGTTGCACTTGCAATATAAGGGGAAATGAAAAGTTCAGAAAAATCAAACAGGCGCAATGAGGTGTATACACTTAAAAATCCACGTGGTACGAATCTCGAGGCCAGAGCTCGAGATCCGACCGGACAAAATGCCTCTAGGGCCGGCGTCGACAGTTGGATGAGCTCCAATAGGCTCCGTGCTTTGCACACTCATCTCTTCAGGTCCCCTTAACTCCTCTGCACTGTTTGATTTTCCTGTAATCAAACAGAGACCCTTCATTTCACCATTTAACATCATTTTAATGCATTTTAATCCACAATTTTAATTCCCAAACCCTAATTCTCCACTGTAAATACCACCCCATACTATAACTCTCCTCCATTCTAAAATTTTAGCAAAAATTCTCTAAATACTTCTAAGTGCCAAGTGGAGTTAAGCTCTTCAAGTAGAGTAGCGAGCCAAACTCGGCGACCGGAGCATCTCCGACGAAACCATGACCCCCTAGAGTTTCTTCAACCTCTTCTTAGTCATATAAAAATAGTAAGTCCCTTCATTCCTCTCTCTTTCTATCTCAAACCACTTTTTAAAACAAACCGACAAAAGAGGAGTTATCTCTGATATCGCTTTCTTTTTAACTTTTGCAAGCCATGTGATAAGAAAACAAGATCAAATTAGCATACTAAAATAATCCTAACCTTATTTCATATCTTTTAGTTTTTAGTTTTAACAAAATTTTCATATGTAACGAACGTATAACAAACTTTTTCAGCAAAATACAATGAACTTTAGTATCACCCTCTCATCGATAATTAGTTTAAGTACCTTTAGAAAAAATTCACAGGGCAACGACCTACCCCCCCCTCACACACACCATGGTTCCATAGCACGGTATTCTAGATCTATGGCTAAGTTAAAGAAATAAGCTTTTCATTAAAAACCACACCGTTTCAAAACGGGTTTCTTTAAATCGGTAAATCGAATCCTTGGCAATTACGCCTCTACAACTCTCGTTAGGAGACCCACTAATGGATGGTGCGGATTATCGCACATCTTTGGGACAGTAGAGCGAGGTGCAGAACTCCCCACGGAGTATTCGATCTCGAAAGGAACAAAAATACGGTTTTTAAGAAACGCGACTTTTTCTAATAAAAAACTAATTTTTGGAAAAGTTATATAAAAATATAAACCCGTATTTTCAATAAAAGAATATTAAGAAATTATGTTTTTAAAATGAAAGATTAAAAAATATTAATAAAATACCACCAAGTTTTCAAAAGTAGTAGTTTTCATAAAAATACCACAAACTTTCAAAAAATTTAGGTTGTATCATTAAAATACTCCAATAATTAAAATACATGCTCATTAAAATCCTAAATGTTATAAATCACCCTCGAGATTTATTTTGAAACTATATTAAAATATTTTTCATAAAATCCCCTCGAGATATGCAAATAATATTTTAAAGACCTTAGATAAATATAGGTTTAAGCTGGATCAATTCTCTTGAGCCCCAGGGAGCCGGAGAAAGTGAGTGCTTGCCTATTCAGGTTAGATAATTCAACAAAGTTATCAATGGCAATTGTCATGGAAAAAGACACAAATCCTGCCGTCCATGTGCAGCAGTTACCGATATCTCTTAAATATAAGAGTTTAACAATTTACATCAATACACATGAAAAGACCTGAAATCAAATCCAAACTCAAATCTAAATGTGAACTCGAATCTAAACTCGAATATGAACTCGAATCAAATCTACTCGAACCAACTTGACTCAAACCCAAATTACAATTTTCATGACTCGTACATTACTCGACTCGCTCGAATACAATTTACACCTTTTGCAATCTAGGGTTTCGATCAAGGTATATCAATCAATCAAATTAGATAATCATATTAACCAGTTATAATATATTATACACGGGGTGCTTGAGATAGTTTCTTGTGTGAATCCAACGGAGTTTCAGGAGTCCTGTATTAACCTCTTTTATATTTTACTCGAATATCAGTCAGGTTGACTCATCCATAGCCTAGAGCCCCGATGCTAACACATGAAATGGGCCCGTGTTTTCTTGCATCTGGGCCCCACTCTTGAGCTCGTGAATACTTCTACGGCCGTGTTGACATTCACACTTGGAATTTAATGTTAACATAATGACCATCCAAAGACCTATAGTATATATTTACCCATGATCATATACTCTTAATCGTTATATATATATTCTACTCTTGTCATTTTCTTTACTCTTATCTATTGTTGGGACTTATCGAGCGCTAGTTCGCTGACGGGCATTCCACCCATTTTTTTCTTCTCTTGGAATGTTCGTCAGATATTGCTGAGACGGAGGATGTTGAAGCCACATAGGAGGATTACAACCAGATAGCTACTCAGGGCTAGCTCAGATTTTTTCCTTCAGTTTTTGTATGCCACTTATTTAGGCATTTTCTTTATTGTATTTACTTTCCAACTTAAACTCTTGTATTTGTAAATATTGGAAGTTGAATGTAAATAAAGATATTTGTTGAAAATTTTTACAATCTCAATTTATTCTTGCATTGTGTATTATTATTTCAATACGCTTAGTATATTTATTTAGGGAATGAATTTCTCTGGATAAATATACCGCGGGCTTGCCACGTTACCGTTTCCGTCTATTGGGAAGCGGGGCGTGACAGGTTTTGTTGGTGGCCCATGCAGGTCAGTTCTGCATGAAGTCGTAAATAATATACCACAAGAATTAATGAGTTTAACAAACATTTATATTCATTGCATTTCAAATTTTTTGAATCTATCCTAACCTATCTTTTATATCAAAGTGATGGACTCTCCGAACAACACCAGCACGAACGTCAACGACAATAATCCACCGCCTACTCTACCACCACCACCTACTATTGCAGCTCCTATCAATGAGCAAACGGTACTGCTTGAGACTATCAAGTGCCTATTGAAGGGTCAGCAACAGCAGATTGCTATCCTTATGCACCGCCCAGAAACCGAGGCACCCGGAGTTAAGAAGTTTTGGGCACTGCACCCAAAACACTTCTCGGGAAAAGAGAGCCCACTTGAGGAAGAAGAATGGGCTCAAGCGATTGAATATGATCTGGCAGCAGCTCAAGTGACAGATATTGCCTTGGTGAGAGTTGTTAAGTTGCAACTAACCGATAACACCAGAATTTGGTGGAAGGCTGAGAAGAGCCGTCTCACAAAATCGATAGAATAGAGAACATTCCGAGACCTCTTCGATGCCAAGTACTTTCCTGAGACTGGCCATTTTGATATGGAGCAGCAATTCATCCATCTACAACAAGACTCGATGTGGGTCAAGTCTTTGGATGATTATGATGCTGAGTTTACCATGCTCAGCAGGTATATTGTCTCAAATTCAATTTTCTGATCTCACTTACTACACTGCTAATACAAGGTCATAACAGGTTCGCTGCACACCTTATTCCCACCACTGAGATCCGGGTACGATGATTTCAGAAAGGGTTGGATCCTGAAATCTAAGCTGCACTCGTTATAGGGGATTTCCCAACCCATGAACTTGCTTTGAAGGCTTCCCGACGCTATGAGGCGGTCGTGAAGAAGAATAGTAGGCCGCAGACTGCCAGTGTGAAACACCTTGTGCACCAGATCACAAGAGGGGCCTTTTTCAGGACAGTTTTTAACGGACCATCTCGGAGGTCAGTAGGTTCGTTCGCCAACAGCAGGCCAGAGTTTTGTATCTACTGCAAGAGAACAGGGCATCTTGTGAAGAACTATCGCAGGGCGAACAACCTGTGCCTGATCTATGGGTCTTCTACTCACGCCATTGGAGCATGCCCACATAACCGAGGACCCAACAACCCTCCAGCTAAACCGGCGATCCAAGCTCCTCCTGCCCGGTTAGCTCTTCCAGCTCCAGCTTCCCGCACCCAGACCACTCAACCCCAACGCCGAGAGTTTAACCAAGCACAGAGGAAAGTGTCGCGATGCCAAGCATTCACCATGTCAGTCGAAAAGGCCGAAGCTATGGGTTAGGCTATCACCGGTAAATCCCCTTCCTATTCTCTTTCAAATCCTTTAATTCATAATCATCTTATATCTGTTATATCTAAACCTATCCCATACAACTTATGTACAATCTTAGTAGCCTCCTTACCTGCTCTAGCACTTTTCGAAACTGAGGCATCATATTATTTTATATCGCAACGGTTCGTCCGAACTCATGCGATCCCAGTTAAACCGCTTTTATCCAGCTGGAATGTCAATTCAGGGAATGGCGTTCTAAAAGCAACTTTGGGATACGATCTGTGTCCAGTGGTCATCTGCAGTCGAGAATTTTATGCAGACTTCAAGGTGCTGGATATACCCAATGTTCACTGCCGAAAGATATGGCCGGGACGTTGGGACGTCTGGCCTGAATTTTGGGGCCAGATGCTATTTGGTTTTATCTGTCCACCTCTCCGAAGTTGCCAAGTTGATTTATTGCACCGTGTATCGGAGGTTTAGATGGATGCGGCCGTTATAGCAAACTTTGTCAGATTCCCCCTCATTGTGAGGGTTTTTTTTATTGTGAGGACGCTCTTAGGCGCAAGCCCCTGCAGTTAATTACGAAACCGCATAGCGATAACCACTTTCTCCTTCTCCAGATATTCACTTCGTATCGTGTATGTTTGTTTTATTTTTTGGTTGCCCGTGGATTGTATACGGAGACTAATTTATATTGTCGCCCGTAGGGCGGGGATTAGTCCAAATCCGTATTTTCATAGATTTGGGTTTGGTTGATTTAAGGATCGTTAATCTTGTTTGAGATTAAGATCAACTTAAATGTTTGTTGAGAATACGTTAGTCTAATTTTAGACCAAGATCTACTCAACGGGATTTTGGGATTATTTGGATCCAACGAAAGAGTATTTGGGCTCTATCGTCTTAGTTTAGAGACGTTGCAGTCCATTGGGTTTAAGGACATCATAGTCCGTGGAGTTTAAGAACATTATAGTTCATAGAGTTTAGTTTAAGGACGTTGCGGTCCATCATTAGTTTAAGGACACTGCGGTCCATTGGGTTTAAGGACATCATAGTCCATAAACATTAGTTTAAGGACATTACAGTCCATAGTTAGTTTAAGGACATTACGGTCCATTGGAGTGTATCCATGGGTTTGGAAATGTACCAAAAAGTTGTTGGTTGTCGGGACCCGCCACCTCCCTGAAGACGTTGAGGAATTACAACGACATGTATCAGAGGTGTGGAGAGATGTACCCTTTAACCAATGTCCCGACTGAGGAGGAATGGGATGGACATCATTTTAGATGCCATCTGTTAGGAGCTCATTAGCTATCTTTGGGACTGAGATCGGTTTTGGGGACCCTGAGCATGAGGGGCTCAATTGATTGTCCTCGGGAGATTTGGTTTGAGTTTGGCTAATATTGGCCTTTCATAGTGTTAAACACTAGTATATGCTCAGCGCTCACGTGCTCCCACGTGAGGCGTTTGAAGTAGTATTAAACACTAAAAATTTGAGGCGCTCACGTGGGGTCACGTGAGGCGCTTGAAAGTTGGCGCTGTTTCTTTGGGTTTATACCCCCGTTCTTTTTTAAGTGCTAAGTATTATTGGGTCACGTGGGATCATGTGAGGTGCCCCAAAAATGGAAGCTATCTCTGGGGTTTATACCCTTTCTCTTTTGGAAGTGCTAAGCACTTTTAGTGGGGTCACGTGGGGACCCGTGAGCTGCTCTCAGTTGTTCTCTTTCATTCATTAAGGGTGCTCACGTGGGAGCACGTGATCAGCCATTATCATGTTGGGTGCTAATATTTTTACCTGCATGGAGATCTTGAGTTTTGAGACTTTGAAGCCCACTGTTTTGTAAGAATTAAATTCTTAGGACTTAGTTTTTCTCTTAGGTTTTGGATCTGCATGGCAGAATCTTCCCGATGAGAATTAAATTCTCAACTTGTGGGGAGATCTTCTTCTGCAGATCTTTCACCATAAGAAAGAACTAAGTTCTTATATGAAAGGTTAAACCCTTGTTTTATCAGAGGAATTAAATTCCTATATAATTTTTGGGAGAATTAAATTCTCTGAACATAAATCTTCCCTTAGGTTTTGGATCTGCATGGCAGAATCTCCCCGATGAGAATTAAATTCTCAACCTATGGGGAGATCTGCTTCTACAGATCTTTTCCCAAAAGAAAGAACTAAGTTCTTATATGAAGGGTTAAACGCTTGTGGAGTCGAAGAAGAAGTAAGATGTTCTCTATGTTTTGTTCCTTCTTACCTAGGGTTTCTTTTTTTTCTTTTGAACTTGTAGTTTTTTGGGGGGGGTCTCTCTCTTTTTTCCTGTCTCCTGGCTCCTATTTATAGGAGAAAGAAAAGAATTAATTTGTTCATAAAATCTTTCATTGAGAGATTTTGATTGATTTTATAATCAACCAAAATAATCTTTTAGATCAATCGATGAATTTTATTCATCGTTGGATTTCTAATCCAAGGACTTCTGTTTTACAGAAGATATTTCTCACAAGTTTAGGAAAATATTTCCCTATACAGAATCTTCTTCTGTAAATTGGTGATTTTTAATCACCATTGGATTTTTAATCCAAAGGCGCTCTGCTTTACAGAGCGCAATCTTTCTTGTTTAGAAAGATCTAAGAAAATATTTTCCAAATAGGGCTTTGATCCCTTTTATATAGAATTTAATTCTATCGGTTCAGAAGATGATTGATGAGATTGTTTGTGAATATGTGTAGTAGTTAACCGCAATCAATAACGGTGTCGTGTGTAGCTAGACCGAGATGAGTACGGGTCGTCCTCATGGAAACGTTGAATCTTTTAATCTTATTTTAGGCGTGTTGAGAAAGAAAGGAGAAAGAATAAAGAATGGTTGTAGGTTCTAGATCTACGTCAAACACGGATGCAGAATATAGATCTAGATTAACTACGGATGTAAGTTTTATAGTAGAAGGGGGCTTGTAGGGTTCATTGGGATTTAGTAGTTATGGATGATTAATTAAAGATTACTCTTTTTATCTTTTAATAGATTTAAAACTAGAATGACAGTGATGCATGTAGATTAAGGTTTCTGGAGGGAAAAAGGGTTCCCACTCTTAACCCCTATCTCGACATGGATCTCCGTTCATATCTAGCCTTTACCAAAACAATAGTTAATCTAATCTCTAATCATGGTCGCGATTATCAATGATTTGATAGCGCGCCCAATTAGGATGTTAACTATTTTTTTGATAAAATTTATAAACTTTATAGAACTTAAAAAGAGTTTAAGGATCTTCATCATCCATTAACCTACCCTAATCCTATAAACCCTAACAAGCGGAGAATTACTCGCGCATGTTGGGAGAAGAAGATATGGAGAGAGAAATCATATTAAAAGCTACAAAGAGATATAATAAGAAAACAACTAGCTTTATTAATCGACAAAATTCATTTACACTTTGTTCCCTTAGAAAATGATTACAAAAATGCTAGTTTGCTTCTCGATCTCTACTAATGAGGTAGATGAACCGTTGATGATCAGCCTGGATGCGTGAGCCTGTCGTGGACTTCGTGATCTCTTCAGCTTGATGATTTTTCTAAGAGGCTCTCGGTCCTTATTTATACTCACAGATCCGGAACCCTAGTTTTCTAATATGGTAACTAGTTGTTACGATTCTAACCAAAAAATCCAGAATCCCAACTCTCTTAAAATGCGGCAGAACAGCGGCCATTGGATGGGTTTGACCGCGGATCCACGGTCTTATGGTAGGATCTTGGCCTTAAATTTCTGGGGCTTCATCTATATAGCTCTTGGTGATCTTTCGAATATCTAGACTTTGAAAATCTTCTCTATGTTTCTGCCAGAATTGGTTTCTTCAATTTACTTGAATATCTTCTGCAGATTTGATCTCGCCAACTCGGATTTCCTTGATTTTAGTCATGATATAATTCCTGCACAATTATCTCAATAAATGATGTTAGTAGAATTTGTTTTTATTGAGATATTATCTTAACCATTTGTCATGATATTTTAGTTTTAAGAGAATTGGTCAAAGATATTTCATATTAAAATAGTCCAAATATTATATTAATATTATATGCTTACCATTTTCCTTTATAATGTTAATTATAATATATAAACACATGAAAATAGTATTTTTACGAATAAACCCTTATATGTGTCATATTTATAATAAACATCTTTTATTATATATAAATAGTAAGGAAAATGTCATATTAAAAGTGCAGTTTTATCAACTGAACAAATACCCCCAAACTTATCTTTGATCGTCCCGAGTAAACTAGTTTTTCAAAAGGAGAAAAAGAAAGAAAAAGCTACGTAGCACACTTTCGTAGGCAACACGATTGCACTGAGCACGTGCAAAAAGCCGTTAAACCTCTAGGTGTCCCTAGTAGGAGGAGTGTTATCTCCTGAGGGTTTTCAGCGGATGACACCTACAAAATCCTATAATAAAAGAAACATGGTGAAAGTTACATACAAAGATAAGAACTTATAAAAGAAAGAACTTGAAAATAAGAGTTTCCAACTATACCAGCTTTTCGGTTGCTATGAGCCCTATCTTAATGGTTGTGAAAATATGTTAGAAACCACATCATCCCTCAATAAAACACCGCCTTTAGTTTTCCTCCCTATCTTTCTTCCAAACATTGATCATATACCCCTACGTGTGTGTAAAATGCATCTCTAAACTTAGAGAATCAATTCAAGTTATCATACTCTTGTCCATCTTCCAAAGTACTTTATAGTTGGTGAATATTTTAGATGGAATTGCTCACACATCCTTCATGCGGCCGTTAATACTTCTTGAGGTACTAACCGACCGATTACAAAATGTGCTCACGCATTTAGGAGTAATTCCTCGTCTTGTAACACCTAAGGCTTAGCAGTGGCTCCCAAACCAGTTGGTCTAAGGTATTAGGTGATAAAGCACCCTCGCTATATTTTTTTATGCTGCCTTGGTAATTACAAAACCAGTGTTCATTTTTTTTTCACCACCACTTATATATATATATATATATTTTATATACTAAGGCTTTTAGACGAGAGCATTTCAAGGTATCCTCTATTATCCTAAGTTTCAAGATGTGTGTAAGTGCGTATAGTAGGGTATCAACGTTCAAATATTTGGCGTAAAGAATAAGGACTATTTTTCAGACTTAATTTTATCCTCAGATTAGCAATTTCCTTCATCTTACTAACCCTTGGGACAACAGCTCATAACTACTTATTACTAGTTTTGTTTAAGAAAACATCTAACTTTCTTGCTTTTCTCAAACTATTTCTATCTTTCATATGTAAATTTTCACTTTCTAACTTTCATTATCAATTTTTTTTGTGCTTATATATAGTATAATGCAAAGTAACACGTAAATAAGTACAAACCTCCCCCAAACCTGTTTACAGCAGTGTCCTCACTGTTGTCATCTTTTTAAATCTCAAAAACTGTAGACTTGGGAGGAAAAGTTAGTAATGGGGACATGAAATAGTAAAATTCTCCCCCAAACTTATTTTTGGCTCACAATTTTGTAAAAATCATTTTCTTTCAAGAGCCAAAATACCCCCCAAAACTTGAGTTAAACAAAGTTAATCTTTTAAAATCACACGAGGGGGTCAAAGTCATTGGTCAATGCCAAGCTTTGCAAAGAACGAAAGTCAACACCAACCATTAGAAGATTTTATCAGTGTAGTGTATCGGTTGGTGGAGGAATATGATGTAGAGAGCCAGGAAGAAGTGGGGAAAAGATAAGTGGTGGGATAGAATGTGTTTGCGTCTCGTTTTGGAGAGACGACACAGTGATTGTGATGGATTACTCGCATTCTCTTTATAGTCCAGAAGAAAGGGTGGAGGTTCAATTTCTTCGTCTTGGAGTTGATTCATCTTAACACCCGTATCTTTTAAAAATGCGAGTTCATCAGCGAAAATTTCCTCAAAGCTTTCATCGATACCCCGAAGAATAATCTTATCAGAAAAAACGGGATGATCGTCAGACTCCATGAAAGGTTCATAATCAGTGTTAGATGTTGACCCGGACAACTCAATGGAAGAGTCCGTATGTGTTTCATACATGGTTGGGTCAAACAACAACATATGAAAAGTGTCTAGATCAGTATCATGAAGCTGATCAAATTCGCTGCTGTCGACATCCATTAATTCGACAGAACATGCTTGAGCAGAAGGTTCGGAGGGTACACTCGCCAACTTGTAAATGTTAAACTCTATTGACATCTTTCCGAAGAATAGGGTCATAGAGCCATCACGACAGTTGATTACAGCATTAGAAGTGGCCAAAAAGGGTCGACCGAGAATCACCGGAATTTGGTTCTGTGGGTTCGCTACGGGTTGTTTATCGAGAACAATAAAATCCACGGGGAATACAAATTCCCTGACTTTTATTAACACATCCTCAATCTCACCCCTAGATTTGGTGATTGATCGGTCGGCCATCTGGAGAGTTGTGTTCGAGGGCTTTAACTTTCCGATCCCTAACTGCTCATAAACTGAGTAAGGAAGCAGGTTAACACTTGCGCCAAGGTCAAGTAGAGCACGGTTAATATTTTTACCCCCAATAGAAATAGAAATTGTAGGACAACCGGGGTCCTTACGTTTCCTTGGTAATTGTTGGGGAAAAGCTGTGTTTACAGTACTGGACATGAACACCTTTTTTGGCACTTGAGTCTTCCTCTTCCTAGTGCACAAGTCCTTGAGAATTTTTGCATAAGCCGGGACTTGTTGTATAGCATCTAGGAGAGGGATATTGATATTAACCTGCTTAAAGATGTCAATAATCTTCTCCATCTGCGGACTCGGTTTGTTTCCCCTTAACCGATTCGGATAAGGAGCTTTAGCAATAATAGCTGGGTCCAACAGTGGAGAAGGTGGTGTGGGTAGGAAAGATCCCAGAATAGGAGTGGGGATCGTCTTTGGTGGACTAGAAGAAGTATGCTGAGGGTTCGAGCCTTGGGAAAAATGGAGAATAGGCTCGGAGGAAAATGGTGGGGTAGACGAACTGGGGTCAGAAGTTGAAGTAGAAGTGGAAGGAAAAATCTCGGCCGGGGTATCATCGATTGATTCTTCATTATTATCAATCTCTTCACCAACACGGTTGTCAAGCACTCTTCCAGATCTCAACGTGGTGATAGCATTCACATGATGTGAATAGCCAAGATTTGGTAGGGGTTGAGCTGGAAGTTTCCCTTTCTCTCTAGCAATCAATTCGGCATTTATACGGGCAATTTGTGCTTCCGTCGATTTAATACTCTCACTTTAGGAGTTGATTGAATTGATTCTCTCGGTGTGTATATACGAAAAGTGTAAAAATCATAACTAAAGAAATTTTTGACCGCAATCAATAACGGTGTCAATTGTAGCGCGTTAGCGAGTGTGGATCGTCCACAGGGAAAGTGAGATTTGGTCGTATTTGTTTTAGTTGAGTCGAAAATTAAAGAAAGAAAAGAAAAGACAATTCAATTCAATATTTAAAAATGAATTTCAAGAATTATCAAAATCGAGATCTAATAACAAGAAAACATTAAAAATCAAGAATCAAGAATTGATGATATCCAATCGAATTAGGTTTCAAGAATCGAAGTGAGGCCCGTAGGAATCGATCGAATCTATAAACGTGATGAAAAATATTGATTACGTATTCTTATCCATCGATGATTTGATACTAGATCGATGATGATCAACGAGAATTAGGGATTTCTTGCGGAAACTAGGGTTTCATCATCTATCCCTTGTCCTTTCGTTGATTTCATTCACATTCTAACCTCTAGTAAATTCAAGAATCGATCGTGGATCCCTAATTAAGAGCGAACACAATCAAGAAAGCATCGCTCGAAACTAGGTCGTCGATTCTTTAATTTGCTAAAGTTTACAAAACTCATAGGACTTAAGAATCGTTTCAAGATTTGTAACATCATCATCTATTGATTCTCTCGACTCCTTCACGAGCGGAGTTTTACTCAAACATCATAACAAGAAACACAATCAAAAATTGAGATCGAATCATGATGCAAGAATGTAAAGAAAGCAAGATAAAAGAATTTCACCTTTTATTTATCAACAATTTCGTTACAATTCTCTCAAGAACTACAATGAGGAAAGAACTCGATCGTCGATTTGGCTTTGCTCGTCTTCGTGAGTCGCGGATCGTCTTGGATCACTTGCTCAGATGAAGATCGGCTTCGCTCCTAAAAGGTTGAAGGCTTCTTGCTTGAATTGTACTCGGGATCTTGAATTTGGCTTGGATTTGATTGGATTAGGGTTAGGATTACAAGTTGTGTCACTCAACTTGTATTAGGAATTGAAGAGTACTATGAACCCCATAACCCTAGATCTAGGTTTCCTTTTATAACCATCTCAACCCTAGATCCAGAATTCAAATTTCAAATTTCCCTCCAAAATTTTGTTAGAGAGAGGCTTCTAGAAGAAGTTTGTTGGATAAAATATTCTAGAATAAGGTATATTCTAGGGTGAGTTTGTTTAGGCCGAGCCTTCTGGATGAAGCCACGTGTTGTTTCTGGAATCTTCTAGAAGCTAAGGCCGTTACAATGAAGCACATGGGGAAATTTGAGGCGATGATGTCATCAATGCGCCGCGGATCCGCGGTGGGAATGGGCTAGTGGCCGCGGATCCGCGGCCCTTTGAAGCCTTCATTGCTTGCAATTTGCTGTGATGCTTTGTGTTGGCCTTTTAGAACTTTTTTGATGTGTGGAATTTCATATTTCATTCTATATTGCTGCCAGATCACAAGTCTTGGACTTGGCGTATTTTTCTCAGCACTTTTAGCCGTTTCGGTTCTTCTCCTGGAATTTCCTACATAGATTCTCGAGACAAGTGTTGCGCTATACAAAGATGATGCATGCAATGATAAACACTCAATTTCCCTCAAAGTGTCGGTTTTAGTATACAACACAAGTTATTTGGTATTTTACGGATGTTTCGCTAATATGTGCTATATTAATACCGAACACTTCTAGATGAGTGCAAATGGTAGGGAAATTGACGTGTTAAAAATGCAATATTTTCGACTGATCAAATTCCCCCAAACTTATTTTCGGTCGTCTCGAGTGAACAGTTTTATTAAAAAGAGAAGGAGAAAATAAAGAAAGAGAAAAACTAACTAGCACACTTTCGTAGGCAACACAATTGCACTGAGCACGTGTAACAAGTCTTTAAACCTCTAGGTGTCCCTAGTAGGAGGAGTGTTGTCTCCTGAGGGTTTTCAGCAGATTGCACCCACAAAATCCAATAATAAAAGGAAGACCGTAAAAGTTACATTTAAGGATAAGAATTGTAAAAGAAAGACTTTGAAAATTAGAGTTTCCAACTATTCTAGCTTTTCGGTTGTCATGAGCCCTATATTAATAGTCATGAAAAAATGTCAGAAATCACATCATCCCTCAATAAAACATCGTCTTTATTCTTCATTCCTATCTTTCTTCCAAACATCGATCATATAACCCTACGTATGTGTAATAGACATCCCTACACCCGGAGAATTCAATGCAAGCTATCATACTCTTGTCCATCTGCCTCAGTACTTTTTAATTAATGAATATTTAGATGAATTTGCTCACACATTTTCATGCGACTGTTAATACTTCTTGAGGTACTAACCGACCAATTACTCATGTGCTTGCTTATACGGTGTATTTTCCTCGTCTTGCACCACCTAAGGCTTAGCAGTGACTCCCAGACCAGTTGGTCTAAGGCACTAGGTGAAGAGGCACCCTCGCTATATTTTTTTATTGCTGCCTTGGCGATAACAAAACCAATGTTTATTTTTCTCACCATTTATTTTTTTATTCTTTTTTTTTATTTCCTTCATACTTTGGCTTTTAGACAAGAGCATTTCAAGGTATCCTCTACTATCCAGAGTTTCAAGACGTGTGTAAGTGCGAATAGCAGGGTATCAACGTTCAAAATGTTTGGCTTCCAGAATAAGAACTATTTTTCAGACTTGTTTTTATCCTCAGATTAGTGGCTTTCTTCATCTTACCAACCCTTGGGACAATGGCTCATAACTACTTATTACTAGTTCGTATAAGAAAACTTCTAATTTTCTAGATTTTCTTAAATTTTTCCAATTTTTTGGATGTAATTTTTCACTATCTAATCTTTTATTATCTTATTTATGTACAAAATTTTTTATATTTTTGAAAATTTTTAAATTTTTAAATTTTTTTTAAATTTTTTAAAATGATATATTTTGTGCTTATGCAAAATATGCGAAGTGATGCGAAAATAAGCACAAATCTCCCCTAAACTTGTTTTCAACAGTGTCCTCACTGTTGACATCTGCTGGATCACAAAAACCTGTAAGTTTGGGAGGAAATTTATTAATGGGGGCAAAATATTTAAGTGAATATCCTCCCCCAAACTTATTTTTGGCTCATCATTTTGTGTAAAAATTTTCTTTTCAGGAGCCAGATTATACCCCCCCCCAAAACTTGAGTTAAACAATATTAATCTTTTAAAATCACAAGAGTGGGTCAAAATTATCATTGGTCGATGCCAAGCTTTGCAAAGACCGAAGGTCAACACCAACCATTCGAAGATTTTATCAATGTAGTGCTCTGGTTGGTGGAAGAAGAAGTGCGGAAAAAGTAAGTGGTGAAATAGAATGTGTGTGTGTCTCATTTTGGAGAGACGATGCAGTGAATGTGATGGATTACTCGCATCCTTTTTACAGTTCAGAAGAAGGGGTGGAGGTTCAATTTCATTGTTTGGGAGATGATTCATCTCAACATCCGTGTCATTCAAAAATGGGAGTTCATCAGCGAAAATTTCCTCAAAAGTCTCATCAATACCCTGAAGAATAATGTCATCACAAAGCGCGGGGTGATCTTCAGACTCTAAAAACGGTTCATACTCAGTATTGGTTGTTGACCCGGACAACTCGGTGGAAGGGTCCGTATGTGTATGATACATAGTTGGGTCAAACAATAACATATGAAAAAAGTCTAGATGAGGATCATCAATTTCGCTGCTTTCGACATCCATTAATTCGACAGAACAGACCTGAGCAGTAGGTTCGGAGGGTACACTTCCCAACTTGTAAATGTTCAGCTCAATTGACCTATTCCCGAAGGATAGGGTCATAGAGCCATTTCTACAGTTGATGATAGCGTTGGAAGTGGCCAAAAAGGGACGACCTAAAATCACCGGAATTTGATTTCGTGGGTTCACTACAGGCTGTGTATCAATTACAATAAAGTCCACAGGGAATACAAATTCCCCGATTTTTATTAACACATCCTCCAGTTCACCCCTAGGTTTGGTGATTGATCGGTCAGCCATCTGGAGAGTGCAAGGAGCTGGTTTCAACTCTCCGATCCCTAACTGCTCGTATACTGAGAAAGGAAGCAGGTTAACACTTGCGCCAAGGTCAAGTAGAGTACGGTTGATGTGTTTCTCCCCGATAGAAATGGAAATAGTAAGATAGCCAGGATCCTTACGTTTCCTCGGTAATTGCTGGGGAAAGGCTGTGTCTACAGTTTTTGACATGAATACCTTCTTGGGCACTTGAGTCTTCCTCTTTCTAGTGCACAAGTCTTTAAGAACTTTCGCATAAGCGGGGACTTGTTGTATTGCATCTAGAAGAGGGATGTTGATGTTAACCTGTTTAAACATTTCAGTGATCTTCTCCATTTGTGGACTCAGTGTGTTTCCCCTTAACCGATTCGGATAAGGAGCTTGAGCAATAAGATCAGGGTCCAACATTGGAGAAGATCGTGTGGGTGGGAACGATCTAAGAATAGGAGTGGGGATCATTTTCGGTGTGGGCTGAGGTGTCGAGCCGTGGGGAAAACGGAGAATAGGCTCGGAAGAAGGTGGTGGGGTAGAAGAACTGGGGTTAGAATTAGAAGTAGAAGTGGAAGGAAAGGTTTCAGCCGGGGTATCATTGATAGATTTTTCAGTATTATCAATCTCTTCCCCAACATGATTGTCAAGAACTCTTCCAGATCTTAACGTGATTGCATTCACATGATGTGAATAGCCAGGATTGGGTAAAGGTTGAGCTGGAAGTTTCCCTTTCTCTCTTGCACTCATTTCAGCTTTTAATCGTGCAATTTCTTCTTCCATCGATTTAATAGTCTCGCTTTGGGACGCAGAGTTTTTCTCAATTTTATCGACGGAAGACTTTATTGTCCAAAGAAAGTTCATGAATGAAGAGGATTCATCAGTACCGGTCAACTGCAAAGGATTAGACGGTGCAGGTGTGTTGACCGGATTTTAGATGTTTTGTGCTTGGAAGGGGTGCTGACTCAATTGAAGTGGTTGCTGTTGTGGTGGAGGGACCCTTTGGAAATTGTTTTGGATTGGAACTGTATTTTGATTTTGTTGTTGGATCCAAGCAAAGTTAGGGTGATTCCTCCAACCCTGATTATATGTGGAAGAAAATAGATCGTTTCTAGGTCGTTGTTGGAAAGCAGAATTGATATGCTCATGACCTTGAAACGGAGAATTCAATGAACATTCTTCCGTCAAATGAGAAGGAGCAGAACAATATCCACATACAGTTTTGGAGAGTGACATTTGATTTAGGGCGGCGGCTAAAATTTTTTTTTTCTATAGTCTCGAGTTTCTTTTGCATAGCTGAAATGTCAGCTCTAACTCCTATGGAAACATCCGATTGGTTATTGCCACCCCTAGACGATTGACTCACACCCTCCCACTGTAAAGATTTTTCAGCGAAATCTTCTAGGAATTTCCAAGCTTCCCCATCATCTTTAATCATGAAGTTGCCTTGACACATGGATTCAAGGGTCTGTTTTGTGTTAGGATTAATGCCCTCATATATGATTCTGCACAGATCCCATCTGGGGATTTCGTGATGTGGACATTGAACTAACAAATCCTTAAAGCGTTCAAGACATTTTAAGAATGTTTCATTAGGAAGCTGGGTGAATTGCTTGATTTCTCTACGGACTCGAGCCGTCTTATGATTCGGGGAAAATTTCTTTAGGAATGCTTTTACTAATTCTTCCCAATTTGAAATGGAATGTGCGGTAGTGTTATACAGCCACTTTTCGGCTATATCGCACAAGGTGAATGGGAGAAGATGGAGACGCATAGCATCCACAGAAAGCTGTGAAGTACCAATCATTGCGCATACATTTTCAAATTTGGTGATAAAGACATATGCGTCTTCAGACTCGAGGCCGTGATATTTGGGTAGAAGATTGATGTATTGGGGTTTTATTTCAAAATTTTCCCCGGTGGCTGGTGGAATGGAGAGACAGGTTGAAAGAGGACCTCGCATAGGATAGCATCTCTCTTGGAGAGAGATGCGGGGTGGATTCTGCGCACCTGCGGACGGCGGAAGAGTAGTGGTAAAGAAGTTCAATGGAGAACCGTCCATCGATGTGAGTGTGGTGGGTAAAGAAGAAGTAAATGTAGAAATACCGACTTTGGGGTCGATCGGGGGAACGCGAACTAAATGGGCACTAGAATCCCGTGTCCAGCCTACCTTGCACTAAAGGGTTTAGTACAAGTGGCAGCGTTAATATAATTAGGGGAAATGATAAAGTGGTATTTGTTTTGAAAAAGATACGGATTTTTGAAAAAAATGATGCAAATCACAACAAATGCACAAGCAAAACCCTAAGTCTAGTGGTCACCTAGGTCAAGGCTCTAGACCGCTCCTAACTGCTAAATGACAAGTCGCAGGATCAATTCTCTACTACCTCTTTGTCTCTCCTGTGGCCAGGTAAGTGCCAAGTAAGTGGGAGGTTCTCCACTACGTAAGTAGTGGGCCTAGTTAAGTAACCACTTGCCTTAGACACACTTGCCTTAGACACCACAAAAGAAACGCGGATAAGAAATAGATTACCCACGGCCTTCTCCTATCCTAAGTGAGCGCGACGGTCCTTAGAGTCATGTCTAGATTTCTTTTAGTTAATGAGGGTAATGCAGATGCAATTTTGTGATTTTCGGGGCTTAGGAAGGGTAATAAACTCCCCACCTAATCTGAATTTGGTCTTTGCCCCTTAATTTCCGTATTAATAATGCAAACAACCAAGATCAAACACGCAAAATTTTTGCTTTTTGCGGCGTTGCGAATTTTTGCAAAGAAAACCTGCAGAAAATTGTTATTGGAGCAGACAGAGAAGGAGATAAGAAAGTCAAGAAGTTACCTGAGAACTTTAGTGCACTATAGCCTTTGACACGCGGCGGATCCGCCGCGGATGCTCCTTAATGCCGCGGAAACGCGGTCGTCTTGTGTGATCTCAGCACAAAATTCTCAGAAACTATTCCTGTTCACCTCCTTAGCTCTCTGGAATATTCAAAATATTTTTCCTCAAGCTCAACAAATTCAAGATTTCCTCGCAACAAATCACAACGAATCGTTTAGTGTTTGCGCGAATTTAGATCTAAAAATTTTGATGGAATAAATTTTTCAACTCAAATTTCAAAAACAAACGAATTAGCGCACTATCCCCGGCAACGGCGCCATTTGATTGAATTGATTCTCTCGGTGTGTATATAAGAAAAGTGTAAAAATCATAACTAAAGAAATTTTTGACCGCAATCAATAACGGTGTCAATTGTAGCGCGTTAGCGAGTGCGGATCGTCCACAGGGAAAGTGAGATTTGGTCGTATTTTTTTTAGTTGAGTCGAAAATTAAAGAAAGAAAAGAAAAGAAAATTCAATTCAAAATTTAAAAATGAATTTCAAGAATTATCAAAATCGAGATCTGATAACAAGAAAACATTAAAAATTAAGAATCAAGAATTGATGATATCCAATCGAATTAGGTTTCAAAAATCGAAGTGAGGCTCGTAGGAATCGATCGAATCTATAGACGTGATGAAAACTATTGATTACGTATTCTTATCCATCGATGATTTGATACTAGATCGATGATGATCAACGAGAATTAGGGATTTCTTGCGGAAACTAGGGTTTCATCATCTATCCCTTGTCCTTTCGTTGATTTCATTCACATTCTAACCTCTAGTAAATTCAAGAATCGATCGTGGATCCCTAATTAAGAGCGAACACAATCAAGAAAGCATCGCTCGAAACTAGGTCGTCGATTCTTCAATTTGCTAAAGTTTACAAAACTCATAGGACTTAAGAATCGTTTCAAGATTTGTAACATCATCATCTATTGATTCTCTCGACTCCTTCACGAGCAGAGTTTTACTCAAACATCATAACAAGAAACACAATCAAAAATTGAGATCGAATCATGATGCAAGAATGTAAAGAAAGCAAGAAAAAAGATTTTCACCTTTTATTTATCAACAATTTCGTTACAATTCTTTCAAGAACTACAATGAGGAAAGAACTCGATCGTCGATTTGGCTTCGCTCGTCTTCGTGAGTCGCGGATCGTCTTGGATCACTTGCTCGGATGAAGATCGGCTTCGCTCCTAAAAGGAAGGCTTCTTGCTTGAATTGTACTCGGGATCTTGAATTTGGCTTGGATTTGATTGGATTAGGGTTAGGGTTACAAGTTGTGTCAATCAACTTGTATTAGGAATTGATATGAACCCCAAAACCCTAGTTCTAGGTTTCCTTTTATAACCATCTCAACCCTAAATCTAGAATTCAAATTTCAAATTTCCCTCCAAAAGTTTGTTAGAGAGAGGCTTCTAGAAGAAGTTTGTTGGAGGGAATATTCTAGAATAAGGTATATTCTAGGATGAGTTTGTTTAGGCCGAACCTTCTGGATGAAGCCACGTGGTGTTTCTGGAATCTTCTGGAAGCTAAGGCCGTTACAATGAAGCACATGGGGAATTTGAGGCGATGATGTCATCAATGCGCCGCGGATCCACGGTGGGAATGGGCTAGTGGCCGCGGATCCGCGGCCCTTTGAAGCGTTCATTGCTTGCAATTTGCTGTGATGCTTTGTGTTAGCCTTTTAGAACTTTTCTGATGTGTGGAATTTCATATTTCATTCTATATTGCTGCCAGATCACAAGTCTTGGACTTGGCGTATTTTTCTCAGCACTTTTAGCCGTTTCGGTTCATCTCCTGGAATTTCCTGCACAGATTCTCGTTACAAGTGTTGCGCTATACAAAGATGATGCATGCAATGATAAACACTCAATTTCCCTCAAAGTGTCGGTTTTAGTATACAACACAAGTTATTTGGTATTTTACGGCTGTTTCTCTAATATGTGCTATATTAATACCGAACACTTCTAGATTAGTGCAAATGGTAGGGAAATTGACGTGTTAAAAATGCAATATTTTCGACTGATCAGGAGTCAGTGTTTTTCTAGATTTTATCGACGGAAGACTTCATCTCAGCCGAAACTTGCATGATATTTGTCAGAAACAAATTCATGGTTTGTTCGAGTGGAGAGGAGTTATCAGTACCTGACATTTGCAAAGAATTATTGTGCAGTGCAGAAGTGTTGACCGGATTTTGAAAATTTTGTGATTGGTAGGGGTGCTGACTCAGTTGTAGTGGTTGCTGTTATGGTAGAGGACCCCTTTGGAAATTGTTTTGATTTGGAACCGTGTTTTGAGTTTGTGATTGGTTCCAAGCAAAATTAGGGCGATTCCTCCAACCCAGATTATAAGTGGAAGAATACGGATCGTTTTTAGGTCTTTGTTGGAAAGAAACACCGGTATGCTCTTGACCTTAAAACGGAGAATTTAAAGGACATTCTTCCGTAAGATGAGATGGATCAGAACAGCATCCACAGATAGTTTTGGAGTGTGACATCTGATTTAGGGAGGCTGCTAAAAATTTGTGTTCCATAACTTTGAGTTTCTTTTGCATTGCTGCCATTTCAGCTCTAACTCCTATGAAAACATCACATTAGTGGTTACTACCCCTAGACGATGGTTGACTTACACTCTCCCACTGTAAAGATTTTTCAGCGAAATCTTCTAAAAATCTCCAGGCTTCACCATCATCTTTATTCATGAAGGTGCCTTGACACATGGATTCAAGGGTCTGTTTTATTGTAGGATTAATGCCCTCATATATGATTCTGCACAGATCCCATCTAGGAATTCCGTGATGAGGACATTGAACTAACAGATCCTTGAAGCGTTCAAAACACTTCGAAAATGGTTCATTAGGAAGCTGGGTAAATTGATTTATTTCGCTACGAACTCGAGCTGTCTTATGATTAGGGTAGAATTTCTTTAGGAAAGCTGTGACGAATTCCCCCCAGTTTGAAATAGAATGTGCGGCTGTGTTATAAAGCCATTTTTCTGCCAAGTCGTACAAAGTGAATGGGAGAAGACGCAAGCGCATAGCATCCACAGACAGTTGTGACATACCCATCATTGCGCATACGTTTTCGAATTTAGTGATGAAAACGTATGCATCTTCAGACTTGAGCCCGTGAAATTTGGGTAACAGGTTGATGTAGTTGGGTTTAATTTCAAAATTATCCCCGTTGGCTGGTGTAATAGATAGACAAGTAGGAAGTGGACCACGGATAGGATAGCATCTCTCTTAGAGAGAGATGCGCGGTGGATTCTGCTTACCTACGGACGGTGGAGCGTGGTATTATAATTTGATGGAGTACCGTCCATCTCGGTCGATGTGGTGGGTGGTGGGGAAAAAGAAAATGAAGAAGCACCGACTTCGGAGTCGATAGCAGGAACACGGACAATACGGGCACTAGAATCCCATGTCCAGCCGAGCATGCAATAAGCGGGTTTAGCGCAAGTGGCAGCATGTGTGATTTTAAAATTGGTTTGTTTTGAAAAAGTGGGACTTAAGACAAATCACACAAAAATGCACAAACAACCCTAGAACTAAGGTTACCTAGGTCAAGTCTCTAGACTGCTTCTAGACTTCCAATGGACAAGCCGCAGGATCAATCTTCTAACACCTCTTTACTACTCTTGTGGCCAGGTAAGTGCCAGGTAAGTGGGAGGTATCCGCTATACAAATCACCGAAAATATCGGGCCTAATTAAGTAACCACTTGCCTTAGACACACTTGCCTTGACACCATAAAAGTAATGCGGATAAGTGATAGATTACCCACAACCTTCTTTTGTCCTTATTGAGCGCGACAGTCCTTAGAGTCTTGTCTAGATATTTTTAATTAATGTAGCGTTGATGCGGATGCTCGTTTTGTGATTTATGGGGCTTAGGAAGGGTGATGAAATCCCCACATAATCTGAATTTTGGTCTTGCCCCTTAAAATCCGTATTAAAATATGAAATAACAAACCAATAACAAAACTTTGCAAGAAGATTTTTGAGCGGCGATATTTTGCAAAGAATCCTGTAGAAAAGATATTTTATTGGATTTCAGAGGAGAGAGAATGAGTTGAAAATTTCACCAGAGAAGTTTGGAACCCTAATTCCTCACTTAAGCCGCGGATCCATCTCTAAAATAGCCTTTCTGCCGCGCTTCCGCCGTGCTTTGAGGGAATCTTTTGATGATTTTTTCTCTGTGGCCTCCTGTGCTCCTCTGGATCTTGATGAATGTCTCTTGCTCCCTGTTTCCTCAAGTTTGCGACTCCAGATCCCCTCACAAAATTCACACAATAATCGTTAAATATACAATTTGCAGTTTTGTTTTGTTTATGATAATGATCGAATAAGAATTCAACAAAAATAGTAAGAATAAAAAATTACGCACGTATCCCCGGCAACGGCGCCATTTGATTGATGAGATTGTTTGTGAATATGTGTTGTAGTTAACCGCAATCAATAACGGTGTCGCGTGTAGCTAGACCGAGATGAGTATGGGTCGTTCTCAGGGAAACGTTGAATCTTTTAATCTTACTTTAGGCGTGTTGAGAAAGAAAGGAGAAAGAATAAAGAATGGATGTAGGTTCTAGATCTACGTCAAACACGGATGCAGAATATAGATCTAGATTAACTACGGATGTAAGTTTTATAGTAGAAGGGGACTTGTAGGGTTCATTAGGATTTAGTAGTTATGGATGATTAATTAAAGATTACTCTTTTTATCTTTTAATAGATTTAAAACTAGAATGACAGTGATGCATGTAGATTAAGGTTTCTGGAGGGAAAAAGGGTTCTCACTCTTAACCTCTATCTCGACATGGATCTCCGTTCATATCTAGCCTTTACCAAAACAATAGTTCATCTAATCTCTAATCGTGGTCGCGATTATCAATGAATTGATAGCGCGCCCAATTAGGACGTTAACTATTTTTTTGATAAAGTTTATAAATTTTATAGGACTTAAAAAGATTTTAAGAATCTTCATCATCCATTGACCTACCCTAATCCTATGAACCCTAACAAGCGGAGAATTACTCGCGCATGTTGGGAGAAGAAGAAATGGAGAGAGAAATCATATTAAAAACTACAAAGAGATAGAATAAGAAAACAACTACTTTTATTAATCGACAAAACTCATTTACACTTTGTTCCCTTAGAAAATGATTACAAAAATGCTAGTTTGCTTCTCGATCACTTCTAAGAAGGTAGATGAACCATTGATGATCAGCCTGGATGCGTGAGCCTGTCGTGGACTTTGTGATCTCTTCAGCTTGATAATTTTTCCAAGAGGCTCTCGGTCCTTATTTATACTCATAGAGCCGGAACCCTAGTTTCCTAATATGGTAACTAGTTGTTACGATTCTAACCAAAAAATCCAGAATCCCAACTCCCTTAAAATGCGGCGGAACCGTGGCCGTTGGATGGGTTTTGACCGTGGATCTGTGGTCTTATGGTGGGATCTTGGCCTTAAATTTCTGGGGCTTCATCTATGTAGCTCTTAGTGATCTTTTGGATATCTAGACTTTGAAAATCTTCTCTATGTTTCTGCCAGAATTGGTTTCTTCAATTTACTTGAATATCTTCGGCAGATTTGATCTCGTCAACTCGGATTTTCTTGATTTTAGTCATGATATAATTCATGCACAATTATCTCAATAAATGATATTAGTAGAATTTGTTTTTATTGAGATATTATCTTAACTATTTGTCATGATATTTTAGTTTTAAGAGAATTGGTCAAAGATATTTCATATTAAAATAGTCCATATATTATATGAATATTATATGCTTACCATTTTCCTTTATAATGTTAATTATAATATATAAACACATGAAAATAGTATTTTTACGGATAAACCCTTATATGTGTCATATTTATAATAAACATCTTTTATTATATATAAATAGTAAGGAAAATGTCATATTAAAAGCGCAGTTTTATCAACTGAACAGAAGGAATAGGAGCCCATCACGTGTAGCACGTGACCCCACAAAGTTAAGCCCACCAAAGAGTGTCACGTTCTATCACGTGAATTTTTCTGGCCAATTGTTTGTTTTAAGAAGGCGCCTATATACTTTGTATATAGAGGTCACGTGTCTGCACGTGAGGCTCAGTTTCAGCCTTGTTTTGTCAAGCGCAGTGCCTATCACGTGTGGGCACATGATGCTCCATTTGGATACTTTTCCCATTGCTTTTTATATTTATTATTCATTTTTCACAAGGGAACATCGAACTTTTACGTAGTCTTGGGAATGGACTGGCTGGGAAATTTCTTCGCTACCATTGACTGTCGCCAAAAGAGGGTAGTGTTCGAAATACCAGATCATCCAGTGTTCTATTTCAAGAGTGGAGACCGTACCTTGGAACCTAGCGTCTACAAAGAAAAATCAAATAAGGCAGAGGTTGCAGCATTGTAAGCAGAAGAATCGAAGCCAGAGGTAGTTTGAGAGTGCGAGGATGTATTCTCGAAAGATATATTAGGTTTGCTTCCCGATCGAGCTCTTGAATTCAGCATCGATTTATAACCCGATGCACAACCAGTAATAAAAGATCCGTACCGATTAAGTTCGGATGGATTGAACAAGATCCACATTCAGTTGAACGAACTCCTGAAGAAAGATTCAATTCGTTCAAGTACTTCAAGCTAGGGATCTCCGGTGCTATTGGTGAAGAAGAAGGAAGGTTCATACAGGATGTGCGTAAATTATCGAGCTCTGAACGAATTGACGATTAAGAACAAGTATCCACTACCCCGCATCGATGATCTTTTCGATCAGTTAAGTGGGTCTTGTGTCTTTTCAAAGCTAGATCTTCGTTCGGGTTACCATCAGGTGAAGGTCAAAGAGTTCGACATTCCGAAGACGACGTTTAGGATTCGTTATGGTCATTATGAATATCTCGTAATGCCATTTGGAGTGACCAATTCACCTGCCATCTTTATGAACCCGATGAACCAAGTTTTCCAAGAGTACCTAGACAGGTTTGTTGTCATCTTCATCGACGACATTCTGGTATATTCAAAGAATCGGAAAGAACATGCCGAGCACTTATGGATTGTCCTTAAGACCTTACGACAACATCAGCTCTATGCCAAGTACAGCAAGTGTGAATTTTGGCTAGATCAAGTCGGATTTCTCGGACATATTGTTTCAGGTGAAGGAATCTCTGTAGATCCGGCTATATGTCAGCTGTCAGCGAGTGGCCGACACCAAAGACGGTGAAAGATATACGAAGTTTCTTGGGATTTGCAGGATATTACCGATGATTCCTTGAAGGCTTCTCAAAGATTGGTGCACCCCTGACCAAGCTCACACGTAAAGATGAAGCATTCGTGTGGTCAGAAGTATGTGAAAAAGCTTTTGTAGAACTCAAGTCGAGATTAACCTCTGCACCTATTCTTGTAATACCGGATCAATCTGGAGGATTCGTGGTATATTATGACGCATCCGGTAAAGGGTTAGGATGTATTCTACACTAGCATGGAAAAATTGTGGCTTTTGCATCAAGACAGTTAAAGGTATATGAACGCAACTATCCAACGCATGATCTAGAATTGGCAGCCGTCATCTTCGCACTCAAGATTTGGCGCCACTATCTTTTGGGAGAACGAATGGATATATAAACTAATCACAAGAGTCTGAAGTATGTATTTACTCAGAAGGAACTAAACATGCTGCAGAGAAGATGGCTAGAACTCATGGCAGACTTCGACATCAACCTACGGTATCATCCTGAGAAGGTGAACGTAGTTCCCGATGCCCTTAGTCGCCAGCCATTAGCAATGAACCTCACCGCTCAGTGGAACCTACAACAAGAAATGCACGGATTAAAGATTGAAGTTGTGCCAGGTAACGCTTCATATTTGATGAACTTACAAGTCCAGTCCACTCTTGTCAATCAGATCAAGGCAGCTCAAGCAAATGACGCCAAGCTACAAAAAATCCGAGAACAAGTAGAAAGTGGACTTCGAACTGACTTCATCATCCACGAGGATGGATTCTTGCGATATGGGAGTCGTTTATGCATGCCGGTCGGACTTATTCGAGAAGAGTTGATGAAAAAAGCTCGCAGCTCTCCTTATTCGGTACACCCAGGTGGTATGAAGATGTATAAGGATATAAGACAATACTACTGGTGGCATGGAATGAAGCGAGAAGTAGCAAGGAGCGTAAACAAGTGTTTGGTGTATCAGCATGTGAAGGCTGTACATCACAGAACTGCTGGTCTACTTCAGCCGTTACCAATCCCAGAATGGAAATGACAACATATTACCCTGGTCTTCATGATCGCCCTTCCTCGCAGCACGAAGGGTAACGATGCAATATGGGTTATTGTGGATCGACTCACCAAGTCGGCTCACTTTATTCCATTTTGAGTTGGCCAGTCAACCGAGACGTTAGCAAAGAAGTACATGGAGGTTAGCATAAATCTAAAGTAAGATTTAAACCCTTCAAGATGTACCATTTTTGATATCCATAAACTCATGCAGGAGATCGTGAGATTACATGGAGTACCTGTTTGCATCATCTCCGATCGTGATACAAGATTCCGATCATAATTTTGGCAGAGTCTGCAAGCTAACCTAGGAACGAGTCTGAATTTCAGCACGGCGTATCATCCACAAACAGATGGACAGTCAGAGCGAACAATTCAGATTCTAAAAGACATACTAAGAGCCTGTATGTTAGACTTCGGAGGATCGTGGGAATATCACCTACACCTTGTGGAGTTTTCATACAACAACAGTTATCGGGCAAATATTGGGATGGCACCATTCGTCGCACTCTACGGACAGAAGTGTCATTCCCCACTGAGTTGGGACAACGTTGAAGATCGCGATCTCCTTAGACCAGAGATGATCGTGGCAACTATGGACGTTGTTCGCACGATCTGGGAAAGAATGTGCATCGCCCAAGACTGACAGAAGCATTGGACAGATACAAAGCACTGACACATGGAATTCTAACCTGGAGACCATATATTCCTGAAGATCTCTCCAAACAGAGGAGTGATCCGTTTTGGAAAGAGTAGTAAACTCAGTCCAAGATACATAGGATCGTTCGACATACTCGAACGAGTTGAAGAAGTAGAATACCGTTTAGCACTACCATCCTCATTGGAAGGAGTACGAAACGTATTCCACATATCCTGACTACAACGATATGTGAGCGACCCCAGCCATATACTTGATCACTTAGAGCTCACAGTACAAACAGACTTAACTTGTGAGTAACAACCAGTTAAGATCCTAAACCGAAAGGTGAAGACATTACGGAACAAGGAGGTAAACTTGGTCCAAATGATGTGGAGAAAGGATTCTCTAGGAGAATCAACTTGGGAAAAAGAAGAGGATTTGCGTACATGAAACCCTTACCTATTTAAAAATTAGTTCCTATGTAATTGTAAATTTCGAGGACGAATTTTGTATAAGGAGGGTAGAATATAACGACTCTGAAATCACTGTACAGAAAATTCTTGTTATTGTAAAGAAAAGAGTATTATAGTCCGTGTAAGAGTTAAAAGTTACTTTTTTTTAAATAAAAGCAAGAAACAACTTGTAGCTCACTGGTAAAGCCTCTACACTGCTGTAACATAGCCTGTGTGTTCGATTCTCATCAGACACAATTATTTTTTCTGATTTTTTTCTTTTTAATTTTTGGAAGCCCGAGAGTTGCACGTGCAATACATGGGGAAATGAAAAGTTCAGAAAAATCAAACAGGTGCAATGAGGTGTACACACATAAAAACCCACGTGGTACGAATCTCGAGGCCAGAGCTTGAGATCCGACCGGACAAAATGCCTCTAGGGCCGGCGCCGACGGTCGGATGAGCACCAATGGGCTCCGTGCTTTGTACACTCGTCTCTTCAGCTCCTCTTAACTCCTTTGCACTGTTTGATTTCCCTGCAATTAAATAGAGATCCTTCATTTCACCATTTAACATCTTTTTAATGCATTTTAATCCATAATTTTAATTCTCAAATCCTAATTCTTCACTATAAATACCACCCCATGCAATAGCTCTCCTCCATTCTGAAATTCTAGCAAAAATTCTCTAAAACTTATAAGTGCCAAATGGAGTTAAGACCCTCAAATGGAGTAGCGAGCCAAACTCGGCGACCGGAGCATCTCCGACGAAACCACGACCTCTGAGAGTTTCTTTAACCTCTTTTTAGTCATATAAAAACAGTAAGTCCCTTCATTCCTCTCTCTTTCTATCTCAAATCACTTTTTAAACAAACCAACAAAAGAGGAGTTATCTCCGATATCGCTTTCTTTTTAACTTTTGCAAGCCATGTGATAAGCAAACAAGATCAAATTAGCATGCTACAATATTCCTAACCTTATTTCACATCTATTAGTTTTTATTTTTAACAAAATTTTCTTATGTAACGAACATATAACAAACTTTTTCAGTGAAATACCATGAACTTTAGTATCACCCTCTCATCGATAATTAGTTTAAATACCTTTAGAAAAACTTCACAGGGTAACGACCTACCCCACATGCACACCATGGTTCCATAGCATGGTATTCTAGATCTATGGCTAAGTTAAAGAAATAAGGTTTTCATTAAAATACCACACCATTTCAAAATGGGTTTCTTTAAATCGGTATTTCGAATCCTTGGCAATTACGCCTCTACAACCCTCGTTAGATGACCCGCTAATGGATGGTGCGGATTATCGCATATCGTTGGGACAGTAGAGCGAGATGCAGAACTCCTCACGGAGTATTCGGTCTCGAAAGGAATAAAAGTACGGTTTTTAAGAAACGCGACTTATCCTAATAAAAAACTAATTTTTGGAAAAGTTATATAAAAATATAAACCCGTATTTTCAATAAAAGCATATTAAGAAACAATGTTTTTAAAATGAAAGATTAAAAAATGTTAATAAAATACCACTGTAACACCCTAGTTCATTTATACCAATTCCAGTGCACGTATATCTTTATTTATGGTCTTTTCTTGATTTACTGTGTTTTGGGTGCGAATAATATATTTGACATTTGTATTTGCATCCGACCCGACCTACTTGCTTGAAATCTGTCTTGATTCATGTTTATGATCTACCCTGACTTGTTACGTTGACTCGTGCACTTTCATTTTAATTTTTACATCTTGCATACTGGCATTTTATCTAGCATCTGCATGTTGAAATATAATATTTAAAGTCACATAAAATATTTAAAAATACATTGCATGGCCTGCTTGATACCCCTAAGCCTGTGGTAGCATCCGCGCATCTTGTTCTTGTCCCGTTCAGTGAAACAAACTTATTTGGATGGCTACGCACACGTACGTGCATCCGTTCTTGGGGGTATGCATTTTCGTTACCCGGATATCTAATTTTAGTTTTGGTCAACACATATATTTTCCGTATTTTAAAACTGGATTTTTAGACCCGACCTGGGCGTGTTTTGGACTAATTTTGTATTAACCAAAATCTCATTTTTAACTAATATTATATTCTAATACCTATATACAGTTTACATAAAAATTTTAAACTAAAATATTTTTTTATAACTTAATAATCGTAACAGATTCTCAGCTCTCTTTTCTCTCTCTCTCTCTCTCTCTCTTCTATATAAAAACCCCATACCTATTTTTTTACCCACGTTCCATCTCTCTCTCTTCTTCTTTCTTCTTTTCATTTTCCCGCCTTCTTTCTTCTTCCTCGTGGCCGCGCTCGAACCCACGCCGCGCATCACGCTCGTCGCCGCCGACTACCTTGTCGGCCTCCACTCGTCTTCTCCACCTCGTCTGCATCCCTCATCCCTCTCCTCTCTTCTCTTCCACCTCCACCTTCGCTTGCGTTCCCTGCACCCATACCTTCGATCCTAGCCTCGTCGCCCCACCACCGCCGACCCTCACCTTCATCACCTCATCATCTCCTTGACCCACTCACCTCACCTCATCTCCTCGCCTCCTCTCCACTTCCCTTCATCCCTGCATATCAAGAACCCCGACGACCTCTCTCCTCCACCGCAGGAAAACTTCGCCGCCACACCCTCGCCGTCATCCCCACCATCTCCTCACCTCCTCTTGACACCACAACTACCATCCTTGACTCTTCCCTACAAGAACCCAATCCAACCCTGCACACCCATATACCTACTGCGGCCACCCCCTCTGTCGCCATCATCCCTCATCATCGACCACTTTGTCAGCCTCCCCGCATCACCATCCTCATCTCTCCTCTTTCCTCTTTTCATTACAGAAACTTGACACCAAGAACCCAATCACCCCGACTTCAAGAACCCTAACCTCGCTGCGTTTGCCGAGCACCCTCGCAACACCTTGCTGGAGCTTCGACTTATCGCCGTCGTCTCTCCCTTTCCACCTCCTCTGACTCGAGACAACCCCAGAGAACAGCGAAAACCCTTATCTTCTTCTTCTTAAACTTTCCTTCTCTTTTCTCTTTCTTGATTCCTCATTTTTCCCGGTGATCGCCGGAGCCGTGACCGTCGCTGCCGTTCCAGATGATCCAGTGAACGTAGCTTGCCTGCGTGATCACCCTCTTGCCTTGCCTGGACCCGTCCCGCGTGCCGTGTCTGCGTTGCGACGATTTGCCGACGTCGGACGTACCGTACATATCCATTTCGTGATCAATCTAGGCAAGTTAATCTTGCTACATGCTATACTACTATATTCTATATTCATTTGAATAATAACATCACATAATGATTAGTTATGCATCCCACATTATCATTTTGCATGTTTCACTATTTTCAGGATATCCGTGTGCATCCGTAGAAGTTATTTCACATCTAGTGCATGCAAACCTATCTTGTTACATACTATATTACAATATACCGCACCCAATGGAATATTTACATCTCATAGTGTTTAGTTGTACATCTTGCATTTACCAGTTTATCATTTTACTGTTATATGACGTCCGTGTGCATCCGTATCATTATTTACATGTCTAGTTGCATGCTAAATCATCTTGCTATGTGCTAGATATAGTATTATGCATCCATATGAGTAAAATATTACCCGTTTATCACATTGTACATCCATACTAAAGTTTTACTGTTTTCGGATACCCGTTTGCATCCATATCATTTAAAATATATATATCTGCATCTATAGATCACATTAATTCATATCATTATTGTAGTAACACTCCATGCTTAATAATGTGCATCCTATTTAGTAATGGAGCTATAGTTGCAATCCCTAATAGTTAGTTTTGCATCCATGTTTATTTGTGCATCCATACCATTAATTGTATACCTATTTGCATTCCATGGCATATTATTATATATTTTTGTTATATCGACACCCCATACTTGATATTATGCATCCTACATAGTCATGATGTAACCCCTGATGAATATTTGTGCATCCATGCTTTTATTTGTGCACCCGTACTTGCTACAGTTTGATTATAAGCACCCACTTGATACCTGATACACCAGTACTTGACATGTTACCTGATCCTGTTTCTAATGCCGACAATCCTGACATGTTGTCCCGATGGACATATCCTATGGTCTGTATAGACAAACATGTTCCTGCTTGATCCTGTGTTGGCATTAGCTTCAGATTTATCAATACCTGACTTGAACACGTAACTTGGGGTTATGGGGAAATCAATGATGAAACCTGACTAGTAACTCGACAGTTCGATATTTATACCGATCAGTTTTACGGGCTAGGCCAGCCCCGGGATGATGATGCTGACATCATTCATCTGTACATGTTACCTGTTTACTGCCTAGCGGCACGTCTCGGATTCAACCCGAAAATCTTGACCGTGGTCCCGGGCATGCACGGGATACTATTGAGTTACATCGATGATTCATTAAATTGAGTTCAAAGTCTTGAGAGTAGTTAACCCAGTATTTAGTTCAGATTACTCACCACACGTCACATGTGCTTATACTCTTTACTGTTCCTTATTCGTGTTACTGTTATACTTTTATTACTGTTCATACTCATGCCTGCATATCCTGTTATCTCCTGATTATATTATTATTGATATTATGACGCACTGACGTCTGGGTTTTGCATGGCCTAGATCCTCTACCTTTGTCGCAGGCTGATCAGTAGTACTTCCGCCGTTAGGCCGAGCAGTGAGGATCCAGTTAGTATCCAGTTTTACTTTCCTGATGTTATTGCTCATTGGATTTATTGCTTCCGCATATTATTCTTAACTCGTTTATTCTGGCTCATGGACATATACTAGATAGTTTATTTTATTTCCTATTCTTGATATCTCTAGACAGCCATAATGTGACTGTGGAGGGATGTTTCCTAGCCACAGGTAGCATGGTTGGCTCTGTCACGTGCCGATCATAGCGCACTCTGGAAAGCGGGGTGTGACAGGTTTTGTTTGGTATCAGAGACATAAGATTTAGTTTAATCGGGTTTGATTCTTTTGTAATTGGGTATTGGACCCAATACACGAATCGGAAAACTCGTAATTAGGAACATGTCCTGCCACCTTGTTCTCATGATTCTTGAATCTTATCTTTCTCTTGATCTTTTGTCTTGACGATATGCAAACAACTTTGCATCTCGACTTGAAACCTTCTGGTTCCCTATTGTTTCTTTCTATTCTGATACTAGGATTTGGGCGACTTGAACGGAGTTATGCGATTGTACTCATGAACTGCAGCATGGTTACAATGCGGTACTCTATTTACGTAACTTGGAGTCCTGGTTTTGATTCATTTCCTTGTTCCATGGTCGTTTTATTACTTTGGTTCTCTCAGTTTCATTGCTTACCAGTTCATGTTTTGCAGATTTCTTGGTGATCGATACCGGCAGTTATGACGTTGTCTTGGGAATGAATTTTCTTGGCACTTTCCACGCTCACATTGATTGTAGGGCAAAGAAAGTAATTTTCCAGATTCCCGGACATCCGGAGTTTGTTTTTGCTGGAGGAAGCGGTTCTGTCGGGCCATTCGAGTTTAGGGCTAGGCCGACAAGCAATGTTCTTTCGTCAATGGAAGTTGATAAGGAGGAAGCGCCAGCTGTAGTTCAAGAGTTTATGGACGCGTTCGAGGACATCTCGGGTTTACCACCAAAACGAGATGTGGAGTTCGCGATCGATCTTGTTCCTAGTGCAGCGCCAATTTCAAAAGCGTACTATCCAATGGCACCAGTGGAGTTGGAAGAAGTCAAGAAGTAGGTTACCGAATTACTTGAGAAGGGTTGGATTCGCAGCAACAATTCACCTTGGGGAGCTCCAGTTCTTCTAGTAAAGAAGAAAGATGGCATAAGGAGGATGTGCATCGATTATCGAGAATTAAACCAGATGACTATTAAGAACAAGTACCCGATCCATCGCATTGGCGAATTGTTCGATCAGCTTAGTAGCGCGAGGGTATTCTCAAAGCTGGATTTGCAATCCAGATATCATCAGGTCCGAGTTAAATCATAGGATATTTGCAAGACTGTATTCCGAACTCGGTATGGACATTACGAGTATTTAGTGATGCCATTCAGAGTCACGAATGCACCGACAATATTTATGGACTTGATGAACCGAATCTTTTCACCTTTCATGGACAAGTTTATATTGGTGTTCATCGATGATATTCTGGTCTACTTGAGGAGCATTGAAGAGCATGCAGAACACTTGAAGATCGCACTGCAGACCATGAGGCAAGAAAAAATGTATGCAAAGATGAGCAAGTGCGAGTTTTGGCTTGAAGAAGTGAAGTTTTTGGGGCATGTTGTATCCGAAGATGGAATCGCCGTTGACCGTGAAAAGATTGCAGCGGTTCAGGATTGGCCGATTCCGAAGAACATAGCAGAGATGAAATGTTTTCTTGGACTTGCCGGATATTACAAAAGGTTCATGGAGAATTTTGCTCGTTTGGCTTAGCCTTTGACCAAGCTTATGCGTAAGGTGGTACCGTTCGTATGGACGGATAAATGTGCGTAAGTTTTTGAAGCGTTGAAGCAAAGATTGATAACCGCTCCTATTTTGACCGTACCAGACAGCTTCGAAGGATTGGTGATTCATAGCGACGCATCTGGGAAAGGTTTGGGATGTGTTTTGATGCAGCATGTGAAGGTTATAGCTTACGCATCGAGATAGTTGAAGACCCATGAGAAGAATTACCCAACTCATGATTTGGAACTTGCAGCAATGATTTTCGCTTTGAAGATTTGGAGACACTCCTTACTGGGCGAAAGGGTCAAACTATTCACCGATCAAAAAAGCCTAAAGTATGTGTTCACGCAGAAAGAGCTTAACATGAGGCAGCGTTGATGGTTGGAGCTGATGGCATCTTGATCTTAAGTAGCATCCGGGAAAAGTTAATGTAGTGCCGGATGCGCTTAGTCGGTTGCCAGCAATTCATATGTTAACTGCACAGAAGGAGTTTTTCGAGGATTTTCGGAGATTCGAGTTGGAGATTGTGCTACCGCATTCTTCGGGACAGTTGATGCAGTTGGAAGTACAGTCGTCGTTGATCGAGAGTATTAAAGAAGCACAGTCACAGGACCCAAGATTGCAGAAGTTTCGAGAACGGGTTGAAGCTGGACTACGAACGGACTTGTTGATTCATGAAGATAGTTCGTTGCATTATGGTAGCCGTTTGTGTGTTCCGAAAGGAGACATTCGTGAAGAAGTTTTGAAGGAGGCACACAGTTCCGCGTATTCCGTACATCCAGGAGGCACGAAAATGTACCGCGATCTAAGACAGCATTTCTGGTGGGAAGGCATGAAAGGGAGATTGCTCGTTTTGTGGCGAAGTGCTTGGTGTGTTGGAAAAAGACACAAATCTTGCCGTATATATGCAGCAGTTACCGATATCTATTGAATAGAAGAGTTTAACAATTTACATTAATACACATGAAAAGTCATGAACTCAAATCCAAACTCAAATCTAAATTTGAACACGAATACAAACTCGAACTCGAATCTAAACCCGAATATGAACTCGAATCCAATCTATTCGAACCAACTTAACTCGAACCCAGATTGCAATTTTCATGACTCGTACATTACTCGACTCACTCGAATACAATTTACACCTTTTGCAATCTAGGGTTTCGATCAAGATACATCAATCAATCAAATCAGATAATTATATTAACCAGTTATAAATATTATACACGGGGTGCTTGGGATAGTTTCTTGTATGAATCCAACGGAGCTTCAGAAGTCTCATATTATACACGGGTTGACTCATCCACAGCCTAGAGCTATGATGCTAACACATGAAATGGGCCCGTGTTTCCTTACTCTTGGGGCCCCACTCTTGAGCTCGTGAATACTTCTACGGCTGCGTTGACATTCACACTTGGAACGTAACGTTAACATAATAACCATCTACAGACCTATAGTATATATTTACCCATGATCGTATACTCTTACACGTTATATATATATATATATATATATATATATATATATATATTCTACTCTTTTCATTTTCTTTACTCTTACCTATTCTTGGGACTTACCGAGCGCTAGTTCGCTGATGGGCATTCTACCCATTTTTTTCTTCTCTTAGAATGTTCGTCAGATACTTCCGAGATGGAGGAAGTTGAAGCGACAGAGGAGGATTATGTCCAGATAGCTACTTAGGGCTAGCTCAGCTTTTTTTTCTTCAGTTTTTGTATGCTATTTGCTTAGGCATTTTCTTTATTGTATTTACTTTTCAACATAAACTCTTGTATTTGTAAATATTGGAAGTTGAATGTAAATAAAGATATTTGTTGAAAATTTTTACAGTCTCAATTTATTATTGCATTGTGTATTATTGTTTCAATACGCTTAATATATTTATTTAGGGAATGATCTTCTCTGGATAAATATACCGTGGACTTGCCACGTTACCGTTTCCGTCTATTGGGAAGCAAGACGTGACAGGGTTTCTCTGATTCAGGTGAAACGATATGGTGGCCGTATATTTATACGTGCAGGGTTTCGATCGAATGATTATACTAGTCGGCTTAGGATTAAGCCGGATTATTAAATCAAGTATTGATTTAATAATTTACATATACATATTTCGATATGTATATTCTAGTGTTATCCAGGTTTTCGATTGGATGGTTGATAATATTAGTGGTCTTAGGATTAAACCGGTTTGTTAAATCAGATATTGATTTAATACTAGTATTATATTAGTAGTATTATTCTATCTCTTGGGTATTCGTATTTTAGTACGAATACGGGTATGTATATACGGTAGAGTGTATTCCGTATTTATACGGAAAACATTTTAGAAGGTGGATACCTCATTTTTTATTTATCCATTTATTCTTTTAAATGGAAATGAGGTGTAAAGGTGGTGAGGTGAGAATGGTGAGAACCAAGCTTCAATAGTATTGACAAATGAATTGAATATTCATTTGTACAAACTATTCAAGCATGATTGTGATTTTATATTGAAAAATGAGATATACAAAACCATGGTTCATTATTTTTTCACACAGGTTTTCATCTCATTCTCACCATGAGCTTCTCTCTCCTCACTTGCCTTTCTTGACTTCCTCCTCCTTCTTCTTCATCTTCCCCCCTACCATCTCATGCGTTGAGAATCAAGGGAGGAAGAGAGATAGAAATACACTAGAAAACTCACTACATCTCCTGACTAACCTAAATTAGCAAACTAGGTTAATATGTTTCTTCATTAGTGAAGCTAAGCTTGAATTATAAACTCTCGGGTGGATCATCTAGGATCAAGAAGGCCATCAAGTAAGCTTGATCAAGGAGACCTTAAGAAGCTTAAGAAGAGGAGTGAAGACCCGAAGAACATGGACCTTAGGTATAAAACTCTATCACAGTAGCTAGAACTCATATAGCTTACTAGTTTCGATATTTGGTTTGATTCTAGGATGTGTTTTCTAGCGCCAAAGTTTTTAAAAGTCAAGGTTTTTCGTTTCGCAACAGCCGTGGTTAGCGGCTAGGGCACAAGGAATCCCAACATGTTATTCGAGCCACCCAAACATTAGAAACTAGTAATAGACAATAAATTAGTTTCAAAACTGAAAAATTTCGATTTCAAAAACCCACTCTCTATCCTGAAAATTTTATGGTATCTGAAATTTTTTAAACAAGTGCAGAGGCTTACTCTTGATGAGATAATGATACACAATGAAAACGAGGAAATTTGACCATAGAAAACCCGCTCGTTTTTGCCAAAAACCCACTATCGGCGGTTTACTGTTCATATTTGATCCTCGTTTTCATCCAGTGTCTTGGGTTTTGAAATTGGGACTTTTGGTGTTGTTTGATTTGTCCCAGATTTCACCTGGTGTTATCTTTGCTTATGGGCAACTTGAAAGTTTAGAACTTGAAAATTTTGCATCGTTGATATCTGTGATGTGGTGTATATGTTTTCAAATGTCGTCTATTTGCTATATGTCATTTAGACGGGGTTGCACATACTTGATTATGCTGCTGTGATGTTTATATCTGTGATGGCTTGTTCGAATTGTCGTGTTGGATAGCCCCAAGTGCAATGGTAGATGTACAGTTTAGATTCATCTATATATTTTTTATTGCGTGGCGAGCGTTCGACATGTGGACTACCATCTCTGCCATTTTGTATATTCTTTTATTGGGGTGTATATTTATCCAGAGAAGGTCGTTCCCTAAATAAATATAACAAGCGTATTGAAACAATAATACACAATGCAAGAACAAATGAAGACTGTAAAATTTTTCAACAAACATTTTTATTTACATTCAACTTCCAATATTTACAATTACATGTGTTTATGCTGGAAAGTAAATACAATAAGGAAAATGCCTAAACAGGTGGCATACATAAATTGAAGAAAAGTGAAGCTGAGCTAGTCCTGAGTAGCTATCTGGTCGTAATCCTCCTCAGTAGCATCCACTTCCTCCGTCTCGACCGTATCTGACGAACATTCCATGAAAACAAAGGTGAGTGGAATGCCCGTCAGCGAACTGGCGCTCGGTAAGTATCAAGGATCAAATAAGAGTAAAGAAAATGACAAGTGTAGAATATATATATGACGAGTAAGAGTATATGTCCAAGGGTAAGAATATACTATATGCCTCTATATGGTCATTATATTAACGTTAAGTTCCAAGTGTGAATGTTAACGCAGCCGTAGAAGTATTCAAGAGCTCAAGAGTGGGGTCTCAAGAGCAAGGAAACACGGGTCTATTTCATGTGTTAGTATCGGGGCTCTAGGCTGTGGATGAGTCAACCCGACTAATATTCGAGTAAAATAAAAAAGAGGTTAATACGGGACTCCTAAAACTCCGTTGGATTCACACAAGAAACTATCCCAAGCACCCCGAGTATAATATATATGTAACACCCTAGTTCATTTATACCATATTCGATTTGAGTATTTTCTAATCTTGTGACTATTTCTTGATTATTACTTGTTTTGGGTGCGGATAGTGCTTTGGTATCTGTGGTTAGTATCCGACCCGACCCGCATGCTTGAAACCCTTCTTAGTTCTAGATTAAGACATATCCTTACTAGTACTGAGGATCCATGCACATTTAGATTTGATATTACACTTATATGATATGTTGCATCTGCATTTCTTTTAGATAATACAAATTATAACCAAATATAATATTTTTAAAGTCTAACATGGCCTGTTATCATAACCCATATCTTGTGGTTGCATCCTGACATCGTGTTCATGTCCAGTTTAATAAAGCAAACTCATTTGGATTGCTACGTGTTTTTACGTATATCCGTTCTTGGGGGTATGCATTTTATCTAACCGAATGTCGTATTATAATTTTAACCGACACGTGTATTATTCGTATTTTAAAACTAGATTTTTAGATAGAACTCGGGTATTTTTCGGATTAGATTTGATATTAGCTATAAATCCTATAAAATATATTATAATATATTTCGAAACCTAATAGTTACTATATACACGAATATATATTAAATATATTTTAAACTAAATATTTTATTCTATCTCGTACTCTCCCTCTCTCTTCACTCTGCTTCCCTCTCTCCATATATATATATATATATATATATATATATATATATATATTGATTAACCTAATATTATAACAAAACACCTCTCTCCCTCTTCCTCATATTTCCCTGCCGCCACGAAAACCCAACATCCGAACCCTAACCCATGCCTGCACCCTCGCCCTCGTCCTCTCGTCGGCATCACAACCTCCTCGTCATCCTCACCCCCGTCACCACCTCCACTCCTCTCTTCTCCTTTTTCCCGAGCCTGCACACCGAACCCAAGAACCCACGCCCGAGCCCTAGCCCTCATCGCCGACCATCCCAACCTCACCATCTCCTCGCCCTTAACCACCTCATCACTTTCTTCCCTCTTCCGGAGCCCTTTTCCAAGAAAGCCATGACCTGAGAACATCCTGTACCCTACAGCCCGACACCCAACACCCGCAACCCAAAATCCCCTCATCGCCGGTCACCCTCACCTCGCCGTCGTCTTTATCATCACCCTACTCCCTCCCTCTCCTCACCTCCCTGCAGACCCCCGACATCAAAAAAACTGAACACCAAGAACCCGAGCCCCAACCAACCCAAGAAACCCACTGCCGACGTAGCCCCCGTCATCGACCGCCCATCATCGTCATCACCCATCCTCTTTCTCCCGAACCCAGAGCTCGATCACCAATACCACAACCCATTCCCTCCATCTCTTTCTTCTCTTTTCTTTCTTCTTTCTTTCTTGCTTCTCGGTTCTTAACCATCGTCGGAGTCACGCACATCGCCGACGATCTGGGCGACCCAGCCATCGTCACCATCCAGCGTGGTCACGTCTTTGAGTAGCTAACTCCAGTTCTGTACGCGCGTGTATGCATCGCGACGTTTATCCAACGTCGAATGTGATGAACGTACCCCGACGTGAGATCCGATCAGGCAAGTTTATCTTGCAACATAGTATGTTATAGTATATCTATTTATATATGAATAAAAATAATACATGTGTGGTATTGTGCATCAAATATTATAGTTTTACCATTTTTCGATATCCGTTCATATCCGTACTGTCAATTGCATATCTAGTTGTATGCCGGAACTTCATTATATCATGTTACTTCTATATTAGTGTGACATGTTATCTAGCTTGCATCATACATAGTCATGGATATATATATATATATATATAGACACATATGCATCCTGACATCAGTACTATTTTACTGTGATTCCGATATCGATTACAGTTTCAAATTTGGTGTCCACTTGATACATATGCATCATATAACATGTCCTGACACACTACTTGACTTGTTACCTGATCTTGTTACTAATACCAACAATCCTGACTTGTTGTCCTGATGGACGTAACCTGTTGTCTACATAGACAAACATGTACCTGCTTGATCCTGTATTGGCATTAGATTTACATCTTTACCTGACTTGAACACAAAACCTTAGGGGTAAGGAAAATCAATAATGAAAGCTGACTTGTAACTCAACAGTTCAATACTTATACTGATTAGTCTCTATGGGCTCGGCCAGCCCCGGAATGATGCTGCCGACATCATTCCTCTGTACATGTTACTTGTTTACTGCTTAGAGGCATGTCTTGGATTTAGACGGAGTGTCTTGACCGTGGTCCCGGGCACGCACGGGATTCTATTGAGTTACATCGACGATTCTATTAAATTGATCTCAAAGACTTTAGAGTAGATAACCTAATAGCACAGTTTAGGTTACTCATCACACCTCACATACACATACATACCTCACCGTTCATATCCGTGTTATTCTTTATATTCATGTTTACCTATATTGTTACATCCTGGTTATTATTGTTATTTTGATATTACGACGCACTGACGTCTAGGTTTTGCATGGCTCAGTTCCTCTACCTTTATCGCGGGCTGAACATGAGTACTTTGTCGTCAAGCCGAGCAGTGAGGATTTGAGTTCAGAGATGCTTAGTTTAGTTATTTTTCCCGCAGTTTCATTTCTTGATGTGAACCCATATTGGGACGTATTTTCCAGATGTTGTCTATTGAATTTTAAATCGTTTCCGCTTATACATTTTCTTGACTCTTTTATTTGGCAAATGGACATATACCAGATAGATTTTATATTTTATTGTTCTTGATATCCTATAGACAGCCTTAATGTGATTGTGGAGGGATGATTCCTATCCACAGGTAGCATGATTGGCTCTGTCACGTGCCATAGTTAGCGTACTCTGAGTAGCGGGGCGTGACAATATATTATAGTTATAAGATAGCCTTAGTTGATTTGATTGGTTGATTATATCATGACTTGATCGAAACCATAGATTGCAAAAGGTGTAGAATGAAGATGAGTGGGTCGAGTAATATGCAAGTTATGACAATTGCAACCTTGGTTTGAATTAAGTTTGTTCGAATAGATTGGGTTTGAGTTCATATTTGAGTTTAGATTCGAGTTTCGAGTTCGAGTTTAGATTCGAATTTGGGGTTTGAGTTCGAATTCGAGTTTATGTTCAAGTTTAGATTCGGGTTTAGGTCTTTTCATGTGAATTGATGTAAATTGTTAAAAATCTTATGTTTGGGAGAAATCGGCAATTGCTGCACATGAACGACAGGATTTGTGTTTTTTTCCAAGACAATTGCCATTGATAACTCCATTAAATTGTCTAACCTGAATAGACAAGCACTCACTTTTTTAGGCCCGCTGGGGCTCAAGAGAATTGATCCCGCTTAAACCTATATTAATCTAGAGTCCTTAGTATTGTTGCATATCTCGAGGGGATTTTATGAAAAATAGTTTAATATAGTTTAAAAATAAACCTCAAGGGTGATTTATAATATTTAGTGTTTTCATGAACATGTATTTTAATTGTTGGGGGTATTTTAGTGATAGAAACGTGGCTTTTAAAATTTTATGGTATTTTTATGAAAAACTAGCTCTTTTTGGTAACTTGATGGTATTTTATTAAAAATTTTAATTTTTAAAAAAAAAAAGTTTTATAGTTTGTTTTTATTGAAAATATAGATTATAGATTTATATAATTTTTTCCAAAATTTAGTTTTGTTTAGAAAAATCGTATTTCTTAAAAACCGTATTTTTATTTCCTTTCGAGACCGAATACTCCGTGAGAAGTTATGCATCTCGTTCTACTATTCCAAGAATGTGCGATAATCCGCACCATCCATTAGCGGGTCCCCTAACGAGGGTTGGAGAGGCTTAATTGCCAAGGATTTTAAAATACAGATTAAAAGAAACCCGTTTTAAAAAGGTGTGGTATTTTAATAAAAAGCTTTTACTTTGAATTACCCATATACTTAGAATACCGTGCTATGAAATCATAGTGTGCATATGGGGTAGGTCATTACCCCATGAAGGTTCTAGGGTTTGGGTATACTAGATATCGAAAAGTGGTTACACTAAAGTTCATGGTATTTTAATGAAAAGTGCGTTATATGATTGTTTCATATGAAAATTTTGGTTAAACTAAAAACTAAAAGGTTGTAAATAAGGTTACAAGTAATGTGAGAAAGTTAGTTTGACCTATTTTTCTTTAAAGAGGGGAGTTCCAAGGTTAAATAAACATGTATCGGTGATAACTCCACTTTACTGACATGTTTTCTAAAAAAATGATTTGAGATGAAAGAAAAGAGAGAAAAGGGGACTTAGTAGTTTAGATCGTTAACAAGAAAGAGAAGAAGCCTTTGGGGGTTGTGGTTTCGTCGGAGATACTACAGTCGTCGAACGTGGTTTTCTACTCCTCTTTGGTGCTTAACTCCACTTGGTCTTAGAGAGCTTGAGAGAATTTTTGATAGAAATTTCAGAATGAGGAAGAGCTAGGGCATGGGGTGGTATTTATAATGGAGAATTAGGGTTTGGAAATTAAAAAATGTGGATTAAAAGAATTAAAATGGTGTTAAATAGTGAATTGAAGAGTCTTAGTTTGATTGCAGGAAAATCAAACAGTGCAAGAGAGTTGAGGGGAGTCGAAGGGTCAATTGTGCAAAGCACGGAGGCAATTGGTCACATCTCACCCGGCGGCGGCGGCCAATAGGGAAGAATGGGCAGTCGGATTTGATTAGGTTTTCTCGACATTCGTGCCACGTGTCAAGTTGGGTGCTTACTCCTATTTGTGCGTGTTTGATTTTTCTGAAACTTTTCGTTTCTCCGTGAATTGCATGTGCAACTGTTGGGCTTATGAAAAATTAGAAAGAAAAATCTAAAAAATAATTGGGTTTGATGGAAATCGAACGCACAGGCTATGTCGCAGCAATGTAGAGGCTCTACCAGTAAGCTACAAGTTGCTTCTTGATTTTATTTAAAAAAATAACTTTTAACTCATACACAGGCTGTAATACCATTTTATGTACAATAACAAGAAATTTCTGTACAGGGATTTTAGAGTCGTTACATTCTACCTACCTTATAAAAATTTTGTCATCGAAATTTACAATTACATAAGGACTAATTTTCAAAAGGTAAGGGTATCGTGTATGCATATCTTCTTCTTTTTCCCAAGTTGATTCTCCTGGCGAATCGTTTCTCCACATCACTCGGACCAAGTTTACCTCCTTGTTCTGTATTGTTTTCACCTTTCGTTCCAGGATCTCAACTGGTTGTTTCTCGTAGGTTAGGTCGGTTTGTACTGTGAGCTCTGAGTGGTCAAGTATGTGGCTGGGGTCTCTCACATATCATCATAGCTGGGATATGTGAAACATGTTGTGCACTCCTTCCAATGAGGGTGGTAGTGCTAAATGGTATGCCACTTCTCCAACTCGTTCGAGTATGTCGAACGGTCCTATGTATCTTGCACTTAGTTTACCCCTCTTGCCAAAACGGATCACTCCTCTGTTTGGAGAGATCTTCAGGAACACATGGTCTCTGGGTTGAAACTTTAGATGTCGACGCTTTGTATCTGCCCAATATTTTTGTCGGTCTTGGGCTATGCGCATCATTTCCCTGATCGTGCGAACTACGTTCACAGTTGTCACGATCATCTCTGGTCCAAGGAGTTCACGATCTCTAATGTTGTCCTAACTCAGCGGGGAACGACATTTCCGTTCATAGAGTGTTGTGAATGGTGCCATCCCAATACTTACTTGATATCTGTTGTTGTATGAAAGCTCTATAAGGTGTAGGTGATCTTCCCACTAACCTCTGAAGTCTAACATACAGGCTCTCAGCATGTCTTCCAAAATCTGAATTGTTCGCTCGGACTGTCTGTCTGTTTTCAGATGATATGACGTGCTGAAATTAAGACTCGTCCCCAGGGTATCTTGCAGACTCTACCAAAATTGTGATTGGAATCTTGTATCACAATCGAAGACGATGCAGATAGATACCTGATTGATTAAAAAAGAATAGTTAGTAGTAATAGTAGTAACCGCAATCAATAACGGTGTCACGTGTAGCGAGCGTTAGTGAGCACGGGTTGTCCTCTGGGATTCGAGGAATTTATAAATTCTTGGTTTAGATGAGTCGAAAGAACTAGTAAAGAATTTCAAGAAATGGTTCAAAATTTAATTGAAGTAATAGTTTTAAGAAATTCAAGAAATTGTTTTCAAGAAAGGAAATCAAGAAAATGTTCAAGATCTAATTATCAAGAAAATATGAAGAAGCTTGCAAGATTCGATTCGATTTAGTAGCCATGGATGACTAATAACGATGACTAATCTTATCTATCGACAATTTAACACTAGATTGATGGTGATGAATGCGGATTAGGATTTTTTGGAAGAAACTAGGGTTTCTTCACTATAGTCCCTTGTCCTTTCATTGATCACATTCATTTCTAGCCCTTCACAAAAAGATCGTCAATCGTATCTCACATCGTGGTCATGATAATCAAGAATTTGATATCGCGCCCGATGAGGATGTTAACGATTCTTTTGCGAAGGTTTGTAAACTTCATAAGATTTAAACTAAGTATAGAATTTTATCATCCATCGATCTACCCTAATCCTATGAATCCTATCAAGCGGATATTTACTCACGCATCATGAAAATCGAAGAAAGATTAGAAAAAAAACTCATAATGCGGAAATTAAAAAAAAAGCGAAATTGAAACTAATTAGCACCTTTATTATTCAACTTCAAATTACAACTTCTTCAATCCGAGATTACAAGAAGAATTTCTCTCGATCACTCCCTTGAAGAGCTAATTTTTCCGTCGATCTTCACGTTGCTCAATCACCGTGAGTCTTGGACCTGTCATGGATCGAGTGCTCGTTGATGATGATCGGCTTCGTATAAAAGATCTTGAATGATATCATTTGATGAGTTTCTCAATGATTCTTGATCTTAGATCTTGGATTTGATATTGTTCTTGGATTTGTGTTGAATTAGATGAAAATTGGAACCAAAAATAGGAACAAAATTAGCAACCCTTTTCAATGTAGCTCTAGGTCCTTTTTATAGCCCCTCCATCAAGCTTCCCCAACAAGTTAGGTTGTTACAGAGAAGTTTACAGAATAAGATTGTTACAACGAAGCTTCCCCAGCAAGGTAGGACGTTGAGAAGAAGTTTCCAGAGAGTTCCCGACCCCAAAGCCCATGAATCGGCCGCGGATCCACGGCGACTCGGTCTGACTCGGCCGCGGTTCCGCGGCCTATTGGTGAGCTCGTTGCTTCAAACTTCTGTGGTCTTATTCTGTTGATCTCTGGGTCTTTATGTGATATCTGGAATCTTTTTATCTTTTCTGAATTTCTGCCAGTATTTGATTCTTCGACTTTCTTGTATTTTATCGGCAGATTCCTGATTCTCGATATCTGACCTGAGCTAGTCTTGCACAAGATCTCAATGAAGAATGTGAGATACAAAATATTATGCGTAAAAATATTAAACATACAATTTCCTTCATAATGTTGATTATAATGTATAACACATGGTAAATGATATTTTGCAAATGAACTTCTAATATGTGTTATATTTATAGCAAATACCTTTAGATGATTAAGAAAAGTAAGAAAATTGTCATGTTAAAAGTGCAATATTTTCGACTGAACAAATTCCCCCAAACTTGACTTTGATCGTCCCAAGCAAACTATTTATTCAAGAGAATGAGAAAAATAGAAAGAAAAAGAAAAACTAACTAGTACACTTTCGTAGGCAATACGATTGCACTGAGCACGTGCAACAAGCCTTTAAACCTCTAGGTGTCCCTAGTAGGAGTAGTGTTGTCTCCTGAGGGTTTTCAGCAGATTGAACCCATAAAATCCTATAATGAAAGAAAGACTGTGAAAGCTACATATAAAGATAAGAATGATAAAAGAAAGAACTTGAAAATAAGAGTTTCCAACTACACTGGCTTTTCAGTTGTCATGAGCCCTATCTTAATAGTCATGAAAAGATATTAGAAATCACATCATCTCTCAATAAAATATCGCCTTTTTTCTCCATCCCTACCTTTCTTCCAAACACCGATCATATACCCCTACGTGTGTGTAAAAGACATCCCTTCACTCGGAGAATTCAATTCAAGCTATCATACTCTTGTCCATCTACCTCAGTACTTATTAGTCGGTGAATATTTTGGATGGAATTGCTCACACATTTTTCATGCGACCGTTAATACTTCTTAAGGTACTAACCGATTGATTACTAAATGTGCTTGCTTATTAGACGTAATTAGCAATTTTCTCGTCTTGCAACACCTAAGGCTTAGCAGTGGCTCCCAAACCGGTTGGTCTAAGGCACTAGGTGATAAAGCACCATCGCTATATTTTTTTCTTCCTTGGTGATTACAAAACCAGTGTTCATTTTTCTTCACCATTTTATACTTTTATTTTTCATTTTTATTTTCTTTGTACTTTGGCTTTTAGACAAGAGCATTTTAAGGTATCCTATACTGTCCCAAGTTTCAATACGTGTGTAAGTGCGTATAATAGGGTATCAATGTTCAAATGTTTGGCCTCAAGAATAGTAACTATTTTTCAGACTTATTTTTATCCTCAGATTAGTGACTTCCTTCATCTTACTAATTGGGACAACGGCTCATAACTACTTATTACTAGCTTTGTTTCAGAAAACATCTAACTTTCTTGTTTTTTCTTAAACTCTTCCAATCTCTTAAATGTAAATTTTCACTTTCTAATCTTTTATTATCAGAGAAAAAGAAAAAAAATTGTGCTTATGCAAAGTGTATAATGTAAAGTAATGCGTAAATAAGCACAAACCTCCCCCAAACCTGTTTACAGCAGTGTCCTCATTGTTGTTATCTTTTAAATCTTAAAAACCTGTAGACTTGGGAGGAAAAGTTATTAACGGGGACGTGAAAATCTCCCCCAAACTTATTTTTGATCATTCACCTCCATTCTTAGAATGAGACAATATTATCAAGACATGAAGGTGAGGCGAAGGAAATTTAGTTATAAAAAAGCGGCTCCTGTAAAAACAGGAGCTCCTCCGTAGGGTCAGTGGAAAAATACGGTTTTAATCTTTGTTCATTCACTTTAAAAATATAACCGTTTTTAATATTTTCAACTTCAACTGCCCCGTGCGGGTATACATACCGCACCACAAATGGTCCTTTCCAACGAGATCTTAGCTTACCCACATGAAGATGGAGACGGGAATCGTAAAGAAGGACTTTTTGTCCCGGGGTAAAAGTTTTTCTAAAAATATTTTTATCGTGGAATGCTTTAGTCCGGTTCTTTACTATAACCACATTATCGTAAGCTTCATCACGGAGATCGCTTAGCTCATTTAATTGCAGCTTCTGAAATTTACAGGCTTGATTTAAATCGAAGTTAAGCTCTTTAATAGCCCACATTGCTTTATGTTCGATCTCGACAGGAAGGTGGCAAGCCTTTCCAAACACTAGGCGGTAAGGAGACATACCAAGATCAGTCTTATAAGTGGTACGGAATGCCCAAAGAGCATCCGTAAATTTGGTTGACCAATCTATACGGTTTTTAGAAACTGTCTTCTCCAAAACTTGTTTGATTTGCTTATTGGAAATCTCAGCTTGCCCGCTCGTTTGGGGATGATAGGGCGTAGAAAGTTTATGCTTGATTGAATATTTCCGCATCAAAGTCTCGAAAGACTGATTACAGAAATGCGTCCCGTTGTCGCTAATTATAGCACGAGGGTGTCCAAATCGCGAAAAGATATTTTCTTTAAGGAACTTAATAATAACCTTGTTGTCATTAGTGCGACATGGTATCGCTTCTACCCATTTCAAGACGTAATCAACCGCTAACAAGATATATAAATTCACAAAAGAGTTGGGAAAATGGCCCATAAAATCAATACCCCAAACGTCGAAAGTTTCTACAACCAAGATAGGCTGAAGTGGAATCTCATTTTTTCGAGAATCCGACCCGTGTGTTGACACCGTGGACAAGTTTTGCAATAATCAAATGCATCTTTGAATAATGTAGGCTAGTAAAAACCACATTGCAAAACTTTCTCCGCCGTTTTACGTGGACCAAAGTGACCACCACATGCCTGATCATGACAAAAAGACAATACACCCTTGAATTCATCATTAGGGACACATCTACGAATGATTTGGTCAGGACAATACTTAAACGAATAAGGTTCATCCCAGTAAAAGTTCTTTACTTGGGATAGAAATCGATGATTGTCTTGTTTAGACCATTCGCTAGGAATAAGTCCTGTTGCTAGATAATTCACAATATCCACGAACCAAGATTCGCAGGATACGGTCAAGAGCTGTTCGTCAGGGAAAGAGTCGTTTATTGGCAAGGTCACAGTAGATGAAGAAAAGATGCGTGAAAGATGGTCGGCTACTACGTTTTCACATCCTCTGTTATCTTGTATGAAAAGATCAAATTCTTGTAATAACAGGATCCAACGTATTAACCTGTCCTTAACATCTTTCTTCGATAAAAGATGTTTTAGGGCAGAGTGATCGGTGTAAACTACTATTGGTAAGCCAATCAAGTAAGGCCTAAATTTTTCTAATGCAAATACAACTGCCTAGAGTTCTTTCTCGGTAGTTGTATAATTTATTTGGGTATCATTCAAGGTCTTACTTGCATAATAAATTGCATGTGGCATCTTATCAATGTGCTGTCTTAGGACTGCACCAACAGCAAAATCCGATGCATCACACATAAGCTCAAACGGATGGTTCCAATCAGGAGATGATAGAATATGGGCTGTAGTGAGAGATCTTTTAAGTGATTCAAAAGCAGCCTCATAATCCGAATCAAAGTGAAGTGTAGTATCCTTGGCCAAGAGAAGAGTTAAAGGTCTAGCAATTTTGCTAAAATTCTTAATGAATCTCCTATAAAATCATGCATGACCAAGGAAGGATCGTATATCTTTGACGCATTTGGGATGAGGAAGGTTATGGATGACATCTATTTTAGCTCTGTCTACCTCAATGCCTTTTCGTGAAATGACATGTCCAAACACGATACCTTCTTGGACCATTAAATGGAATTTTTCCCAACTCAATGTTAAGTTTTTATCCTTACAGCGGGTAAGAACAGCGTCAAGATGACATAGGCAATCATCAAAAGAATACCGAAATATAGAGAAATCGTCCATAAAAATCTCCAGAAAATTCTCGACCATGTCTGAGAATATCCCCATCATACACCGTTGAAATGTAGCGGGAGCGTTGCATAACCCAAAGGGCATGCATCTATAAGCAAAGGTACCGAAAAGACAAGTAAATGTTGTTTTATCTTGATCCTTTTCGGCAATAGGGACCTGGTTATAGCCAGAGTATCCGTCCATGAAACAATAATATTCATGTCCAGCTAATCGTTCCAACATCTGGTCAATAAAAGGTAAAGGAAAGTGATATTTTCTCGTTGCGGCATTGAGTTTTCTGAAATCAATACATACACGCCATCCAGTTTGGGTGCGTGTTTGGATCAACTCATTAGCCTCATTAGTTATGACCGTGATGCCAGACTTTTTAGGGACCACATGAATAGGACTTACCCATTGGCTATCAGAGATAAGGTAAATTATACCACTATCTAAGCACTTGACGATTTCTTTCTTTACTGCTTCCTTCATGACGGGATTTAACCATCTTTATGGGTCTCGGGTTAGTTTGGCTTCATCCATCAAATGTATATGATATTCAACAATCAAGGGACTAATCCTTTTGATGTCTGCAATTGTCCAACTAAATGCTGGCCTATTTGATCTCAAGACCGTTAAAAGATCACGGGCAAAAACTCATTCTCACCTAAATATGCATATTTTAGATGAGAAGGTATCCTTTTGAGATCTAATGTCGGCAGAGAGACAATAGAAGGTGGGGTAAGAGAATGATATTCAGATTCCCTGAGAAGTTCATAACCTGCATAAGATATTGAATCGGAAAGCTTACTGACTTTTGTGATGAGTCAAAAGGTTTGAACTCAAAGGTGGACTCCTCAAATGTGTCCTCACTATAATAATGTGCTAGATCAAACAATGATGTACTAATATCGTCGAGATTATTATAGCAAAGTTCCTTGATCAGTCGAAATTATTGCATTTTTAACACATCAATTTTCCTACTATTTGCACTCATCTAAAGGTGTTCGGAATGAATATAGCACATATTAGCAAAACATCGGTAAAATACCAAATAACTTGTGTTATATATTAAAACCGACATTTTTTGAGGGAAATTGAGTGTTTATCATTGCATGCATCATCTTTGTATAGCAACACTTGTCTCGAGAATCTGTGCAGGAAATTCCAAAAAAAAAAAGCCGAAACTGTCAAAAGTGCTGATAAAAATACGCCAAGTCCAAGACTTGTGATCTGGCAGTGAACAAGAAATATTTAGAAGATTCCAGATATCAGGAAATAGCACTTAAGCCACCACAAGAGTTACCTAGGAATTTGAAGCATCAAAGCCATCAATGGGCCGCGGATCCGCGGCTGGAACGGCCTTTGTGCGGCGGATCCGCGGCCACGAGAGCATGACGTCAGCAAATTGTTGTGTCAGGTTTCTTCTTTCAAGGCCCACACTCATTTAAGCCAATGCAAAATTCCAGAGAGCTCTAGAAGCTTCTGTCCGAACAGCAAAGCCTTTTGTTCAAACTAAACACTTCCAAGCTTCTTAAGCAAGCCACATAACTACCTAAGTCTATAAGCTTCTTCCTAACCTCCAAGCTTATCAAGGAAGCTAGCTCTAACTAACTAACTCTAGAACCTTCTATTCAACTACCAAGCTTGCAAGAGAAGCTAAACTAAACCTAGCTTCTAAAGGAAGCTAATCCTAATCAAGCTTCTAGGGGAAGCTAAGGAGAAGGCTATAAAAAGGACCCAAGGCTTGTTGTTGAAGGGTTGTTGAAAATTGAGCCACAATTCACCCATAAGTTCAGTGACACAACTTGTGCACCCAAATCCTAATCCAATCACCAAAGCCAAATTCAAGATCTCCGAGTTCAAATCAAGCAAGAAGGCTTCAATCTTTTAGAAGCGACGCCGATCTTCAACCAAGCAAGTGATCCAAGACGATCCGCGACTCACGGAGACGATGCGAAGCTAATTCGACGATCGAGTTCTTTCCTCAAATTCTTGTAGTTCTTGAGCGAATTGTAACGGAATTGTTGAATAATAAAAGGTGAAATTTCTTTATCTTGCTTATCTTTATATTTGAGCATTATAATGAGTTTTCGATTCTTGATTGATTTCTTTGTCATGATGTTTGAGTAGAAACTCCGCTCGTGGAGGAGTCGAGAGAATAGATAGATGATGATGATTACAATCTTGAAACGATTCTTAATTCCTATAAGTTTTGTAAACTCTTGTAAGTTGAATCATCGACAACCTAGTTTCGAGCGAGATGCTTTCTTGAATGTTTTCGCTCTTAATTAGAGATCAATGATCGATAATTCAATTTACTAGAGGCTAGCATTTGAATGATAATCAACGAAAGGACAAAGGATGAGATGAAGAAACCCTAGTTCCTTCAAAAGATCCTTAAACCTCGTCGGTCGTCATCGATCTAGCAACAAATCATTAATGATAAGAAAACGTAATCACAAGTTTTCATCACTTCTATAGATTCGATCGATTCCTGCGAGCCTCATTACAAATCTTGATTACTAATTCGATTTGGATATCATCAATTCTTGATTCTTGATTTTGAGTTTTCTTGATATTGGATCTAGATTTAGATAATTCTTGAAATTCACTTTTATAAATCTTGAATTGAATTCTCTTCTCTTTTCTCTTTAATTTTCAATTCATCTAAATCAATTACGATCGAATCACACTTTCCCTGAGGACGATCCGTATTCATTAACGTGCTATATCGACACTGTTAATTGATTGCGGTTTACAAATTTCTTTGATTGTGATCTTTACACATTTTCAAAACACGACACACAAAGAAACATTCAATCAAATGGCACCGTTGCCGGGGATAGTGTGCTAATTTGTTCGTTTTTGAAATTTGAGTTGAAAAATTTATTCCATCAAAATTTTTAGATCAAAATTCGCACAAATACTAAATGATTCATTGTGATTTGTTGCGAGGAAATCTGGAATCTGTGGAGCGAGAGCAAAAATTTTTTGGACATTTCAGGGAGTTCAGTGAGTGAACAGAAGCATTTGCACAAATTTTTGTGCAGTGATCTCTTCATTGCACGGCGGAACCACGGCCGTAGTGCACTTATTGCGGCTGATCCGCGGTGATACAGCAGCTTCACTGCTCCAAAATTTTTAGGTGAATTTATATCTTTCTTATCTCCTCCCTGCTCTGCTCCATTAACCAATTTCTGCAGGTTTATTTGCAAAAATTCACAGCGCCGCAAAAAGAAAATTGTTGCGTGTTTAATCTTGGTTGTTTGCATTTTTAATACGGAAATTAAGGGGCAAAGACCAAATTCAGATTAGGTGGGGAGTTCATTACCCTTCCTAAGCCCCAAAAATCACAAAACTGCATCCGCATTACCCTCATTAACTAAAAAATATCTAAACATGACTCTAAGGACCGTCGCGCTCACTTAGGACAGAAGGAGGTCGTGGGTAATCTATTGCTTATCCGCGTTTCTTTTGTGGTGTCTAAGGAAAGTGTGTCTAAGGCAAGTGGTTACTTAATTAGGCCCACTACTTACGTAGTGGAGAACCTTCCACTTATCTGGCACTTATCTGGCCACAGGAAAGACAAAGAGGTAGTAGAGAATTTATCCTGCGATTTATCTTCTGGAAGTCTAGGAGCGGTCTAGAGACTTGACCTAGGTGACCACTAGACTTAGGGTTGCTTGTGCATTTTTGTGATTTGCATTTTTCAAAAATCCGTATCTTTTTCAAAACCAAACACCAATCCAACTTTTCCTTAATTATCTTAACGCTGCCACTTGTGCTAAACCCTTTTGTGCATGCTCGGCTGGACACGGGATTCTAGTGCCCGTCTTGTCCGCGTTCCTCCTATCGACTCCGAAGTCGATATTTCTACGTCTACTTCTTCTTTACCCACCACCACACCCACTTCGATGGACAATTCTCCATCGAACTTCTTTAACACTACTCTGCCGCCGTCCGCAGGTACGCAGAATCCACCCCGCATCTCTCTCCAAGAGAGATGTTATCCTATGTGAGGTCCTCTTTCGACCTATCTCACCATTCCACCAGCCAACGGGGACAATTTTGAAATAAAACCCTAATACAGCAATCTTCTACCAAAATATCACGGTCTCGAGTCTGAAGACGCATACGTATTTATTACCAAATTTGAAAATGTATGCGCAATGATGGGTACTTCACAGCTTTCTGTGGATGCTATGCGTCTACGTCTTCTCCCATTTACTTTGTGCGATATAGCCGAGAAGTGGCTTTATAACACAGCCGCACATTCCATTTCAAACTGGGAAGAATTCGTAAAAGCATTCGTAAAGAAATTCTACCCCAATCATAAAACAGCTCGAGTCCGTAGCGAAATAAATCAATTTACCCAGCTTCCAAATGAACCATTCTCAAAGTGTCTTGAATGCTTCAAGGATCTGTTAGTTCAATGTCCACATCACGGAATCCCTAGATGGGATCTGCGCAGAATCATATATGAGGGCATTAATCCTACCACAAAACAGACCCTTGAATCCATGTGTCAAGGCACCTTCATGACTAAAGATGATGGTGAAGCCTGGAAATTTTTAGAAGATTTCGCTCAAAGATCTTTACAGCGGGAGGGTGTAAGTCAATCGTCTAGGGATGGTAGTAACCAATCTGATGTTTCCATAGGAGTTAGAGCTGAAATGTCAGCAATGCAAAAGAAACTCGAAACTATGGAAAATAAATTTTTAGCCGCCGCCGTAAATCAAATGCCACTCCCCAAAATTGTATGTGGATGCTGTTCTGATCCTTCTCATTTGACGGAGGAATATCCATTGAATTCTCCGTTTCAAGGTCATGAGCATATCAATTCTGCTTTCCAACAAAGACCTAGAAACGATCCATTTTCTTCCACTTATAATCAGGGTTGGAGGAATCACCCTAATTTTGCTTGGAACCAATCACAAACTCAAAACACGGTTCCAACCCAGAACAATTTTCAAAGGGCTCTTCCACCACAACAGCAACCACTTCAATTAAGTCAGCACCCCTTACAATCACAAAACTTTCAAAATCCGGTCAACACACCTGCACCAAATAATTCTTTACAGTTGACCGGTACTGATGAATCCTCTTCACTCATGAATTTGTTTCTGACAAATCTCATGCAAGTTTCGGCTGAAATAAAGACTTCCGTCGATGATATAAAGAAAAACTCCACCTCCCAAGCGGAGAGTATAAAATCGATGGAAGCAGAAATTGCACAATTAAAAGCCGAACTGAGTGCGAGAGAGAAAGGGAAACTTCCAGCTCAATCCTTACCCAATCCTAGCTATTCATATCATGTGAATCCTATCACCACGTTTAGATCTGGAAGAGTGCTTAACAATCATGTTGGTGAGGAGATTGATAAAAATGAAGAATCAATCGATGATATCCCGGCTGAGACTTTTCCTTCCACTTCTACTTCTACTTCTGACCCCAGTTCGTCTACCCCACTATTTTCTTCCGAGCCTATTCTCCGTTTTCCCTAAGGCTCGACACCTCAGCAAACCTCTTCTAGTCCACCAAAAACGATCCCCACTCCTATTCTTAGATCGTTCTTACCCACACGATCTTCTCCAATGTTGGACCCCGATCTTATTGTTAGTTATATGTATGCCCTAGAGACCATTACTGTACATACGATGTATATTGTAGTGGATGCTGGGACGTATATAGGGAGGACTTTCTTGCTCGACATGATAGTATGCTATCTGGTTATACTTTATCTTAACATGTACTCTGATTGTCTCTAATACATGTTGATAAAGCCCTTAGGATATGTACTTAACTACTGGGACTATGATGAGATCATACTAGTGGGGCCACGGTAGTCGACGAGTACATCCTATAACTGTTCCTAGCCGAGGGTGTATCAAGACAGGGCATCGATGCACCAGAGTAGACTAGCGTATACGCATCTTGACCCATATGATGGGCGATGGATGATCCCATATCCATCGGTGTTTGACATCAAGGATGGTGTACGAGTGCTCAGTGGAGACTGGGTATACTGGACGGACTTGCCGAGAACTCCCAGATGGTATTATACCTCACGTCAGATGGCAGTTCTCCGGTGACACTGGTACAGAGTAGTCTGTTGACCCGAGATCGTCATAGTGTCTTGTGTGATTCCCACTGTGCTTTGATTTCCACCTTACCATGTCCAAGAGGGCATGCAAAACGGTGGTTTTTGGGTACAGTCCCGAATCACATGGAGGCAATGAGTGATAGGAGGGTATTCGTCTCTCCCGGTATAGGGAGTTGGTGTTGTGCTCTGTTCGATTGGCTATAACCGGAAATCCCTGGCCAGGGTTGCTGAGATTTACTGGTAAGTATTACCAGTAGTTTCTCGAACTGTTATAGACCTCATATCGACACGACTTATCGAGCTATTGGAGTCTAACGTTTACCACCCATAGGCGAGATATGCGACATATCAGACGACGAGACCGAACTGTACGGGAGTGTTACTGATTGGATTCGCAGGAGTACTAGCGGGCTTGCTTGTTTATCTTCTGATCGCTCAATACCCGGGTGGCCGTTACGTTTAGCAGACCGCTTGCGGCTTGTGGGTGTTTGATATGATCATCACCTACTGCCGGCGTATTGACGAGTCTTTAGAGTCCTACACAGGGGTTTCCTGGCTCAAGCGAAATGGAGCAGGAGCGCATATGATATATGTGCGGGACCGAGATTGATGCGATATGAGATACCGTATTCTATTCTCGCGATTTGTGACATTGATCGGTTGTATGCGATATAGCCGGGTTATCGGATCAAGTGTTGATTCGATAAGTTGTTACTTTTGATATTTGTCGGTTATAGCCGGATTATTAAATCAAGAGTTGATTTAATAATTTAATGTATAAATATATATTTGATATATTACATTACATTAACTAGTATTAGCTCACTTAAGATTTATTTTCTCACATGTTTGTGCACATTGTTTATATGTGATATATGCAAGTGTACATGTTTGTATCATGCTTGATGATACATACAAGATGGGTGTATGAGAATTAAACCAATTCAAGGTTAAATTAGGGTTTATTATTTTCCTAACAAATAACAAAAGAGGTGAGACTTTGGTCAAAGTTATCAAGCTTCATGAAGCTTGATGAACATTGACAAAGTCAACTCTTTTGTCATTCCTTAGGATATTAGTTAACCCAACCCTTAACCTAATGCCTTGGTTAATTCTCTACATGAGTTAAACATGAGGGCTTAACTCAACCATGGTGCAATAATTCATTTGGATAAGTTTTCATTTGGATGGATTATTCTTTCTTCTTCTTCTTCATCAAGCTCCATCCAAAAGCTTACTAGCTCCAATGGTGCCATGAGAAAAAGAGTGAGAAAATCAATTCTAAAGTGAGCCCACTTCCTACTTCTTCATCCTCTACCACTTGCCATGTAGTAGAGTGTGTTCTCTTCACAAAGTCCATGACCTAGTGAAGGAATTGCTTGAGTTAGTGTCTCCCCGACGTAGATCATCTTCGGCCTCGAAGTCAACGAAGCAAGCACGTTCGTTCTTCTTGTGGATCTTCTCCAGAGTCCGAAGTTCACGATCGCAGCGAAGGGGACATCTACACGGAGCTATTGAAGTGAAGGACCGGATCTACAAAGGTTGTATTCCCTTTCACTTGTAGTTAAAGTTGTTAACTTACTAGTTTTCGCCTAAACCCTAGTTTAAAGATCCGGCTTCGGGTTGTTCGGCACGGCTAAAATTTTAATCGGGCATGGTTGATGCCTCGTAGACCCTTGTGCGCGTGCCTAGCAACCTTACAGTGGTATCAGAGCCTAGCTAGAGCTTTAGGCGAAGTGTAGACGATGTTAGAAACCCGATCGAACCCCGAAACCCTAATCGAAACCCTTCTCTGGACATTTTCTGAAAATGTGGTTTTTTCCAAATTAAAAATACTCAAAAAATTAAGCAGGGTTTTCTAGGAAATACTGTGAATCACGTGCCCCTGATTCCCTCACTGCGCCGCGGAACCGCGGCCGTACCCTAGGTTGGGCGGCGGTTCCGCGGCAATAAAGTGGCCTCTTGCTCCTCTGTTTGCACAGTAATCTCCATATGTAAGTCCTGTGTTTTCTGGGTAATTTTAATTTATACTCAAGAGTTGAGTTTTTTGGGTTGTATTGGGAGTTCGTTGATTCGATCGGAAAGTTTAACTTCGTCTGTGTGTTTTTCCGGGTAATTTAGAACGTGTTAAAAAGTTCGACCGGATATCAATAACCCACTTTTTCCCTGAAGGGAAATTTCCAAGAGTTGGATTTTTCCGTTGTTTAAGAACGTTCTAAGTCGTGCAAGTAACGCGATGGACCCTCTAGAAGACAACAAATCTTAACTCGATTATGTGACCGTCTTGAACTGCCTTTTGAACCTTAGGGTTTGGGGCAGTACGGCGTGCCACATGTGAGGTGTTGGCTTGACCCTTCTACGGCTGGATCGTTGGTACTGTGGCATGTGATGGATGTTTTTAAACTCCCCTCAAGTGTTGAGATCTTTTTAGGAAAACTTGGGTGCTTGATCATTCGATCGGAAAGTTTAACATTGTCTATTTATCTGGAATGTGATACAATATTTAGAATCCACATCTACTTATGAGATAACTAATTTGAATGTTGTAAACATAGAAGTTTAGTCTCAGATGATCGGTTGCCACGGAATTTTGATGTGATCAAAAGTCCGTCGCAATCACGTAGAGTACGCGGATACTCGCCGGGTAAACTTAATAGACAGCCATGCCCCATAGCCCCGACCAAGTGACTGTAGGAGAACCCCGTCGCCAAAAGCATCCGTTCGGGTGCTTGCGGCAGCAGTGTTCCACCTTAGTGCACTTCGTCGACGGCATCGGGGGTGCGGCTGTCTACTAAAGTTTGCGACGAGCATTCGATCAGGATGTCGGGAATCTTGTTGAATTGCCCGACTTGATATTGAAAAGAGTTTTCGATAATGAGACTAAAATGCGGGGTTTATAATTGTTAGGCATGTGATGTCTAAGAAATTCATTTGATTAGGCATGCGATGTCTAAGTAGGTTGCGGATTCCAACTGTTGTAGTTTTACACTTTCTTTTCTGCGACCGTAAGTGTAATATGTAATATCGCCGGTTTCGTTGCTATATGTCAACGACAATTGGGATGGGCATATTTACTTACGTTGATGATATGAGATATTATGTGTTGCTGTGATATGTTGTATTGGATCATCGCGTCTGAATAGCCGGGGGTTTTATGTGAGATGAGAGTTTTTAATTTTCATTCATGTAAAAATTTGTATGTAATATTCTTTTTGGGGCACTTCCGGGATGAGGTTGATGTCACCACTTGTATATTATTTACTTTTCCGCATTACGTAGACCCAAGGAGGGGAGTACAAGTAACCGGGTTCTAGGGTCCAGTGGGAGACCATCTCGAGGAGTCGAGACCGGGTCTCCTAACCCTAGAATTGGCAGTGTTGCTTGCAGCTCTCGTAGGGGTCTAGGGATGTGGGTTTGGCTATTCATCGCGACCGTGGAATTCATGTTTTATACAGGCTCGTATTGAAAACACGGACGTCCTAGTATATCCAATATTTCATATATGTTTCTTCTGCTGCGATATCTGTGATGTGATCATTTGATATGTTGTGATTGATACAGTATATATAGTATATATGATATATTATATAGACGTTACTTATGTTTTACACCCGCGCTAGCCCTACCCCGCTCTGCCGTTAGTTACCTAACCTAACGGTGCACAAGGGGACATCGAGGCGAATGCGGATGGCATAAGTGTACGTCGTATTTATCTGTGATGTTTAGGTGACTCATATGATGGGACTTCATTAATGTGATTAATGAAAGAAAAGAAACCTGAAAGATGTTGTGGAATCAAATTTTCAAAAACAGGTACCTACAGTTCTTGCTTTGCATCGCGGTGTTCCTTGTAGAACATCCTGCACCTTATTCGATAAGGAAAGGGCCGAGATCCCTTCACCGGGAGTGACCCCTTTAGCAATAACTGGCAGATGCTACAACCCTCAGTTTGTCTTTTGATTGCTTCTATAGTTCTTGCTTTGCATAATGATATTTATGAAATATCCTACACCTTATTCGATGAGGAAAGGGCCGACGATCCCTTCACCGGGAGTGACCCCTTTAGCAAAACTAGAAAAACCTAAAAAACACTCCATTTTAAAATCATTTGATTCTACAACGATATCAAGTTCATTACGCAATAGGTTTTCAGAAAAACCTGTCGTAGCCCTCCGTCATTTCAGATAAGGACTGTTTAGTATTCGTGCTGCATTTGTTGGCCTTTGTCAAGGCGTAGTGTGCGGTAGCTGAATAGTACTTATCTGCTTATGCATATGATGCAGATTGGATTAGGATAGTCGTGCGACCTTGTTGGCCTTTGTCAAGGGCCGTGCGGGTAGGTTTAATTCAATCAAGAATGACAGGTTGAACTTGACTAGCAGCCTATGGTTTGTTGGCCTTTGTCAAGGTTATAGGACGCTAGGGGTAAAATATTATCGGGAATTTCAAGTGTTGAAATTTGCAATGAGATTGCATACCTTCTATGAGATAGTTGGATCCCGATACCCGCTGCGAGTAAGAGTTACTCCTGGGAGAGTTTTACACATTACATTAGCCGATCAAGTAGGTGTCTAGAAAGGTGTCAACGAGGTTACGCCTCTGGGAAAACGAGGTTTACTTTAATTAGGTCCGTACGAAAGCACGGGGAACCTCTCTCAAAGTACCGACACTGGCCTGGCTGAAAGATTGGCGAACTTGTAGCGTGTAATTAATCCCGGCTAGTCTTTCCTTTTAGGGTTTGAAGGAAGATTTGATTAAAACAGTGGGATACATCCTGATTAGATATATTAGATAACCAATCTAATCTTGCAAGAGCATACGCTGAGTGTTTTTTTCTCTCTCTCTCCACGTAGCGACCATATCACGCCTTAATCAAGATAATAATATGGATGTATTGACCGAACCCGCTTGTTATACTGAGCTGGGGAACGTTGGTCCCGCTCCAACTTATAATTGTTATAAGACAGAGCAAGAAATTGGGGAATACCAGATTTCCCATGCCGCCCAAACGAAGAAAGTGCATGCTGATGCATCATCTTCGGGTGTGTTCATTACAGAGAACTGTTTCTCAGTATCCTTTACGTCCTGGGTATGTGATACCGAATCAGGATCCCGCATATGTAAATTTGTTACATGGGCTACAGATAGGGAGAGAACTGAGAACGGATGATAAGTTTCATGAGACAGAAAACGGTGCAAGTGTTGCAGCCAAGTCTGTTGGTCACTGTCACCCTGTATTACTAGAATACATTGATTCTGAACAAATGTTATTAGATACCGAACCTGATATACAACATCATATCAGTCTCTTTATTAGTAAAGTGATATAATTTTGTATTGTTGGATAATGTTTTGAACATTTCCTATATCAAGAGTTGATCGGTTCAGGCACGTTATATAAAAGCATTGACGTTCTAAATCGAACTACAGTTCTTAGTATACAGAACACACACAAGAGGAAGAGTTCAGAAATGAATGAATCCTTCTTGAGGCATTGTAGACTAGGTCATATCAATGCGACCCGACTAGCTAAGTTACATTTAGATGCAAATTTAAATATGTTTGAATTTACATCTTATGAAACTTGCCGGTCATGTCACAAAGATAAGATGACCATAGCTCTGTTGATTGAAAACAGAGAAAGAGTTAATGAACTCTTGGGATTGATACATGCTGATGTATGAAGGTCTCCTGTCTACATATGCCAAGACCGGTTCTTTGTACTTCATTACATTCACTGATGATCTCTCAAGATTCATACATATGTTTCTGTTGAAACACAATTCCGAACCTTTTGTGATATTCACAGAATATAAGTTAGAAGTAGAGAACCAAAATACGGGTATAAGTATTATGTCCTTTGATGTGATCAGGGAGGAGAATACTTGAGCACGGAATTCCTGGACTATTCTAAAGGAGAATGAGATTCTCTCTCAGCATTGCTCCTCCGTATACACCACAGCACGTCGGTGTATCGGGGCAGAGCAATCACACCCTATATGATAAGGTGTGCTCTATGATGAGTACTACTGAGTTTCCTGTTTCCTTTTGGGAGTTATGCACTTGAGAAGTTGCATACCTATTGAATAGGGTTCAAATCAAATCAGTTGCCTACCACTTCATATGTGATATGGAAAGGGAAGAGCCCATATCTTAAGTTTGTTAAGATTTGGGGTTGTCCGGCCTATGTCTAAAAGCAAAATCCGGACAAGCTCGAGGCAAGGTATGTTATGTAGAACTGGAAAGGTTCCAGCTATACAAACTACAGCAGATGATTTGGTAGGACCAAAGGATTTAACAGTAACCAACGAATCTCAGCCTCTCCGCCGATCTAGTAGGGTTCCTCGCCCACCTGAGAGATACTTCGGTTTCTCTATGACAGTGGGAGCGAGGAATGCATCATGAGATGATGACCCAACTAGTTTCGAGCTGGCCATCAGGAGTGGGACTCTGTAAGAATGACTGGATGCTTAGCGATCTGAGATGGAATCCTTATACACCAACAAAGTATGGACTTTGGTTGCTTTATCTGATGGGTTAAATCCCCATCAGGAGCAAGTATATCTTGAGAAGATTACTTGGTGTACATGGAAAAGTTGAGACTTTCAAAGCTAGACTTGTTAAATGTTTGCATCATTGACCAGGTATGGATTATGATGAAATCTTTTCTAAGGAGCTATGCTTAAGTCCATCCAGATCATACTTGCCACGGCTACATACCATGACTACGATATCTGGTGGTTGGGTGGCATGACTGCTTTTCTAAATGATGTTTTGGAAGAGAGCGTCTATAAGTACACAACCAGAGGGCTTCGTAGACAGTGGGAGCAGCGGAAACGTGTGCAAGATGTTTTATGTGATAAAAAAGGCATCACGGAGTTGGAACGTCTGTTTTGATGTGGTAGTCAAAGAGTTTGACTTCATCAAAATGGTAGATGAACCTTGTATATACAAAAAGGTAGTAGAGAGTATGGTGGTGATCCTCGTAGATTACGTGGATGACATACTCTTGATAGGGAAGGAGTTTCCTATGCTACGCTCGGTCAATCTCCGCTTATCACAAGGATTCTCCATATAGGATCAAAGTGATACCTACTAAATCCTGGTTTTTGGATCTATGAGATAGATCTAATTGGATGTTAGGACTCTCACTAGTTGTAGTGAGATGGTATCAATCGATCCTGGGGAGAATCACTGGAAAGGTTCCAAGGTGATAAGGACGACTGAATGTCAGTCACAGGCTTGTCTTTACCCTCAGTGGAGGGACGGTATGTTGGAAGAGTTCCAAGCTAGATACCGTGACTTACTAGACGATTAAAGGCAAGATACATCGTTACCAAGGATGCTACCAAAGAGGCAGTCTGGATATAAAAGTTCATGAGATGAACTTCGTTCCTACCATTGTGTGACAATGGAGTTGTGGCTTTAGCCAAGGAACTACCATCCCATCAAAAATCCAGATATAATTCTTAGGCAGTATCACCTGATCATGGAGATGGTTGATCTCCAGGCAGATCGAGGTAAGGAGAGTAGACACAGAGGACAACAGCGCGGATCCACTCACAAAGGCCTTTTCCCCAGTAGAGACTTTTATGGGATGGTTGAGTATGAGATACTTCAACCACAGCTGATTGTTGGGTATGTGATACCACAACAGATGGCCCTAGTGCAAGTGGGAGATTGTTAGTTATATGTATGCCCTAAAGGCCATTACTGTACATACGATGTATATTGTAGTGGATGCTGGGATGTATATAGGGAGGACTTTCTTGCTCGACATGATAGTATACTATCTGGTTGTACTTTATCTTAACATGTACTCTAATTGTCTCTAATACATGTTGATAAAGCCCTTAGGATATGTACTCGACTACTGGGACTATGATGAGATCATACTAGTGGGGCCACGGTAGTCGACGAGTACATCCTATAACTGCTCCTAGTCGAGGGTGTATCGAGACAGGGCATCGATGCACCAAAGTAGACTAGCGTATACGCATCTTGACCCATATGATGGGCGATGGATGATCCCATATCCATCGGTGTTTGACATCAAGGATGGTGAACGGGTGCTCAGTGGAGACTGGGTAAACTGGACGGACTCGCCGAGAACTCCCAGATGGTATTATACCTCACGTCAGATTGCAGTTCTCCGGTGACACTGGTACAGAGTAGTCTGTTGACCCGAGATCGTCATAGAGTCTTGTTTGATTCCCACTATGCTTTTATTTCCACCTTACCACGTCCAAGAGGGCGTGCAAAACGGTGGTTTTTGGGTACAGTCCCGAATCACATGGAGGCAATGAGCGATAGGAGGGGATTCGCCTCTCCCGGTATAGGGAGTTGATGTTGTGCTGTGTTCGATTGGCTATAACCGGAAATCCCTGACCATGGTTGCTTTGATTTACTGGTAAATGTTACCAGTAGTTTCTCGAACTGTTATAGACCTCATATCGACACGACTTATCGAGCTATTGGGGTCTGACGTTTACCACCCCTAGGCGAGATATGCGACATATCAGACGACGAGACCGGACTGTACGGGAGTGTTACTGATTGGATTCGCAGGAGTACTAGCGGGCTTGCTTGTTGATCTTCTGATCGCTCAATACCCCGGTGGCCGTTACGTTTAGCAGACCGCTTGCGGCTTGTGGGTGTTTGATATGATCATCACCTACTGCCGGCGTATTGACGAGTCTTTAGAGTCCTACACAGGGGTTTCCTGGCTCAAGCGAAACGGAGTAGGAGCGCATATAAGATATGTACGGGACCGAGATTGATACGATATGAGATACCGTATTCTATTCTCGCGATTTGTGACATTGATCGGTTGTATGCGATATAGCCGGGTTATCGGATCAAGTGTTGATTCGATAAGTTGTTACTTTTGATATTAGTCGGTTATAGCCGGATTATTAAATCAAGAGTTGATTTAATAATTTAATGTATAAATATATATTTGATATATTACATTACATTAACTAGTATTAGCTCACTTAAGATTTATTTTCTCACATGTTTGTGCACATTGTTTATATGTGATATATGCAAGTGTACATGTTTGTATCATGCTTGATGATACATACAAGATGGGTGTAAGAGACTTAAACCAATTCAAGGTTAAATTAGGGTTTACTATTTTCCTAACAAATAACAAAAGAGGTGAGACATTGGTCAAAGTTATCAAGCTTCATGAAGCTTGATGAACATTGACAAAGTCAACTCTTTTGTCATTCCTTAGGATATTAGTTAACCCAACCCTGAACGTAATGCCTTGGTTAATTCTCTACATGAGTTAAGCATGAGGGCTTAACTCAACCATGGTGCAATAATTCATTTGGATAAGTTTTCATTTGGATGGATTATTCTTTCTTCTTCTTCTTCATCAAGCTCCATCCAAAAGCTTACTAGCTCCAATGGTGCCATGAGAAAAAGAGTGAGAAAATCAATTCTAAAGTGAGCCCACTTCCTACTTCTTCATCCTCTACCACTTGCCATGTAGTAGAGTGTGTTCTCTTCACAAAGTTCATGACCTAGTGAAGGAATAGCTTGAGTTAGTGTCTCCCCGACGTAGATCATTTTCGGCCTCGAAGTCAACGAAGCAAGCATGTTCGTTCTTCTTGTGGATCTTCTCCAGAGTCCGAAGTTCACGATCGCAGCGAAGGGGACATCTACACGGAGCTATTGAAGTGAAGGACCGGATCTACAAAGGTTGTATTCCCTTTCACTTGTAGTTAAAGTTGTTAACTTACTAGTTTTCGCCTAAACCCTAGTTTAAAGATCCGGCTTCGGGTTGTTCGGCACGGCTAAAATTTTAATCGGGCATGGTTGATTCCTCGTAGACCCTTGTGCGCGTGCCTAGCAACCCTACACTTATTGCTCAAGCTCCTTATCCGAATCGGTTAAGGGGAAACAGACCAAGTCCGCAAATGGAGAAGTTCACGGAAATCTTTATACAGGTTAACATCAACATCCCTCTCCTAGATGCTATCCAACAAGTTCCAGCTTATGCGAAAATTCTCAAGGACTTGTGCACTAGGAAGAGGAAGACTCAAGTGCCAAAGAAGGTATTCATGTCAAAGATTGTAGACACGGCTTTTCCCCAACAATTACCGATGAAACGTAAGGATCCTGGCTATCCTACTATTTCTATTTCGATTGGGGATAAACATATTAACCGTGCTCTACTTGACCTTGGTGCAAGTATTAACCTGCTTCCTTTCTCGGTTTACGAGCAGTTAGGGATCGGAGAGTTGAAACCAGCTCCTTGCACTCTCCAGATGGCTAACCGATCAATCACCACACCTAGGGGTGAACTGGAGAATGTGTTGATAAAAATCGGGGAATTTGTATTCCCTCTGGATTTTATTGTACTTGATACACAGCCTGTAGCAAACCCACGGAACCAAATTCTGGTGATTCTTGGTCGTCCCTTTTTGGCCACTTCCAACGCTATCATCAACTGTCGTAATGGCTCTATGACCCTATCTTTCGGGAATAGGTCAATTGAGCTGAACATTTATAAGTTGGAAAGTGTACCCTCCGAACCTACTGCTCAGGTCTGTTCTGTCGAATTAATGGATGTCGACAGCAGCGAATTTGACGATCCTCATGATACTGATCTTGACTCTTTTCATATGTTGTTGTTTGACCCAACTATGTATCATACACATACGGACTCTTCCACCGAGTTGTCCGGGTCAACAACTAACATTGATTATGAATTGTTTTTGGAGTCTGAAGATTACCCCGCACTTTGTGATGACATTATTCTTCGGGGTATTGATGAGACTTTTGAGGAAATCTTCGCTGAAGAACTCGCATTTTTGAATGACACGGGTGTTGAGATGAATCTACATCAAAACAGAGAAATTGAACCTCCGCCCATTCTTTTGGACTATAAAGAGAATGCGAGTAATCCATCATAATCACTGAGTCGTCTCTCCAAAACGAGACGCAAACACACTCTTTCCCACCACTTATCTTTTCCCCACTTCTTCTTGGCTCTATTTAACTTGTTCATCCACCAACTGATGCACTACACTGATAAAATCTTCGAATGGTTGGTGTTGACCTTCGGTCTTTGCAAAGCTTGGCATCGACCAATAATCTTAACCCCCTCTTATGATTTTCAAAAGATTAACATTGTTTAACTCAAGTTTGGGGGGGGTTTAATCTGGCTCTTGAAAAGAAAATTTTCACACAAAATGATGAGCCAAAGAATAAGTTTGGGGGAGGATTTTCACTTTAATATATTTTGCCCCCATTAATAAATTTCCTCCCAAGGTTACAGGTTTTTGAGGTTTAGCAGAGGCAACAGTGAGGACACTATTGAAAACAAGTTTGGGAGAGGTTTATGCTTATTTATGCATCATTTTGCATCATACTTTGCATAAGCACAAACACATAATAAAAAAAATTTAAAAAAAAAATTGTGTACATAAATAAGATAATAAAAAATTAGATAATGAAAAATTACATCCAAAAGATTAGAAAAATTTAAGAAAACCTAGAAAATTAGAAGTTTTTTTAAACGAACTAGTAATAAGTAGTTATGAGCCGTTGTCCCAAGGGTTAGTAAGATGAAAGAAATCACTAATCTGAGGATAAAAATAAGTCTGAAAAATAGTTCATATTCTGGAAGCCAAACATTTGAACGTTGATACCCTACTATTCGCACTTACACACGTCTTGAAACTCGGGATAGTAGAGGATACCTTGAAATGCTCATCTAAAAGCCAAAGTAAGAAGGAAATAATAAATGAAAAAAAGATTAAATGGTGTTAAGAAAAAAATGAACTCTGGTTTTGTTATCACCAAGACAGCAATAAAAAAATATAGCGAGGGTGCTTCATCACCTAGTGCCTTAGACCAACTGGTCTGGGAGTCACTGCTAAGCCTTAGGTGGTGCAAGACGAGGAAAATACTAATACACCTAATAAGCAAGCACATGAGTAATCGGTCGGTTAGTACCTCAATAAGTATTAACGGTCGCATGAAAAATGTGTGAGCAAATCCATCTAAATATTTATCAAATTAAAAAGTACTGAGGCCGATGGACAAGAGTATGATAGCTTGAATTGAATTCTCCGAGTGTAGGGATGTCTTTTACACACACGTAGGGGTATATGATCGATATTTGGATGAAAGGTAGGAATGAAGAATAAAGACGATGTTTTATTGAGGGATGATTTGATTTCTAACATCTTTTCATGTCTATTAAGATAGGGCTCATGACAACTGAAAACCTAGTATTAGTTGGAAACTCTAATTTTCAAAGTCTTTCTTTTATAATTCTTATCTTTATATGTAACTTTCACGGTCTTCTTTTTATTATTGGATTTTGTAGGTGTAATCCGCTGAAAACCCTCAGGAGACAACACTCCTCCTACTAGGGAACCTAGAGGTTTAAAGGCTTGTTGCACGTGCTCAATGCAATCGTGTTCCTTACTAAAGTGTGCTAGTTAGTTTTTCTTTTTCTTTATTTTCTCCTTCTCTTTTTAATAAAACAGTTTTCTCGAGACGACCAAAAATAAGTTTGGAGGAATTTGATCAGTCGAAAATATTGCATTTTTAACACATCAATTTCCCTACTATTTGCACTCATCTAAAGGTGTTCGGAATGAATATAGCATATATTAGCAAAACATCAGTAAAATACCAAATAACTTGTGTTATATATTAAAACCGACATTTTTTGAGGGAAATTGAGTGTTTATCATTGCTTGCAACAACTTTTTATAGCACAACACTTGTCTCGAGAATCTGTGCAGGAAATTCCAGAAAAAAAGCCAAAACTGTCAAAAGTGCTGATAAAAATACGCCAAGTCCAAGACTTGTGATCTGGCAGTGAACAAGAAATATTTAGAAGATTCCAGACATCAAGAAACAGCACTTAAGCCACCACAATAGTTACCTAGGAATTTGAAGCATCAAAGCCATCAATGGGCCACGGATCCGCGGCTGGAACGGCCTTTGTGCGGTGGATCCGCGGCCACGAAAGCATGGCGTCAGCAAATTGTTGTGTCAGGTTTCTTCTTTCAAGGCCCACACTCATTTAAGCCAATGCAAAATTCCAGAGAGCTCCAGAAGCTTCTGTCCGAACAGCAAAGTTTTTTGTTCAAACTAAACACTTCCAAGCTTCTTAAGCAAGCCACATAACTACCTAAGCCTAGAATCTTCTTCCTAACCTCCAAGCTTATCAAGGAAGCTAGCTCTAACTAACTAACTCTAGAACCTTCTACTCAACTACCAAGCTTGCAAGAGAAGCTAAACTAAATCTAGCTTCTAAAGGAAGCTAATCCTAATCAAGCTTCTAGGGTAAGCTAAGGAGAAGGCTATAAAAAGGACACAAGGCTTGTTGTTGAAGGGTTGTTGAAAATTGAGCCACAATTCACCCATAAGTTGAGTGACACAACTTGTGCACCCAAACCCTAATCCAATCACCAAAGCCAAATTCAAGATCTTTGAGTACAAATCAAGGAAAAAGCCCTCAACCTTTTAGAAGCGACGCCAATCTTCAACCGAGCAAGTGATCCAAGACGATCCGCGACTCATGGAGACGATGCGAAACTAATTCGACGATCGAGTTCTTTCCTCAAATTCTTGTAGTTCTTGAGCGAATTGTAACGGAATTGTTGAATAATAAAAGGTGAAATTTTTTTATCTTGCTTATCTTTATATTTGAGCATTATGATGAGTTTTCGATTCTTGATTGATTCCTTTGTCATGATGTTTGAGTAGAAATTCCGCTCGTGGAGGAATTGAGAGAATAGATAGATGATGATGATTACAATCTTGAAACGATTATTAATTCCTATAAGTTTTGTAAACTCTTGTAAGTTGAATCATCGACAACCTAGTTTTGAGCGAGATACTTTCTTGAATGTTTTCGCTCTTAATTAGAGATCAACGATCGATAATTCAATTTACTAGAGGCTAGCATTTGAATGATAATCAACGAAAGGACAAAGGATGAGATGAAGAAACCCTAGTTCCTTCAAAAGATCCTTAAACCTCGTCGATCGTCATCGATCTAGCAAAAAATCATTAATGGATAAGAAAACGTAATCATAAGTTTTCATCACTTCTATAGATTTGATCGATTCCTACGAGCCTCATTACAAATCTTGATTACTAATTCGATTTGGATATCATCAATTCTTGATTCTTGATTTTGAGTTTTCCTTATATTAGATCTAGATTTAGATAATTCTTGAAATTCACTTTTATAAATCTTGAATTGAATTCTCTTCTCTTTTCTCTTTAATTTTCAATTCATCTAAATCAATTACGATCGAATTACACTTTCCCTGAGGACGATCCGTATTCATTAACGCGCTACATCGACACCGTTAATTGATTGCGGTTTATAAATTTCTTTGATTGTGATCTTTACACATTTTCAAAACACGACACACAAAGAAACGTTCAATCATTCCTCAACCTTGCTGCTTTCGGGAGCTATCTCATGGACAGAACAGACTTCAGGTAAATGAGCAGAAGGTTCAGATGGTTGACTTCCTAGTTTATAAATGTTAAGCTCAATTGTAATTTTCCCGAAAGATAAGTTCATAGAACCGTTACGACAATTAAGGACAGCATTAAAAGTTGCTAAGAAGGGTCGACCGAGAATCACCGGAATTTGGTTCCGTGGGTTCCCTACAGGTTGTGTATCTAGAACAATAAAGTCCACAGGGAATATAAATTCCCCGACTTTTATCAACACATCCTCAAGCTCATCCCTAGGTTTTGTGATTGACCGATCTGCTATCTGGAGAGTGCAATGGGCAGGTTTCAACTCTCCAATACCTAACTGCTCGTAGACAGAGTAAGGAAGCAGGTTAACACTAGTGCCAAGATCGAGTAGAGCACGATTGATATTTTTACCCCCAATAGAAATAGAGATTGTAGGACAGCCAGGGTCCTTACGTTTCTTTGGTAATTGCTGGGTAAAAGTTGTGCTTACATTACTAATCATGAACACTTTTTCCGGCACTTGAGTTTTCCTCTTCCTAGTGCACAAGTCCTTAAGTATTTTTGTATAAGCCGGAACTTGTTGGATAGTATCTAGGAGAGGGATATTTATGTTAACCTGTTTAAATATTTCCATAATCTTCTCCATTTGTGCGTTAGCTTTGTTGGCCCTCAACCTATTTGGATAAGGAGCTTTATCAATAATAGTTGGGTCCAACATTTGTAGAGAAGTTCGTGTGAGTAGAACGGATCCCAGAATTGGAGTGGGGATCGTTTTAGGTTGAATCGAAGAGGCGGGCGGAGGGCCCGAGCCTAGGGGAAAACGGAGAATAGGCTCAGAAGAAGATGGACTAGATGAAGTAGGGTTAAAAGTGGAAGCCGGGGTGTCATTTATTGATTCATCATTATCAACCTGTTCGCCAACTTGGTTATTCAGTACTCTTCTGGATCTCAACGTGGTAATGGCATTCACATTATGATATTGTGAGTGGCCAAGATTTGGTAAGGGTTGAGATGGAAGTTTCCCTTTCTCTTTAGCACTCATTGCGGCATTTAATTGTGCAATTTGTGCTTCCATAGATTTTATACTCTCACCGTGGGAAGCAGAGTCTTTTCTTATGGTGTCGATGGAAGACCTTATATCAGTCGACATTTGCATGGTTTGTTTCATAAACAAATCCAAGGATCGTTCGAGTGCAGAGGAGTTTTCGGTACCAGTCATTTAGAAAGATTTATTACAAGGTGCAGAATTGTTGGCCGGATTTTGAAAAGTTTGTGGTTGAAAGGGGTGCTAACTCTGTAGTGGTTGCTGTTGATGTGGAGGAGCCCTTTGATAGTTATTTTGGTTTGAAACCGTATTTTGAGTTTGGGGTTGGTTCCAAGCAAAATTATGGTGGTTCCTCCAACCTTGATTATGTGGAAGAATAAGGATTGTTTCTAGGTCATTGTTGAAAAGCAGCATTAGTGTGTTTTTGACCTTGAAACGGAGAATTCAAGGGGTATTCTTCCGTCAAATGTGATGGATCAGAATAGCATTCACACACGGTTTTAGGGAGTGTCACCTAGTTTAGGGAGGCTAATAAAAATTTGTTTTCTATAACTTCGAGTTTCTTTTGCATCGCTACCATTTCAGATTTTACTGCGATCGAAAGATCGAGCTGATGAATACCACCCCCTAGATGAAGTACTAACGCTTTCACATTGCAAAGTGTTTTCAGCAAAATCATCCAAAAATTTCCAAGCTTCACTATCTTCTTTAGACATGAAATTGCCTTGACACAAGGTTTCAAGCATCTGCTTTATCGCTGGATTAATACTCTCATATATAATTCGGCACAAATCCCATCTATGGATTCCGTGATGAGGATATTGGAAAAGCAGATCTTAAACCGTTCAAAACATTTCCAAAATGGTTCATTTGGAAGCTGGGTAAACTGGTTGATTTCGCTCCTAACAAGGACGATCTTATGATTGGGATAAAATTTCTTAAGGAATGCTATAACGAATTCATCCCAATTGTAAATAGAGTGTGCGGTCGTGTTATAAAGCCATTTTTCGGCTAAATCGCGCAAAGTAAACGGGAGAAGACGTAAACGCATGGCATCCACAAAAAGTTGTGAAGTGCCCATCATAGAACATACGTTATCGAATTTGGAGATAAAAACGTATGCGTCTTCAGACTCAAGACCGTGAAATTTAGGCAAAACATTGATAAAGTGTGGTTTGATTTCAAAATTACCCCCATTGGCCGGTGGAATAGAAAGACAAATAGGAAAGGGACCACGTATAGGGTAGCATCTCTCTTGGAGAGATATGCGCGGTGGATTCTGCATACCTGCGGATGGTGGCAGAGTGGTGTTATTAAAATTTGATGGATAGCCGTCCATCTCGGTAGTTGTGGTGGGTGGTGAGGAAAAAGAAAATAAAGAAGCACCGACTTCGGAGTCGATAGAAGAAACGCGGACAAGACGGGCACTAGAATCCCTTGTCCAGCTGAATATGCACTAAGTGGGTTTAGCGCAAGTGGCAACTGTTTCCCCCAATCAGAGCAAAGCTCTGTTTGAAATTCAAATTTCAAAAATTGAAGCAACGCTTCAGATGCAGCGCCAAGTACGTTGCGCCCTAGGCAGCGCACCATGTGTGCGCTAGCGCTAGGCGCGTTGCGCTCTAAGCAGCGCGCCACGTGTCAAACACGGGTGCGCTAGCGCAGGGTGCATTGCGCTCCGAGCGGCGCACCGCGTGTAAGACACAGGTGCGCTAGCGCTAAGAGCGCGGCGCTCTAAGCAGCGCACCACATGCAAAACACGGGTGTGCTAACGCTGGAATTAAAAAAAACTCCCCACCGTTGGATCAAAAGATCTAATAATAATGATAAATCATTAATTAATCATAATTAAATTCTGTTATTGAAAGATTTTCCAATCTTGTTAAAAACAAGAAGATTGCCTTCTGTAAAACAGAAGCGCTAGGATCAAAGATCCAATGGTGGGAAACATCCCCAAATCAATTAGAGAAAGATCTCTTTAACTGATTCAACAAATCACCTTGCCCTATATAAAGGCCCAAAGACTTCAAGTCTTATACAGAGAAACCCCCCCCCCCCCATAAACTTTGAGAAACTCAAAGATAAAGAGCAAGCTCTTGCAAGAAGATTTTTCTTCAAGGTAAAAATGAAGGATGATGAACACAGAGATGAAATCATCTCATAGAAAGAAGAATTCATTTCTTTAAAAAGATCATAGATCTACAGGACAAAAAGTCTTTCTCAAAAGAGATCAAAAGATCTCATCATAAAATAAAAGAAGAACATAATTCTTCTCACAGATTATGGATCTATAAAGGCAAAGCCTTTCATCAAAATAAGAGATTGGAAATATCTCCTGCAAAATAAGAACTGTTGTTCTCAGATCTTGAGACAAAATCTCTTTTAAAAGAAAATAAATTTGTTCCCAGATCATAAAATTGATCAGATGCACTTTGCGCTCTTGAAATGCGCCTTGCGCTCTTGAACTGCGCTTCTGCGCTCTCTGGACCGGCGCTCAGCGCCAAATGCGCCACGTGTCAACCACGTATGCGCCAATTAACAACTTGCGCTTTGCGCTTCTGAAATAGCGCACTGCACTCATGGGCTGGTGCTCAGCGCCAAGCGCACCATGTGTCACTCACGTGTGCGCCACTAAATTGAAAGTGCAATGCGCTCATGGATTAGCGCTCAGGGCTCACAAACTGGCATCATTCGCTCATCATCTAGCGCCTAGCGCTAAGTGCGACACGTGTCTCTTACATGTGCACTACTTGGCAGAAGCGCACTGCGCTCTTTGATTGGCGCAAAGAGCCTGGCGCGCCACGTGTTGCGCTGACAGAACATAAATTGTTCTTTAATAAGCCAGAGCTCTGATGAATGCTCTGCATTCAATACAAGACAAGACAAAAAAATTTGTCAAGATATAATACTCAGCATTGTTAAAAGGGCCAAGCCCAAATAAAGGCTCAACAGCCCAGGATAAAAATATTAAAGATTTATTGGACTAAGCCCAAGATTGGCCATAAGTTCTCAACTTATATTAATTGAGCCCATCCGCTCATAAATATTTTAACAGATCTTAGCCCTAAATTGGACTACAGATCTTTCAACCAAATCACACCGGTTCGAGGGTACATCTCTTTACTCCTCTGATATTTATCGTTGTAATCCTTCAACGTCTTCAGAGAGGTGACAGGTCCCGACAACCAAACATTCTACGGACTGTGGGGTCCTTAAGCCCATAGACTATGATGTCCTTAACCTTGATTGTGAGGTCTTTAAACTCACGAACTATGATATCCTTAACCTTGACTGTGAGGTCTTTAAACTCATGGACCGTGATGTCCTTAAACTAATGATGGACCGCAATGTCCTTAAACTAATTGACCGCAATGTCCCTAAACTAAACAAATGAGCCCAATCGCTCTTTTGCCGGATCTAAATGATCCTGTTAAGTTGATCTTAGTCTAAAAATTAGACTAACGTATTCTTAACATACGTTTAAGTTGATCTTAGTCCCAAATGAGACTAACGTATCCTTAAACCCAACCCCCAAACCCAAATCTAAGAAGATACGGATTTGGACTAATCCACACCCTACGGGTGACAACATAAATTAGTCTCCATATACAATCCACGGGCAACCAAGAACAAAACAAACACCCACGACACGAAGTGACCATCTGGAGAAGGAGAAAGCGGTTACCGCGATGCGGTTGCGTAATTAACTGCAGGGGCTTGTGCCTGCAGGGAAGAGCATCCCCACAATCAAAAACCCCTCAAATGAGGGGGAATATGACGAAGTCTGCTACATCGGCCGCATCCGTTTAAACATCCGATATACGGTGCCATAAATCAACTTGGCATCTTCGGAGAGGTGGACGGATAGCACCAATTAGTATCTGCCCCGAAATTCAGGCGAGATGGACCTACCCGGTCGCGTCTCCATGTGTTTTCGGCGGGGAACAGATTCTGGCATGCCCAATGGGACCTTTTTCTCTTTCAACTCCACACTTCGTGTGTCGTGTTCGCGAACGAATCGCGGTTTAATATGGTTGTCCTTGGGTTCGAGATACTAAGATTTGGTGTCTTGATCAGTGCAGAAAACGAAAGATCAATGGCGTCTACCTGCACAAAATGCTCCAGCTGCAACTGCAACTCCCGTTACGCCTTATCTGGAGGTGCAACTTACAGGCCCCAGGCGGCCTCCCTTTTCACAATGCCAGTAGAGCAGGTAACGCAGGCTACCACCGGGTTGTTCTTCGGGACCATGCTCCCACCAGTGAGCGTTAACATCCCGCTGCCGCAAGAAGCGCAGAAGAAGTCGGTCTTTGATCGGCTCACTACCACCACGGCCCCTCTCAACGGGTCATCCAATCCCAAGCCAACAGTATCAGTCTTCGATAGGCTGAGCCTGAACTCCAATAGACCCGTCAAGAAGCCCACGATACCTGAAGCGGCAATCCCAAAATGGATAACCATTCCTGCTATCGAGATCACCAAAGTAGCTTCTCCTGACAAGAAGTCAGTCTTCACAAGGCTGGCCACTCCGTCTCCCACAACGGGCAAAGTCACCTCTTCCCAGAGGTCTGTATTCGATAGGTTGGACATTACTTCTAAGTGAACATCGGTCTTTAAGAGGCTGACGCCGGTGAAAACCCTTTGCCAACACAAGGAGCGTGACGAAACCACCCCTATAGCTGAGACAATCCCGTCCGCACGACATGCTCAACGTCGCCACTGGCGCCGAGTAAAGAAGGCCGGGGGCAGCTCCCCTTCTGGGCTAACTCCGCCAGCTCCCATGGTGGAAATCAATGCTGCTGTTCCAACTGGGAACAACTTTGAAACGCTTAGGAGGGTTCGCAAGAACTCCCCGACTGCCACGCTGAAGAGTTTTCCTCCACCTATAGAGATTACTGCAGAGAAGAAGCCGGAGCAGCCCCCTCAGCGGCTGTCCTCCAAAATTTATAAAGTCTGGCGACAGGTCCAGGAATCAGTGATTGACCAGGACTACTCTTGCCAATCAAAGAAGCTTAAAGCTCGACAAGTAGAAAACCATCCTGTCAAGCCACAAAAGGCGACAGCCGTCTCGGTGCCCGCTGCAACGGCTCCCTCGACTTCAACTGCTCACAAGAGAAGAAGGCCAGAGAAAGCTCATGTGACCACAGCGAACCGAAAAGACGCTGAATATAAATGCCCCAAGTCTGGGGGTATGATGGTGCATACTGTTTATATGACTTCCGGAAAAGAGGAAAGCCGTGCTTCTCCGGGACATCGACCGCTTACCCGGTCAATAACGAAGGCTCAGGAACAACAGCAGCAGAAGCTTCAGGAGATGCTGACTGCAGTGGCCGCACTCACTGGGCCAAAAGTGTTAGGTCCACGTTACCTCTCCCGGTACTTTCGGGGTTGCGGAAACGGTAAATCAAAATTTTTCTAAACTTTGTAACATGGACCGTAAAAGCCGGATCTTTGCTAAACTAAACTAGCATACTTGCTAAAGAGAGTTAGCTTCTATGAAGATGGTTATACCTAAACTTGAACTCCTTCTCTTCTTGTTGTTGTTCTTCTTTCTTGTTCTTTGTAGTAGCTTGAATGGTTCTCTTCTTGTCGCCTTCTTCCGTCGAAGATGGATCCACCTCGAAGGTTCGACCTTTGGGCTCTTCCTCGATCTTTGAGTGAACTAGGGTTTCCGGCTTGCTAAACCTTGAACCCTAGAGAGAGTAGAGAGTGTTTAGGGGTTGTTTTCTTTTCAAGGTGAAGGATTCTCAACACATGAGAAGGAATCACCTTGAGCTTGAGGAAGAAGAAGATGAAGAGAGGAGAGAGAATGGATATGAAAGAATGAGCTCTCTTTTTCTTTTTGCAACCATATCAAAAAGAAAAAGAATTATCTAAATGATAATAATTCAAAATGAGAATAGTTGATGGCAATTTGGAATGACCACTACCATGCTTCATTTAGTGAAAAGTAAGCATGAATCAAGGATGACTTTTTAAAGCATGATGGTGGTCAACATTCAACCATGGTCAACAAGTCAACCATGGTCAACAAGTCAATAAAATCAACCATAACATAATTCTCATTTAATTACTATTATTAATAGATAATTCATAAATCCATTAGGGTTTGGAAAAAGATAACTGTCAACTGTGCATACGCACCCGTTCCGAAACCCTAATGAAATACCTCATCCTCCGCCTCAAGCAACTGTGCATACACACCTGCATTCTCGTTCCGAGGAACAAGAATACCAAGATATAAAAGCAACCCCAAATATATATACCAGTATCTGGCTCAAACCAGAGCCTGCCAGTATAATCCGTCCGGACTCCAAACGTGCACAAGTGCTCGGATGAGAACGAACCCTGTCGCAAAACCATGCGACCTCTACTCTGTTTTGCCCAGAGGCGAATACCCTCTGTGTGGGACTCTAAAGACTCGACACTACGCTGGCAGTGGGTTTAACCACAGACCGCAAGCGGCACTAGCTGTGCATAACGGTCCCCAGGTAGATGTCGACAAGAAGGCTGACGAGGTGAAACCCCATCTGAACTCCTACTGAGTCTGAATGTGACATTCTCCGTACAGTCCGGTCTGTTCGTCTGATACATCGCATGGCGGGCCTAGGGGGGCGGTAAACGTCAGTCCCCTAATAGCGGTACAAGTCGTGTCGGAGTGAAGCCCAATACACCCTGAGATAACACTGGAACCTACCAGTACATCTCGCTTGCCCTGGCCAGGGACTACTTGTGTAATGGCTCTCCTAGACACAGCGCGATGTCAACCCCCAATACCGGGAGAGACGAATCCTGTCTAACCGTCACTGCCTCCAAGTGCTTCGGGACTGCTCCCAACTACTACCTGTTTGCACGACTCAGTAGAGCCATGGTAGGGTAGTAATCAAAGAACAGTGGGAACACACTCGAGGCGAAGTGACAGTGTCAAGTCAGCGGACTAAGCTGTACTCATGTCACCTGGGAACTGATAACTGACGATAGGTATAATACCAACCATCAGTTCCCGACGAGTCCTGTCCAGTGTACTCGTAACCCAACGAGCACCCGCATACTATCTCAAGTACGACGTACCGACGGCTGTGGGACAGACCGTCTCCCGAGCTGGGATGAGAAGCGCATACGCTAGTCTACTCTGGAGTATCGATGCCCTATCTCGGTACTCCCACGACTAGGGACGTGTATAAGGATGTGCTTGTAGATTACCCAGCCCCCACGAGTGTGATCGCCATCACAACGCCGGTAATCAAGCAAAGATCCTAAGGGCTCTACTAATGCGTATAGGTGATATAATAAATAAACACACATGTACACATTAAAGCAGAGGCAAACCAAGTAGCATACTACTATATTGAGCAAGATTGTCTGTACAACTGTGAATATCCCAAGCTTCCATCAAGTAATATACATACTAGTATGATACAGTAATGGCCTCTAGGGCATATACACTAACAATCTCCCACTTGCACTAAGGCCATGTACTGGCGTATCGAAGACCTATCATCTCGATCAGCCGCTCGAACTGAGTCTGGGGTAAAGCCTTCGTGAATGGGTCCGCAGTGTTGTCCTTTGTGTCTACTCTCCGTACCTCGATCTCCTGTCGATCAATGATCTCCCTGATCAGGTGATACCGCCTTAAGATGTGCCTGGATTTCTGATGGGACCTTGGTTCCTTCGCTAAAGCTATAGCCCCATTGTTATCGCAATACAAAGGTATTGGGTCAACAATGGACGGAACCACCTGAAGTTCACTAATGAACTTCTTAATCCAGACCGCCTCTTTTGCGGCATCGCTTGCAGCAATGTATTCAGCCTCCATCGTCGAGTCTGCGACGGTATCCTGCTTGGAACTCCTCCAACATACCGCCCCTCCGTTGAGGGTAAACACAAAACCCGAGACAGACTTGCTGTCATCTTTGTCACTCTGGAAGCTTGAATCGGTAAAGGACTCGACCCTGAGGTCTCCATTACCGTAAACCAGGAACATCTCCTTAGTCCTCCTCAGGTACTTAAGAATGTTCTTCACTGCTATCCAGTGGTCCTCCCCTGGGTCTGACTGATACCGGCTTACCGTGCTCAACGCGTAAGCTACATCTGGTCTTGTACATAGCATCGCATACATTATAGATCCTACCGCCGAAGCGTAGGGTATAGTGCTCATGCGAACCCTCTCCTCGTCAGTCTTAGGAGACATCTTCTTGGAGAGGGTAATTCCGTGCAATGCGGGTATGTTACCGCGCTTGGAACCCTCCATACTAAATCTCTTTAGTACGATCTCTATGTACCTGGACTGTGAAAGTCCCAATAGTTTCTTGGATCTATCTCTATAGATCTTGATCCCCAGAATGTACGAGGCATCACCCAGGTCCTTCATGGAGAACCTTTGTGACAAAAACAGCTTGACCGATTGTAGCATAGGAACATCATTTCCTATCAAAAGAATGTCGTCCACGTACAAGACTAGGAACACGACAGTTCGTCCTACAATCTTCTTATACACACAGGGTTCATCTTCGTTCTTGATGAAATCAAATTCCTTGATTGCCTCATCAAAACAGATGTTCCAGCTCCGCGATGCCTGCTTTAATCCATAAATGGATTTAAGCAACTTGCACACCTTTCCGCTGCTCCCACTGTCTACGAAACCTTCTGGTTGATCCATGTAAACGCACTCTTCCAAACAACCGTTTAGGAAAGCCGTTTTAACATCCATCTGCCAGATTTCATAGTCATGGAACGCAGCAATGGCAAGTAGGATCCGAATGGATTTGAGCATAGCCACCGGAGAAAAAGTTTCATCATAGTCCAAACCAGGTCTTTGACGAAAACCTTTTGCAACGAGTCTAGCTTTATAGGTTTCCACCTGCCCATCTACACCAAGTTTCCTTTTGTAGATCCATTTGCATCCAACGGGTTTTACCCCTGGTGGAGCAATATCCATGGTCCACACTTTATTGGCGTACATGGACTCCATTTCAGATTGCATTGCTTCCTGCCACTTATCAGAGTCCCTACTGATAATGGCCTGCCTGAAACTGGTAGGGTCATCTTCTTCCAAGATGCAATCCTCTCTATCCCCGTCAATGAGAAAACCGTAGTATCTCTCGGGCGGATGAGAAACCCTACCAGATCTGCGGAGTGGCTGAGGTTCGTCTGGGGTTATTGAATCCTGAGGTTCTGTCAAACTTTCAGTTTCAGTTTGTGGTCGCTGAATTTCTTCCAATTCTACCGTGCTCCCACTAATTTCTTTTGCAAGAAACTCCGTTTCCAAGAAAACGGCATGCTGAGCAACAAACACCTTCTGTTCCTCGGTGTGGTAGAATAGATATCCATAACCATTCTTTGGATATCCCACAAACTTACATAAAACTGATCGTGCCTCCAGTTTATCCGGTTTATGCTTTTTAACATAAGCCGGACAACCCCATATCTTAGATCTTTTAAGATATGGCCTCTTTCCATTCCATATCTCGAACGGAGTCTTAGGCACAGATTTAGACGGAACATCATTCAATAGGTATGCGGCTGTCAATAGTGCATGTCCCCAAAATGAAAGAGGCAACTCGGCATTACTCATCATGGAGCGAACCATATCCAGTAGGGTACGATTCCTCCGCTCCGAAACACCGTTGTGCTGTGGTGTATAAGGAGGAGTAAGCTGAGAGAGAATACCATTCTCTTTTAAGTAATCTAGGAATTCCGTGCTTAAGTACTCCCCTCCCCTGTCAGACCGGAGGATCTTGATACTTTTGCCTGTCTGGTTCTCTACTTCGTTTCTGAATTCCTTGAATTTCTCAAAAGCTTCAGATTTGTGTTTCATCAGATACACATATCCGAACCTAGAGAGATCGTCAGTGAATGTGATGAAGTACGAGAACCCACCCCTTGCATGTATAGACATCGGACCACATACATCACTATGTACGAGTCCCAAGAGCTCTGTTGCTCTTTCTCCATGTCCGGTGAACGGAGATTTGGTCATCTTTCCTTTCAGACAAGACTGACAAGTTCCATAAGATGAAAACTCGAACGCATTCAAGAGTCCATCTTTATGCAACTTACTCAGTCTTTTCTCTCCGATATGACCAAGTCTACAATGCCACAAGTAGGATTCATTCGTATCTGAATTCTTCCTCTTGCGTGTGTTTTGTATGTTGAGAACTGTATTCTGATTTAGAACGTAGATACCATTAAACAGTGTACCCTCTGCAACCAGTACCTTATCAAGGTAAATGTTCATGATATTCTTTTCAAGAACAAAGTTATATCCATCTTTATCGAGTAAAGAAACTGATATGATGTTGCAAACCATGGAGGGTACATAGTAGCAATCGTTCAAAATCATAGTCTTGCCATTTGGCAATACTAGGTGATATTCACCGACGGCTGCCGCATTAACTTGTGCTCCGTTCGCTACTCTGAGCGACATATCACCCGGTGCAACTTTCCTACTTTTTCTCAGTCCCTGCAATAAATTACAGATATGAGATCCTGATCCGGTATCAAGTACCCAGGAGGTAGGGCTGACCGTAAAACAGTTCTCAATTACAAGAACACCTGAAGTAGATGCAAAACCATGCTTCTTCTTCAACTGGGTATCCTGGAAATCCATACTTTCCTCCTTCCCATTCTCATACTCATGACTGTTGTCACAAGTTAGAGCTGAACCAACTTTCCCCATTCCCGAATAAGAATTCGGATCGGTCAAGCGATACATTTTATTATCTTGATTAGGGCGTGAAAAGGTTGCTGCCTGGAGAGAGAGAAAAGAAACACTCAGCGTATGCTCGTGCAAGATTAGATTGGTTTATTAATTTATCTAACCAGGGTGTCTCCCACTGTTTCCTCAAATCCTTCTTAAAACCTTTTAAAAGAAGAACTAGCCGGGTTTTAATTCACGTCACAATACTTGCTTAACCTTTCAGCCAGGCTAGTGTCGGTACTTCGAGGGAGGTTTTCCAACGCTTTCGCGAAGTTCCTTAATTAAAGAACCTCTTTTCCCTGTGGGCGTAACCCCGCTAACACCTTTCTAGACACCTACTAGGTTTATAGCATTGATCGTTAAGTGAAATAATCTCCCGAGAGTAAACCAACTCATCAGTGGGATCGGGATCCAACTGTCATTGTGTGATAACCTAGATGGAATCCACTCTAGTCACCACACTCCAGAAGGTATGCTAAATCTGCAAGTTTCAGTTCTTTTGAAACTCCCGATGTGGTTTTTGCCCCTAACTGTTCATGACCTTGACTAGGTCAACAAGCCACAAACTGTTAGACAAGTTCTACCCGTCATAATCCTGATTGCATTAGACCCACCCGTACGTGCCCTTGACTAGGTCAACAAGGCCGCACGACTGTCCTAACCAATCACATTTGCAATCCACAGAAAAATATTATTTAGCTACCGTTCACTACGCCTTGACTAGGTCAACAAACGCAGCACGAATACTGAATAATATTAATCCGAAACGACGGAGGGCTACGGCTGGGTTTTTGGCGAAAAACCCGTTAACGTAATGAACTTGATATCGTTGAAGGAACCTGATTGCACCCTTTTGAAAATCATAGTGGCGAAAACTTTTGCTAAAGAGGTCACTCCCTGCGAAGGGATCTCGGCTCTTTCCTCGTCGAGTGAGGTGCTGGGTATTCATAAGATGAATACCTCGATGCAAAACAAGAATAATCGACTATGGTGAAGTTATTACCCTGACGCAAACTTTTGTCCAAGGGGTCACTCCCGGTGAAGGGATCTCGGCCCTTGCCTCGTCGACTGAGGTGCTGGGTATTCATAACCGAATACCTCGATGCAAAACAAAAATGAGCGTCCTTGCAATAACAGCTTTTTGAAAAACTTGTTCCAACAACGTCTTATAGGTTTATTTTCTTGCATTAGTTCTTTTAATGCGTGATATTCTTGCATTAGTTCTTTTAATGCGTCCCATCATTTAATCCTACCATTGCAGAAAACAACCAAAATATGACGTACGCTTATGCCATTCGCATTCGCCACGGGGTCCCGTCATCACTCGTTAGGTTACTTAACTAACGACAGAGCGGGGGCTGGGCTAGCGCGGCTGTAAAACATAAGCAACGCCTAAATAGTAAAGCAATGATAGACATTACAGATCACAGATGAATACATTGGATATACTAGCAATCCGCAATCCTTTCGAGCCTGGAACGAAAAGCGGATAACACGGTCGCGGTGAATAGCCAAAACCCCACCCAAGACCCCTACGGGTGCGGCAAACCACCCGCCAAGTACCCGAAGCGAAGCAACCTCCCTCAATGCCATGAGTAGGCCACTCGGCACTTCGAGCTACCCGGTAGTTTGTGCACCCCTCCATGGGTCTATCCTAGGAGCAAAAACAGTAAAAAGAATTATACAATGACGGCTACAACCCCGACCCGGTTGTGCGGCCAAACAAAAATAATATTACATCAATTTACATTTACAATGAATGAAAGAAAAACAAAAGCTCATCTCACATCCAACCCGGCTATTCACCCGCGACAGTCCAACAGATTCATATACACATTCCAGCACATTACAGATCATGTATAACCCCGACTAATCGTCTTATAGCGATTAGCCGACGTTCAATACATGCAAACATCACAGATATAACCAACATAGCCAAAGTGTAGCGAAGTTCGAAAAAAATACGGAATTATAGGACCCCAAAAGTGAATTTCAGTTCTGGAAAATCTGGGCACATTAATATATCTGAAAAATCCCAAAATCCCACCAGAAGAACACTGCACGAAAAACGATGCAGCAAGGAAACCATACTGCGGCGCTTCCGCGGCACATCCCTACTTCGTGCCGCGGAAGCGCGGCGACTTAAATGAATGACGTCATCGTTTTTCTTCTGTGTTCAAACAAAACCCTGAGACGATTTTACAAGTATAAAGTTTTTCATTTAGAGCAGAAAAAATTTCAACAGAAACTTAGGGTTTTGTTTTTCCGGTTTTGCGATTTTTCGGTTTCGAACTTCCATACACTTCGCTACCAAGCTAGTTTAAGTTTAGTTAGGCTCTGATACCACTGTTAGGTCCACGTTACCTCTCCCGGTACTTTCGGGGTTGCGGAAACGGTAAATCAAAATTTTTCTAAACTTTGTAACATGGACCGTAAAAGCCGGATCTTTGCTAAACTAAACTAGCATACTTGCTAAAGAGAGTTAGCTGCTATGAAGATGGTTATACCTAAACTTGAACTCCTTCTCTTCTTGTTGTTGTTCTTCTTTCTTGTTCTTTGTAGTAGCTTGAATGGTTCTCTTCTTGTCGCCTTCTTCCGTCGAAGATGGATCCACCTCGAAGGTTCGACCTTTGGGCTCTTCCTCGATCTTTGAGTGAACTAGGGTTTCCGGCTTGCTAAACCTTGAACCCTAGAGAGAGTAGAGAGTGTTTAGGGGTTGTTTTCTTTTCAAGGTGAAGGATTCTCAACACATGAGAAGGAATCACCTTGAGCTTGAGGAAGAAGAAGATGAAGAGAGGAGAGAGAATGGATATGAAAGAATGAGCTCTCTTTTTCTTTTTGCAACCATATCAAAAAGAAAAAGAATTATCTAAATGATAATAATTCAAAATGAGAATAGTTGATGGCAATTTGGAATGACCACTACCATGCTTCATTTAGTGAAAAGTAAGCATGAATCAAGGATGACTTTTTAAAGCATGATGGTGGTCAACATTCAACCATGGTCAACAAGTCAACCATGGTCAACAAGTCAATAAAATCAACCATAACATAATTCTCATTTAATTACTATTATTAATAGATAATTCATAAATCCATTAGGGTTTGGAAAAAGATAACTGTCAACTGTGCATACGCACCCGTTCCGAAACCCTAATGAAATACCTCATCCTCCGCCTCAAGCAACTGTGCATACACACCTGCATTCTCATTCCGAGGAACAAGAATACCAAGATATAAAAGCAACCCCAAATATATATACCAGTATCTGGCTCAAACCAGAGCCTGCCAGTATAATCCGTCCGGACTCCAAACGTGCACAAGTGCGCGGATGAGAACGAACCCTGTCGCAAAACCATGCGACCTCTACTCTGTTTTGCCCAGAGGCGAATACCCTCTGTGTGGGACTCTAAAGACTCGACACTACGCTGGCAGTGGGTTTAACCACAGACCGCAAGCGGCACTAGCTGTGCATAACGGTCCCCAGGTAGATGTCGACAAGAAGGCTGACGAGGTGAAACCCCATCTGAACTCCTACTGAGTCTGAATGTGACATTCTCCGTACAGTCCGGTCTGTTCGTCTGATACATCGCATGGCGGGCCTAGGGGGGCGGTAAACGTCAGTCCCCTAATAGCGGTACAAGTCGTGTCGTAGTGAAGCCCAATACACCCTGAGATAACACTGGAACCTACCAGTACATCTCGCTTGCCCTGGCCAGGGACTACTTGTGTAATGGCTCTCCTAGACACAGCGCGATGTCAACCCCCAATACCGGGAGAGACGAATCCTGTCTAACCGTCACTGCCTCCAAGTGCTTCGGGACTGCTCCCAACTACTACCTGTTTGCACGACTCAGTAGAGCCATGGTAGGGTAGTAATCAAAGAACAGTGGGAACACACTCGAGGCGAAGTGACAGTGTCAAGTCAGCGGACTAAGCTGTACTCATGTCACCTGGGAACTGATAACTGACGATAGGTATAATACCAACCATCAGTTCCCGACGAGTCCTGTCCAGTGTACTCGTAACCCAACGAGCACCCGCATACTATCTCAAGTACGACGTACCGACGGCTGTGGGACAGACCGTCTCCCGAGCTGGGATGAGAAGCGCATACGCTAGTCTACTCTGGAGTATCGATGCCCTATCTCGGTACTCCCACGACTAGGGACGTGTATAAGGATGTGCTTGTAGATTACCCAGCCCCCACGAGTGTGATCGCCATCACAACGCCGGTAATCAAGCAAAGATCCTAAGGGCTCTACTAATGCGTATAGGTGATATAATAAATAAACACACATGTACACATTAAAGCAGAGGCAAACCAAGTAGCATACTACTATATTGAGCAAGATTGTCTGTACAACTGTGAATATCCCAAGCTTCCATCAAGTAATATACATACTAGTATGATACAGTAATGGCCTCTAGGGCATATACACTAACAAAAAGAAAATCCAGAGACCTCAGAGCAGCGCCGGGAACAAGAAACTGACACCGAGTTCCCTCGAAGAATGCTCGAGAGGAAAGAAAAAGAGGCTGCGGAACAGGCAGCCAATATAAAACGAATGGCTCTCTTATTCCAAGACATGGCTGGGATGATGTTACAGCCGGAACCTCCAGCTGAAGAGCCCCCGATCATCATTGAAGACGACAGAGGGGAGACTTTGAACCCTCCTCCGGCTCTTTCAGCAGCTAAAGAGGAAACCATCTCTAAGGCCGCTCTGGATGACTACATTGCTTATCAAATACGAGCCCACCGGGCGAATGAAGCGGCCGGCCAAATTGTTAAAACTGGGCGACCATATCCAGGCTGGTATGACCAAATAAGGTACCCGCCGGGATATACGGTCCCTAAATTTCATGTATATAAAGGGACGGGCAATCCCCACCAGCATGTCGCCCAGTTCAGGGCTCTGTGTGGCAACACTGGGGGTGACGATAAACTGCTACTTCGCCAGTTCATCGGCAGCTTGTCGGAGACGGCATTCGAGTGGTATTCTGAACTTCTAAACAACTCCGTCACGACTTTCATAGAGATGGAGCTGTTATTCACCTAGCGATTCGCGAGTGCTAGTGAACGCACCCCAATAACGGCATTGATCAATGCCAGGGTGAAGCCAGGTGAAACGTGGGTGCAATACGCAATACGATGGCGAAACTTATGGTCAAAATATGAGCAGCGCATCGAAGAAGCGCCGGTGGTGGGCATGTTCGGTCTAAAGAACGCCGGTGCCACCTATCAGAGGGCCATGACGAGGATTTTCGATGACCTCATACATGAAATCGTCGAATGCTATATCGACGACCTCGTAGTTAAAAGCAAATCATACGAGGAACATCTAGAGCATCTGAAGATCGTGTTCCAGCGCCTTCGAAAATAAAACTTGAAGATGAACCCTCTCAAATGCGTGTTCGGAGTTTCCTTAGGTAAGTTTCTGGGATCCATCGTCCGACACCGAGGCATCGAGATAGATCCGTCAAAGATCAAGGCGATCATGGAAATGCCTGTGCCAAGGACTCTCAAGCAACTGCGGTCTCTCCAAGGGAAGCTCGCGTATATCCGGCTATTTATAGCCAATCTTTCAAGCAAGTGCCACCCCTACAGTCACTTGATGAAAAAGGGAACCCCGTTCGTCTAGGATCACAAATGCCAAAGCGCACTGGACGAAATCAAGCAGTACCTGCAGAATCCGCCAATGCTGGCCGCTCCCGTTAAAGGAAAACCTCTCATCTTGTATACGACCGCCCTCGAAGGTTCTTTAGGCGCGCTGTGGGCACAAGAAAATGACCAAAGGAAAGAGAGAGCCCCCTATTACTTGAGTCGAGTTTTACTGGGGGCAGAAAACAATTTCTCCCCCATTGAAAATCACTGCCTAGCGTTGATCTTCGCAATAACGAAGCTCAGACACTACGCGTTAGCACATGAGGTCCATCTCATATCAAAGGTGGATCCTCTCAAATAATTGATGTCGAAGGACATATTAACAGGGCGGCTCACTAAATGGGCCCTACTCTTTATGGAGTTCTCTATAACTTATCGACCCCTCAAGGCAGTGAAAGCCAGGCCATCGCCGACTTCCTCGCTGAGCATCCGATACCCGCCGACTCTCCCTTGAACTGCGAATTGCCGGACGACCACACGTTTGACACGATCGACGAAGAGAGAAGAGATACTGATACCCTCTGGGAACTTTACTTCGATGGAGTATCTTCCATGAAAAAGCGCAAACAAAGCACCCCCATAATCAAATCAGGGGTAGGCCTCATCTTCGTGACTCCACAATGAGAGATAATGCGCTTTGCCTTCTCCTTAACAGAGCCGAGGACAAACAATGAAGTTGAGTATGAAGCTTTGATAGCAGGTCTCGAGATCGTCATCGAAATGGGAATTGAAAACCTTCTTATATACGGAGACTCCCAACTGGTCGTTAGTCAAGTAAACGGCGACTATCAAACGTGCAAGCCAGAGTTGGTGAAATACGGCGAGAAAGTGCAGCAACGGCTGATTCAAATCCCCTCCTACACCTTGGAAAGCATACCGCACGTGGAAAATAGCAAGGCGGATGCATTAGCCAAGCTCGTAAAAGAACTGGCTGACGAAAACCTCGATGACGTGAGGATCGTTGTACAAAGCCGTCGGGTTCTTGCACCGGCAGAAATATCTCCGGAGTCATCCGAAGAAAAGGGAGCGACCGAGCAAACGACCCTGCAAATAAAAGACCAGGAAAAGGCTATGGATTGGAAAGAAGTCTTTATAGACTACTTCAAATCCCGTCGAACACCCGAAGATGCATCCTCAAGGCATCAGCTCATGAAACGAGCTCTATCATTTTCCTTTGTTAATGATACCCTGTATAAAAGATCATTTGATTCTTTGTGGCTAAGATGCCTGGTACCTGAAGAGGCAAGGAGAGTCATCCAAGAAACCCACAATGGACTCTGCAGTTCTTACCAAGCCGGCCCGAAGATGAAGCTAAAGATCAAAAGGATGGGCTACTATTGGCCCACGATGATCCAAGACTGCCTCGAATACGCGAAGCAATGACACTCATGCCAGATTCACGGGGACTTTATCCACCAGCATCCGAATCCGCTACATCCGACAGTGGCTAGCTGGCCGTTCGAAATGTGGGGAACTGACATAATGGGCCCCATCGAACCAGCATCGTCCAGAGGACATCGATTCATTTTGGCGACAACTGATTACTTCTCCAAATGGGAATAAGCAGTACTGCTGGGGGAAATGAAGACGGAGAATATCCTCCATTTCTTCAAGACACACGTCATTTATCGGTTTGGAACTCCGCGATGGATCATCTCCGATAACGGGCCAGCCTACAGAAGCCACAAGATCAGCCGCTTCGCACAACAGCATAACATAGACTGGAGATACTCCTCAGTCTATAATCCCCGAGCTAATGGTCTAGCTGAGGCTTTCAACAAGACCTTGACGAAGATTGTGAAAAAGACGGTGTCTCGAAATAAGAAGGACCGGCATGAGAGACTGCATGAAGCTCTCTGGGCGTATCGAACCACGTTCAAAACGGCTACGAACACAACGCCGTACGCATTGGTATTCGGTACAGAAGCGGTACTCCCCCTCGAGATAGAGTTACCCTCTCTACGAGTGGCAGTTCACTATGAGCTAACGGACGAAGAAAATGCTCACCTTCGGCTTGAGGAGCTCGATGCCCTCGATGAAACCCGGATCATAGCGCAACAAAATCTGGAGGCTTATAAAGCAAAGATGACACGTTCATATGAGAGACTGACTACGCCGAGAGCATTCCGCCAAGGCGAACTCGTGCTAGTGGTCAAAAGACCTATGATCCCTAATCGCGCCAAACGGGGGAAATTTGAGCCAAACTATGAAGACCCGTATATCATAGACAAAGTTTACCAGAGTGGAGCCTACCTACTCATGGACATGCATGGTGAAAGACCTTTCCGGCCAATAAACGGTCGATCCCTAAAGAAATACTATGCCTGACAAGTCAAGGCTTAGGTCAACGATAGATGACGATGCCTATGTCCGCTCGCTATTTTCCTAAGCCCAAACTCTATGAGTAGTAGCTGACTTCCTTAACAATGGACCGAAACGTCCTTGAACTAACCATAGACTGAAACATCCTTAAACTAACCATGGACCGAAACATCCGTAAACTAACGACGGACCGAAACGTCCTTAAACTAACAATGGACCACTATGTCCTAAAACTAGCTGTTGACCGAGACGTCGATAAACTACTGTGGATTGCAGCATCCCAAGGCTGATACAAAAAAAAAGAATAAAAGAATAAAAACAAAGAAAAAGAAAACGGTATGTCCATAAGCAAAATGGGCACGGATGAAAACCCGAAAGGGCTCCGTGAGTAAAAACAGCAGGGCTACCGACGGGTTTTTGTGAAAACCCGAAAGGACGCAACCTTGTTAAAAGACACTTGCAGGGTCCTCTCGACCTTGTGAGGAAAAACCACCTTCGTGAGATCCTTACAACTCACAAGTGAGCAACATACTTAGGGATCCCCATGATTCCTAAGGAGAAATTACACTTGCGAGATCCTCACGACTCGTAAGGAGAACCCTCTTATTAGACCCTCACGGCTCATAAGATTCAAAAGTGTTAAGCTACAGGGATCTGAACCTGTTCTTAAGCGGCCACCACAACCTCCAATGCTGCCCTACAAGCGGCTCAATGCTGACCCTTGTATACTATCCACGGGCACGAATAAATATTTCCCTAACAAAGTCCCATCCATGACTAGGGATATGTCTACACGGTGAACAACCCTAGTAAGTCCTCTCGACTTAGAAGGAGAAAATACTCTTGTAAAATCCTTACGACTTATGAGAAGCCATACACTTAGGAGTCCTCACGATTCCTAAGGAGAAAACGCACCTACGAGATCCTCATGACTCGCAGGGAGAAATACCTTTATGAGACCCTTACGGCTCATAAAGTCAAAAGCCTTAGTCGACAGGATCTTAACCCCGTTTGCTAAGCCACCTTTGTTCGACATCGACAGAGACAAATGATGATTCGCTCCTGGCAATATCCCAGTTGTAGCGGTGCTGATACCAAAATCGGTGTCTAATTCCAAACTTGCAGCGAGAAGCCAGCGAACCACACATGCATACGAAATAGCCGAAATGATGGGGCAACTTGCAAACAAAATCAGCAAGTAAAAATATATGCATGCAAAATAGCCCAAATGATTGGGCAACTCACAATAAAAAGCAGCGAGTAAAAATAAAACAAATAGCCGAAATGATTGGGCACCGCGAAAAATAGCCGAAATGATTGGGCAATCGCGACCTTCGCGATATGAAAGCTGAAATGATAGAGCATCGCGGAAAGAAATAAAAAAATAAATGAATGAAAATGAAATGAAATTTATGCCCTACAGGTGATATCACATCAATCCCTGTATACAATCCAGGGGCGCAAACAAAGGAGGAATCACACCTTCCCTCTCCAGGCTCCATCAGAAGAAGAAGCCAAATCTCAATGGTTCACAGACAGCCTGGAGATCATCTCAATATCCGTCTCATTTCAACAGACACAACATCAACAAATCGAAGCTGCGGCAAAATTCCCAGTTCCATGACTCGACGATGCACAAACAACCGAGAGTCAATAATTCCTGGTTATGTGGAACGCAGCTTATATCAATCCTGACCCCGTGGGAAACGTCCAGAGCGGATCCTGGTCCTCGCAGAACATAGCTATATCCCCGTGGGAAGCATCCAGAGTGGAGCCTGGTCCTCGCAGAACACGGCTATGACCCCGTGGGATGCATCCAGAGCAAAATTCCTAGTCACGTAGAACGCGGCTTATGTCAATCCTGACCCCGTGGGAAACGTCTAGAGCGGATCCTGGTCCTCGCAGAACACGGCTATGACCCCGTAGGAAGCATCCAGAGCGGAGCCTGGTCCTCGCAGAATACGGCTATGACCCTGTGGGAAGCATCCAGAGCAAATTCCTGGTCACATAGAACGTGGCTTATGTTAATCCTGACCCCGTGGGAAACGTCCAGAGCGGATCCTGGTCATCGCAGAACATGGCTATGACCCCGTGGGAAGCATCCAGAGCGGAGCCTAGTCTTCGCAGAACATGGCTATGACCCCGTGGGAAGCATCTAGAGAAAAATTCCTGGTCACGTGGAACACGGCTTATGTCAATCCTGACCCCGTGGGAAACGTCTAGAGCGGATCATGGTCCTCGCAGAACACGGCTATGACCCCGTGGGAAGCATCTAGAGTGGAGCCTGGTCCTCGCAGAACATGACTATGACCCCGTGGGAAGCATCCAGAGAAAAATTCCTGGTCACGTGGAACGCGGCTTATGTCAATCCTGACCCCGTGGGAAACGTCCAGAGCGGATCCTGGTCCTCGCAGAACACGGCTATGACCCCGTGGAAAGCATCCAGAGCGGAGCCTGGTCCTCGCAGAACACGGCTATGACCCCATGGGAAGCATCCAGAGCGGAGCCTGGTCCTCGCAGAACACGGCTATGACCCCATGGGAAGCATCCAGAGTTCCTTGTCACGTGGAACGCGGCTTATGTCAGTCCTGACCCCGTGGGAAACGTCCAGAGCGGATCCTGGTCCTCACAGAACACGGCTATGACCCCGTGGGAAGCATCCAGAGCGGAGCCTGGTCCTCGCAGAACACGGCTATGACCCCGTGGGAAGCATCCAGAGCAAATTTCTGGTCACGTGGAATGCGGCTTATGTCAATCATGACCCCGTGGGAAACGTCCAGAGCGGAGCCTGGTCCTCGCAGAACACGGCTATGACCCCGTGGGAAGCATCCAGAGCAAATTCCTAGTCCCGTGGAACATGGTTAAAGTCAATCTTGACCCGTGGGAAACGCCCAGAGCAACTCCTAACTCCGTGAAATGCGGATAATGGCAACATCTTCAATCACTTACAGGTCCTCTCGACCCGTAGGGAAGAAAACTCTCTTGTAAGATCCTTACGACTTACAAGAGAAAACGCACTTAGGAATCCTCATGATTCCTAAGGAGAAAATACACTTACGGGATCCTCTCGACTCGTAGGGAGAAAAGTCTTCATGAGACCCTCACGGCTCATGAAGTTGAAAAGTCTTAGGCAGCAAATCTGAATCTGCTTTCTAAGCCATCACTACCTCTCGAAGAAGTCAAAACAGGATGCTCACTCTATCATCTGCAGGCTATGCTTACTAAAGTGACATGCTGATAACAAAGGAAAGAAGAAACCAAAGAGATGACACAAGACATTGCAAAAGAAATGTATCTTTTATTCATGAATTCAATTGGGTACAAAATACATCTTATGAAAGAATAAAAAAAATGGATACATTTTATTCAAAATTACAAATGGTACAAAAACAATTATTGAGAGGGAAGCGCTTTCAATAGTCCAATCGGCCGCTCGCGCACTTCCCTCAGCCCCTTTTCTTGGTCAGCTGTCACAGCCAACTCTGCTTCGACTTGGGCTCGTTGCTGCAAGTAGGATGAAAGTTGCTCTTTGACGGCCCGCTGAGCTGCCCCACAATTTTGTGCATCCTACTCGACGATGTCGAGCTTCTGCCTCAATGTTAGCCCATCAGAGATGCATCACGGAAGGCCTTTAAAGATAGCTTTCAACTGTGCAGCATTTACATCAACCTGAGCGTGCAGCCGGGCAGACTCGCTTGAAGTCTCTTCGCACTCCTTACGTTTTAAGGCCGCCTTATGTTCAAGATGACAGAAGTAGGGAGTGCTCTGCTCGACCCATGCAGCCCGCTGGATGTTTACAGCCAGGACCTCGGGAGCAGAACGTCCGACCTCGAGCTCATGCAGACAAGCCTCAATTTTCCTACAGTGATTGACCTAAGACTCAACGACGCCCTCACTATAAAAGTTCACGAGAGTCGCCAGCATAGGATTAACCTCCGCAGCAAAATCCGCAGCGAATGTGGGAGTCTCCACGTCAAGCTCTTCGATGTAGTCGCTCAACATGCGTAGACTATTCACAGCCCTTTTGGAAGATGAATGTCGAGAAAAGGGGCCTGCGGGCATTATGATTTGAGACTCAAACGGAGCTGAAGTCGATATCACCACTGCAAAACAAATCACAGTCAAATGACAGTTCAAGAAATAAAAGAGGTTCATGAACAATGGAGTTTACTATACCGGCTGCAGCAGGTGGCGCGGCCGGGAATACCAGTGGCGCAACTGTTCTTTCGTCTCCTCCTTCGATCTGTAGTGCTGCAATCAAAACAAAGAAGAATTAAAAATGATTTGGCTGCCCGTAAAAGAAGAGACATTAGCTGAAAGCTGTACTCACCAGCGCCACTAGATGAGGCAATCTCTGACTGAAAGGAGAAGTGTGGCTGTAGCACCTGATACAGGTGATCAAAAAGGACTCCTGTAAGGATATAGTAATACAATGTCAGTACATAAAATATAATGCCTGCAATGAAACTGATGGGTCATAAATCCGCACCTTCCAGCATTTGTGATGGTACGATAGAAGGTAGAGGAGCGGTCACCATTAAGGCAGTAATTGGAGATGCTTCCTCGGGTGGCACAACCCCAACGCTCATCACACCTGCATTAGAAATAAGAGAAACGTTGTCAAAAAGAGATTAAAAGGGATTCCAGAATAAAGGGGAATGTAATGACCCAAAGTCTACCTGGTGAGTCGCCGGTCGAGACCGCGACAAGGGCGTCACTGGAGGCAACAAATGCTTCACCCTCCTCCATCGGAATGGTCTCACCACCCGTACCCTCATCCCCCGATTCCATAAGAATCGTCGTAACACTCGCCGCGCCCGGCAACGGTAAGGAGCCGCAAAGGGAAAGAGCAACAATTGGAGCGGTGCCCGACTCTTGAGAAAGAGTGGCTACCTCGGGCTCGGCAACTATAGCCATCTCACCCACCGCTATCTCAGGCTCGGCGATTGTAGCCATCTCACCTACCGCTACCTCAGGCTCGGTGGTTGCCGCCACTTCTTCGGCAAGACTCGGCCCTGCAAGATAGGATATATGAGAACCTAAAAGTTAAAACTTTGACAGAAGAACCCAATGTCACGTTACCTGGAGTCGATTTTCCGATTGCTTCACGAGCGGCACGTGCTACCTGTCTGTAGGCAGTGGACAAGGCAGCCGGAGCATCCTCTGAAGGAGTAGGGGCAGGGGTAGTGGTGCTCGAACCTGCACCCACGGCCAAGGCGACACTACGCTCCCTTGCCGCGCGCATTCTACGCTTCCTTTCCACTCGGGCCGTGAGAGCGGATCTTCTAGAAGCCTCCATCAATAGGACGTCATCGTTCGCGCCAAGGGTTACCTCTAAAGCCGTTATGGCATCCGTCATCGGTTGTTTGAGTAAGGCCTCTTTCGGCAGTGCTGAGGAGGCCGGGACTTCAATGGCTGGCCCTGGAAGCATCTTCGCATCACCTTGCAGGATTGGCATTATAGTCCCTGCGATAAGATAAGGAGGGGGTTAGATTGTCCATAAGAAAAGAGAATGAAGACGCGGTGAGCCGAAATATACCAATGCCCAGCGAAGCGCGAATCCTCTCCTCCTCCTCAAAGGTCCTAAGGGAAGCCGCGAGAGCCTCTTCAGTGGAAATGCCTGTTAAAAAAGGAAAAGTATCAGTCAAAACATGATAATAAAGATATAATGCAATGACAAAAAGTACGGCTTATATTTACTTGATTGCGCGAGGATGGCCAGTCCCGCTTTGTGGCTTGCTGATCGCACAGAACCTGCAATAGCAGCCTCGAGGTCAGTATCGTCCGGCGCTACGAATAGACCCTCGTTGGTCCTATATTCGCCTAAGCCCTCACTATAAGGAGCATGAGGCTCCTGACCAAATACCACGTCGGCAGAGAGGATCGACTTCTTCTTCCTCTTCTGCGAGCGAGCTCTGGTCGTCCCAAGCATAAGTTTACGTTTAGCGGGCACCTTGGGGCGATGAGTCCCGATATCTGAACCCATGCCAGAATCGCGGAAGCTGCAGTCACCTTTTCTACAGGAGGCCGGGGTATCGGTAGCTCAGGCCTGTCGTGCGGGACTTCGATCACGGCAGCTTCTCTTAGCGGAGGGGAGACAATGGTCCGTCGCTTCAAAAGGACGTTTCAATCGCCAGCAGGGGGCACCTTTGCGATCGAGCAGCAGTCGCTTCTCTTCCCTGATAACGACGCCCATTGAATGTTGGTACCAGGCCACGTGTACATTAAGGGCCTTAAGGACACAGCTCGGTTCGCTGATAAAGAAGCTGGACCCTGTGTTCAAGCGCATGAAATGATGCAGTGCGCTCCACATTCCCTCTTCGGTAGCAGCAAGTTCTGCTAGGAAAGCCTCAAGTGGGACGCCCTGATTGTAACTCAGCTGTTGGGCAAAATGATGCGGGTTGTATCTCATGAATAACGCCGCATCATTTTGCCTGAATACGAGAAAGCCCGGCCTGATGGAGTACAAATGAAGAATCTCCCGGGCTTTCAATACAGAGGCCCCATCTTTAAAGATGTCTTGCAATGGCAGCACCGCTTTTGAAGTTTCCTGGCCGATGGTCAAGATTTTGTCTGTGAAAGACATACCATCTCCAACCGTGCGCGAACGAAGGAGCAAGCCCCTAGCTTCCTGCGGTGATGGACTCACGATGGAGGCGTCAACCAGCCGCATTATCCGAGGAAACTTGCATCTGTCATAAAAAGAAGGTCTTTTGTGGATGCCAAAGACCCCAAGCACGTGTAGCTCCATCCATGAAGTGAAGTAATGTATTGGGAAGTTGGCAGGATGCACCCCTGGTTCAGTGGTATCAGCTGCTAAGCTGAGGCCGTGATATAGGTAAGCTAACCCGGCGATCCCGATGGCCACTTGTATTCCGGAAACCATGCAATGCGAGGGGTAGAAGACAGAAAGCCTCATGTAACGAGGATGCATAGGAAGCGCGAACCAGCTTAACCATAAACTGAGAAACCCGAGAAAGAATGCTTTCTCATCAATGCCCGGAGCGGCGATTTCTGACAGGGGGACGATCGCGACGTCAGGAAGAAAGAAACCCTTTTGATCGGCTTCCAGTATTGGCCGACGGTCCAAGCCAAAGCCGAAAGGATCATCAAGTTTAGCAAACTTTTCGCCTTGCCGCGACAAAATTTCTGGGCGAAGAAAACGGGAAATGAAGTCCGCAAAGCTGACCCCCCGGCCTCCGGATTCAAGAAAGAGGCTCTCATACATGTTCAACACTTTTATCAGACTTAGGAACTGGTGCTGAATGGCATTCTCTGGGGTAAGACCCATCACCACTGATTTGTTTGCAAAAACATATTCATCCGGAGGAAGCAGCTCCTCGTAGTGCTCCCCCCTAACTGGTAAACCAGAAACCTCGGTAAATTCTTCCAAGGAAATGGAGACCTCTCTATCCAATAGGAGGAAGGTATGGGTCGGGATGTTCCACTGCTCCAAAAACACCTTGATCCACCATGTGGGAGGTGCGGAATACTGGAACAAGGAAGCGTAGACCGCAGGGTATAAGCCAAGCTTCAGCAGCTGCAATTTCTTTGCCGATAAGATATATCGGGCCCACTGAAAGTATCCGGCCGGATGATGGGGAGTTAGCCCAATGTTGTAAGGCTGTCTCCGAGGGCGCGACTCGCCTTGACATATGCGCTGCCCTAGGTGTCCAAAGCCACCGACGGCTGCACGGGTACTGCGGCAATAGAAGGCCGAATGAGACCTTTTGAAGTCCAATTTACCTCCTCTATAGTATAATTGATCGGGGGTGCGTCGGCGTAAGGGATCGCAAAGATAGGCTCCGAAGGCGTCGCACAAGAAAAGCTCCGGCGGCCTCTGATAATTTGATCATACCATCTACCCCATAAGTGAAGATTCTTGTATTCCGAGTCGTGGTCTCTGATCAGCGCAAGAACCACTCGGTCTACAGGCGCCTCGGGAAATAAGCCTTCTGAGCGGACGAACGGAAAAAAAGTGTCGAAAGAAATGTCGCCTGAGCGAAAAGGGACAAAAGTCAACTGTCAGTGCTATAATTTAATTTAAATTCTGACACTTGGTACTTTAGAATTTGTACCACACTGCAATGCAGTGGAAAGGGGTGACCAAAGGAGGACCCATAAAATCTAGATGACAATTCATCAGTTAATAAAACAGCCTCATCATTTGATGAGACTGTTAATTAAATGAGGAGATCCTCAAGAAAATTCTCATTAAATGAGAGATCCCTCAGGAAGAGGAGTAAATCTTCCTTTGAGAGCAATGCTCTGTGACAGAGTGATACTTGTCAAACTCTGATCATGAAGGAATAAAAATTCCTCAAGAGCCTTGCTCTGGAAAAAAATGATGATGAAATAATCCATCAGAAAAAAATTGAAATCAATTTTTATGAATTAAAAATTCTGGGATCTTCAAGATCCATGAACAAACTCTTAAGAGTTCTTCATAAGAGATTAAAAATCTACATGTTATCAAAAAAGCAAAACTCTGTTCATGCGCTAAGAAACCCCAAGAAAAGATCTCTTTAGATCTATGGGTTCAAGAGAGCAAAGCTCTGTTGATGAAACCCTAAAAGAGTTTTCTTTAGATCAAAGATCTATGAAGAGCAAGGCTCTGTTAATGGGTAAAACCCTAGAACTTTCAAAAGATTTATCTTTACCTAAGTTTGGGCAAAATTTTGACTCTTAAAATTTCTTAAGATGAAGAGCTATGCTCTGAATGAAAATTCTCAAAAGAAAGAAGATGAACAGAATCATCTAAATGACCAAAGGTCCTATTTATAGGCATTGAAATGCCTTTTCAACTTCTGAGTTGATCCAAGGGCGCAGATGCTGCCACTGCTACACTCACGTGTGGGCCACGTGAGCGCAACGGTGGGGTGGCATTTCTTCCCCCAATCAGAGCAAAACTCTGTTTGAAATTCAAATTTCAAAAAATGAAGCAACGCTTCAGATGCAGCGCCAAGTGCGCTGCGCCCTAGACAGCGCACTATGTGTGCGCTAGCGTTAGGCGCGCTGCGCTCTAAGCAGCGTGCCACGTGTCAAACACGGGTGCGCTAGCGCAGGGTGCGCTGTGCTCCGAGCGGCGCACCACATATAAGACACAGGTGCGCTAGCGCTAAGAGCGCTGCACTCTAAGCAGCGCACCACGTGCAAAGCACGGGTGCGCTAGCGCTGGAATTAAAAAAACTCCCCACGGTTAGATCAAAAGATTTAATAATAATGATAAATCATTAATGAATCAGAATTAAATTCTGTTATGGAAAGATTTTCCAATCTTGTTAAAAACAAGAAGATTACCTTCTGTAAAACAGAAGCCCTAGGATTAAAGATCCAATGGTGGGAAACATCCCCAAATCAATCAGAGAAAGATCTCTTTAACTGATTCAACAAATCAGCTTGCCCTATATAAAGGCCCCAAGACTTCAAGTCTTATACAGAGAAACCTCCCCATAAACTTTGAGAAACTCAAAGATAAAGAGCAAGCTCTTGCAAGAAGATTTTTCTTCAAGGTAAAGATGAAGGATGATGAATACAGAGATGAAATCATCTCATAGAAAGAAGAATTCATTTCTTTAAAAAGATCATAGATCTACAAGACAAAAAGTCTTTCACAAAAGAGATCAAAAGACCTCATCATAAAATAAAAGAAGAACATAATTCTTCTTACACATCATAGATCTATAAAGGAAAAGCCTTTCATCAAAATAAGAGATTGGAAATATCTCCTGCAAAATAAGAACTGTTGTTCTCAGATCTTGAGACAAAGTCTCTTTTAAAATAACATAAATTTGTTCCCAGATCAAAAAATTGATCAGATAGGCTTTGCACTCTTGAAATGCGCCTTGCGCTCTTGAACTGCGCTTCTGCGCTCTCTGGACCGGCGCTCAGTGCCAAATATGCCACGTGTCAACCACGTATGCGCCAATTAACAACTTGCTCTTTGCGCTTCTGAAATAGCGCACTGTGCTCATGGGCTGGCGCTCAGCGCTCAGTGCACCACGTGTCACTCACGTGTGCGCCACTAAATTGAAAGCGCAATGCGCTCATGGATTAGCGCTCAGCGCTCACAAACTGGCATCATTCGCTCATCATCTAGCGCCTAGCGCTAAGTGCGACGCGTGTCCCTTACATGTGCGCTACTTGGCAGAAGCGCACTGCGCTCTTTGATTGGCGGAAAGCGCCTGGCGCGCCACGTGTTGCACTGAAAGAACATAAATTGTTCTATAATAAGCCAGATCTCTGATGAATGCTCTGCATTCAATACAAGACAAGACAAAAAATTTTGTCAAGATATAATACTCAGCATTATTAAAAGGGCCAAGCCCAAATAAAGGCTCAACAGCCCAGGATAAAATTTTTAAACATTTATTGGACTAAACCCAAGATTGGCCATAAGTCCTCAACTCATATTAATTGAGCCCATCCGCTCATAAATATTTTAACAGATCTTAGCCCCAAATTGGACTACAGATCTTTCTACCAACTCACACCGGTTCGAGGGTACATCTCTTTACTCCTCTGATATTTGTCGTTGTAATCCTTCAACGTCTTCAGAGAGGTGGCGGGTCCCGACAACCAAACATTCTACGGACTGTGGGGTCCTTAAGCCCATGGACTATGATGTCCTTAACCATGACTGTGAGGTCTTTAAACTCACGAACTATGATGTCCTTAACCTTGACTGTGAGGCCTTTAAACTCACGGTCTATGATGTCCTTAACCTGGACTGTGAGGTCTTTAAACTCATGGACCGTGATGTCCTTACACTAACGATGGACCGCAATGTCCTTAAACTAATTGACCGCAATGTCCCTAAACTAAACAATAGAGCCCAATCGCTCTTTTGTCGGATCTAAATGATCCTGTTAAGTTGATCTTAGTCTAAAAATTAGACTAACGTATCTGTAACATACGTTTAAGTTGATCTTAGTCCCAAATGAGACTAACGTATCTTTAAACCCAACCCCCAAACCCAAATCTAAGAAGATACGGATTTGGACTAATCCACGCCTGTTTCCTGATTTAAAATCAGGAAAGCTTCTGGGAAAAGCTTCAGAAGAGGGTCACGTGCTTACACGTGACTAGCGGTCACGTGTTGGCACGTGACACCTAAGCACATCATCAAGGCAAGTTCAGTTTCCTGACTACGTTGAAGAAAAGGGGCTTCAGAAAGAGTCACGTGCTCCCACGTGACCAGGGTCATGTGGCGACACGTGACATTTAAATGCAAGCGTCAAAGGCACACCGGTTCCCTGATCAAGTCAAGGAAAAGGCTTCAGAAGAGGTCACGTGTTGGCACGTGACGTTCAAAGCAGCAGACTCGTTCTCCAGTTGAACCAAGGAAAGAGGCTCCAGACAAGGGTCACGTGCTCACACGTGACCAGGGGTCACGTGACGGTTAAGCAGCAATCAGAAGACAGAGCGCAAAAGAAAGAGGAAGGCTCGTTCCAAGGGGGTCACGTGCCCACACGTGACCATGGGTCACGTGGTCACACGTGACCGGCTTTCAAAGCCCATTTTGTTAACAGAATTAAATTCTGAAGGAGAATCAAATCTTTCCAAAGGAAAGCGATTATCTGGAACCAATCGAATTAAAGATTCAGAGGTGATGAAATATCATCTATCTATGGAAAAATCTCGAGTTTGGAAAGATTTCCCCTTTAAATCTAACCGAAACAACAAAGGAGAATCCCGGGACTTGAAATCCAATGGTGAATAAAATTCACCTAATAATCTAAAGGTCCAAAACGAATGGTGGATGCAAATCAAGTCTCTCAATGAAGATTCGTAAAAAACTAATTGACTCGGCTGCCTCTCCTATAAATAGGAGCCAAGAGACACAGAGAATATATATACAGAGACAGGGAGAGAAAAAGAAAAAGAAGAGAGCTTCGATACTTGGAGAAACTTGGATCTTCTGCAAAAACCCTAGGTAAGAAAGGGAAAAGCTCCGTGAAAGAAAAAAGAGAATTTAATTCTCAACAGAGTTTAACTCTGATACATAAAACAGAAGAACATATTTCTTCTCTCTTTGATAGAGGATCTGCAAAGTGCACATCTCCCCCTGAGGTTGAGAATTTAATTCTCAATGGGCTGAGATCCTGCCATGCAGATCCAAAACATAGAGAGGGAATGCAAGCACGAGAATTTAATTCTCACAGAACTATAGGAATTTAATTCCTTTAAAATAAAATTAGGGCTTGACCCTGTATCATGGGAATTTAATTCCTTCAGAATAAAAAGAGACAGGGTTTAACCCTAATTAAGAACCTAGTTCTGTTGGAACAGCGGGGATTTAATTCCCTTGATCATAACTTAAAATAAAGTGGGAATTTAATTCCTTAAAAGCTTTTATTAGGGTTTAACCCTATTTGGTTCTTCACATATATGAAGAATTTAATTCCTACAGAAAATTCAGAGTCCAACTCTATTCAGAATATAAACCTTCAAAAGGAAGTAGGAATTTAATTCCTCTGAAATTACTGTCAGGGTTTAACCCTACGAGGAACTTAATTCCTGAGAAAAGGTTAACAGATCCTCTAAATAACATACATAGAGGCAGGGTCACGTGTCACCACGTGACCCCCCCAAGAGATCTACAGAAAGCCCCTTTGAGGCAGCACCCCACGTGACCCACGTGACCCTTGACAGAAGCTTTAATACACAGGCATTTGAATGCCCATCACGTGATGGCACGTGATGCTCTGAAAGACGCGATAATCTCAGCAGAATAAATGAAGGGAGGGCGCTCTCACGTGCTGCCACGTGACCCCTCCTGCCTTAGTGTTTAACACTAAATTGAAACTCTCGAACCCAGTGTTAAAACACTGTTGGGCGTTAGTGTTCAACACTAATTAAAAAGCTTTATTTGCAGTGTTCAACACTGATCTGTTTTAGTGTTTAACACTAATCTGAAAAGCCTTGTTACTGGTGTTTAACACCGATTATCTTTTAGTGTTAAACACTAACTTGTCAACCTCATTCCCAGTGTTCAACACTGATTGCTCTGTAGTGTTTAACACTAGGCTTTGGCCCAATTGGCTAAATGGATGGAGGCAAAGCCTCTCCTGATTGGACTTAGCCCAAGATGGCCATAAGTCCTCAATTTGTGATTAACTGGGCCAATGGACTCATAACATAATTAATTTGTCTTGATCCCAAATTGGGCCAAGGACTATTTAATCCACTCCGGTTCTAGGGTACATCTCTTCACTCCTTTGATACTTGGCATTGTAATCCCTCAATGTCTTCAAAGAGGTGACGGGTCCCGACGACCACACATTGATACGGACTGTGGGGTCCTTAAACCCGTGTTTAATGCAAAATTCCTGGTTACGTGGAACGCGGATAATGTCACTCTTTGACCCCGTGGAAAACGTCCAGAGCGGAGCCTGGTCCTCGCAGAGCACGGCAGTGAACCCGTGTGAAGCATCCAGAGCACATACCGGACTGTGGGGTCCTTAAACCCATGGACTACGACGTCCTTAACCTTGACCGAAATGTCTTAAAACTAACAATGGACTGTGGGGTCCTTAAACCCATGGACTACGACGTCCTTAACCTTGACCGAGATGTCTTAAAACTAACAATGGACCGCAATGTCCTTAAACTACCCATGGACCGCAACGTCCTTAAACTATCCATGGACCGCAATGTCCTTAAACTAGAACAATAGAGCCAATTGCTCTTTTGTCGGATCTAAACGGTCCCGTTTAAGTTGATCTTAGCCCCAAAGATGGCTAACGCATCCTTAAACCTTCAAACAGAGTGGACTATAAATCCCCCCAATTAACTCTGGCTCGAGGGTACATCTCTGAACTCCTCTGACACCTGTCGTTGTAATCCTTCAACGTCGTCGGAGAGGTGACGGGTCCTGACGGCCATACATTTAATGGACCACTAGGTCCCTAAACTGGAACAATGGAGCCCAAACGCTCCTTTGTCGGATCTAAACGATCCCGTTAAGTTGATCTTAGTCTCAAAGTGAGACTAACGTATCCTTAACAAACGTTTGAGTTGATCTTAGCCTCACGTATGGCTGACGTATCCTCAAACCAAACCCCCCCAAACCCAAATCTAAGATAATACGGATTTGGACTAGTCCACGCCCTACGGGCGACGACATAACTCGGTCTCCGTAAACAATCCACGGGCAACAAAATACAAAACAAACACCCACGACACGAAGTGACCATCTGGAGAAGGAGAAAGTTGTTACCGCAACGCGGTAGCGTAATTAACTGCAGGGGCTTGCGCCTGCAGGGAAGAGCGTCCCCACAATCAAAAACCCCTCAAACGAGGGGGAATCTGACGAAGTCTGCTACATCGGACGCATCCGTCTAAACCTTCGATACATGGTGCCATAAATCAACTTGGCATCTTCGGAGAGGTGGACGGATAGCACCAATTAGCATCTGCCCCGAATCTCAGCGCCAAGACATCGCAATCCTGTGCGCCGCTATTCGGAGGGGAACAGATTCTGGCATGCCCGGTGGGACCTTTTCCTCTTTCCACTCCACACTTCGTGTGTCGTGACTCGCGAACCAATCGCGGTTCGCTAATGGTTGCCCTTGGGTTTCAAGATACTAAGAATTGGCGTCTCGCTTATTGCAGAAAGCAAAGGATCGATGGTTTCTACTCCCGTGAAATTCTCCAACTGCTCAGACTGCAATTGCAACCAACGCTCTGCCTCGCCAGGAGGTATAGCCTACGGACCCCAAGCTGCTTCGCTATTCACAATGCCCGTGGAACAGGTCACTCGCGCCACCACAGAATTGTTCTTCGGGACCATGCTCCCGCCAACAAACTTCACCGCTCCGGTGCTGACAACGGAAGCTCTCAAGAAGTCGGTCTTTGATCGTCTCACCCCTGTCGCGGCTCCTCTCAACGAGTCGCCCAACGTCAACGCCTCGGTCTTCTCTAGATTGGGCCAGAAATCCTGCAAACCCATCACGGGGCCTACAATCTCAGAGAAGGCTGCTTCTAAGAAAGTGGCTGCTCCTGCTCCCGAAATCGTCAAGGCGGCTTCTCTGGCCAAAAGGTCGGTCTTTACAAGATTGACGGCTCCAGCTCCCGCTCCTGCTGCCCAAAGGACGTCGGTCTTTGACAGGCTAACACCAACAGCGACCCCCTACCTACACAGGGGGCAAGACGAAACCATTCTTACCGCTGACCCTACGCCGTCCGCTCGACATGCTCGACGTCGCCATTGGCGCCGAGTAAGGAAGGCTGGGGGCAACTCCCCCTCCGGGTTGACTCCATCGGCCCCGGTGGCAGAAGTGAATGCTGATGTTCCAACTGGGAACAGCTTCGAAATGCTAAATAAGGTGCGAAGGAATTCTGCTACTGCAGTGCTGAAGAGGTCTCCTCCCCCATTAAAAAAGGTTGTGGAAATAAAACCCGAACAGCCCCGATCTCCTCAACGGCTGTCTTCCAAAATCTATAAGGTTTGGCGGCAGGCCCGAGACTCGATCATCGATCCAAACTTCTCCCGCCAGCACAAGAAGCTGAAAATCCAACCGGAAGCTGGTCACCAGGCTAAACCCCAAAAGGCTGTTGATCAACTGACTCATAAAAGGAGGAGGCCAGAGAAGACCCCACAGCATGCAACGACGGCTAAAAGCACTGAGCCCAGACGCCCTAAGTCTGGGGGCATGGTGGTGCACACTGTTTACATGGCCTCTGGAAAAGAGGAAAGCCGCACTTCTACGGGCCACCGACCGCTAACCCGATCCGTGACGAAGGCCCAGGAGCAGCAACAAAAGCTTCAAGAAATGATGAATGCTATGGCCGCGCTCACCGGGCCAAAAGAAGACCCAGAAACGTCCTCAGACGCACGCCGAGAGGAAGAAACCGACGCTGAATTCCTTCGCCGGACACTGGAGAAAAAGGACAAAGAGGCTGCTGAACAAGCGGCCAACATACAACGGATGGGCCTTCTCTTCCAAGATATGATAGGAATGATGATCCAGCAGGACTTACCCGCCGAGGATCCCCCAATCGTTCTTGAAGACGACCGAGGAGAAATGTCAAATCCACCACCAGCCCTTTCAACGGCCAAGGAGGAGGCAATCTCTAAGGCTGACTTGGCTGACTACATAGCCCAGCAAATCCGGGTTCATCACGCGACTGAGGCAGCTGGTCAAGTCGTGAAAACGGGGCGGCCGTATCCGAGCAGGTACGACCAAATCAAATACCCGCAAGGCTATACGATACCAAAATTCCACGTGTATAAGGGGACCGGCAACCCCCATCAACATGTCGTCCAGTTCCGGGCCCTCTGCGGTAACACCGGCGGTGATGATAAACTGTTGCTCCGCCAGTTCGTGGGCAGCTTATCAGAAACAGCGTTCGAATGGTATTCGGAACTCCCGAACGATTCTATCAAAATGTTCGCTGAAATGGAGTTGTTGTTCACTCAGCGATTTGCAAGTGCCAGCGAACGCACTCCAATAACTGCACTTATTAACGCCAGAGTAAAACCAGGCGAAACCTGGGTCCAGTATGCTATACGCTGGCGGAACTTGTGGTCGAGATGTGAACAACGCATTGAGGAGGCACCCGCAGTGGGCATGTTCGTAGGAACCCTAGACCCCCACGCAACTATCTCCCAGTTTATGATGTTCTTTAAGCCAACCACATTCCAGGCTTTGATCGACAAGTTGGCTCAGATGGACCAGATGGGTCATAGACCACCTCCCCCGAAGTCGGAACCTCGGAATGACAAGGGTAAAGGAAGAGCAACCTTTGTTGCGAATGCCCAACAGCAACCTAACGCCCCGAAACCGGCAGATCAACTGGAGGAAAGACGTCGGTATTATAATGAGAAGATGAAGCGTCCCTACTCGTTCCCACGGGACAAGACGAAACGGCTATTCGAGCTGGCAATACGCAACATACTTATAAACCTGCCAAATCCAAGGCGACCGCCGCAACCCACCGAGGTGAATAACCCTAACTATTGCCCTTACCATCAAACGGTAGGCCATCCGATTGAAGATTGCTTCGTCTTCAAAGGATGGATTGAAGACCAGTACCTCCAGGGGAAGTTTGTACTGTCCGAAAAGTGGAAGGTGAACCCACCACAGCCGCATGCTCCTAGGAAAGCGGATACACCGGGGGCAACATGTTCTTTTATTGAAGAAGCTCCATGGGAGGTCGTGCTATCAACTAAAACCAAAAGAATGCTGAGAGACCTTCATGCGTGCCCTGCGATCGAATGGAAGGACCCTCTTGAACCTCAAATTATCGAAGGAATGTTGAAGCCCCGCCCAATTACGAAGATTCGCGATAAGGGCCCAAATACTCACGCCCAACCGTCAAAATCTTCGAAGAAAAAGAAGAAGAAATCCAAGAAGCCCGTGAAGCTTGGAAACGAACACACGAACTTGCAGAAGCAAATCGACGCGTTGGAAGAATACAATCAAAAGGCACGAACTCCTGTCACACTGCAAGAGTTCCTCAACCACATCTTTCAAGAGGAAGATGATGGAGAAAGCTCGTCGGATGAATCCGAAGGATATGTGGCGAGTTGTAACGTAATCTCCCACTCGTTTACCAATGATGGGAAAACTCCTGGCACAAAAAAGCTGGAGGCAGAGCCTGTACCAGAGCGTGCATGGCCAACAGACGAAATGATCGACGCTTTTCTAGACGAGATTCGTCTAAAATGTAAAGCGGACCAGGAGCGTGAGATGGCCACATCGGAAGGAGCCAAATGCGGGCGGCTGAACGAAAGAGTTGAACTACCAGAGCGAAAGACATCCGAAGTAGACAAGAAGATATTCAAGACGAGGAACAGGTTTGCCAAAGCCATGTCAATGGCAATGAAGCTACCACTCTCGGAAGGAAACACACACGATGGGGTGGAGAGGCACCCTGACTATTGCGCATATCACCGGAAAATCTCACACCCCACGGAGGAGTGCGATGCCTTTAAGATATGGTGGCAAGGATATGTCGCTCGTCGGCAACATGTTAAGCGCATGAAACACAAAAGCCGTCGGGAGCGAAGAAGTACTATCGATGGGCACGACAGAGCTACTGGCAACTGTTACATGGTAAACGCCAGGGGGTCACAAGTTCTCATCTTTGGGAGCGACTCTGATGAAGAAATCGCTCTGGGCCCTCTCTTCAAAGAATCCGTGTTGGGGAAAGAGGAGGAATCGGAGATCTGCGAGAACATTCAGCTGCGAAATCGCACACTCCCAGAAAAGAATCTCGGGCCCGGGAATAGAAAGGATAAGGGAAAGGAAAAGGTCACTGAAGATATCACTTTAGATGACCAAGTCATGAGAGAGTTGGCTGCCAAAGACCCGCCTAGGAAGGGTAAAGTGGACTACAACATCCTCGCGCACCTAAGGAAGCTACCTTCTCAGCTTAGCATTCTCGATGCCCTCCTATTATCAAAAGAAGCGCGAGACTCACTAATTAAGGCGTTACAATAACCTGAGCAATTCCAAGCCTTCCTCGCCACTGAAAAGATGAAGGATGAACTGGAGGAAGTGCATACAGCCGACATCACTTTCGGTGATGAAGACCTCCTTCTCGGGACGTGCGACCAAAACCGTCCCCTATATGTCTCCGGATACTGCCATGATATCAAGATAGGCAAGATCCTGGTGGATAATGGATCCTCCGTCAACCTCCTTAATGTTCGGGTGTTGAAGGAAATCTGCATGAGCGTGCAACACCTCGCTCGTGACAAAATTACTATCTCCGGTTTCGATTCACAATCGTCACGGACTCTCGGATCTGTGATACTAACATTACGCTTTGGACTTCTCGTCACAGACATCAAATTCCATGTCATTGACGCCAAGACCTGCTACAACGCCTTGCTCGGCCGTCCTTGGCTGCACGAGTACAATATCATCCCTTCTACACAACATCAGTGTATGAAGTACTTCAAGGATGGTTTCGAGTATACCGTAACAGGTGAGTTAAACCCATTTTCCGTGAACGAAGTCCGCAAATACGAAGATGCGAAGTACTTTTTGCCAGATTTCGAGGATACAGAAAGATGTCGTAATCCGGAGAACAGAACCGCCGCCACCATCCCTGTTTTCGGGAGCGATACCGAAGAAGAGGAAGAGATAGTTTATGCAGGGCCATCTCAGCGCAACAACCTGGGGACGCCCGCCCCCATGTTGGTCTTCGGAAGTGATTCAGAAGATGAAGTTAATGCCGTGTTCTCCAATCGGCTGTCAATACAAACACTCCCTGGCGATGACCATAGTTTGCAAATCACCATGGTTCCGCGAGAACACTACAAGGATCTCGACACGCTGCAGGCTAATAATGTGCAGGACCTGCGAACATTTTACGTCCCTCCCAGGCAAAGGGGTGAGAAGGTGATCCTATTCTACCGATCTTCAGAGTCGAAAATAGAGAAAGAGATCTGGCATGGCGCGGATGCTACACTTGACAGGCTCCAACCCATCCGTCTGCCCAGATACTATACAAATGGATTAAAGAAGCTATTGAAGCGCCAAGGAGTACCCTTAGAACAGACCGTTCGGCAGGCGCGGTTCTACAACAGGATTTGGGATGTCCCAGGGACTCAACGCAAATTGCCCAACGGGAAGATGGAAACACTCGGGCTTGGATATGCAAGAGCCGGAAAACGGGAACGGGCTCACAGCAGCTACGCTATATATACCTTTGATGAAGAGGAGGACGCCCTGTCAGGAGATGCCAACCCCCCATCAAAACTAGACCCCGCGATTGAACCGCCGAGTCCGTCGTTTGAAGAACGAATGGGCAAGCCTATCAGGAAAATGGGTCAGAAAGCTCGGGAAGACCACAACCGCGAAATGGCCATCTACGAGAAGGCCAGGACGCAACGTCTATTTCAACGTGCTGCAAAAGACAAAGACGCTTATCCTCGTCAACCCGTTGTACGAAAGGCCCGACGCAGAGACGGAAATAAATCAAGAAGCGGCTCGGGTTTGTCCCTCATGAAGAAGATGAGTCGAGCGTACTCCTTCCCCCGAGACAATATGGAGAGGTTACTCAACCTCGCTATAAAACATCAAATGATCACGCTTCCAGAGTCTAGACATCCTGAGCAAGCTAGCAAGGCTTCTCATCTGAGTTATTGCTCTTATCACCGAGCCATAGGACATCCTACCGAAGACTGCTTCACCTTCAAGAACTGGGTCGAGGACCAGTACCAACAGGGCAGATTCGCTTTATCCAACGGCTGGAGGGTAACGCCGCCACAAGAGCACAAACCCAAAGCCGCAAGAGCAGAACCGGATCCACCTCAGTCCAGGGAGCGGGTTCGCACTTGTTATACGATTACGATATTAGGAGAAGAGCCCGAGAACGTAGATGACCTTCCCCGGTGCTTTGAGAACAGCGATGATGAGGTGATCTCGGAATTTCCGCCCGCCCCGAAAGAACTGGAAGACGGTATACATACTACTGCAGATAACCTCAAGAAGATTGAGTTGGGATCGGCAGACGACCCGCGACCGACATTTGTCAGCGAGCTGTTATCCGAAGAGAGGGTGGCTGCGTTAAAGAACGTGCTTCTACGGCATAGAGACTGCTTCGCGTGGAATTACTCCGAGATGCCAGGATTAGACCCGGAGATTGCTGTGCATAGATTAGCAATATCCCCAGATATCAAGCCAGTTAAGCAGGCGCCAAGGAGGATGCGACTCGAGCTTGAGATGAGCATCAACGCCGAAGTCAAGAAGTTGATCGATTCTGGATTTATCCAAGAAGTCCAATATCCCGACTGGATCGCCAATATCGTCCCGGTAATGAAGAAGAATGGGACGGTACGCATATGCGTGGATTTCAGGGATCTCAATAAAGCCTGTCCAAAGGATGATTTCCCGGTGCCGGTAACCGAGCTAATGATAGATAACACGTCCACTCACGAGGTTTTCTCCTTTATGGATGGTTCGTCAGGATACAATCAGATAAAGATGCATCCCGAAGACCAGAAGCACACCGCTTTCCGCACCCCTTTGGGTATATTTTGCTACAGGGTTATGCCCTTTGGTCTAAAGAACGCTGGCGCTACCTATCAAAGGGCCATGACAAAGATCTTTGACGACCTCATACATGACATCGTCGAGTGCTATATCGATGACCTCGTAGTAAAGAGCATGTCATACGAAGATCATTTAAAGCATCTAGAGACTGTATTTCGACACCTTCGGCAATATAATTTGAAAATGAATCCCCTCAAATGCGCGTTTGGAGTCTCCTCGGGCAAATTTCTGGGATTCATCGTTCGACACCGAGGTATTGAAATAGATCCGTCAAAGATTAAGGCGATCATGGAAATGCCTCCGCCAAGAACCCTCAAGCAGTTGCGGTCTCTCCAAGGGAAGCTCGCATACATCCGGCGATTTATCGCCAATCTTTCAGGCAAATGCCGTCCTTACAGCCACCTGATGAAGAAGGGAACTCCATTCGTTTGGGATCACAAATGCCAAGGTGCACTAGACGAGATCAAGCAGTATCTGCAGAACCCTCCGGTGTTGGCTGCGCCGGTCAAAGGGAAACCCCTCATTCTTTATACAACCGCCCTCGAAGGTTCCTTAGGCGCATTATGGGCGCAAGAGAACGATCAGGGGAAAGAAAGAGCACTTTACTACTTAAGTCGAGTGCTGCTGGGGGCAGAAAGCAAATATTCCCCCATTGAAAAGCACTGCCTGGCGTTGATCTTCGCAATAACAAAGCTTAGACATTACGCATTAGCACATGAAGTCCGTCTTATTTCGAAGGTGGACCCTCTTAAGTACTTGATGTCGAAAGCCATATTGACGGGACGACTCGCTAAGTGGGCCCTGCTCTTGATGGAGTTCTCGATAACGTATCAACCTCTCAAGGCAGTGAAAGGCCAGGCCATTGCCGACTTCCTCGCTGAGCACCCGATACCGGCCGATTCTCCTCTGAACTGTGATTTGCCGGACGTGCATGCATTTGATGCGATTAGCGGCGGAAGCACCCGATGGGAACTCTATTTCGATGGAGCGTCCTCTATAAAGAAACAGAAACAAGGTATCCCAATGATCAAATCAGGGATAGGCCTCATCTTTGCAACTCTACAAGGAGGGATAATGCGCTTCGCCTTCTCCTTAACAGAGCCGAGGACAAACAATGAAGCTGAATACGAAGCTCTGATAGCAGGCCTCGAGATCGCCATCGACATGGGAATTGAAGACCTCCTTATATACGGGGATTCTCAGCTGGTTGTTAGTCAAGTAAATGGTGATTACCAAACGTGCAAGCCGGAGTTGGTGAAGTACGGCGAAAGGGTGCAACAACTATTGACCCAAATTCCCTCCTATACTTTGGAGAACATACCGCGCGCGGAAAACAGCAAAGCAGACACGTTGGCTAAACTTGCTAAAGAATTGGCTGACGAGAACCTCGATGATGTCAGAATCGTGGTACAAAGCCGTCGAGTGCTCGCCCCGGCAGAAATGTCTCTGGAATTATGCGAAGAAAAGGGAGCGACTGAGCAGACGACCCTACAAATAAAAGACCATGAGAAGGCCGAAGACTGGAGGGAAGTCTTCATAGACTACTTTAAGTCCCACCGAACGCCCAAAGAAGCGTCCTCAAGACATCAGCTCATGAAACGAGCTCTATCTTTCGCTCTCGTCAACGATATTCTATACAAAAGATCGTTTGATTCTCTATGGCTGAGATGCTTAGGACCTGACGAAGCAGAAAGAGTCATTCAGGAAGTGCATGACGGACTTTGCGGTTCTCACCAAGCAGGCCCAAAGATGAAGTTAAAAATTAAACGGATGGGTTACTACTGGCCCACGATGATCCAGGACTGCCTCGAGTATGCGAAGCAATGCCACTCATGCCAGATTCATGGAGACGTCATCCACCAACATCCGAATCCACTGCACCCAACGGTGGCTAGTTGGCCATTCGAAATGTGGGGGACTGACATAGTCGGCCCCATTGAGCCAGCATCATCCCGGGGACACCGTTTTATCCTGGCAACGACTGATTATTTCTCCAAATGGGCAGAAGCAGTACCACTGAAGGAAGTGAAGACGGAGAATATCCTCCATTTCTTCAAGACGCACGTCATTTATCAGTTCGGAACTCCACGGCGGATTATCTCCGATAATGGGCCGGCCTACCGAAGCCATAAGATTAGCCGCTTCGCACAGCAGCACAGTATAGACAGGAGATATTCTTCGGTTTATAATCCACGAGCTAACGGTCTGGCCGAGGCCTTCAATAAGACCTTGATGAAGATCATAAAAAAGACCGTTTCCAGGAATAAGAGAGACTGGCACGAAAGGCTGCAAGAAGCCCTTTGGGCTTATCGAACTACATTCAAGACGGCCACGAACACAACGCCGTACGCGTTGGTATTTGGGACGGAAGCAGTGCTCCCCCTCGAGATAGAGTTACCCTCTCTACGAGTAGCAGTCCATCACGAGCTGACGAACGAAGAAAATGCTCACCTTCGGCTTGAGGAGCTTGATGCCCTCAACGAAACCCGGCTCATAGCGCAACAACATCTAGAGGCCTACAAAGCAAAGATGACGCGCTCGTACGAAAGATTGACCAGGCCGAGGACATTCCGCCAAGGCGAACTCGTACTAGTGGTCAAAAGACCTATGATCCCCAATCGTGCCAAGCGGGGAAAATTTGAGCCAAACTATGAAGGCCCGTACATCATAAACAAGGTCTACCAGGGTGGAGCCTACCTACTCATGGACATGCACGGTGAAAGGCCTTTCAGGCCAATAAACGGCCGCTTCTTAAATAAATACTACGCTTAATAAGCCACAGCCTGGGTCAATGATAGATGACGACGACTATGTCCGCTCACTATCTTCCTAGGCTCAGACTTTACAAGCAGCAGCCGGCCTTCCCATAACGACGGACCGAAACGTCCTTAAACTAACGGCGGACCGAAACGTCCTTAAACTATCGACGGACCGAAACGTCCTTAAACTAACGACGGACCGAAACGTCCCTAAACTACTACCGCAACATGTTTAGGTTGACGAGATGGATAAAAAAAAGAAGAAGATAAAAAAATGATAAAAAAAAACGGTATGTCCATAAGCAAAATGGGCACGGATGAAAACCCGAAAGGGCTCCGTGAGTAAAAACAGCAGGGCTGCCGGCAAGTGTTCGTGAAAACCCGAAAGGGCGCGACCTTGTAAAAAAAAAGTGAAAAAAGAAAAAAAAACGGTATGTCCATAAGCAAAATGGGCACGGATGAAAACCCAAAAGGGCTCCGTGAGTAAAAACAGCAGGACTACCGGCGAGTGTTTGTGAAAACCCGAAAAGGCGCAACCTCGTTAAAAGACACTTGTAGGGTCCTCTCGACCTTGTAGGGAGAAACCACCAGCGTGAGATCCTTACGACTCACAAAGGAGCAGCACACTTAGGGATCCTCACGATTCCTAAGGAGAAAATACACTTACGAGATCCTCACGACTCGTAAGGAGAATTCTCTTATGGGACCCTCACGGCTCATGAGATTTGAAAGTCTTAAGTTACAGAAACCTGAACCTGTTCTTAAGCAAATCCTCCGCAACCTTCGATATTGCCCTACAAGAGGCTCAATACTGACCCTTGTATACAATCCACGGGCGCGAATAAACATTTCCCCAGCAAAGTCCAACCCTTGTAGGTCCTCTCGACCCATAAGGAGAAAACCCTCTTGTAGGATCCTTACGACTTACAGAGGAACATACACTTAGGAATCCTCACGATCCCTAAGGAGAAAATACACCTGCAAGATCCTTACGACTTGTAGGGAGAAATACCTTTATGAGACCCTTACGGCTCATGAAGTCAAAAGCCTTAGTCGACAGGACCTTAACCCTGTTTGCTAAGCCATCTTTGTTCAACATCGACAGAGGCAAATGATGATTCGCTCCTGGCAATATTCCGGTTGCAGCGATGCTGATGCCTAAACCGGTATCAAATCCCAAGTTCTTTCATGGCAAATGATGATTCGCTCCTGGAAACATCCCAGTTGCAGCGATGCTGATGCCGAAATCAGTGTCCAAAATCCGAGCTTGCGGCGAAAAAGCTAGCAAGCCACACATGCCTACAAAATAGCCGAAATGATGGGGCAACTTGCAATAAAAAGCAGCAAGTAAGAATGAAGGCATAAAAAATAGCCGAAATGATGGGGCAACTCGCAATAAAAAGCAGCGAGTAGAAAATAAATAAATAGCCGAAATGATTGGGCACCGCGAAAAATAGCCGAAATGATGGGACAATCGCGACCTTCGCGACATAAAAGCTGAAACGATAGAGCATCGCGGAAAAAGAAATAAAATAAAAATAAAATGTATACCTTACAGGTGATGTTCCATCACACCCTGTATACAATCCAATGGCATAAACAAAAAGGGAACGTACCTCCCTCCCCCAGGTTTCACCAAAGAAAGAAGCTAAATCTCGACGGGCCACAAGCGACCTAGAGATCATCCCAACACTCGTCTCGTAACAACGGACACAACTTCAAGCTAAGCGGAACAGCGGCAACTCCCAGTTCCATGGCTCGGTGGTATACATATCGCCAACAGTCAAACCTTCACCCCGTGAAATGCGGATATATTCAGCAAAATTCCTGGTTACGTGGAACGCGAACAACGTCACTCTTTGACCCCGTGGAAAACGTCCAGAGCGGATCCTGGTCCTCGCAGAGCATGGCAGTGAACCCGTGCGAAGCATCCAGAGCGGAGCCTAGTCCTCGCCTAACGCGGCAGTGAACCCGTGTGAAGCATCTAGTGCAAAATTCCTGGTTACGTGGAACGCGGATAATGTCACTCTTTGACCCCGTGGAAAACGTCCAGAGCGGATCCTGGTCCTCGCAGAGCATGGCAGTGAACCCGTGCGAAGCATCCAGAGTGGAGCCTAGTCCTCGCCTAACGCGGCAGTGAACCCGTGTGAAGCATCTAGTGCAAAATTCCTGGTCATGTGGAACGCGGATAATGTCACTCTTTGACCCCGTGGAAAACGTCCAGAGCGGATCCTGGTCCTCGCAGAGCATGGCAGTGAACCCGTGCGAAGCATCCAGAGCGGAGCCTAGTCCTCGCCTAACGCGGCAGTGAACCCGTGTGAAGCATCTAGTGCAAAATTCCTGGTCACGTGGAACGCGGATAATGTCACTCTTTGACCCCGTGGAAAACGTCCAGAGCGGATCCTGGTCCTCGCAGAGCATGGCAGTGAACCCGTGTGAAGCATCCAGAGCGGAGCCTAGTCCTCGCCGAGCACGGCAGTGAACCCGTGTGAAGCATCTAGTGCAAAATTCCTGGTTACGTGGAACGCGGACAACGTCACTCTTTGACCCCATGGAAAACGTCCAGAGCGGATCCTGGTCCTCGCAGAGCATGGCAGTGAACCCGTGCGAAGCATCCAGAGCGGAGCCTAGTCCTCGCCGAGCACGGCAGTGAACCCGTGTGAAGCATCTAGTGCAAAATTCCTGGTTACGTGGAACGCGGATAATGTCACTCTTTGACCCCGTGGAAAACGTCCAGAGCGGATCCTGGTCCTCGCAGAGCATGGCAGTGAACCCGTGCGAAGCATCCAGAGCGGAGCCTAGTCCTCGCCTAACGCGGCAGTGAACCCGTGTGAAGCATCTAGTGCAAAATTCCTGGTCACGTGGAACGCGGATAATGTCACTCTTTGACCCCGTGGAAAACGTCCAGAGCGGATCCTGGTCCTCGCAGAGCATGGCAGTGAACCCGTGCGAAGCATCCAGAGCGGAGCCTAGTCCTCGCCGAGCGCGGAAGTGAACCCGTGTGAAGCATCTAGTGCAAAATTCCTGGTCACGTGGAACACGGATAATGTCACTCTTTGACCCCGTGGAAAACGTCCAGAGCGGATCCTGGTCCTCGCAGAGCATGGTAGTGAACCCGTGCGAAGCATCCAGAGCGGATCCTAGTCCTCGCCGAGCACGGCAGTGAACCCGTGTGAAGCATCTAGTGCAAAATTCCTGGTCACGTGGAACGCGGATAATGTCACTCTTTGACCCCGTGGAAAACGTCCAGAGCGGATCCTGGTCCTCGCAGAGCATGGCAGTGAACCCGTGCGAAGCATCTAGAGCGGAGCCTAGTCCTTGCCGAGCACGGCAGTGAACCCGTGTGAAGCATCTAGTGCAAAATTCCTGGTTACGTGGAACGCGGATAATGTCACTCTTTGACCCCGTGAAAAACGTCCAGAGCGGAGCCTGGTCCTCGCCAAGCACGGCAGTGAACCCGTGTGAAGCATCCAGAGCAAATACCGGACTGTGGAGTCCTTAAAATCCACGGACTATGACGTCCTTAACCTCGACCGTGATGTCTTAAAACTAACGATCAACCACCCCGATTCCCTACAGATTTTGCCTTGGTTTAAGGGTACATCTCTTCACTCCTTTGATGCCCGGCGTTGTAATTCCTCAACGTCTTCAAAGAGGTGACGGGTCCCTGCAACCAAACACCGGACTGTGGAGTCCCTAAATCCACGGACTATGAGGTCCTTAACCTTGACCGTGATGTCTTAAAACTAACAGCGGACTGTGGAGTCCTTAAATCCACGGACTATGAGGTCCTTAACCTTGACCGTGACGTCTTTAAACTACGATACCTTGCGAAACCCCTAACTCCGTAAAACACGGACAAGGGTGACCGTATCCAACACTTGCAGGCCCTCACGACCTGTAAGGAAGAAAAAACTCTCTTGTGAGATCCTTACGACTCTCAAGGGAAAACTCGCTTAAGGATCCTCACGATCTCTAAGAAGAACTTACACCTATGGGATCCTCTCGACCTGTAGGGAGAAAAACTCTTTATGAGACCCTCGTGGCTCGTAAAATGCAAAAGTCTTAGGAAGCAGATCTTAACCCTGAATCCTAAGCCATCGCTGTCCTGCAAGAAGATCGAGGTAGAATATCCGCAGAATACATTCAATAAAAAGGGGGACACACCATTTAGAAGAAAAATGTATCTTCTATTCATAAACCAAAATGGGTACAAAGTACAATTTATGAAAGAAACAAAAAGAAAATACCCTCATCCATGAGTATGTACAAAAAGGAAGGAAAAGATACAAATGTTTCAGGCCGGCGGGCGATTCAGCAACTTGGTCAGCTCATCCTGCTTTTGTTGGACTACGGCTTCATGACGCAAGATCTCCAAAAGACGAGCCTCCGCTTGAGCTTGTTGAGCCTGATACGAAGCGAACCGGGCTTCAAGCTCTTTCTCAGTGGCCTTATGAGCATCGACCCTCTCACGAGTGAACGTGGCAGCTTTATCGAGAGCCACAACCTTATGTTCGCTACGTATCGCTCTATCAGGCCACGTAAGCTCGCTTTCGTAACCACAGCCTTGGAAACAAGACATTGACAAGACCATATAAATGGGCTTCCAGTTGACGGGAATAATCGATCTAAAACGCGCTCACATCGCCTGATGTGAAAGGCAACAAGAAAAGTTTCCGACATATTTCAAGCATGCGTTCGCAATCATATGAGTATTCAAAAAGGGAATAATAATAATAATAGCATTTGCAATTGCATGAACGTTCATAATACCCGAAAAGGTCTGATGCGCAGGAAAGTGATGGTAGCATTTGCAGTTAAAGAAAGTTCTCATGAGACGAATACAAAGTTTATTTATGCAAGCGGAAACATACATACTAGCACCAAGCCTACATGGAATCTCGGCATAAAGCGTAAAAAAAAGAGGGACTAATTTAAAAGTATTCTACGCTAACGGAAAAGGTCACAAACATGGGATCAACGGCACAAGGGTTAATGAAACAGAGGACAAAATTCTCCATCTCTCTCTCTGCTTTCTCCAACACGTCAAAGCGACGGTTCTCACGAGGAGTCGCTCCACATCGATTGGCGCCGTGTTCGTCCGCGAAAGCAGACATAATAGCTCGCCGGGCCTTGATCTGGCTCAGCAGATAAATTGAGCAATCCTTCAAAGCCTGAGTAATCAGGCACGCTTCATGAAAACCCTCGAGCTTTTCTTCTGCCGCGTCGAGCATCGCCAGAGTCATCTCCGCCGGGTGAGGAGGGATGTCGGCAAGCACGGCCTTGAGAATCATCCGGAGCCAGAGAGAACCCATCGGGAGGGGGGACCCCTTATGGATCGAGAGTTCATGCATGGCTGAGTCGCATTCGTTGTCGGTAAGGAGGGGATCCACCAACCGAGCAGCAAAGCGGGGGACCATTTCCTCAATAGGAACTTCCCATGGCTGTCGACGAGCATGAGGACGATTGCAGGCCATGGCGCTCGTTTATCTCTCAAGACAAGTTACTCCAAGATAAAAAAAATAATAATAATATAAATCTCTTTGTGAGAGGAAAAGGGAAGCTATAGCCTCATATATAAGGAAATGCATCAAGTGCTGTGCGCGGAAAATCTTGCATGGTGAAACTATTTCCAAGGCCCAAAAAAGGAAAGGCATCGAAAATCAAGGAGATGGAACTATTTCCAAAGCCTTTTTTCTGCGTCTAATATTGTGCGCTGAAAATAGGGCATGAGAAGATTTTGTGAACAGCCACATCAAGGGACCCCACGTGCAGACCACGTGAGGCTTAAACCTGATGTACACTAAAAAATGGAGTAGCACCCTGCATATTGAAAGCACCAACAACAACAGTAGCAAAATGATAAAATCCCAGAGAAAAGACATGCAAACATAGAAAGACATAATAACAACTGTCACTTATACTTCAAGGGGTTCATACAAAATACAGAGGACACATTTACAATGGTAAAACTTCAGATGCGGGACATGGATTGAGAAACTCAAAATTAACTGTATTTAAGATTTTCCAAACGTTTCGAACCTCCCGAGTATGCTTCCTCTCACGATCACAAGCATCGGGGTCCTCACGAATGTCCTCCACCCTCCGATAGGTGGCAAGTATGGCCGACTGCTGGAACATCTGATGCAGGAGATCAATAAGATTATCTCGCCTTCTCTTTGAGATCAAGTGCATCAGATACACCGAGTGTACTTTATCCTCGGCGGCGTCCAATGCCCCAAGCGGTACACCAGCACAGAATAGAGGGAGAGCCTCCCTGATCGCCAGCACGATCAGCCTCAGAAGAGAAGAGCGACGGGGGAGTAGCCGATGATTGTACTCATCAAAGCGGCTCATAATCTCGGCACATTGAGCATCGGTGAACTCCTGGTTCTGACTACGGCCCAGGGCACGAATATTCCCATAGAAAATGATCTCGTCAAGACCATACAGATGGGCATCCATAATACCTGAAATAAAGGTCATGAGAATCATTAGAAAGTTCCTATTTCATCAATTGCAGAAGGACAACCTCGGGCCAAGAGACCTCAAGAAGGCTCCACGTGAAGAAACTGAGTTCTTCACAGGAATTAAATTCCTTTTAGAAAAGGGAATTAAATTCCCATAAAACATTTTGTTGAAACGGAATTGAATTCCACAGATTGTCATCACCACTTCCCTAAAGATCATTTAAACCCTAAGAGATCTACAGTTTGAAGGTTAAGCGGTTTCATGTTCTTATGGAAAAACATGAAGAAAAAAGGGTAAAAACCCTTGTTTTGGATTTAAAATCCAGAGAAATGTGAAGATCCATCGTTGTCCAAGAACATTACCTGAGGAAAAAGGATTCTTTTCGAACAGAGTTAAACTCTGAAGATTGTTTCAAGATAGAGAACTAAGCTCTGAAAGCGAGAATTAAATTCTCAAAGAAGAAGTTCTCGGAAGAAGAAGATGAGCAAAGTGAAGGCTCCTATGAAGAGACGGAGGTATTTATAGAAGGCAATGGAAACGTTTCATCTCCCCAGACCCCTAGAGGAATCCAACGGTCACAAGAGGTGACAGCGTTGCACTCACGTGCAGACACGTGAGAACAACGCTGTGGGGGCATTTGTTTCCTGATTTAAAATCAGGAAAGCTTCTGGGAAAAGCTTCAGAAGAGGGTCACGTGCTTACACGTGACTAGCGGTCACGTGTTGGCACGTGACACCTAAGCACATCATCAAGGCAAGTTCAGTTTCCTGACTACGTTGAAGAAAAGGGGCTTTAGAAAGAGTCACGTGCTCCCACGTGACCAGGTCACGTGGCGACACGTGATATTTAAATGCAAGCGTCAAAGGCACACCGGTTCCCTGATCAAGTCAAGGAAAAGGCTTCAGAAGAGGTCACGTGCTCCCACGTGACTAGGGTCACGTGTTGGCACGTGACGTTCAAAGCAGCAGACTCGTTCTCCAGTTGAACCAAGGAAAGAGGCTCCAGACAAGGGTCACGTGCTCACACGTGACCAGGGGTCACGTGACGGTTAAGCAGCAATCAGAAGACAGAGCGCAAAAGAAAGAGGAAGGCTCGTTCCAAGGGGGTCACGTGCCCACACGTGACCATGGGTCACGTGCCCACACGTGACCATGGGTCACGTGGTCACACGTGACCGGCTTTCAAAGCCCATTTTGTTAACAGAATTAAATTCTGAAGGAGAATCAAATCTTTCCAAAGGAAAGCGATTATCTGGAACCAATCGAATTAAAGATTCAGAGGTGATGAAATATCATCTATCTATGGAAAAATCTCGAGTTTGGAAAGATTTCCCCTTTAAATCTAACCGAAACAACAAAGGAGAATCCCGGGACTTGAAATCCAATGGTGAATAAAATTCACCTAATAATCCAAAGGTCCAAAACGAATGGTGGATGCAAATCAAGTCTCTCAATGAAGATTCGTAAAAAACTAATTGACTCGGCTGTCTCTCCTATAAATAGGAGCCAAGAGACACAGAGAATATATATACAGAGACAGGGAGAGAAAAAGAAAAAGAAGAGAGCTTCGATACTTGGAGAAACTTGGATCTTCTGCAAAAACCCTAGGTAAGAAAGGGAAAAGCTCCGTGAAAGAAAAAAGAGAATTTAATTCTCAACAGAGTTTAACTCTGATACATAAAACAGAAGAACATATTTCTTCTCTCTTTGATAGAGGATCTGTAAAGTGCACATCTCCCCCTGAGGTTGAGAATTTAATTCTCAATGGGCTGAGATCCTGCCATGCAGATCCAAAACATAGAGAGGGAATGCAAGCACGAGAATTTAATTCTCACAGAACTATAGGAATTTAATTCCTTTAAAATAAAATTAGGGCTTGACCCTGTATCATGGGAATTTAATTCCTTCAGAACAAAAAGAGACAGGGTTTAACCCTAATTAAGAACCTAGTTCTGTTGGAACAGCGGGGATTTAATTCCCTTGATCATAACTTAAAAGAAAGTGGGAATTTAATTCCTTAAAAGCTTTTATTAGGGTTTAACCCTATTTGGTTCTTCACATATATGAAGAATTTAATTCCTACAGAAAATTCAGAGTCCAACTCTATTCAGAATATAAACCTTCAAAAGGAAGTAGGAATTTAATTCCTCTGAAATTACTGTCAGGGTTCAACCCTACGAGGAACTTAATTCCTGAGAAAAGGTTAACAGATCCTCTAAATAACATACATAGAGGCAGGGTCACGTGTCACCACGTGACCCCCCCAAGAGATCTACAGAAAGCCCCTTTGAGGCAGCACCCCACGTGACCCACGTGACCCTTGACAGAAGCTTTAATACACAGGCATTTGAATGCCCATCACGTGATGGCACGTGATGCTCTGAAAGACGCGATAATCTCAGCAGAATAAATGAAGGGAGGGCGCTCTCACGTGCTGCCACGTGACCCCTCCTGCCTTAGTGTTTAACACTAAATTGAAACTCTCGAACCCAGTGTTAAAACACTGTTGGGCCTTAGTGTTCAACACTAATTAAAAAGCTTTATTTGCAGTGTTCAACACTGATCTGTTTTAGTGTTTAACACTAATCTGAAAAGCCTTGTTGCTGGTGTTTAACACCGATTATCTTTTAGTGTTAAACACTAACTTGTCAACCTCATTCCCAGTGTTCAACACTGATTGCTCTGTAGTGTTTAACACTAGGCTTTGGCCCAATTGGCTAAATGGATGGAGGCAAAGCCTCTCCTGATTGGACTTAGCCCAAGATGGCCATAAGTCCTCAATTTGTGATTAACTGGGCCAATGGACTCATAACATAATTAATTCGTCTTGATCCCAAATTGGGCCAAGGACTATTTAATCCACTCCGGTTCTAGGGTACATCTCTTCACTCCTTTGATACTTGGCATTGTAATCCCTCAATGTCTTCAAAGAGGTGACGGGTCCCGACGACCACACATTGATACGGACGGTGGGGTCCTTAAACCCGTGTTTAATGCAAAATTCCTGGTTACGTGGAACGCGGATAATGTCACTCTTTGACCCCGTGGAAAACGTCCAGAGCGGAGCCTGGTCCTCGCAGAGCACGGCAGTGAACCCGTGTGAAGCATCCAGAGCACATACCGGACTGTGGGGTCCTTAAACCCATGGACTACGACGTCCTTAACCTTGACCGAAATGTCTTAAAACTAACAATGGACTGTGGGGTCCTTAAACCCATGGACTACGACGTCCTTAACCTTGACCGAGATGTCTTAAAACTAACAATGGACCGCAATGTCCTTAAACTACCCATGGACCGCAACGTCCTTAAACTATCCATGGACCGCAATGTCCTTAAACTAGAACAATAGAGCCAATTGCTCTTTTGTCGGATCTAAACGGTCCCGTTTAAGTTGATCTTAGCCCCAAAGATGGCTAACGTATCCTTAAACCTTCAAACAGAGTGGACTATAAATCCCCCCAATTAACTCTGGCTCGAGGGTACATCTCTGAACTCCTCTGACATCTGTCGTTGTAATCCTTCAACGTCGTCGGAGAGGTGACGGGTCCTGACGGCCATACATTTAATGGACCACTAGGTCCCTAAACTGGAACAATGGAGCCCAAACGCTCCTTTGTCGGATCTAAACGATCCCGTTAAGTTGATCTTAGTCTCAAAGTGAGACTAACGTATCCTTAACAAACGTTTGAGTTGATCTTAGCCTCACGTATGGCTGACGTATCCTCAAACCAAACCCCCCCAAACCCAAATCTAAGATAATACGGATTTGGACTAGTCCACGCCCTACGGGTGACGACATAACTCGGTCTCCGTAAACAATCCACGGGCAACAAAATACAAAACAAACACCCACGACACGAAGTGACCATCTGGAGAAGGAGAAAGTTGTTACCGCAACGCGGTAGCGTAATTAACTGCAGGGGCTTGCGCCTGCAGGGAAGAGCGTCCCCACAATCAAAAACCCCTCAAACGAGGGGGAATCTGACGAAGTCTGCTACATCGGACGCATCCGTCTAAACCTTCGATACATGGTGCCATAAATCAACTTGGCATCTTCGGAGAGATGGACGGATAGCACCAATTAGCATCTGCCCCGAATCTCAGCGCCAAGACATCGCAGTCCTGCGCGCCGCCATTCGGAGGGGAACAACGCCTTACGGGCGACAACATAAATTAGTCTCCGTATACAATCCGCGGGCAACCAAAAACAAAACAAACACCCACGACAAGAAATGACCATCTGGAGAAGGAGAAAGTGGTTACCGCGATGCGGTAGCGTAATTAACTGCAGGGGATGGCGTCTGCAGGGAAGAGCGTCCCCACAATCAAAAACCCCTCAAATGAGGGGGAATCTGACGAAATCTACTACATCGACTGAATCCGTTTAAACCTCCGATATACGGTGTCATAAATCAACTTGGCATCTTCGGAGAGGTGGACGGATAGCACCAATTAGCATCTGCCCCTGAAATTCAGGCGAGACGGACCTACCCGGTCGCGTCTCCATGTGTTTTCGGCAGGGAACAACAACGTTTGTGTAAATTAAAAGAAAGGTTGTTTTTGAAAAAGACGGATTTAGACAAATTACAAAAATGCACAATCAGCCCTAGATCTAAGGTCACTTAGGTCAAGTCACTAGACCACTCCTAGACATCCAGAAGACAAATCACAGGATCAATCCTCCACTACCTCTTTATCCCATTTGTGGCCAGGTAAGTGCCAGGTAAATGGGAGGTATCCGCTATACGAATCACCGAAATAGCGGGCCTAATTAAGTAACCACTTGCTTTAGACACACTTGCCTAGACACCACAAAAGAAATGCGGATAAGCAGTGGATTACCCATGACCCTCCTCTGTCCTAATTGAGCGCGACGGTCCTTAGAGTTTTGGTCTAGATATTTTTTAGTTAACGAAGGATGATGCGGATGCTAGTTTTGTGATTTGTGGGGCTTAGGAAGGGTAATGAAATCCCCACCTAATCTGAATTTGGTCTTTGCCTATTAATTTTCCGTATTAAAATATGAAAAAACTGTTAGTGTATATGCCCTAGGGGCCATTATTGTATCATACTAGTTTGTATATTACTTAATGGAAGCTTGGGATATTCACAGTTATATTAACAGTCTCGCTCAACATAGTAGTATGCTACTTGGTTTATATCTATCTTAATATGTGTATATGTTAGCATATCGCGAATACATATTGATAGAGCCCTTAGGATCTTGCTTGACTACCAGCGTTGTGATGGCAGTCACACTAGTGGGGGCTGGGTAGTCTACAAGCACATCCTTTTTCAGGTCCCTAGTCGTAGGATTATCGAGATAGGGCATCGATACTCCAAAGTAGACTAGTGTGTACGCTTCTCATCCCAGCAGGGGAAATGGTCTATCCCACAGCCATTAGTACGTTATGCTGGAGATAGTATACAGGTGCTCGTTGGGTTACGGGTACACCGGACAGGACTCGCAGGGAACTGTTGGTTGGTATTATACCCGTCATCAGTTAACAGTTCCCAGGTTACATGAGTACAGCATATTCCGCAGAATTGACACTGCTGCTTCGTCTCGAGTGTGTTCCCACTATTCTTAGATTGCTACCCTACCATGGCTCAAAGGAGTCGTGCAAACAGGTACCAGTTGGGTGCAGTCCCGAAGCACTTAGAGGCAGTGGCGGTTAGATAGGAATCGTCTCTCCGGGTATTGGGAGTTGATATCGCGCTGTGTTTGGAGAGCCATTATGCAAAGTCCCTAGCCAGGGCAAACGAGATTTACTGGTAGGATTTCCAGTAGCTTCTCAAGGTGTAATGGACTTCACTCCGACATGACTTATACCGCTTTTAGGGGACTGACGCTTGCCGCCCCCTAGGCCCGATATGCGATAGTCCTAGACGAACAGACCGGACTGTACGGAGATTATCACATCAGACTCGGTAGGAGTTCGGATGGGTTTCCTCATCGGCCTTCTTATCGACATCTACCTGGGGGTCGTTACGTACAGCTAGTACCACTTGCGGCCTGTAGTTAAACCCATTGCCAGCATAGTGTCGAGTCTTTAGAGTCCCACACAGAGAGTTTCCTTGCTTCAGGCGAAATGATATAGAGGTCGTATAGTTTTACGACAAGGTTCGGACACATACGTGTATTTATACATGTACGATATTCGGACAGTTTATACTAGCGGGCTTTAATTTAAGCCAGATTCTAGTATTGGATTATTGGATTTATACAGTCTTAGTATTTCCATGTTTTCATGGATGGGAGGGGCATTCTCGTAATTAGTCGAGAAGCTTCTAGAAGAAAGATGAGGTGGAGAGCTTAGGTGGAATTTGCATTAAATGGATTAGTGACTCATGGAGTGATTCATCCAAATGAGTTAATGATGCATTTATTGCTTAATGACTCATGAGATGATTCATCCATAGTGAGTTAATGAAGCATGGTTGATATTATTATTATGTTATTCATTTTGATAATTATCATGCTTCATATATTCACAAATGAGTTATAATTCATATCATTCTCACTTTCACATTCTCTCTCCTCAAGCTCTCTCTCTTCAAAGAACTAACCCTAATTCTCTCATGTGTTGAGATCCTAGGGTTAGCAAGACTAATAGATCCCTAATCCTCTTCTATATCCTTTAGGTTACTTTGATTAGTACTCATAGCCACCTAGTTACCTCAAGTGAGAGGTTAAAGCTTGGAGAAGGATCTCTCGGGTGGATCTTCTATCACATCGAGGAGGCCGACGAGCAGGTGAACCACAAGAACAAGAAGGACTTGAATCTTTAGGTATAATCATCTATCATAATAGATAATCACTTCTAGATAGTTGTTAGTTAGGGTTTAGCAAAGATCCGTAAAGTTAGTTGATGTTAACTTAAACAAAATGATTGTTTTACCTATTCCGCCTCCCCACATCATGTGGGGTGTCTAACGTCGAGTTACAGTGGTATCAGAGCCTGGCTAAACCATAACTAACATGTTAGCAAAGTCGTTAGAAATTCGATCGCAAAACGAACCCGAAAAAACATCATTTTCACATAGTTTCTGCCGTTTTTAAAAAGGGGTCTAAAAATTTTTCAGGGACCCTTAAAAATACAAGCAGGGTTTTTTAAGAATTGTGAAGAAATTTGGGACTGTGAATCGGCCATACCACCGTGGAACCGCCGCCGATCCAAGCGATCCGCCGTGGATCCGCGGCCGAGTTGACTCCGAGTCAACCCAAATTTGCTCAGTTATTCTTCTATGTTGATTTTTTGTTTTCTGGGATGTTTTGTTTCTGCTCAGGTTTTATGTGCACAGAGAATTGTTTGGAGTAGATTCATTAGTGTTGCTTGATCGAAATTCTAAGATGTTTGGCTAACTTGATTATATCTGTGTTGTATTTAATGTGTTCGTAAACCTCCCCTAACTGCTAGTATGTCAGTTAGCATGGGGTTGCACATTTCTGTAATGGTTTTTACTGGTTTGTGAATGTGGACTTATTGGATTGTCATGAATGAATAGCCGAGGATGTGAGACGAGTGTTTCTTTCATTCAAATGTAAATTGTAATTTGTTGTAATATTCTTTTACGGGGCACATCCGGGTTAAGGTTGTAGCCACTGTTGTATTATTTCATTTACTGTTTTCTGCTCCTAGGATAGGCCCAAGATGGGGTGCACAAACTACCGGGTACTTTGAAGTGTTTAGTGGCCTACTCATGTCGTTGAGGGAGACCGCTTTACTTCGGGTACTAGGTGGGTAGTTTGCCGTACCCGTAGGGGTCTAGGGTGGGGTTTTGGCTATTCATCGTGACTGTGTAATCCGTCTTTCTTTGCAGGCTCAAAAGGAATGCGGATTCGTAGAAAATCCAATATGTTCATCTGTGATCTGGAATGCCTATTATTGCGCCTAACGAATATACAATATCTATATATGATATCTATTATGCGTCACTTATGTTTTGCACCCGCGCTAGCCCAGCCCCTGCTCTGTCGTTAGTTAAGTAACCTAACGGGTGAATGACGGGGCCCAGTGGCGAATGCGGATGGCATAAGAGAACGTTTTATTTTCTTTGTTTTCTGCAATGATAGGTTAATTGATAGGACGCATTATATTAATGCAAAGAAAATAAACCAAAGTTGAATCGTTGGAACAGTTTAAAAGAAACCACTCAGTTATTTTTAAAACAAAATATTTTTTTTTAATTGCGGAGCTTAAACCACTCCTTTTAAAAGCTATCAACTTCCTTCGATCATATCAAGTTCACTACGTTCACGGTTTTGCCAAAACCATTCGTAGCCCTCCGTCATTTCATTTGGGTATTCAGTAGTATTCAAGCTATGTATTTTGACCAACGCCAAGGCATAGTGTTTGGTAGCTGCTGGGTATTCATTTGTTGCATAAATAGATGAGCTAGTTTGGGACAGTCGTACTGCCATTTGGCCAACGTCAGGGGTATGTACGGATGGGTTCAAATTAACAAGATAATGATAGGTAGAACTTGAAATGTGACTTATAACATTTTGACCAACGCTAAGGTCATAAGAGCATGGGGCAAAAATCCACATCGGGAATTTCTAAAGAAACTGAAATTTGCTAAGAGTTGCATACCATTTGAAGTGTGATAATTTTGGTAGGATTCCTTTAGCTTTATCACACGATAATATTTGGATCCCGATCCTACTGTGAGTATCCGCTACTCATCAGGAGATTCGTCACTTAACGATCAATGCTATAAACCAAGTAGGTGTCGAGAAAGGTGTCAGCGGGGCTACGCCCCCAGAGAAAAGACGTTATTTAATTAAGGAACTTCGCGAAAGCATCGTAAAACCTCCCTCAAAGTACCGACACCGGCCTGGCTGAACGGTTAAGCAAGTATTGTACGGTGAGAATAGTCCTGACTAGTTCTTCCTTTTTGGTTTGAGGAGAGATTCGAGAAACAGTGGGAGTCATCCTGTTTAGATAAACTAAAAACCACTCTAAACTTGCAAGAGCATCATGCTAAAGTGTTTCCTCTCTCTTTCCTAATTGCAGCGACCCAGAACATGACAGGCCTTAAGTTACTATTAGATAAAAATATTTTGACAGGGCCAAACTATAAAGACCGGTTCCGGAATGCCAAGATGGCTATAACTTATGACAAATTGGGGTATGTCCTTACTACTAAGGCACCTGCTGTCCCTGGTCCAGAATCCAGTGTCGCGGATAAGGAAATACGCAAGACCTGGGAGATTGACTGCGCGAAGGCCAAATGCATCGTGCTTGCATCTATGAATAATGAACATCAGAGGAGGCACGAGAATATGGATCTTGAATCCATATTTCTCCACACCAAGGAACTGTATGGAGAGCAATCTCGTATAGCTAGATACGAGACCTCGAAGAACTTGTTTCAGTCGAGGCTGGCCGTCGGATCATCTGTAGGAGAACATGTCCTTAAGATGATTGGCTATATAGAATAGCTCGCGGACCTCGGGACGACATTAGAGAACGAGCTATATACAGACTTGGTTCTTCAGTCCCTTCCTTCCACCTACGCCCAATTTATCTTGAATTTCAGCATTCAAGGTAAGGAAATTGAGCTTCCAGAACTCCTTAATATGTTGAGGAGTGCAGAGGGCACCTTGCAGAAAGCAAAGGAAACACCCACTATGTTTGTTCGCGGTGCTTCCTCTTCCAGGTCCAAGACAAGGGCCAAAGGAAGAAAGAAGAAGGCCGCTACCAAACCAAAAGGTGGTGTTGGTAAGGTGGGAGTTAAGGGAAAGGCAAAGATTGCGGTGCCAGTAGTGGCAAAGGACGAGTGCTTCCACTATCATAGGAAAGGCCATTGGAAGAAAGATTGCAAAGCTTGGATCGCCAAGAATCAGGACCCGAAGCAAGCTGTGGCTTCGACTTCAGGTGTGTTTGTAATTGAAAATTGTCTTTCAATCAACTCTACTTCCTGGGTATTGGATACCGGATCAGGATCTCATATATGCAATTCATTGCAGGCACTGAGAAACCGTAGAGTGCTGAAGGTTGGTGATATGACCCTTCAGGTTGCTAACGGAGCTAGCATGAATGCTATGTCCGTAGGGGATTATCACCTTGGATTGATGAGTGGACATATTTTGGTTTTGCGCAACTGTTTTTGTGTACCCAGTTTAACGTGTAATATCATATCAGTATCGTTGTTATCAAAAGAAGGTTATGATTTCACGTTTGTAAGTGATGTTGTTAACATCCATCTTAATCATGGTTTGATTGGGTCCGGTACACTAGATAACGGTATATACGTGTTAAACCAATTGCAGATTTTCAATGTCCAGAACACACTAAAAAGAAAGTCTCCAGATATAAATCAGGCTTTCTTATGTCATTGTAAACTAGGTCACATCAATGAGACAAGGTTAACTAAGTTACATAGAGAAGAATATTTGGATCCGTTCGAATATCAATCTTATGCCACTTGTCAATCATGTCTCAAAGGAAAGATGACAAAGACTCCATTCACTGGACATGGAGTAAGAGCGAGCGAGCTCTTAGGACTCATACACAGCGATGTATGTGGTCCAATGTCTACACATGTAAGAGGCGGTTTTTCATATTTCATTACTTTTACGGATGATTACTCTAGGTATGGATTCATTTTCTTAATGAAACATAAATTCGAGGCCTTTGAGAAATTTCAAGAATATAAGAATGAAGTAGAAAACCAAACCGGCAAAAGTATCAAGACACTGAGATCTGATCGAGGTGGTGAATACTTAAGTGCCGAGTTCCTGGGTTACCTAAAAGAGAATGGAATTCTCTCTCAGCTTACTCCTCTATACACTCCACAGCATAACGGTGTATCGAAAAGACGGAACCGAACCCTATTGGATATGGTACGTTCCATGATGAGTAATGCTGAGTTACCGCGATCTTTCTGGGGTTATGCGCTAGAATTAGCTGCATATCTTTTGAACAGGGTTCCTACCAAGACTGTGCCTACCACACCATATCAGATGTGGAGTGGGAAGAAACTTTATCTTCAGTATCTGAAGATATAGGGATGTCCAGTTTTTATTAAAAAGCAGCATGCGGACAAACTCGAGGCACGATCAGTACAGTGTAAGTTTGTGGAATATCCAAAGAACTCCAAGGGGTATTTTTTCTATTACGCAGAGGAACAAAAGGTTTTTGTTTCACGTAATGCCCATTTTCTAGAGTAGCAGATTTTAGAAAAGGAAACAAGTGGGAGCGCAATAGAACTGAAAGAAATTCCAGAACCACAAACTACTACTGAAAGTTTGATAGAACCAGAAGTTCAAGAAGAACAGGACATTCCCGCACCCCTCCGCAGGAGTAGTAGGCCGTCTCATCCACCTGAGAGATACTACGGTTTTCTCATAGACGGGGATAGAGAAGATTGCGTCATTGATAATGATGAACCTACTAGCTTCCAGCAGGCCATCCAGAGCGGCGACTCAGTAAAATGGCTGGATGCAATGCGGAACGAGATGGAGTCCATGTACACCAACAAAGTATGGACTTTGGACTTTGCTCCAGATGGGGTAAAACCCATAGGATGCAAGTGGATCTTCAAGAAAAAGATTGGTGTAGATGGACAGGTGGAAACCTATAAGGCTAGACTTGTTGTAAAGGGTTTTCGTCAAAGACCTGGTTTGGACTATGACGAAACTTTTTCTCCAGTGGCTATGCTCAAATCCATTCGAATCCTTCTTGCCATTGCTGTCTTCCATGATTATGAGATCTGGCAGATGGACATAAAGACGGCTTTTCTAAATGGTAATTTAGAAGAATACGTCTATATGGATCAGCCAGAATGTTTCAATCAGAGTGGGAGCAGCGGGAAAGTGTGCAAGTTGCTTAAGTCCATTTATGGACTAAAGCAGGTATCGCGGAGTTGGAACATCTGTTTTGATGAAACGGTCAAAGAATATGACTTTATCAAAAATCCAGATGAACAATGTATATAGTAAAATTGTAGCATGAACTGTCGTATTCCTCGTCTTGTACGTGGATGACATTCTCTTGATAGGAAATGACATTCCTATGCTACAATCTGTCAAAGGATTCTTGTCACACATGTTCTCCATGAAAGATCTGGGTGATGCCTCTTACATTCTGGGGATCTGGATCTGTCGTGATAGAGATGTTGGGACTTTCGCAGTCCAGGTATATCAACACTATACTGAAAAGATTCAGTATGGAAGATTCTAAGCGCGGTAATTTACCGGCTTATCACGGAATCACCCTCTCCAAAGAGATGTCTCCCAAGACTGATTTGGAAAGGGATCGCATGTCGATTATACCCTACGCTTCTGCAGTAGGCTCTATAATGTATGCGATGTTGTGCATCAGACCAGATGTAGCTTACGCACTGAGCGTGGTAAGCCGGTATCAGTCAGACCCAGGGGAGAAGCACTGGATAGCAGTAAAGAACATTCTCAAGTACTTGAGAAGGACAAAAGATATGTTCTTGGTTTATGGCGGAAAAGACCTCAAGATCGAGGCTTTTGCCGATTCCAGCTTCCAGAGTGACAAGGATGACTCCAAGTCCATATCAGGTTATGTCTTTACCCTCAATGGAGGGGCGGTGTGCTGGAAGAGTTCCAAGCAGGACACCGTTGCTGACTCAACGATGGAAGCGGAGTATATCGCTGCTTGTGATACCGCAAAAGAAGCAGTCTGGATGAAGAAGTTCCTCACAGAACTTCAGGTGGTTCCATCCATTATTGATCCAATACCTCTGTATTGTGACAACAATGGGGCTATAGCTTTAGCGAAGGAACCCAGGTCCCATCAGAAGTCCAGACACAAGGCGGTATCACATGATCAGGGAGATCATAGATCGCCGAGAGATCGAGGTCCGGAGAGTTGCTACAGAGGAGAACACTGCAGATCCATTCACAAAGGCCTTACCTCAGACACAGTTCGAAAGGCTATTCGAGATGATAGGTCTTCGATAGGCCAGTACATAGCCCTAGTGCAACTGGGAGATTATTAGTGTATATGCCCTAGGGGTCATTATTGTATCATACTAGTTTGTATATTACTTAATGGAAGCTTGGGATATTCACAGTTATATTAACAGTCTCGCTCAACATAGTAGTATGCTACTTAGTTTATATCTATCTTAATATGTGTATATGTTAGCATATCGCGAATACATATTGATAGAGCCCTTAGGATCTTGCTTGACTACCAGGGTTGTCATGGCAGTCACACTAGTGGGGGCTGGGTAGTCTACAAGCACATCCTTTTTTAGGTCCCTAGTCGTAGGATTATCGAGACAGGGCATCGATACTCCAGAGTAGACTAGTGTATACGCTTCTCATCCCAGCAGGGGAAATGGTCTGTCCCACAGCCATTAGTACGGTGTGCTGGAGATAGTATACAGGTGCTCATTGGGTTACGGGTACACCGGACAGGACTCGTAGGGAACTGTTGGTTGGTATTATACCCGCCGTCAGTTAACAGTTCCCAGGTGACATGAGTACAGCATAGTCCGCAGACTTGACACTGCTGCTTCGTCTCGAATGTGTTCCCACTGTTCTTAGATTGCTACCTCTACCACGGCTCAAAGGAGTCATGCAAACAGGTAGCAGTTGGATGCAGTCCCGAAGCACTTGGAGGCAGTGGCGGTTAGATAGGATCCGTCTCTCCCGGTATTGGGAGTTGATATCGCGCTGTATTTGGAAAGCCATTACGTAAAGTCCCTGGCCAAGGCAAACGAGATTTACTGGTAGGATTTCCAGTAGCTTCTCAAGGTGTAATAGGCTTCACTCCGACACGGCTTATACCGCTTTTAGGGGACTGACGCTTGCCGCCCCCTAGGCCCAATATGCGATAGCCCTAGACGAACAGACCGGACTGTACGGAGATTGTCACATTGGACTCAGTAGGAGTTCGGATGAGTTTCCCCATTGGCCTTCTTATCGACATCTACCTGGGGACCGTTACGTACAGCTAGTACCGCTTGCGGCCTGTGGTTAAACCCACTGCCAGCGTAGTGTCGAGTCTTTAGAGTCCCACACAGAGAGTTTCCCTGCTTCAGGCGAAATGATATAGAGGTCGTATAGTTTTACGATAAGGTTCGGATACATACGTGTATTTATACACGTACGATGTTCGGACAGTTTATACTAACGGGCTTTAGTTTAAGCCAGATTCTAGTATTGGATTATTGGATTTATACAGTCTCAGTATTTCCGTGTTTTCACGGATGGGAGGGGCATTCTCCTAATTAGTCGAGAAGCTTCTAGAAGAAAGTTGAGGTGGAGAGCTTAGGTGGAATTTGCATTAAATGGATTAGTGACTCATGGGGTAATTCATCCAAATGAGTTAATGAAGCATTTATTGCTTCATGAGATGATTCATCCATAGTGAGTTAATAAAGCATGGTTAATATTATTATTATGTTATTCATTTGGATAATTATCATCCTTCATATATTCACAAATGAGTTATAATTCATATCATTCTCCCTTTCACATTCTCTCTCCTCAAGCTCTCTCTCTTCAAAGACATAACCCTAATCCTCTCATGTGTTGAGATCCTAGGGTTAGCAAGACTAATAGATCCATAATCCTCTTCTATATCCTCTAGGTTACTTTGATTAGCACTCATAGCCACCTAGTTAGCTCAAGTGAGAGGTTAAAGCTTGGAGAAGGGTCTCTCGGGTAGATCTTCTATCACATCGAGGAGGCCGACGACGAGGTGAACCACAAGAACAAGAAGGACTTGAATTTTTAGGTATAATCATCTATCATAGTAGCTAATCACTTCTAGATAGTTGTTAGTTAAGGTTTAGCAAAGATTCGTAAAGTTAGTCGATATTAACTTAAACAAAATGATTGTTTTACCTATTCCGCCTCCCTGCATCATGTGGGGTGTCTAACGTCGACTTACAAAAACAACCCACAAACAAAACACGTAATAAGAATTTTTTTTTAAGCGGCGAATTTTTGCAAAGAATACTGTAGAAAAATTGTTATTGGACTTTTCAGAGGAGAGAGAAGAAGATAGAAATTATACCACAGAGAGCTGAAACCCTAAATCGTCCAAGATGCCGCGGTTCCGCCGCAAGAACGTGCCAAATGCCGCGGTTCCACCGCCGTGTTGAGAGTTCTTAGAATTTTTTTTCTACAGTTGCTTCACTTGCTCCTCTGGTCTTGATGAAATGATCTGAATCTTTATCTTCCTGCTACAATAATTCCAGATCCCCTTGCAAAATTCACACACTAATCGTTATGCACATGATACGTTCTTGATTTATATTTCAATGTAATAATAATACTTCAAACCAAATAGCAAGAAAGAACAAATTACGCACGTATCCCCGGCAACGGCGCCATTTGATTAGACTCAAAAAGATAAGGTATAGGTAGTAGTAGTAACCGCAATCAATAACGGTGTCGCGTGTAGCGAGCGTTAGTGAGCACGGGTCGTCCTCTGGGATTCAAGGAATTTGTAAATTCTTGTTTTAGATGAGTCGAAAGAACTAGTAAAGAATTTCAAGAAATGGTTCAAAATTTAGTTGAAATAATAGTTTCAAGAAATTCAAGAAATTGTTTTCAAGAAAAGAAATCAAGAAAATGTTCAAGATCTAATTATCAAGAAAATATGAAAAAGACTTGCAGGATTCGATCGGATTTAGTAGCCATGGATGACTAATAACGATGACTAATCTTATCTATTGACAATTTAACACTAGATTGATGGCGATGAATGCGGATTAGGGTTTTTTTTGGAAGAAACTAGAGTTTCTTCACTATAGTCCCTTGTCCTTTCATTGATCCCATTCATTTCTAGCCCTTCACAAAAAGATCGTCAATCGTATCTCACATCGTGGTCAATATAATCAAGAATTTGATATCGCGCCCGATGAGGATGTTAACGATTCTTTTGCGAAGGTTTGTAAACTTCATAAGATTTAAAATAAGTATAGAATTTTATCATCCATCGATCTACCATAATCCTACGGATCCTATCAAGCAGAGATTTACTCACGCATCATGAAAATCGAAGAAAGATTAGGAAAAAACTCATAATGCGGAAATTAAAAGAAAGCGAAATTGAAACTAATTATCACCTTTATTATTCAACTTCAAATTATAACTTCTTCAATCCGAGATTACAAGAAAAATTTCCCTCGATCACTCCCTTGAAGAGGTAATTTTTCCATCGATCTTCACGTTGCTCGATCATCGTGAGTCTTGGACCTGTCGTGGATCGCGTGCTCGTTGATGATGATCGGTTTCGTATAAAGGATCTTGAATGATGTCTCTTGATGAATTTCTCAATGATTCTTGATCTTGGATCTTGGATTTGATGTTGTTCTTGGATTTGTGTTGAATTGGATGAAAATTGGAACCAAAAATGGGAACAAAATTAGCAACCCTTTTCAATGTAGCTCTAGGTCCTTTTTATAGCCCCTCCATCAATCTTCCCCAACAAGCTAGGTTGTTATAGAAAAGTTTTCAGAATAAGGTTGTTACAAAGAAACTTCCCTATCAAGCGAGGATGTTGAGAAGATGTTTTCAGAGAGTTCCCGACCTCGAAGCCCCAGAATCGGCCGTGGATCCGCGGCGACTCGGCCTGACTCGGCCGCGGTTCCACGGCCTATTGGTGAGCTCGTTGCTTCAAACTTCTGTGGTCTTATTCTGTTGATCTTTGGGTCTTTATGTGATATCTGGAATTTTCTTATCTCTTCTGAATTTCTGCCAGTATTTGATTCTTCGACTTTCTTGTATTTTAACGGCAGATTCCTGATTCCTGATATCTGACCTGAACTAGTCTTGCATAAAATCTCAATGAAGAATGTGAGATACAAAATATTATGCGTAAAAATATTAAACATAAAATTTCCTTCATAATGTTGATTATAATATATAACACATGGTAAATGATATTTTGCAAATGAACTTCTAATATGTGTTATATTTATAGCAAATACCTTTAGATGATTAAGAAAAGTAAGGAAATTGAGATGTTAAAAGTGAAATATTTTCGACTAAATAGTACCCTATGTAGTCTTATGATCTCCTGCATGAGTTTATGGGTATCAAGTATGGTACATCTTGAAGGGTTTAAATCTTACTTTAGATTTTTACTCACCTTCATGTACTTCCTTACTAACGTCTCAGTTGACTGGCCAACTCTGAATGGAATATAGTGAGCCAAAATGGTGAGTCGATTCACAATAACCCAAATTGCGTCGTTACCCTTCGTACTACGAGGGAGAGCAGTCACGAAGTCCATGGTAATGTGCTGCCATTTTCATTCTGGGATTGGTAACAGCTGAAATAGACCACCAGTTCTGTGATGTTCAGCCTTCACTTGCTGACACACCAAAAACTTGGCTACGCTGCTTGCTACTTCTCGCTTCATTCCATACCACTTGTAGTGTTGTTGTAGATCCTTGTATATCTTCATGTCACCGAGGTGTACAGAATAAGGAGAGCTATGAGCTTCTTTCATTAACTCTTCTCGAGCAGATCCGACTGGCACACATAAACGACTTTCATATCGTAAGGATCCATCTTCGTGGATGATGAAGTCAATTCATAGTCCACTTTCTACTTGTTCACGGATCTTTTGTAGCTTGAAATTATTTTCTTGAGTTGCCTTGATCTGATTGACAAGAGTGTACTGGACTTATAAGTTCATCAAAGATGAAGCGTTACCTGGCACAACTATTTCAATCTCCAATCTGTGCAATTCTTGTTGTAGCTTCCATTGAGCGGTGAGGTCATTGCTAATGGCTAGAGACTAAGTGCATCAGGAACTACATTCTCCTTTCCAGGATGATATTGTAGGTTGATATCGAAGTCTACCATGAGTTCTAGCCATTTTCTCTGCCGCATGTTGAGTTCCTTCTGAGTAAATACATACTTAAGACTTTTATGGTCAGTGTATATATCCAATCGTTCTCCAAAAGGATAGTGGCGCCAAATATTGAGTGTGAAGATGACGGCTGCCAATTCTAGATCATGTGTTGAATAGTTGCGTTCATGGACCTTTAACTGTCTTGATGCAAAAGCCATAACTTTTCCATGCTGGTGAAGAACACATCCTAATCCTTTACCGGACGCACCACAATGCATATCAAATCCTCCAGATTAATCCGGTATTACAAGAATAGGTGCAGAGGTTAATCTCGACTTGAGTTCTACAAAAACCTTTTCACATGCTTCTGACCACACGAATACTTCGTCTTTACGTGTGAGCTTGGTCAGGGGTGCTGCGATTTTTTAGAATCCTTCAATGAATCGTTGATAGTATCCTGCTGAGCCTAAGAAACTTCTTATATTTTTCACTATCTTTGGTGTCGACCACTCGCTGACAGCTGACACCTTAGCTGGATCCTCAGAGATTCCTTCACCTAAAACAATATGTCCGAGAAATCTGACTTGATCTAGCCAAAATTCACACTTGTTGTACTTGGCATAGAGCTGATGTTATCGTAATGTCTCCAGGACAATTCGTAAGTGCTCGGCGTGTTCTTTCCGATTCTTTGAATATACCAGGATGTCATTAATGAATATAACAACAAACCTGTCTAAGTACTCTCGGAAAACTTGGTTCATCAAGTTCATAAAGATGGCAGGTGCATTGCTCACTCCAAATGGCATTACGAGATATTCATAATGACCATAACGAGTCCTAAACGCCATCTTCGGAATGTAGGACTCTTTGACCTTCACTTGATGGTAACCCGAACAAAGATCTAGCTTTGAAAAGACACAAGACCCACTTAACTGATCGAAAAGGTCATCGATGCGAGTTAGTGGCTACTTGTTCTTAATCGATACTTCGTTCAGAGCTCGATAATCCACGTACATCCTGTATGAACCTTTCTTCTTCTTCACCAGTAGCACCGGAGATCCCCAGCTTGAATTACTGGGACGAATCCATCCTTTCTTGAGGAGTTCGTCCAACTGAATGCGGATCTCCTTCAATCCCTCCGGAATTAATCAGTACGTGGCTTTTACTACTGGTTGTGTGCCGGGTTGTAAATCGATACTGAATTCAAGAGCTCGATCGGGAGGCAAACCTGATATATCTTCCGGAAATACATCGTCGAACTCTCGAACTACCTCTGGCATCGATTCTTCCGCTTGCAACGCTGCAACCTCTGCCTTCTTTGGTTTTGCTCGGTAGATGCTAGGCTCCAAGGTTTGGTCTACCCTCTTGAAATAGAACACTGGATGATCTGGTATTTCGAACACTACCCTCCTTTGGTGATAGTCGATGGTAACGAAGAAAGTTCCCAACCAGTCCATTCCCAAGACTACGTCGAAGTCAAGTATATCCAGTACCTTAAAGTCTGTAAAGAATTCTCGACTGCAGATGACCACTGGACACAGATCGTATCCCAAATTCTTTTTTAGAATGTCGTTCCCTGAACTAACGTTCCAGCTGGATACAATCGGTTTAACTGGGATCGCATGAGTTCGGACAAACCGTTGCGACATAAAGCAATATGATGTTCCAGTGTCGAAGAGCGCGAGTGCAGGTAGGGAGGCTACTAATATTGTACCAAAGTCATGTGGGATAGGTTTAGGTATAACAAATATAAGATGGCTATGAATTGAAAAGACTTGAAAGAGAATATGGAAGAGATTTACCAGTGATAACCTGACCCGTAGCTTCGGCCTTTTTAACCAACATAATGAATGTTTGGCGTCGCGGCACTTTCCTCTGTGCCTGGTTAAGCACTCGGCGTTGGGGTTGAGTGGTATGGGTGCGGGGAGTTGGAGCTGGTAGAGCTAACCGGGTAGGAGGAGCTTGGATCGCCGGTCTAGCTGGAGGGTTGTTAGGTCCTCGGTTCTGGGCGCATGCTCCAATGGCGTGAGTAGATGACCCACGGATCAAGCATAAGTTGTTCGTCCCATGACAGTTCTTCATAAGATGCCCTGTTCTTTTGCAGTAGATGCAAAAGTTTGGCCTGTTGTTGGCGAACGAACCTACTGGTCTCCGAGATGGTCCGTTTAAAACTGGCCTGGGAGAGGCCCCTTCAGTGATCTGGTGCACAGGGCGTTTCATACCGGTAGTCTGTGGCCTTCCATTCTTCTTCACAACTGCCTCATAGCGTCATGCAGCCTTCAAAACAAACTCATGGGTTGGGAAATCCCTTGTAGCGGGTGCAGCTTGGATTTCAGGGTCCAACCCTTACTGAAATCGTCGTGCCCGGATCTTAGCAATGGAAATAAGATGTGCAGCGAACCTGCTGAGCATGGTAAACTCAGTATCATATTCATCCACCGACTTGACTCACATCGAGCCTTACTATAAATGGATGAATTGCTGCTCCATGTCAAAGAGGGCAGTCTCTGGAAAGTACTTAACGTCGAAGAGGTCTTGGAATGTTTTCCATTCTATCGATTGTGCAAGACGACTCTCCTCAGCCTTCCACCATACCCTGGTGTTATCGGTCAATTGCAATTTAGCAACTCTCACCCAGGCAATATCTGGCACTTGAGCTGTTACCAGATCATCCTCGATCGCTTGAGCCCATTCTTTACCTTCAAGCAGACTCTCTTTACCCAAGAAGTTCTTTGGGTGTAAGTCCCGAAACTGTTTGACTCCAGGTGCTTCCGCCTCGGGACGGTTCATAAGGATAGCAGTCTGCTGCTCCTGACCCTCTAATAGGCTCTTGATAGGCTCAAGCAGTACCGTTTGCTCATTGATAGGAGCTGCAATGGTAGGTGGTGGTGGTGGTGTAGGCGGTGGAGTGTTGTCGTTGACGATTGTGCTGGTATTGTTCGGAGAGTCCATCACCTTGATATAAAAGATATGTTAGGATAGATTCTAGAATTTGAAATGCAAGGAATATAAATGTTTGTTGAACTCGTTAATTACTGTGGTATATTGTTTACGACTTCATGCAGAACATACCTGCATGGGCCACCAACAAAACCTGTCACACCCCGCTTCCTAGTAGACGTAAAACGATAACATGGTAATCCCGCGGTATATTTATCCAGAGAAGGTCGTTCCCTAAATAAATATACTAAGTGTATTGAAAGAATAATACACAATACAAGAATAAATGAAGACTGTAAAATTTTTCAACAAACATTTTTATTTACATTCAACTTCCAATATTTACAAGTATATGGGTTTATGCTGGAAAGTAAATACAATAAGGAAAATGTAATGACATACATAAACTGAAGATAAGTGAAGCTGAGCTAGTCTTGAGTAGCTATCTGGTCGTAATCCTCCTCAGTAGAGTCCACTTCCTCTGTCTCGATCTTATCTGACGAACATTCCAAGAAAACAAAGATGGGTGGAATGCCCGTCAGCGAACTAGCGCTCAGTAAGTCCCAAGGATAAAACAAGAGTAAAGAAAATGACAAGTGTAGACTATATATATGACGAGTAAGAGTATATGTCCAAGGGTAAGTATATACTATAGGTCTTTATATGGTCATTATGTTAACGTTAAGTTCCAAGTGTGAATGTCAACACAGCCGTAGAAGTATTTACGAGCTCAAGAGTGAGGCCCCAGGAGTAAGGAAACACGGGCCTATTTCATATGTTAGCATTGGGGCCCTAGGCTGTGGATGAGTCAACCCGGCTGATATAGAGTTTGAGTTTGAGTTCAAGTTTATGTTCGAGTTTAGATTCGAATTTAGGTCTTTTCATGTGAATTGATGTAAATTGTTAAAAATCTTATGTTCGGTAGAAATCGGCAACTGCTGCACATGGACGACAGGATTTGTGTCTTTTTCCAAGACAATTGCCAATGATAACTCCGTTAAATTGTCTAACATGAATGGAAAACTACTCACTTTCTCCGGCTCGCTGGGGCTCAAGAGAATTGATCCCACTTAAACCTATATTAATCTTGAATCCTTAGTATTGTTGCATATCTCGAGGGGGTTTTATGAAAAATAATTTAATACAGTTTAAAAATAAAGCTCGATCGTGATTTATAATATTTAGGGTTTCCATGAACATGTATTTTAACTGTTGGGGTGTATAATTAAAAATTTAGTTTTTAAAAGTTTATGGTATTTTTATGAAAACTAGCTCTTTTTTATAACTTGATGGTATTTTATTAAAAATTTTAATCTTTTAAAAAAATAGTTTTATAGTTTGTTTTTATTGAAAATACGGATTATAGATTTATATAATTTTTTCCAAAATTTAGTTTTGTTTAGAAAATTCGTATTTCTTAAAAACTATATTTTTATTTCCTTTCGAGACCGAATACTCTGTGAGAAGTTCTTCATCTCACTCTACTATGCCAAAGATGTGCGGTAATCTGCATCATCCATTAGCGGGTCCCCTAACGAGGGTTATAGAGGCGTAATTGCCAAGGATTTTAAAATACCGATTAAAAGAAACATGTTTTGAAAAGTTGTGGTATTTTAATGAAAAGTTATTACTTTGAATTACCTATGTAGGGTGGTTTTCGTCACCCCATTGAGATGGGAATACGCGCGCGCTTGTAAGACGCATTACAGATTCCCCCTGTCTAGGGTAGGCGGGGATTTAATGATTGTGGGGATCCGAATCTCCGGCAGCCGCGGACTAAGCTGCCGTTAATTACCCCTCGCATTTGGAGCGAGGGAATCTCCGATTGACGGGTTAAACTGGTCATGCGAACTCAATGTGCAGTGTTGTGTTTTGAAGAGGTTTTGGATATATTGGGGGCCCCGCAGAGTTTTTATAGGGATCTCGCTACCCGGATAGCGGGCTGGGGGTCAAGGGGGCTTGCAGCCCCCTTGCGGGGTGCGGGGCAGCGCCCCGTTAGAAATTTTTTTCTAACAGGGACAGTGTCGTGGAGTATGTGTGTGTGTACATATGTATACATATGTATATATATATGTATATATATAAAAAGGGGCGAAAAGACATCCAAAGGATGCGTGGGCCAGCGCTAGCGCTTTGAGCACTAGCGCACCACGTGTCAGCACGTGGGCGCTCGGGCGCTAGCGCTCTGAGCGCAAGAGAGCTAGCGCACTGAGCGCTAGCGCGCCAGGTGTCAGCACGTGGGCGCTCGGGCGCTAGCGCGCCACGTGTCAACACGTGGGCGCTCGGGCGCTAGCGCTCTGAGCGCAAGAGCACTAGCGCACTGAGCGCTAGCGCGCCACGTGTCAGCATGTGGGCGCTCAGGCGCTAGCGCTTTGGGCACTAGTGCTCTGAGCGCAAGAGCGCTAGCGCGCCACGTGTCAACACGTGGGCGCTCGAGCGCTAGCGCGCCATGTGTCCACACGTGGGCGCTCGAGCGCTAGCGCTTTGGGCGCTAGCGCGCCACGTGTCAGCTCGTGGGCGCTCGGGCGCCAGCGCTCTGGGCACAAGAGCGCTAGCGCTTTGAGCGCTAGCGCACCACGTGTTAGCACGTAGGTGCTCGAGCAGCAAAAGAGACTTGGTCCCTGCAATGGGAGTTGTACTCCCAGAAAAGAGCACTTATTATTCTGTATATATATATATATATATGAGGAGTTAAACTCCTAAGATGTTTTGAAGCTGATGAACGGCTTCTCCCCTTGAGCCCTAGTTCTTCCCCAAAGTGGGGTTTCTGGAGATGGGTCTCCTTCTTCTTCCTTTGTTGGCCGGATCTTGAAGATCAAGAGATGTGAGATCTAAAAATCTCTTCTTTCTGAGATCTGATGGCAGATCTGAGTTCCCCTTTGTGGGTTTTGTGGTAAAAAACTATTTTGTTTTGAAAAATGAAGAGTAAAACTCTTGATTTAATTCAAAAGAAGTGAGAAGGTTTAGAACCTTGGAGAAGGAGCAGGAGGCACAAAGAACCCTAGATTTTTTTGAGAGGAATGAAAAATTATGCTTTATTCATCATCATGTTGCCTTATATAGGCTTACATATTTACATATAGCCCCTTGGGCTTTACAAAATGGCATTTTGCCCATCCCATGGCTCATGTGCCATTTCTTTTTTGCACATAAGCCACGGGCTTACAAAAATTTGGCTTTATGCCCAGTTTGCTTACATTCATGTACAAAAAATTACATTAAAATTATTTGTTACATGATTTTTTATGTTGGCATGGGGAGGCTGGCCGCGGACTTGACTTGGGCATGAGCCCGCTTGACCTGCGCTTGGGCCCACCTGGTTTGGGGTTGACCTTGACTTTGACTTGATCAACCGGGGTGCAAATTTTGACCCCAACAAAGTGCCCCCCATCAATGAATGCACACCACGCATATGAGTTGTGTGCATGAAATTGATGGATCTTGAAGCTGGACTTCGAGGTGGAACATCATTCCAGGGCGGAGCATCATCCCGGGGAGCATGATTCCCGGGGTTCGGAGCATAATTCCGATTTGCGGAGCATAATTCCAGGGTCGGAGTATCCCTCTGAGAACATGATTCCCGGGGATCGGAGCATCATTCCGATTTGCTGAGCATAATTCCAGGGTCGGAGCATCATTCCGATTTGCAGAGCATAATTCCAGGGTCGAAGCATCATTCCGAAGAGCGGAGCATGATTCCAAAGATCGAAACATCATTCCGAAGAGCGGAGCATGATTCCAAGGATCGGAGCATCATTCTGAAGAGCAGAGAATGATTCCAGAGGGGTCAGAGCATAATTCCGAAGATTGGCAGACATTCTGACCAAAGCATAATTTCAATGCAGAGGTTGATTCCCAGGAAAATCATAATTTCGACAGGGAAGGCAAATACTCCGAGGAGAAGCATGATTTCAACACGGGGTACATTCTGAGACGGAGCATGATTTCGGCGCAGAGCTTTTTGGCTGACTTGATTTCGAGACGAAGCATAATTTCGATAGGGAAGCCAGGTACACAGAGGCGAAGCATGATTTCGACACTGGGTGCCCATTCTGAGACGAAGCATGATTCCGACGCAGAGCTTGCTGGTTGACTTGATTCCGAGGCGGAGCATAATTCCGACAAGGAAGGCAGGTACACCGAGGAGAAGCATGATTTCGACACTGGGTGCACATTCTGAGACGAAGCATGATTCCGACGCAGAGCTTGCTGGTTGACTTGATTCCGAGGTGGAGCATAATTCCGACGAGGATGTCGTTGGTTGATTCTGAGCCGAAGCATAATTCCGATATGGAAGGCAGATACACCGAGGCGAAACTTGATTTCGATGCGGGGTACACTCTGAGACGAAGTATGACTCCAACGCAGAGCTGGTTGGTTGATTTGATTCCGAGGCGGAGCATAATTCCGGCAGGGAAGGTAGATATCCTTAGACAAAGCATGATTTCAACATGGGGTAAATTCTGAGACGGAGCATGATTCCGCCGCAGAAGTTGTTGGTTTGATTTGATTTGGGTTGACATCAGCATCGCTACACTGGAATATGGTACCATGAGCGAATCATCATTTGCCATTAGTGGATTTGAGGATTTCGGTTTTGGTTTGGCATCTGCATTGCTGTACTGGAATAATGCCAGGAGCAACTCATCATTTGCCCCGGGAGGACTTGGAAATTGGTTTTTGCTTGGCATCAGTATCGCTACACTGGAATATGGTACCAGGAGCGAATCATCATTTGCGCTTGCTTATCAGGAAGCGATGGCTTAGGAGACAGGTTTTAGGTCCCTATCACCTAAGACTTTTCAATTTTGTGAGCCGTAAGGGTCTCACAAAGCATTTTCTCCCTACAGGTCGTAAGGATCCCGTAGGTGTATTTTCTCCTTAGGAGTCGTGGGGACTCCTAAGTGTGTTGCTCCTTTGTGAGTCGTAAGGATCTCACGCGGGAATTTTCTCCTCACAAAGTCGAGAGGACTTTGCGAGTGCATTTCATCTCTTTTTTACGAGTCTGCGCCCTTTCGGGTTTTCACAAACTCACCGGCAGTCCTGCTGTTTTTACTCACGGAGCCCTTTCGGGTTTTCATCCGTGCCCATTTTGCTTGTGGACATACCTTTTTTTTTTAAATCTTCATCGCCGGTGGGACTTTGAACGTGGTCCCACCGGTAGGACTTGGGAGAGATTGTGATCATTTTACGCCCGTGGATTGTATACGGTTTTGCAGGATGTATGATCCAGAACGTAGGGCCGGAAAAATTTCGAGATTTTGTTGGCGTCTGTATCGCTGCACTGGAATATGGTACCAGGAGCGACTCATCATTCGCCATTGAGGTATGGGATTTGGAATTTGGTTGGCGTCTGCATCGCTGCACTGGAATATGGTACCAGGAGCGACTCATCATTCGCCATTTGGGGATTGGGGAGCGATGGCTTAGGAAACAGGCTTTAGGTCCCTATCACCTAAGGCTTTTCAATTTTATGGGCCGTGAGGGTCCCATAAAAGCATTTTCTCCCTACGAGTCGTAAGGATCCCGCAGGTGTATTTCTCCTTAGGAGTCGTGAGGACTCCTAAGTGTGTTTTTCCTTTATGAGTCGTAAGGATCCTACAAAGGTTTGTTCTCCTCACGTATCGTGAGGACACATAAGTGGGTCTTCTCAATGGAGCATAATTCCAAAAGCGGAGACCAGCCGCGTAACTGGTGATTGCGGTGGGGCATGGGTATGATGAGAATTATTTAAGCCCATGGATTGTATATGGTAGTCAATTTAGGGACTGGCCGTAGGGCCAGGAGAGTTTTGGGAATTTGAATTTCGGTTGGCGTCTGCATCGCTGCACTGGAATATGGTACCAGGAGCGACTCATCATTCGCCGTTGTTTTGTTTTTTGTTTTTTTTATTTTGTGTTTTTTTTGTTGTTTTTGTATATATTTTTTTGTTTTACCGCGATTGCTCTATCATTTCAGCTCTTATCGCGAAGGTCACGATTGCCCTATCATTTCGGCTATTTATTCGCAGTTGCCCTATCATTTCGGCTTTATTTTTCATCTTTATTTTACTCGCTGATTTTTATTGCGAGTTGCCCCATCATTTCGGCTTTTCTTTTTTTTTATTTACACATTTTTTTTACATTCCCAGTTTAACGACATAGAGGTCGATTGTTCCCAGTTTAACGACGTGGTGGTCATCGGTTCCCAGTTTAAAGACTTAGAGGTCTACTGTTCCCAGTTTAATGACGTGGTGGTCGATTGTTTTCAGAGAAAGGCAGATGTCTGAGAGAATCAGTTTGACGAAGAACTTCGATCTTCGTTTGTATGAAATTGGCGGTCGTAGCTGGACTATTTGTTAACACGCCTTTAGACAGTTCTATCTCTCCTGCCTTGTATTGCTTTTCGACCCAATCTTTGAAGACGAAGCAGTCCTCAATGGCATGACCTATCACTCTGTGATAAGGGCAGTATTTGGGGTCGTCGGTCATATTCGCTTCCTGCGGTCTTTTTGACTCTGGCAGTTGTAGACCGTTCTTCAGGGCGTCTTTGAATATTTTACGGATTTTGTCCCTTCTGAAGGAATAGACCTTATCCAGCTTCTCTTTTAGTGGAGATTCTCCCCCTCTCCGAACACTGGCTTCCGAGGCTGGTTGGCATTAGGCCCGCTCAACCCTTGCTTATTTCGGTTAGCCGAGGCATTGAAAGATTCAGAATCGTCGGAATTTTCGCCTTTGCGATTATCGTCCTTTCGGTTTCTCTAGGACCTATTGTTATTTTGGGAATCCGAAGAGGACTCCTGCTTTGAGCGCTCCAGCATCTGAACTTTCCTGGTCAGCTCTTGGAATGTTTTGAGACCCGCGGTACATAGAAACGGGGCCATCCAATTGTTGAGATTTCCGACAAGGAGACTGACAGATTGGTCTTGCTCTATCGGCGGTTCACATTTGACGGAGAGATTGCGCCATCGAGTTATAAAATCCACGCTGGTTTCGTTGTTCTTTGGCTTGGTCCTTACAAGCTCGGCAATGGTGATCTTATCGCTGACGCTCATGAACCTCTGCCAAAACAGAGACTCCATTTGGACGAAAGTTGTAACGGAGCCATCCGGTATGCTCGCGTACCAGTCGAAAGCAACATCGGTCAAGCTATTAACGAACTGGCGGAGGAGAAGTGCATCGTTGCCCCCAGTATTCCCGCATGAGGCTTTGAAGTGGGCGATGTGCTGATTCGCATTTCCCGTCCCATCAAATCTTCCGAATTTAGGGATGACATAGCCGCTGGGAAATTCTACCAGATCATACTGAGCAGGATATTGTACCCCGCTACTTCTAACATCTTTTTGCGCTTTGGCTTCAGCTACCAATATTTTGACTTTGCTGGCAACCAAATCCATGATTTGATCTTGAGTTAGAGGGCTACTGTCATCGGTAGCCAAGACATTTCCTGAGATAGGATGCGACTGAATTTCATGCGGTTCGCCCACTTTTAGATTTGAGGGAATAGGCATCGGCTGCTTTGGGACACCGTTTCCCGGTTCACGAGCAGAGCCCTGCGCTTGATTGGGCTGCTGAGAGGCAAGTCGGGCCGTAAGCTGCATCACGACATTCGTCAAGTCGTTAATTTTTGAGTAGAGCTTGGCCATCTCCTTGTCTTTACTTCTGAGCTGTTTTCGGAGCTCTTGTAGAAGTTGCTGCTCTGCGGTCTTAGGATGGAAAGTTGGCTCATCTTCGCTTTCCGAGCCCGACCCCTCATGAACTAAGGGCTCTCTCTGCCTATCAGCCTCACTGGGAGGATTTTCATCACCCTCCGGAGGATGCTGGTCTTGAGACGTGACGGCTATATTCACACCAGGTTGGATTTAAGATGTGGTGGCCCCCTCCTTGCTTTTGCTACGAAGGTTGTCGGTGGGACGCGTGCCCACCATGTAGACGGTGTGGATAACACATTCAGCCATCCCCTCATCTTTGGCGGGGTAACCCTGTTCCTCGAACCTCATGAGGTTCGGCCTAGCAGGAGCCCAAGCCCTTTTGTTGGCTCTATATCTGAGCCTTTTCTGCCTTAGCTTCTCAATTTTAAGGGCTTGGCGGGCGTCTGTTTCCTGGGAAGCCACCGTGAGTCGATCAGCGGGGAGCTTAGAGAAGACACCCGATCGAGCAGTTGTCAGGGGCACCGCCGGAGCTTGCTCGAGACGCCTTGTTGCTTTGTTAGTGTTGATGGCCTTGCCCCCAGATGGGGCCAAGGAGAGCCGCTCAAACACCGACTTATGTTTGAGTTGGGGCGCCTTCGAAACAACCACATTTGGCCTCTTGCCTTTCGAGACCGGTTTGTCTGCCGCCGGGGCTTGAGGAGCTGGGATGGCGTTGGCTGACACGAATAGGATAGAGCCGAATGGGAGCGGTGGCTCTTCCCATTGTCGCCCGAGACTGGCCGGAAGGACCGTCCTGGCGTCCATCTTCATCGTGTATGAGATGGGAGCCGTGTTGAGAGCTGAGTTCATCTTTGGGGACATTGTTGGAAAGTGATTGCTTGAAGACCTGCATGAAAGAGCATGATTTTAGTATAAATATAGATATGTATATTAATTGAGTTCGCATGAACGTTTAACCCGAAATATGGGAGGAGAGATCGGTCCCACCGGACATGCCAGAATCTATAGGGTGTTTTTCGTTATGAATACACGCGCGCTTGTCAGGCGCATTACAGATTCTCCCTGCCTAGGGTAGGCCGGGTTTTAATGATTGTGGGGATCCGAATCTCCGGCAGCGGCGGACTAAGCTGCCGTTAATTACCCCTCGCATTTGGAGCGAGGGAACCTCCGATTGACGGGTTAAACTGGTCATGCGAACTCAATGTGCAGTGTTGTGTTTTGAAGGGGTTTAGGATATATCGGGGGCCCCGCATAGTTTTTACGGGGGTCCCGCTACCCGGATAGCGGGCTGGGGATAAAGGAGGCTAGCAGCCCCCTTGCGGGGTGCGGGGCAGCGCCCCGTTAGAAATTTTTTTCTAACAGGGACAGTGTCGTGGAGTATGTGTGTGTATACATATGTATACATATGTGTATATATATATATGTATATATATAAAAAGGGGGAAAAGACATCCAAAGGATGCGTGGGGCCAGGGCCAGCGCTTTGAGCGCAAGAGCGCTAGCACTTTGAGTGCTAGCGCACCACGTGTCAGCACGTGGGCGCTCGGCCGCTAGCGCTTTGGGCGCTAGCGCTCTGAGCGCAAGAGAGCTAGCGCTCTGAGCACAAGAGAGCTAGCGCACTGAGCGCTAGCGCGCCACGTGTCAGCACGTGGGCGCTCGGGCGCTAGCGCGCCACGTGTCAGCACGTAGGCGCTCGGGCGCTAGCGCTCTGAGCGCAAGAGCGCTAGCGCGCCACGTGTCAGCACATGAGCGCTCGGGCGCTAGCGCTTTGGGCACTAGCGCTCTGGGCACAAGAGCGCTAGCGCTTTGAGTGCTAGCGCGCCACGTGTCAACACGTGGGTGCTCGAGCGCTAGCGCTTTGGGCACTAGCGTTCTGAGCGCAAGCGCGCTAGCGCGCCACGTGTCAGCACGTGGGCGCTCGGGCGCCAGCGTTCTGAGCGCAAGCGCGCTAGCGCGCCACGTGTCAGCACGTGGGCGCTCGAGCAGCAAAAGGGACTTGGTCCCTGCAATGGGACTTGTACTCCCAGAAAGGAGCACTTATTATTCTGTATGTGTGTGTGTGTGTCTATATATATATATATGAGGAGTTAAACTCCTAAGATATTTTGAAGCTGATGAAGGGATTCTCCCCTTGAGCCCTAGTTCTTCCCCAAAGTGGGGTTTCTGGAGATGGGTCTCCTTCTTCTTCCTTTGTTGGCCGGATCTTGAAGATCAAGAGATGTGAGATCTAAAAATCTCTCCTTTCTGAGATCTGATGGCAGATCTGAGTTCCCCTTTGTGGGTTTTGTGATAAAAAACTATTTTGTTTTGAAAAATGAAGAGTAAAACTCTTGATTTAATTCAAAAGAAGTGAGAAGGTTTAGAACCTTGGAAAAGGAGCAGGAGGCACAAAGAACCCTAGATTTTTTTTGAGAGGAATGAAAAATTATGCTTTATTCATCATCATGTTGCCTTATATAGGCTTACATATTTACATATAGCCCCTTGGGCTTTACAAAATGGCATTTTGCCCATCTCATGGCTCATGTGCCATTTCTTTTTTGCACATAAGCCACGGGCTTACAAAAATTTGGCTTTATGCCCATTTTGCTTACATTCATGTACAAAAAATTACATCAAAATTATTTGTTACATGATTTTTTATGTTGGCATGGTGAGGCTGGCCGCGGGCTTGACTTGGGCATAGGCCTGCTTGACCTGGGCTTGGACCAACCTGGTTTGGGGTTGACCTTGACTTTGACTTGGTCAACCGGGGTGCAAATTTTGACCCCAACAACCTATATACTTAGAATACCGTGCTATGAAACTATAGTGTACGTGTGGGGTAGGTCATTACCCCGTGAAGTTTCTAGGGTTTGGGTATACTAGATATCAAAAAGAGGTTACACTAAAATTCATGGTATTTTAATGAAAAGTTCGTTATATGATTGTTTCACATAAAAATTTTGGTTAAACTAAAAACTAAAAGGTTGTAAACAAGGTTACAAGTAATGTGAGAAAATTAGTTTGACCTATTTTGCTTTAAAGAGGAGAGTTCTAAGGTTAAATAAACATGTATCGGTGATAACTCCACTTTACCGACATGTTTTTTTAAAAAAAGATTTGAGATGAAAGAAAAGAGAGAAAGGGGGACTTGCTAGCTTAGATTGTTAACAAGAAAGAGAAGAAGCCTTCAGGGGTTGTGGTTTCGTCGGAGATTTTCCGGTCGTCGAGATTGGCTTGCTATTCCTCTTGGGTGCTTAACTCTACTTGGTACTTAGAGAGTTTGAGAGGATTTTTGATAGAAATTTCAGAATGGGAGAGAGTTAGGGCATGGGTGGTATTTATAGTGGAGAATTAGGGTTTGGGAATTAAAAAATGTGGATTAAAATAATTAAAATGGTGTTAAATGGTGAATTGGAGAGTTTTTGTTTGATTGCAGGAAAATCAAACAGTGCAGGAGAGTTGAGGGGAGTTGAATGGTTAAGTGTGCACGGAAGCAATTGGGCACATCTCACCCATCGGCGGCGGCCAATAGGGAAGAATGGGCAGTCGGATTTGATTGGGTTGTCTCGAGATTCGTGCCACGTGTCAAGTTGTGTGTTTACTCCTATTTGCGCATGTTTAATTTTTCTGAAATTTTTCGTTTCTCCGTGAATTGCACGTGCAACTCTTGGGCTTCCGAAAAATTAAAAAGAAAAATCTAAAAAATAATTGGGTCTGATGGGAATCGAACATGCATGCTATGTCGCAGCAGTGTAGAGGCTTTACCAGTGAGCTACAAGTTGCTTCTTTCTTTTATTTAACAAAAATAACTTTTAACTTTTACACAGGCTGTAATACCATTTTCTGTACAATAACAAGAAATTTCTGTACAGGGATTTTAAAGTCGTTACAGTTTGTATATTCTTTTATTGGAGCACGACTGGGTTGAGGTCAATGTCACCGTTTTATATATATATTTTTTCTTTTCTGTACTAGGATTACCCCGTGGAGGAGTGCTCGAATAACCGGATTCTAGAGGGAAATGGGCCAGCATCTCATGGTGTTGAGATGGAGGGGGCCTTACTCTAGAATTGGTAGAGGGGGCCTTACTCTAGGATTGGTGGGTTGCCTCACTTCTGGGATGAAACTCATCAGACACATCAGACACATCAGCCAAAATAACCCTGGTAGTCAAACAAGAATCCTAAGGGCTCTATCAATATGTAATAGTGATCCGTATTATCACATAATATATGTACATGATGATAGAGATGAACAAGACAGCATACTATCATCTTGAGTAAAACTGTTCTTGTAACGACTGAATTTTCTGTACAAAATTTTTCTTTTTAATGTACAGAAAGAAGTTTACAAGCCTGAGTACAAATCATAAGTATATCTTGTTTAAGAACAGCAAGAAACAAGCTTATAGCTGGTAAAGCCTTGCACTGTTGTGACGTAGCCCCTGTGTTCGAATCCCATCAGACACATTAATTTTTTCTGATTTTCTTTTTAAACTTTTTGGAAGCCCAAAAGTTTACACGTGCAATGCACATAAAAATGAAAAGTCTGAAGAAATAAACATGTGCATAAGGATTTAAATACAGGCAAGAACACGTGTCCAAAATCCGACGGTCCCTCTCCATCAAACGACCGGCGAGATCCCTATTTGGGCTGACGGCGATGGTCTCCCCATCGCCAATGGTGCCCGTGCTTTGCACACTTGACCTTTCCCCTACCTCTAACTCCCATGCACTGTTTGATTGCTCTACAATCAAACAGAAACCTTTCAATTCCCCATTTATTCTCATTTTAATGCATTTTAATCCATCTTTTTAATTCCAAAACCCTAATTCCACACTATAAATACTACCCTATACCCCAGCCTTTCTTCATTGTGAAAATTCTAGCCAAAATTCTCTCAAAAGTTCTTAAGTGCAGGTGAAGTAAAGTGGAGTTAGCTAACAAGCAACTTCCGACGAAGATTGAAGCCGATTCTGGAGCTCCCGCGGCATCCTAAAGCTTTCCCCCTCTTCTTCTTCCTCTTCTTAACAAAATCAAACGGTAAGTCCCTTCCAATCTCTCTTCTTCCTCTTTAAAAATCACTTTTTCAAAATATGTCGGTAAGTGAAGTTAATACCGACATTTTATTCTAAATCTTAGAAATTTCACTTTTTCTTAAACATTGCTCATTCATATTTCTACACCTTGTTAAAATAAAACTAATGTTTAGAACCAACTTTCACTCAAAAATATCATGTAACATAACTTTAAAGCTACTTTTACATTAAAATACCATGCATTTTGTATATACCATATTTAATTGTATTGCTTAATTATACTTTTAGAAAACCTCACGGGGTAAGGACCTACCTCTGGTTTTCATAAAACCCCTTGAGTTATATATATCAATATTTAAGGACTTTAATAAATATAGGTTTAAACGGGATCAATTCTCTTAAGTCTCAGGGAGCCGGAGAATGTAAGTGTTTGCCTATTTAAGGTAGAAAACTTAACAGTATTATCAATGGTAATTGTCTTGGAAAAAGACACAAATCCTACTGTCCATGTGCAGCTGTTACCGATAACTCCTGAACCTAATTCAAGATCTAAATCAGTTTAAAGTGTCTAACTCAAGTCTGAGTCTAACTCATGTCTAAATCAAAAATCAAACATGAATCTAAAACTAAACATGAATACTTGATCATGAACTTGAATCCAAACTCAAGTCAGAATCCAATTCAAACATGAAAGTCTAGCATGCATGCTTGAACATGAACCTGAATATCTGAATTCAAACACATATATCAAACCTGAATACATGACTTGACTTGATTCGAACTATGAATACAACTTGACATGAATACAAGAATACTTGACATGAATACTATATCTCAGAGGAAGAGTACGATCAGATCGAGACCCGGGCCTAGGCCAGTTACCTTTTCTCAGTTTATGTATGCCACCTGTTTAGGCATTTCCATCCTTATATTTTCTTTCAGTTAAAATCATGTATTGTAAATGAATCAAGTTGAATGTAAATAAAGTTGTTGAATTATAAATCTCATGTTAATTATCTGTCATATTTATATTGCTTCTTCTACGCTTAGCGTATTTATTCCAGAAAATGACCTTCTCGAAATAAATAGGTCACGGGCCTCTTCATATACCTGCTTCCGTCTACTGGGAAACGGGGCGTGACAGTTCTACCCGTATAGGTCCTCCTTCAATCATCATAATCGCTTGCCTGCGATTACAATAATTGTCTTGAGAGCACTATAGCCAATGGTGGAGAGGGTAAATGTGGTTGAGCAGTTGTGGAGAAGGTTAGGGAGGTAGGGTCGGGAAGGCTGGTGGTGGTATCGAGATTGGAGGATGAGGATTGTGAAGAGTCGATGGAGGAGGAGAGGTCTAGGGTATGAGATGTTAATGATTTGGGTTTAGAGGGGGTTGGGGTAGTTAATATGGGGAGGATATAAGGTTTGGTAGGTTGGGTGGACATGATTGGTTGCGATGTTGCACCAGGAGAGTCCAAAACTTGCGGAAGAGCCTCTTGATGTTTACTAGATACTTACATAGGAAAATCAGTTTCGACGAATTTGACATAACGAGAAATGTAAATTTTGTGAGCGACGGGATCTAGACATTTATACACAGATTGAGATGTTGAATAACCTAGAAAAATGCAGGGAGTGGATCTCGGTTGAAGTTTGGAGGAGGTGTACGGCCTTAACCAGGGATAGCAAAGACACCCAAAGATTTTGAGGCGTGTATAGTTAGGTAGCCGTTGAAAGAGTTTTTCAAATGGGGACTGAAAATTAAGAACCGGTGTAGAAAGACGATTTATGACTATCCCCATGAAGAAGAGGCACCCGCGCGCGATGATCCTTCACCAAAAAATGAGGGGGGAAATTCAAGTGAGACTGTATTTGATTTGCAAAATTTGGTAACAAAAATTAATTTTTGAGTAATAGATGGTGCACATAAAATATTAGCGCACCTCGTACGAAGATCCTTCACCAAAAAATGAGAGAGAAAAAACTCAAGTGAGACTGTATTTGATTTGCAAAATTTGGCAACAGAAATTAAGTTTTGAGTAATAAATGGTGCACATAGAACATTATCTAAAAGAAAGGGTTTTTTGGGAGACTGCAATGTTGTTTTACCTATATGAGAAATTTTCAAAGCTGAACCATCACCTATATTGATCTCGTCGAGACTACCGTAATCGATGTAGCTGTGAAAAGTCCCAACATCGGATGTAACGTGATGAGAAGTGCCGGTGTCCAATAACCTGGAGGAGGGTGCGGGCCAGTTGGAATTTGTGTTGTTGGCCACAGGTTGGGAGAGCGTCTGCGGCGGATGTTGTGGTAGATTGATTTGCACTGCGTTCTCATAAAGGAAACGAGCAAGTTGACGACAGTTTTTGGTGTTGTGGTCGGGACGCTTACAGAAGTTGCAGTTGGAATTGGAGCGGTGCGAGTTGTTGCGTGCGGAGGAGTACTGGTTGTTGTTGTTGTTGTGAATGAAGTTGTGGTTGTTTTTGCTGCGATTGTAGGAGGCGCTTCTACATTATTGCAGAGGGCAATAGAAGGAGCGATTGGGTTGATTGGCATTGTTGGCAGTTGCGAGAGAGAGAGAGAGAGACGCACATGTGTTTTTCTTCTTCAAATTGCGTTCATAGTCTATGAGTTTTTTAAGGAGATCGTCAAAGATGATGGCGTTATTACGGATTCGGATAGTAGATGCGTCTTCTTTGAATTCAGGTCCGAGACCAGCGAGGATGTGGCGAACAAGGTCATCTTCGGAAAGAGGGTGATCAGCGAGAGCAAGATCGTCGGAGATAGATCGCATCTCCTGTAGGTATTCGCTTATAAATCACGAGCCGCGTTAATTGTTGATGAGGTGTTTCTTGAGCAATATAACTAATGAGCTAGATTTGTTCGCAAGAAGAATAACAAGTCAATCCCATGCTTCCTTGGATAAAGAAACAAATGAGATATGGGCTGGATCGTCTCGACACAACTGCCAAGAATAGCATTGAGAATGAGTTGATTCTGACGGTACCATTGATGGTTGTCTGGATTTTCAACATGCTTGGTGTTATCATTAACATCGGTGACAGTTCTCAGAGGAGGAGATTTGGAGACATCAATGTGACCAAGGAAATTATAGCCGATTAACACCGACTGAATTTAAGATCCCCATACAGTGAAGTTTGTGTGGAAAAGTTTTGTTAGAAAAAGAAATTTCGAGATGATGGAGATTGAGTTTTGAGAGAAAGCCATTGATCAAAATTGAGTTTTTAATCAAAGGGCTCTGATGCCATATAAGATCTTAAAAAAGATAGTTTTTAGGATTTTCAACTTTGTAATTGTATTGAATATCAATGATGTATATATATTACAATTTATACGATAGAATCAAATAGAATCTTTCCTAAATTTAAAATAAAATCAATTTGGAAGTTATGGAAAGATTGGCATGATTGAGATCCGCAACAGCTGCATTTGCGATGGTCAGACGTCTGAAGTACATTGTTCTGACGTCTGATTGATAATCGCTACATCGGTGGATTTATGGCCAGACGTCTGAATCGTCTTCTTCAGATGACTGGCCCCGCTCTGTTGTTTGGTAGACATAGCACGGACGTTTGCAACATCTTTTTCGGACATCTGGCCACGCTCTGTTATTTGGACAGACGTATACAACTCCGTCTTCAGACGTCAGCTGTTGTTTTTGGCCTGTGTCGCTAGGAGGATTAACTGGCATGACGGTTTTGATGAATTAACCATTTACTTTAAATTAATTTTATCTTTCTGCGGAGTATGAAGGTATAAGAAAAAGGCTGGCCTTGGGAATAATAGGAGAGTAAAGGAAACATGCTAGCACACTACATTAGAATGAGTCCCTTTGTGCTAATTTTGGAACGTGCATACGAACATATGTTAAGCACATAGTTTAAGTATTATTAAAAAGTTCTCATGACAAGGGTATTTACTTATATTGGATAGATTGTCATATGGTTTTTAATATAGAGACAAGGAAATTAAAGTGTTCGCTATAGCTCTAGTTTGTAGTCGTCCATAGTAAATTAAGAAGTTGGGTAGATATTCAAAAATCAATTGATCGGATATTTTTGCCGACAAACGAAGAAGGATAATTTTTATATTTCTTGTTAAGTTAATGTAAATTTCATTAATTCTTTAAATCTTTCCAATATTTTATGGGGTATTTATTAGTTATCTGTTTGTATTCTCTGTATGGGTATCTAATTATTATGTTTTTCCCCTCTTGTATAGGATAAATTATCCAATGAATTTGTCCAAAGAAATGGAAAAGCATATTTCTATTTTTTTTAGGGTGCCCGTGTACTTGTTATTTTCATTGATTTTTTAAATCTTTCATATATCTTTCTTTTTTATTTTCATACGGGACGACTTATTTCCAATACCGTTTTTATTATTCCGAGAGATCCCTTTCATCAATTCAAGATTAAATAGAAAACTCCATGTTTGAGAAGTCCGCATGATATTAGTAAAGAAAATATAGTGATTAACTTATAAATGCAGTAATTACCAGTTAAAGATTGTAGTTTTCTACTAAATGTAGTGGTTAGGTGAAAAAGAGCGGTTATCTAAATAAATGTAGAATCATCTGCCGAAAAGTTACAAGGAAAATACAGGGATATTAAAAATAAAAAAGTGGCCGGTAAACTTGGGGTATTTAAACCAGTCGTTTTTCAGTAGAGAGCTTTTCGCTACCTATTTTAAAAAAGGGATCTAAACAAGTGGCTTTTTTGGGACAAGGGAAAGACCTTTGCACCAAAAAAAGTACGGGTTTTTGGATATACAACCACTAAAAATCTCATATTTTTAAAAACAACAATAAAAAATAACTATTTTGTAAAACAATCATCGAAACCTTTATCCTGATTAAATACAGCCCTCTAGTCAATTTGAATGTTAATTTTGTTTGATTTAGACGTTAGGGGAATCAAAATGAATTTTTTGCCCTTTCAATGGCTACATACACTCTTCAAAGGTAGGCTCCCATCTCCATCCAAACCGTATCACCACTACAGGACATCTTTTAGCAGCAACACAACACTTATTTCCTTTTCTCAAGCCCTCGCCCAACGTCTTCCTCAGAAACTAATAGAAAAATTTCAGCTAAATTTGTTATAAATTGAAAAACTATTTAAGTAGTAGAACCAAAAGCCCTAACGTGGGACGTAGATGGTTGTTTAGAGGCGTTGAATGGAAGAAAAGAGGAGGCGGCAAAGAAGAACCCATACATTCGGTGTCTGATTTTTTAGACCTTTGCTAGGTTTAAACCTGTCGGGGTCAAAAATTACATCCCATTGGCCAAGTCAAAGTCAAGGTCAACACACAAATAAGCGGGTCCAAACCAAAGCCAATTGGGTCTAAGCCCAAACATGGGGGTCGGCCCATGCCAAAATTATTATGTAATAAATAAATTTTAATGAATAATTGTAAAGAAAATATGCATAAAGCCAATTTATTTAAAGCCCAGCACATTGGCATGTGAGAGGTAAAGAGCCATTTTGTAAAGCCCAAAGGGCAAATTGTAAAATGTAAGGCCAATAAAAGGCAAACATAACAAGAAATGAGAGAAGAATTCATTCCTATCAATCAATCTAGGGTTTTGAGTCTCCTCTCTCTCCTCCCTCCCTCTCAAGATTCTTCATCTTCTTCATTTTTAAAAAATTATATCAAAAGGTTAATCTCTTTTTTTTTTCAAAACTAAATAGATTTTAGATATGAACCCATTGAAAAGAGAGTGAATCTCCCATCAAGTCCCTAAAAAAAAGATTTTTGCATCTATTCCTCCTCAAGATCCAAATAGAGAACAGAAAGTAGAAAGAGATTTCACCTCCAAAATCCCATTTTTGATAAGATTCAAGGCTTGGAAAAAGGAAAAGGACCTCTTTTCAACATTCAAGATTCAAAATCCATAGTTTTGAAGATTCAAGAGAGCTTTTGCACCAAAATAGAAAAAGGTTTGGAGTGACCCCATCAAGAGGAACCCTTTGGGTTCTTCCCCTTGAGAAAAACCCCATGAAACATAAGCTTCGCAGCCTTGGCACATGCGCCAAAGCGCCACACCAAACCCCCATGAGCTTAAACTCCGGAGCTAGTGGCGTACGCACCAAAGCGCCAGCGCTAAACCCCGGGAGCTCAAAGCTCTACATATGCACGCGCTTGCGCCAACCACCTCTTTGGCGCAAGCGCCGGCCATTTCGGACGCAAGCATCAAATCTCTTTTGGGCGCAAACACCACTCCCCGACACACTCAAAACACCTCCCTTTCAAGAAAAAAATTCTAACGGGGCGTTACCCTACACTCTGCAAAGAGAGATGCTAGCTTCTTGACCCCCAGCCAGTTATCCGGATAGCGGAATCCCCGTAAACTATGCGAGGCCCCCGATATGCCTAAAGCAACCTCAAAACATAATACGCACATATTGCACGTTGAGTTCGCATGATTTATATTATCCATTAATCGGAGGTTCTCCCATTTCAGAGCGAGGGGTAATTAACGACAATTTTGTCCACGGCCACCGGAGATTTGAATCCTCACGATCAATAAACCCCTTCCTATATTAGGCAGAGAGAATCTGTATATGTCTGACAAGCGATGCGCAATCTTATCTCAATAGTATGACGAAAAACACTCTACAAAATCCATGATTGAAATAGAAGGAAGATGAGTGTATTTTAGACAATGAGTCACATCATTTAACCATGGTTATAACCTAACCATGGCTGAATCCAAGTTAAACTAATAGAAGGTTGTATTTATTTAACAGTTAGATTTTGGTTGTTGTTTAGGCCAATAGTTATTTTTTATGGTAGTTTTTAAAAATATGATATTTTTAGTGGTTTTATATCAAAAATAAACCAAAAAGTATTTAGCATTCACCTCTCGAGCAAAGTTGGGCTTTGTACGCTCATTTGGAAAAGATAGTTTGGAATACCTTGGCCCAAATACTTATTTCAACGAAATTCTCTTAATATATATGCTTATGGGCTTGTGCAGGAGCGACCATCTCTTGGACCTCCAACGCTGGCCCAGTTCATGTTCTAATGCTTACAGGCGTTTTATTTAAACAAACTGACTTGAAGTTGAACAAATGCTTTGATAAAATTTATACCTTTGGCTGTGCACAGATACAATAGCTGACGCGACTGCAGCTCAGAAATGGAGGGAAACTGGATGTGAGCGGGACACACCCCTGTTTCCCTTCAATTCTGAACTACAGCAGCCAATGTGTATGTGGTCCACCACGGTTACATTCTTGTCATGTTTTGATATCATAGCTCACCATATCAACTAATAAATGAGAATTGCAGGGTTTAACAGAAGTTTTATAAATTTGAAAGTCAATAGAACTTTATCAAATTCTATCTAGGATTAAAATAAAGGCTAAATTGTTTTCTAAAAAAACGGCCCAAGAAAAAGGTTGTTAAATTCCATGCGCTTTTTGAACATGTTGAAAATCCTCTAGGCCCATCAATTTTTTCTTGAAATACTCTAAGGTTTATGTATTTTGGTATACCCCAACACTGCCTTTTGTGACCCATCTGCGAAGGTTCAAGAAGACAGCTGCCATTTTTTTAAAAAAAAAACGCAGTTATCTGTAACTTGTATGCAGTTGCCTGTAACTTCTATACCTAATTGTGTTTTGCTGATTTTTTCTTAAAGAACTGAGCATTAAGTACTCTAACCTATCCATTTTCTCTCTAAATGCACCACTTTCCTCCCTAAAAATCCTATATTGCCAACAGAACAAGAATTATCACAATCATTCTGTCCGTTATCCATTATCTTTTCTCAATTACTCCACTTTCATTTACCACCTTAACAAACTAAATCTTCATTTACTATCTCGCTCTTTGATGATAGCAAATCAGGAAATTAATGTGTTTTGAGAGTGGATTGAATGGTAAAGTAACGGTCTTGACCATCTCGGAGGCGACAACATGCTTTGAAATGAAAAGAACAATCTTTTTTTCGACTGGATATGCAGATTGAGAAGTTGAGACTTTCTTATAAAATGGAGAAATATGGAGATCATGAGGTTAGGGTGGTAAATGAAGATGACTACATAAATATGGTCTCCATCTATCAAGAGACGGACGAGAAGGTCATCCATATGCAAGCATCTGTTGATATCCTGACCATTATGAGCAGGTTTTATAGTACCCTTGTACGATCGTACGTTATTTAACGATATTAATTAGTATTTTAAATTTATTTAATTATTGTTGTTTGGGTTGTGAATAATTTGAATAGTATCCGTGTTTATCGGACTCGACCCGTTAGCGTGATATATTTTATGGTGCTAAAATACTGTTTTATTAATATTTATCCGTAGGCTAAATCTATATGAATGTTAAACAACAGATATACAATATTTAAATTATATCTATATATTTTTCTGGTAGCCATAGTTTATGAATATTTACATATATTAATTTTCAGCATGTCTTATCTTATTTGAACATCTCATGTTATTTTATTGACTATTATTTATTACACAAAAATCCTAACATTCTAAGATATTGTGTGTGATATTAGATTAGAATATTTTCTGTTAACCCTTAGATTTATGGTTTAAGGATGCTACGTATATATAGATATTTTTCAGTATATTTTCTTTGAGATTTGTAAGAGACGGATCGGAGATTTGTAGTATCTTTTATAATATTGTTAGCTATATACTAAACTATAGATATATATCATACATACAATATAAACATATTATATATATATATATATATTCCTATTAAAAATTAAAAACTCTCTCTTTCTCTCTCTATCTCTATATCTCTCCCTCCCTCCCGCTCTCTCCCTTTCTTCTTCTCTCCTTCTCATGCTCGTTCTCTTTACACCCGAGCAACCCCACGCCACCATCATCACCTTCATCGATGCCTAACCCACCACCTTCTCGTTCATCGCCACTGTAACATTTTGAAAATTTTAGAAAATAAATAAATTTAATTAATTAAATAATAAAATGTTAATTTAAAAAGTTATTAAAACCAAATAGTACATTTTCATAAGTAGTATATGAAACAAATTAAAATTAAAATTAAAGTTTATAACATTAGTAAATTTCAAGGGTTTTAAGGAATAATTTAGCATCACATTAAGAAAATGGGTGTTTATATTATAACATAGATGATGAGGGGTTTTGTGAAAAGATTAGGTAATTGTGAAAATATGAAATTGGTGAGGGTTTATGTGTAAAAAGGGGTAGGACTTGGTTAAGATTAACTTGAACCCTTGTTGTATCATATCATCATGAAGACACCTCCTTCTTGTATGAAAATACCACCCCTTTCATGCTCACACCTCCTCCTTCCTCTCATGCTCCATCTCTTCACCTCCACCTCATGCATTCTCTACACCGCACAATACCTAGTAAATTCTTTAGCCTCTCAACTGAACACTACACTTCTTCAGCCCAAACCAAGAAATTCCTAAGTGTTCATATTAAAAGAGGAAGAGAGAGCAATGGCTTCCTTCATCAAGTGTACTTTTCATCAAACTCAATACACTACAACCCTTAGATAATTCCATCATAAGATTCTTGAGCTGGTGTTCTTTTGTGAATCATTCAATAGGTATAAGTTCAACCCTGCAGTTCTTAGTTCAATACTGTTTTTGTTTAGATGTATGATATCGGTATATATCGTATTTGGATAATGATAGCTCTGTCTGGAATCTGCTATAGTTTAGATGGAAATAAACCTAACCAAACAGTGCCATTATATTGTAATCTGGATTTAGAATAACCCATAGGAAGACAAGCCCCTTTGCTCGGATTTTGGCCGGCGACAAGAAGGACAAATCTGATCTCGCCGGATTTTTAGAGGATTTGGGTGTTAGGAATTTTAGGGTAGGTCCATATATCTATATTAGGATGTTTGGTATTATTAGTTTAAATTATTTTATCAGTATGTGAAATCGGGGAGCTAATATCAGTTTTGTGGTTAAGATTCTTAGATGCGACACGGATATATCGTACCATGAGTTCTGTTTTTATATGTCATGACCAGGAAAGGGTTAGCTCAGATTAACTTAAGTTCTGTAACCCAAGATATCATCACATAGTCTGTTTAGTTGGTGCAGTATCATAAACTGGGATTTTGTGTGATCTAGCTTACTGCAGAGGGATCTAGAACCATTAGGTGTAACCACAATAAAATTAGCAAGACCAAAAGCATAATGAGATTTCTAGGAAACAACACATGAAACCAGAGCCCCAAACACCTAAATTAATCCGCCGAGGCAACCTTGAAATCCGGCGACCCCGGCCCAATAGTGCCCTTTGGTGTTGGTTTTTCTTCTGTGGCCTATTTTGAGTAAATTTTGGTCTCTAGTATTTTTTGGGTTATCTAAATACTTACACAATAAAATTTGGGAACATTTTAGAAATGGTTTTATCAAATATCAGATATTTACGATACGGAGTTTTCATATTTTGATATTGCAGTTGAACCGTTAACGTTTATACGTTAACGACAGAATTATATTGACGTTTTTGGGTTAAGTGTGCTGTAGGTTCTAACCTACGGGCGTTTAGCTTGTTGTTTTAGTTTTCGATATGATATTTACATCAATGCGATTTAAATACGAATATAGATACGATTCGAAGATTCCGAGACGGAGTTGGCGATGTAGCTGCGTGGATTCATCGAGCTTTTAAGTTGGTGACTAGATTTACATCTACAGAGAAAGTCGGATGGATGGCGTATAGTACCCCCGCAACCTTATAAATATTATTATGATCTCTAGTTAGTATAGTAGTTATTCAAGGTATTGATATAATATCGCATCTTATATGTCCATCATTTGCATAGAGTTCATTTATGGTTTTAAGTGAGACATGTACGTGATGTTAGATCCGTACGACATGGACATGATTTGATGAGTTTGTACGAGAAATCATGCCGTACTTGAGATGATACAGATATAGCGATATGATGAGATATAATACAAGAATTTATATGTATTGGAAATGATGAAATTTGTATGCCGAATAACGGCCAATTTATCCTTTAACTCGTAGAGTTAGGTTATATTCTGTTTTAGGATGTAATACCTGTGTGCTCTATATTCTTTTAAAAACTAAGATTTTGTTTGTCTTTTAAATAAAATACTAGGATGCGTGCCAATTTTAAAAACGGATATCTAATTTAAATTTAGGGCTGCTTCCTTATTTCAAACTTAACATTTTGATCATTTCTAAAGATAATGGCATAGCTCATAGCAAATAATTATAATAGTCACGTTTAGATTACTTTACATGTTTGCATTATATTATCAATATTATATGTTTCTGCGTTACACACACTCTGATAGAATACTGCACCAAATACCAATGAATACTTGCTGCACAAGCACGTAAATATATGTTACACTATACCTCATTGGTACTGCCATGTCATTGTAGAACCGTGCTGTTATATATATATTAAAATAAATAGATTATTATACCGTAGAACACTTGCACAAATACTAATGATTGCCAGGTTGCACGAGCACAGACGCGCAAGCTACACTACACATCATTAGTAGTATCATGACACAATAGAATTGAAATCTATGTTTATGTGATATAATTACGTAGTCTTCTTTATTCCTACTATAAATTTCGAATATTACTACTATAAATGCTGTATTTAATTCTTTGGATTTTCTGGGTATTTTACTCTTGATGATATATATCGGTGGTATGGGACACTGTTATATATGTATATATATAATATATCATCAATAACATCTATGCAAGTATTCTTATTTCTTACTTGATATTTTGATATGATGAGTTAAACGTCCACCATGAGTTTTGTGTTTTCTGATTTCATTCCGAACCGAGTTGAGGGTCATATGGTTACGGATTTACAAGTTATCCAGACTGAGTTAGGGGTCATACAGTTGGATAAATGGTGTACTCGGTCAGAGCCGAGGGGCAGGATAGCCGCATTATAGGCAGGGAGTCTAACGAGGATACTCGATTCCGGAGATAGAAATGAGCACGGCAGATATCCAGGGGATACTGACCGGGGTTCGATTGGGCACGGCGGATATCCAGGGGATACTAATCAGGATATCGGGTGGCGATTATCTGTTGAGATGGTGTCGACGGTATCTGCATTTACGTATCGATGATGGACACGAGAGATTTCGGATTTCGATGTCGATGCTGGACATATATATATATTGATATGATCATTATCATGAGGTACACAGTTAGATATTATGTAGTGAATTCAACCAGGACTGATCCGGAGGACAGCACCAGCATATATTTGTACATACATGCATATACAAAGAGGGATTCCAACACAAACTATAGATTCATGATTTTGACTCATATGACATTGAGATATTATACTTGGAATTGCATGGTAGTTAGTATTGCACATATGCATATCATATAGTATATTGGTACAGATTATGATAGGACTATACTTATGACCTAGGTATCGTCATGCATTTCGATTTCTACCTTTAGATGTACTTTTATTCACTGAGTTGGCAACTCATCCCCGTTATGCAACAGTTTCTTACAGGTTTTACCGCTTGGATTATAAGCGGATTGGGCATACATTCTTTTCGGGGATTGATTGGTAAGTGGGTTATTATTGTATTATACTCACTCTTGATTATTCATATATATTCTTGTATCTAGTGGAAACTCCATCAACTTAGAAGTGGTATATTATGGACTTAGAAGAAAGACTTAGAGTTTAAGTGTGGTGATGTCGCACTCTTTAGAGTCGATTTCTGATTTAGATTGTTGGTTGCTCCATCGTTTGGACGTGGAGACTAGCTTCCGTTAGGATGCTATTTTATTATTATGTTGTACCAGGTTTTTATAAAAATGCAAAGGAGGTGATGTCAAGTTTCAAAATGTCATAAATGTTTTTCAACATACTGAGTTAAAATTTGAGGTTATTTTTAAGATTGATTTTATCGGATGACTATTGAAACCTCACCTCCAATAATTTCAAAAAAAAAGGGTTTAGATTCCGGGTTTCGGCTTACTTGAACCGTATCGACGTCTTCAGATGTCACGTGTTTTAAGTGCCGGTCATGTGCCATATTTGGGTCGTGACAAAGTTGGTATCAGAGCGTTTGGTTTAACCTTTGTTCGAATCTAGGTTGACTATATGGAGTCTGGGCATACATTTTGTTACCTGAGCTTGACCTTATAGGACTTAGACTTAACTTTGGGGGTCTTATACCCGAACTTTCGTTATATAGGATGACCTTTGTTGATGGAGCATGTACTAAGTAGAGTGACGTACCGTACATATGTTCCGCGGCATATTTACGATATGATACTCCGTCTAAGATACCTTAGAATTCATATCTTGAGATCTTCCTTCTATTCCTTCCGTTGATCTATTTTCATCAGTGCATGTTGATTGTTTCGGTCACCATGTTTATGGGTGTCCAGAGGGCTACAGTTAGAGATACGGTCAGAGCAGACTTGTCTGGGACAAGGACTGACCGGGGTGAATTTCCGATGATATAGAGACACGTCGTTTATTCCTAATTGATCGAGTTCTAATAGTGAAGCGAGTCTCTTCGGGATCCGCACCAGATGGTGGAGTCATTGCTAGTGATCGGTCGGATTTGAGACATGGTGTTTTCCCCTCTCCGAAGATCATGGTGTTGTGTACTGTTTAGGCAGTGGTACCAATCCTTACTGAGATTATAGAGAAGTCGCTTCCAAAATTCGTAAAGTTAAAAGTTGACGATGTTACCAGTATAGATGGATCAGTAGGATTCATAGCCATTTAGATGTAGGAAGGATATAACTTTAATCAATTGTGGTGCTCCAATACTAGATGGGTGAAATTGAATTGCTTCTTCCGATGGATCTTGCTTAGACCAGATACAAGTCGTTCAAGAAGGAGATCGCGCTGTAAGTTTTTCCTCCGAAGAAATGGGATGAGTCTTCGAAGGTGAGATTGGCCAGATTCCTCTATAAAGTATCAGATATAACGGATTTGTGTTTCCGAGTTATAAGGCTCCGAGTTGGTTATAACTAGGTATGACTTGCAATTTGCGTGACTATGCAGATATGCTCCTTAAGTGATTAATATAGAGAATTTATGGAATAGGAAAATGGTGCGGAGTTTTAGTAGATTGTTGTTCTTCACAGTTAATATTGAAGATTTGATGACGCGTACGACTACACTTTCATGAGGAAATCAAAATGGAATGACAGTGGTTACTAAATGCAAAAGTGGATTCAGTAATGAGTACTAGTTCCGGGCAGGCTGTATCAATGTTTTTAGCAGAAGACTTGACGGATTCTCTTCCAGGAGTTTATAATAAATAAGATTGGACTAGGATTAGTTGTTAACGCACAAGCAGAGCACAGAGATTTCCGTTATCAAACATGTTATGTTACAAAAGACTGAACTAATGGTCAAGAAGGTGTGATGGGATGTATCCACAGTAAGATGAATGGTGTCGTTGCTCCTCACCGGACGATCGCATAAAGAAGCCATGGTATTAGAAATCTGCAAGAAGAAACAGAATTCAGAGACAGAGAACGTTAGAATGTGGCAGACGGCAAGTAGAAATCCTTGCTATGCCAATTCCGGTGGTATAAACACCTTCCGACATTGAAGAGAATATGCTTTGATGTCCTTTGAGTTCGATTTACGTTTTTATAATCTAAAATATTCATTTTCAAATGTTGAAGAAAGGACAATTTGAAGTCCGTGATTTTGATATATGTATTTTAAGGAATTGAGGATCAATTTATGTTTTGTGCATACCAGGTGCACTTGATAAGATTTCTATATACAGTAATTTTGCTTTGATTTATGTTTTGTGCACACCAGGTGCACTTGTTGAGATTTTCGTGCGAGGTGACTGCACTCGATTGGAGTGTTATGTACATCGGATGCACTACACTGTTATTTCCGTGCATATCAGATGCATATAGTTAAAAGATTTTTATTTTGTGCACCCGATGCACTTGATTTTGATTTTGTGCACCCGATGCACTTGATTTTGATTTTGTGCACTCTAATGCACTTGATTTTGATTTTTGTGCACCCCGATGCACTTGATACTATTTTGTACACTTTTGTTCCATGCACAGTAGATGCAGTGGATATCGTTTCATGCACGCCTGTTGCACTTAGCGCTGTTTTGTTTTCATGCACACCGTGAAGTGTGGTTTGCGATTTACATGCAAACCCATTAAGGGTTGATTTTGTTTTAATGATTTGCACTGGATAGGATATGTGATAGATTTGATTTTTCGCTTGGTCGTATGCACTGATATTGCATTACGATTATGGCATTGGTTGTGTATTTAGGATACACAACGATTTTCGTATTTGACACAATTTTGCATCATAACTAAAGTAATTCTCATAGCAACCGCTAGAGTTACAGTTATAAGAGATTATCTTTTGAGTTTTCATGCACACTGTTGCGTTGTGATGCGTTTTAACTCGTATGGGATTTTGGAGTCTTGTTATATCGAGCAAATTTCATGTTTTAAAGTTGGACCCGGGAAATTGTTTTGAAATAAGTTAATTGGGTTAAGAAAATGTTTTAAGAAAGGGGTTTAATTTAAATTCGGGGACCGAATTTTCTTAAGGGGGAATATTGTAACATTTTGAAAATTTTAGAAAATAAATAAATTTAATTAATTAAATAATAAAATGTTGATTTAAAAAGTTATTAAAACCAAATAGGACATTTTCATAAGTAGTATATGAAACAAATTAAAATTAAAATTTTAGTTTATAATATTAGTAAATTTCAAGGGTTTTAGGGAATAATTTAGCTTCATTTTAAGAAAAAGGGTGTTTATATTATAACATAGATGATGAGGGTTTTTGTGAAAAGATTAGGTAATTGTGGAAATATGAAATTGGTGATGGTTTATGTGTAAAAAGGGTTAGGACTTGGTTAAGATTAACTTGAACCCTTAGTGTATCATATCATCATGAAGACACCTCCTTCTTGCATGAAAATACCACCCCTTTCATGCTCACACCTCCTCCTTCCTCTTATGCCACCTCCATCTATTAACCTCCACCTCATGCATTCTCTACACCACACAATACCTAGTAAATTCTTTAGCCTCTCAACTGAACACTACACTTCTTCAGCCCAAACCAAGAAATTCCTAAGTGTTCATACTAAAAGAGGAAGAGAGAGTAATGGCTTCCTTTATCAAGTGTACCTTTCATCAAACTCAATACACTACAACCCTTAGATGATTCCATCATAAGATTCTTGAGCTGGTGTTCTCTTGTGAATCATTCAATAGGCATAAGTTCAACCCTGCAGTTCTTAGTTCAATACTGTTTTTGTTTAGAGGTATGATATCAGTATATATCGTATTTGGATAATGATAGCTCTGTCTGGAATCTGCTATAGTTTAGATAGAAATAAACCTAACCAAACAGTGCCATTATATTGTAATCTGGACTTAGAATAACCCATAAGAAGACGAGCCCCTTTGCTCGGATTTTGGCCGACGACAAGAAGGACAAATCCGATCTCGCCGGATTTTTAGAGGATCTGGGTGTTGGGAATTTTAGGTAGCTCCATATATCTATATTATGATGTTTGGTATTGTTGGTTTAAGTTATTTTATCAGTATGTGAAATCTGGGAGCTAATATCAGTTTTGGGGTTAAGATTCTTAGATGCGACACGGATATATCGTACCATGAGTTCTGTTTTTATATGTCATGACCAGGAAAGGGTTAGCTCAGATTAATTAAATTCTGTAACTCACGATATCATCATATAGCCTGTTTAGTTGGTGCAGTATCATAAACTGGGATTTTGTGTGATCTAGCTCACTGCAGAGGGATCTGGAACCATTAGGTGTAACCACTATAAAATTAGCAAGACCAAAAGCATAATGAGATTTCTAGGAAACAACACATGGAACCAGAGCCCCAAACACCTAAATTGATCCGGCGAGGCAACCTTGAAATCCGGCGACCCTGGCCCAATAGTGTCCTTTGGTGTTGGTTTTTCTTCTGTGGCCTATTTTGAGTAAATTTTGGTCTCTTGTATTGTTTGGGTTATCTAGATACTTACACAGTAAAATCTGGGAACGTTTTAGAAATGGTTTTATCAAATTTTAGATATTTACGATATGGAGTTTTCATATTTTGATGTTGCAGTTGAACCGTTAACGTTTATACGTTAACGACAGAATTATATTGACGTTTTTGGGTTAAGTGTGCTGTAGGTTCTAACCTACGGGCGTTTAGCTTGTTGTTTTGGTTTTCGATATGATATTTACATCAATGCGATTTAGATACGAATATAGGTACGATTCGAGAATTCCAAGACGTAGTTGGCAATATAGCAGTGTGGATTCAGTGAGCTTTTAAGTTAGTGAGTAGATTTACATCTACAGAGGAAGCCGGGTGGATGGCGTATAGCACTCCCGAAACCTTATAAATATTATTATGATCTCTAGTTAGTATAGTAGTTATTCAAGGTATTGATATAATATCGTATCTTATATGTCCTTCATTTGCATAGAGTTCATTTATGGTTTTAAGTGAGACATGTATGTGATGTTAGATCCGTACGACATGGACATGATTTGATGAGTTTGTACGAGGAATCACGTCGTACTTGAGATGATACAGATATAGCGATATGATGAGATATAATACAGGGATTTATACGTATTGGAAATGATGAAATTTATATGCCAAATAACGGCCAATTTATCCTTTGACTCGTAGAGTTAGGTTATATTCTGTTTTAGGATGTAATACTTGTGTGAGCTATATTCTTTTAAAAACTAAGATTTCGTCTGTCTTTTAAATAAAATACTAGGATGCGTGCCAGTTTTTAAAGCGGATATCTATTTTAAATCTAGGGCAGCTTGCTTATTTCAAACTTAACGTTTCGATCATTTCTAAAGATAATGGTATAACTCATAGCAAGTAATTACAATAGTTACGTTTAGATTACTTTACATGTTTGCATTATATTATCAATATTATACGTTTCTGCGTTACGCGCACACTAATAGAACACTGCACCAAAAACCAATGAATACTATGCTGCACAAGCACGTAAATATATGTTACACTACAGCTCATTGGTACTGCCATGTCACTGTAGAACCGTTCTGTTATATATGTATTGAAATAAATAGGTTGTTACGCCGTAGAACACTTGCACAAATACTAATAATTGCCAGGTTGCACGAGCACAGACGCGCATGCTACACTACACATCATTAGTAGTACCATGACACAGTAGAATTGAAATCTATGTTTATGTGATATAATTACGTAGTCTTCTTTATTCCTGCTGTAAATTACGAATATTACTACTATAAATGCTGTATTTAATTCTTTGGATTTTCTGGGTATTTTACTCCTGATGATATATATCGGTGGTGTGGGACACTGTTATATATGTATATATATAATATATCATCAATAACATCTATGCAAGTATTTTTATTCCTTACTTGATATTTTGATATGATGAGTTAAATGTCCACCATGAGTTTTGTGTTTTCTGATTTTATTCCGAACCGAGTTGGGGGTCATACGGTTACGGATTTACAAGTTATCCAGACTGAGTTGGGGGTCCATGGTGGACCCGGTCGGGGCCGAGGGGCAGGATAGCCGCATTATAGGCGAGGAGCCTAACGAGGATACTCGATTCCGGAGATAGAAATAAGCACGGCAGATATCCAGGGGATATTGACCGGGGTTCGATTGGGCACGGCGGATATCCAGGGGATACTGATCGTAGCCAGGATATCGGGTGGCGATCATCTGTTGAGATGGTGTCGACAGTATCTGCATTCACGTGTCGATGATGGACATGAGATATTTCGGATTTCGATGTCAATGCTGGACATCTATATATATATATATTGATATGATCATTATCATGAGGTACACAGTTAGATATTATCTAGTGGATTCAACCAGGACTGATCCGGAGGACAGCACCTGGATATATTTGTACAGAAATTCATATACAAAGAGGGATTCCAACACAAACTATAGATTCATGATTTTGACTCATATGACATTGGGATATTATACTTGGGATTGCATGGTAGTTAGTATTGCACATATGCATATCATATAGTATATTGGTATAGATTATGATAGGACTATACTTATGACCTAGGTATCGTCATGCATTTCGATTTCTACCTTTAGATGTAATTTTATTCACTGAGTTGGCAACTCATCCCCGTTGTGCCACAGTTTCTTGCAGGTTTTACCGCTTGAATTATCAGCGGCTTTAGCACACATTCTATTCGGGGATTGATTGGTAAGTGGGTTATTATTGTATCATACTCACTCTTGATTATTCATATATATTCTTGTATCTAGTGGAAACTCTATCAACTTAGAAGTGGTATATTATGGACTTAGAAGAAAGAGTTAAAGTTTATGTGTGGTGATGTCGCACTTTTTGGAGTCGATTTCTGATTTAGATTGTTGGTTGCTCCATCGTTTGGATGTGGAGACTAGCTTCCGTTAGAATGCTATTTTATTATTATGTTATATCAGGTTTTTATAAAAATGCAAAGGATGTGATGTCAAGTTTCAAAACGTCATAAATGTTTTTCAACATACTTAGTTAAAATTTGAGGTTATTTTTAAGATTGATTTTATCGGATGACTATTTAAACCTTACCTCCAATAATTTCAAAAAAAAAGGTTTAGATTCCGAGTTTCGGCTTACTTTAACCGCGTCGACGTCTTCAGATGTCACGTGTTTTAAGTGCCGGTCACGTGCCACATTGGGTCGTGAGAGCCACCTTCACCCAGGAACCCGATATCATCTCCTAAACCGATCAACCCAACACCGAAGACATCATATTCATCTCTCTCTTATAACCCAGACCCTAATCGAGACTCCAACTGCCACCGTCGCCAGCTCCTCTGCAACCCAGATTGCCGTCGACCCTCTTTCACCTTCCATTGCCAGCGTCCTTCACCATCGTCTTCATCGCCACTTTAACCTAACACCGACCCAACTCCAGCCAAGCCTCACTCTCGACTTACCCTCGCCGTCGTTGTTTCGTGCAGGCAGGTCCCAACGCCTCCATCACAGCCACAAAACCCTCATCCTCGATCACCCTCTATTCGCCATCGCCCAAGCACCCATCTCAATCACAGTCGTTGCCTTCTTCTCTATCTTCCCATCGCCAAGCACCCAAGCCCCATCGTCACTACCATCATCGTCATGGTCATCGTCTTGAGAAAGTATGTAACCGGGTCTAAGTTTTAGACATGATCGTGCATCAAGTCGTGTTGTGCTTCGTGTCTGCATTATCGTTCCGTTCATGTGTTCGTATCCGAGGCAAGTATCTTTATACTTGCTACATGCTAGTTACGGCAAATTCATATCAACACGTAATATTTAACTATTATTATCATATTATTTTATATAGATAGTTAAGTACGAATTTAGCGTATGAATAAATAAAATTATAATATATCAATTAAATTCATTTCGTAATCGTGCATTTAACTGGTATATAAAGTGTTCCCCTTGTTTAAAGATTACTTTAATAGGGTTAAACTAATATAATGAACTGATAGGAACGATTTGATCAATGTCGTCATTTAATACCATTAACTAGATTAACAATAATAAGTTTCATTAATAATGATACGTTTATTCATAATAGGTAAGTTCAATTAATATAGTTTAATTTATATAATAATCTTGACAATACTATTTTAAATACGGTTATACTGATCTATTGCACAAGTATTAGTTGATACATCATTTTCGTTACACCATTTATCGCACCTAGATAACGATTACAACCGTATTTCATCATGACTTGTTTGCACGATATTATTACAAATAAACACTTTATTTAATTGAATACACCATCACTGATATGCGTGTAACCTGCCAAACTATTACTATTTTGTTATTGTGTTAATACATGTTACCTGTGATACTTACTGTAACATTTCAAAAAAATAAAATATTATTTTTGGGAATTTTTATAATTTAATATTATTTTAATTAATATTTTAATATTTCGGTATAATTAAATACAGATAAATGGGAAAAATTTTGGAAAAAATTATGGAAAATTCTAAAATAGGGTATTTTATGGAATTATGCCATTTTAAAGTTTTTATGATTAATTACATGCTAATTTAGTACTAATCGCGATTAAAAATCGCCAATCGGTTTTTAGCAATTTTGTGCAAAACATGCACATATCCTTTTTTCTACACTTGTGCATTTTCTATCATGTTTCTTTTGGGGTTACTATTTGAGTGAGAAGGAAATTGGAAAGTAGAAAAGGAAAAGAAAAGAAAAGGGTTTGGATTATAATATTGAGGTATGGGTGAGAGAGAGAAAGGGTTACTTTGACCAAGCCTTAGCCATTTTCCCCCTCACTTCACTCATTCTTCTCCCTCCCCATTTCCTTCAGCTGCCGCTGCCCTTCCTTCATCCCCACTTCACCTCCTCAAATCACCATGAAAACAACTCCGGAACCTCACTCCCATTTCACAAAAAGTGTGCACAAGCTCAAGACAAGCCCATTGGACCAAGAAAGCAAGGATTTTGGCCACTAGGGGCAACTCAAGAAAATTCTTGAGTTGCCAAATGAGGTAATTACTGAACCATTAGCTTAGTTTTTGCATTACTTTTAACCCCATGTTAAGATTGAATCGATATTGTGTAGTTTGGTGGACATAGGAAAAACCTAGTTAGGGTTTGAGGGAAATTTGGGTTATGATGTGAAATTAAGCTCAGTAGAGGTTATACAAACACTTTAGTGCTAGATTTGAGACCCAAACCTGAGACTTGAAACCCGGAATACGGATTTAGAAACCGATATCGGAAAATTTAAGAAATCTGTGAAGGTTATATTGAATCTGCTATCAACCCGAGACTCTGAAAATTATTTTGGTTGGACAGTGATATGTGCAGGCACCCAGGAAGCCACCACCAGAACCCTAGCCCCTATCTCTCTTTCCCGGCCGCAAATAAATGCATTCTGGCCGCAAATTGCGGCCAGACCAGTAAGGAATTGTCTCGTTTTGGTTTTGGTGCCCCCTTATCAGCAGATTAGACCCCTGGCATGTGCAAAATTGTCCAATTTGACCTAGCGTGAAATCTGGGACCCTTTTCTCTAGTTGCTGTTTTGGATTCAGGTTTCTGTATTCCGTATTTTGAATTCTGGATTTGCGTATTGCGTTTTACCTCGAATACTTGGCGTTTATACGACAATATCGAGAATTGATTGATGGTTTTGAAAGCGTACCCATAGGTTCTAATCTATAGGCCCCTTAGCGTATCGTTTTGGTTTTCGTATGTCGTTTTAGTTCGGATTTGGTTTTAATACGCATTTACGATACGTTGATGTGTAGGTACCCCATGAAGAATTCGGGACGACAAGCAAGCGCGTGGCGACGTCGACAAATGAAGACGCAAGGTGAGTAGATTATATCTACGGGGGAAGTCGGGTGGATGGCGTATAGCACCCCCGCAGTCCGTAGTTGGTATACTATATATGTATATATATTATGTATATGATAGTTATAGTGTGTCGTGGATATTGTGTTAGGTGTACTATGTATAGATTAGGGTTAGAAGTAAACTAGTGTAGTTCCTAGTCGCGAACCCTAGGATAGGTTTACACCCACCCACACACCCTTGCATATTCATTATACTTATACTGTGTTGATGATGATAGTGGATGACATTGGAGATGAGTCGATGATATTGGGCATAGTGCCATGAGATCGGTGATATGATATGATTCGTATTTGGGATACGACATGTGATTTTTAGCGGGCCTTTGGACGTGTGTTCCACACACGCATTAATACTTATATAGATGGTATCGATTTATACTAGACTTAGATCAGTACCCCAGATTATGTGATATGATGATAAGGATACCAGATAATTGATGAGATAATGTGATGTTGACCCGTACCTAGCTATTGGGATGTCGTACGACGATTTACCGTACGAGCTATATATTGATGATTGATCCACACTCATGACTCGAGGACGTCAGATGATATACTGTATCGTACGCGATACTATTGAGGCGGGATCACCGACTATTATACTTATATTTATATATATCGACTCAGATTTAGGTGGTTTCCTTACCCCTCCCGATTGACTTGATAGTTAGATGTAGATTACTTAGTAGACATTAGACTAGACCCGAGTCATACCTATTTCAAAACTAACGAAACGGGAGTATTTCAAAGATAGGAAAAAGGGACTCTACGGACATTTTCAAGACGCATCCTTTCTTAAAAACGCCGTAGCCCTTATTTTACCAAAAACCCCGATTCGTCTTATTTCAAATGGCATAACTGCATGACATATACATATGGATGTAGATTCTTCACTGTTGCGTTGATTATTCGATTTCCGCATATTCATGCTATTCACATCGCTTTACAGGTGTAAATGTATTTATTGCTATATTACCATCATGCTGTTAGGACACCAGCACCATTATCGATGATACGTATGTTTCACGTACACTTGCTTGCCGGCTCACACACTTCATCGTCGATAATTGCCATGTCACTACACAGTAGTATTATTGCATCAGGATATGACCCTTGTATATACTGTTATTCCATGTTGCATGATATACTGTTATACTTGCATTTAATTTATATGTCACATACATCATGCTTTCTGATTATGCGCATTGGGATATTCGTTTTCATGATAGTTCTGGATTTGGGAACCGTGGATATTTCAAAAAGATTATGTAAATGCTTTAAAAACCCGGTTACCCTTGATATGATATTTCAGCTTCCACCATGAGTTTTATCGGTTATGATATATATATATATATATACCCCATGCGAGGAGGCGTAGAGACCTTATGAGGGTACATGGTGGGGCCCGGAGGTACCCCGGGGCGAGAACGGATCGCTGGATTTGTTAGACGGTGAGCCTGTCAGGGGAACCATACCGTCCGGGGATATTACCTTTTACTCGGCGGTTATCTTGGGGATACCGACCGGAGTTATGTACGTATAATACGTCGAAATTCGAGGGTCGAAGCTGGGCACTCGGGTTTCGAGATAGCGTATGATACGTACCTATCAGGGCCAATCTTGGTGACAGCGCCTGATAGATGAGGATTTCTGTGCCGATGCTAGGCACAGGTTTCATGATGTTTTTGAGTGTCGATGCTAGGCACTCAGGTTCTATGATTTTGATTATATCCTCATATTTACATGCATGATGCTTATTATCATTGGGTGACAGGTGGACGGGATCCACATATATACAAACATTGATCACATACAGACTTTGATTACATTGATCATACCTCATATGTATATATAACAATGGATAAGGACGCTGTTATATATGCCCTTAAACCAATATTAGTGGAATGGGACGCTAATATATGTGTATTGATATCAATTCAAATACTTCATCATATTTATTCATGCAAACATACCTTATATTCATGATATGTTATTACCTGAGGCACTGGCACGAGCACTTGGCACTGCATACTTGTTTAGATGTTACATTGCCACCTTATCATGTTTCAGACTTATCCTTTTGAGGTTTATATATATCTGATCGTTTGACCTAGGATTATGTCATGCATTCGATTTCTGCTTGTAGATATTTTCTATTCACGAGTTGGCAACTCACCCCCGTTGTGCCACAGTTCTTGCAGGTTTTGCCGTACAGGTTCCATGGCGGCATTTTTGGCACATTGCTTCCTTTGCGGGTGATTTGCTTTGGTAGGTGGGTTCTTTTGCATCAGAACCACCATTGTATATGTATTACTCATTGTATCTAGAAATTCCATCAACCAAAACTTGTATATTGTTTCAGACTTAGACACTAGTGATGTATTATTTCGACCTTAGAGTCGCGTGTAGTAGTATTACGGTTTTCATGCTGATTTGAGTTCTTTTTTTTTTGAGTTTTGATCCTCGCCCTTCGGCGTTGTATATTATATTGCTTGCGTGATTGTGACCGTCGATTGACGAAGAGCTAGCTCCCGCTTGGGGATGCCTTTTATCATTGCATATATATTATTCTTGTTGCACCCCGTTCGGGGCCAGTATTTACAAAGGGAACTCTGCCGAAATTTTCAGAAAAGATTATACTTTTTAAAAATGCACATTCGGCTTACTTATTTAAAAATCTTGCTTTTAAATCATGCTTTCTTCACTTCTAAAAACTATTTTTCCTTCATTTATTATTTAAAAATGATTTTAGATTTCTGGGCTTTTGGCTTACTTGGATTAAATGGGGTCCTATAGACTTCATATGATTCAAGGGCCAGTCACGTGCTCTTTCGGGTCGTGACAAAGTTGGTATCAGAAAGCTAGGTTAACCTTGGTTTGAGTCTAAGTTTGACTATGTGGAGCCTAGGGCGTTTATATATATACGGAATTTAGGCTTGACCTTACGGAACTTAGACTTAGTCGAGGGGGTATTATACCCGAACTTTCGTCGCGTAGGATGACCCTTGGTTGATGGAGTAGGTGACTTCAGTAGTGTGACGTACCGTGTGTATGTTCCGCGGCATACTTACGACACGCCACTCCGCTTAAGGAACTTTAGGATGTACATTTCCTTGCACAGTATTATATTCCTTCCTATGATCTACCCTCTCGATACTGGTTGTGATTGTGCTGCCACGATCACACGGGCAGAGAGAGCTATGGCTAGAGTTGCGTCAGCTTGAGCTCGTCGCTGACGAGGACTGACCAGGGCGTGATTCCAGAGACGTGCGATTGCATTGAGAGGCGTCGTCTTACTGTGTTTTCGCGCCATGAGCGTTTGACAGATCGCTTTTACGAGATTTCTCGGACGTGCCGATCGGTACCAGCGGATCCGTGCACATCTAGATTCGATATACCTATTTATACCCCTCAATGGACATCTGTGTCCTCAGCACAGCATTTCTCGGAAACTGGTCGCATCCTAACGTCTCTGTGGACATCTCCGGCCTTAATCTTAACGGGGAGTAGCAACAGCTCGTCAGCATATCGCACGAACCTCTTGTCCCGCTTGTCTGTATCATCGTCTATTTCGACGTCGCGTCTCTATCTGCGCACTGCTATGTTCTCGGCTACGGTCCATCCGAAGTCTCTCTCAAATCTCTTTTCTGCCGAATTGCCCGGAAGTCATCGTCCTTTACTGAAGCTAATTCTTGTTCCGGAACGGCTGCATACTCATCGTGCCTCTTTCTGAAAGATATATCCATATACAACGCCTCTGCGTGCGTATCGCATCTCTAATGTCAGCAGAGTGGAACGTCATTTCGTCGAAATCTCTTGCGAACTCTTTACTTCACTTTATTCCAATGTCGACTGATTCGGACTCGTCTCCTCGTGGCTGCATAGACTACTCTCCAATGGCTATGCTCGTATCTGGAGTCTCCTAAGCAATGTGTCCCATCACATGATATCCGAAAGATGTCGAACCATCCGATCGATTTGTCAAAACCTCATAATCCCCCAAGAGCTCAATATCTTGGGCACAGTTTAATAGTATCGAGTACATACCACAGCATCGATCGGCCGGAGCGGACAATACTCTCTGTATTGGGGGTGGGTCGTGACACTTACCGATGCTAACAATCCTGATTTGTTGTCCCGATGGATGTAACTTGTTGTCTTGATAGACATAACTTGTACCTGCCTGTTCCTGTGTTGGTATTGTAAGTCCACGTTACCCGTCCCGGTTCTTTCGGGGATGTGGAAATGGTGAAAAAACGATTTTTCGGTGGAGGTAACATGGACTCAAAAAACGGATCTTTGCTAAACAAACTATCTAACAACCTAACTAAGAGTTTAACTACTATGTTAGGGGTTATACCTTAACTTGAACTCCTTCTCTTCGACTCCTTGTGGTGGTCGGATCGGCCTCACCTCGTCGTCTTCTTGTGCCGAAGATGGATCCATCCGAAAGCTTCTACCTTTGGCTCCAACCTCAATCTAGAGGAAACTAGAATACTTGGCTTGCTAGACCTTGTACACTAGGATGAGTAGAGAAGTGTTTTGGGTTTTATCTCTATGGTTCTTGTTTCTCAACTCATGAGACAATAGAACCATGAGCTAGAGAGAGAGCAAGAGGAAGAGGGAGAGCTTGAGGATGAGAGAGAATCAATATGATAGAATGAAGAAGACTTTTTACAACCATGATCTCATAACACAAAATAATCATGATAATAATAGTAATTGAGTATTATGTGATGGTTCATGTCAATGGCATTATCATTTCATGCATTTAATGCATTTTGTGAACAAGCAAGCAAGCAAAAGTCATAGCCATTGTCATGATGATGGTCAACAAGTCCAAACTAGTCAACCGGTCAACAAAGTCAACAAGTCAACCTTTCAACCCAACCATGGCACAATAATACTTAATTAATATTATTATTAATCATATTTCTTATTCTCATTAGGGTTTGGCAAAAGTCAACAGTCAACAACCCTAATGAGAATCCTCTGCCTCTGTCTCTGTCAACCGTGCATACACACCCGCATCCGCATTCCGAGGAACACGAATATAAACGAGATAAAACCAATCCCAAAACGTATACTAGGTTCTGGCTTAAACCAAAGCCCGCTAGTAATAACTGCCCGGACACCAAACGTGCACAAGTGCGCGGATGTGACCGAACCCCGTCGCAAAACCATGCGACCTCTACTCTTTTGCCTAAAGGCGAATAGCTCTGTGTGTGGGACTCTAAAGACTCGACACTACGCTGGCAGTGGGTTTAACCACAGACCGCAAGCGGCACTAGCTGTGTGTAACGGCCCCCAGGTAGATGCCGATAAGAAGGCTGACGAGGTGAAACTCATCTGAACTCCTACTGAGCCTGAATGTGACAGTCTCCGGACAGTCCGGTCTGTTCATCTGAGATTATCACATGGCGGGCCTAGGGGGGCGGTAAACGTCAGTCCCCTAATAGCGGTATAAGTCGTGTCGGAGTGTAGCCCAGAACACCCTGAGATAACACTGGAAACCTACCAGTATATCTCGCTTGCCCTGGCCAGGGACGACTATGTGTAATGGCTCTCCATGACACAGCGCGATATCAACTCCCAATACTAGGAGAGACGAATCCTATCTAACCGTCACTGCCTCCAAGTGCTTCGGGACTGCACCCAACTACTACCTGTTTGCACGACTCCTTTGAGCCGTGGTAGGGTAGTAATCAAAGTACAGTGGGAACACACTCGAGGCGAAGTGATAGTATCAAGTCAGCGGACTAAGCTGTACTCATGTCACCTGGGAACTGATAACTGACGATAGGTATAGTACCAACCAACAGTTCCCGACGAGTCCTGTCCTGTATACTCGTAACCTAACGAGCACCCGCATACTATCTCAAGTACGACGTACTGACGGCTGTGGGACAGACCGTCTCCCCTGCTGGGATGAGAAGCGCATACGCTAATCTACTCCGGAGTATCGATGCCCTGTCTCGATAGTCCTACGACTAGGGACCTGTATAAGGATGTGCTTGTGGATTACCCAGCCCCCACGAGTGTGACTGCCATCACAACGCTGGTAATCAAGCAAAGACCTAAGGGCTTCTACTAATGTGTATAGGTGATATACTAAAAGAAACACATGTACACATTAAAGTAGAAACAAACCAAGTAGCATACTACCATTTTGAGCAAGATTGTCTATACAACTGTGAATATCCCAAGCTTCCATTAAGTAATATACAAACTAGTATGATACAGTAATGGCCTCTAGGGCATATACACTAACAATCTCCCACTTGCACTAAGGCCATGTACTGGCGTATCGAAGACCTATCATCTCGATCAGCCGCTCGAACTGAGTCTGGGGTAAGGCCTTCGTGAATGGATCTGCAATGTTATCTTCCGTAGCAACCCTCCGAACCTCGATCTCTTTGCGATCCATGATCTCCCTGATCAGGTGATACCGCCTCAAGATGTGTCTGGACTTCTGATGGGACCTGGGTTCCTTCGCTAAAGCTATAGCCCCGTTGTTGTCGCAATACAGGGGTATTGGATCAACAATGGACGGAACCACCTGAAGTTCTGTGAGGAACTTCTTCATCCAGACAGCTTCCTTTGCGGCATCGCAAGCAGCGATATATTCCGCTTCCATTGTCGAGTCAGCAACGGTTTCTTGTTTGGAACTCTTCCAACACACCGCCCCTCCATTGAGGGTAAAGACATAACCTGACATGGACTTGGAATCATCCTTGTCACTCTGGAAGCTGGAGTCAGCAAAGGCCTCGATCTGGAGGTCTTTTCCGCCATACACCAAGAACATCTCCTTAGTCCTTCTCAGGTACTTGAGAATGTTCTTTACCGCTATCCAGTGCTTCTCCCTAGGGTTTGACTGATACTGGCTTACCACACTCAGTGCATAAGCTACATCTGGTCTGGTACACAACATCGCATACATTATAGAGCCTACCGCAGAAGCGTAGGGTATAATAGACATGCGATCCCTTTCCAAATCAGTCTTGGGAGACATCTCTTTGGAGAGGGTGGTCCCGTGACAAGCCGGTAGATTACCGCACTTGGAATCTTCCATACTGAATCTTTTCAGTATGGTGTCGATGTACCTGGACTGTGAAAGTCCTAATATCCTCTTGGATCTATCACGGATCCCCAGAATGTAAGAGGCATCACCCAGGTCTTTCATGGAGAATCTGTGTGACAAGAACCCTTTAACAGATTGTAGCATAGGAATGTCATTTCCTATCAAGAGAATGTCATCCACGTATAAAACAAGGAATACGACAGTTCTTGCTACAAATCTACTATAGATGCATGGTTCATCTGGATTTTTGATAAAGCCAAATTCTTTGATCGTCTCATCAAAACAGATGTTCCAACTTCGCGATGCCTGCTTTAGTCCATAGATGGACTTAAGCAACTTGCACACCTTTCCGCTGCTCCCACTCTGAATGAAACCCTCTGGCTGGTCCATATAGACACACTCCTCTAAATTTCCATTTAGAAAAGTGGTCTTTACGTCCATCTGGCAAATCTCATAATCGTGGAAGGCAGCAATGGCAAGAAAGATCCGAATGGATTTCAGCATAGCCACTGGAGAAAAGGTTTCGTCATAGTCCAAACCAGGTCTTTGACGAAAACCCTTTGCAACAAGTCTAGCCTTATAGGTCTCAACCTGTCCATCTACACCAATCTTCTTCTTGAAGATCCACTTGCATCCTACGGGTTTTACCCCATCTGGAGCAACATCCAAAGTCCATACTTTGTTGGTGTACATGGACTCCATTTCGGTCCGTATTGCATCCAGCCATTTTACCGAGTCAACGCTCTGAATGGCCTGCTGGAAGCTAGTCAGCTCATTATTATCTATGATGCAATCCTCTCTATCCCCGTCTATGAGAAAACCGTAGTATCTCTCGGGCGGATGAGACTGCCTACTACTCCTGCGGAGCGGCGTAGGAATGTCCTGTTCTTTCGAACCCTCTGGTTCTTCTAAGATTTCAGTAATAGCTCGTAGTTCTGGAATTTCTTCCAGTTCTATTGCGCTCCCACTTATCTGATTTTCCAAAAACTCAGTTTCCAAGAAGCAGGCATGACGAGAAACAAAAACCTTTTGTTCCTCTTCGCAATAGAAGAAATATCCCTTGGAGTTCTTTGGATATCCCACAAACTTGCACTGTACTGAGCGCGCCTCGAGTTTGTCCGCATGCTGCTTTTTGACAAAAGCTGGACATCCCCATGTCTTAATGTGCTTAAGATAGGGTTTCTTCCCACACCACATCTGATATGGTGTGGTAGGCACAGTCTTAGTTGGAACTCGGTTCAAAAGGTATGCAGCTGATTCTAGTGCATATCCCCAGAATGATCGCGGCAACTCAGCGTTACTCATCATGGAACGTACCATATCCAATAAGGTTCGGTTCCGTCTCTCTGATACACCGTTATGTTGCGGAGTGTATGGAGGAGTAAGCTGAGAGAGAATTCCATTCTCTTTTAGGTAATCCAGGAACTCGGCACTCAAGTATTCACCACCTCGATCAGATCTCAGTGTCTTGATACTTTTGCCGGTTTATTTTTCTACTTCATTCTTATATTCCTGGAATTTTCCAAAGGCTTCAGATTTATGTTTCATTAAGAAGACATATCCGTACCTTGAAAAATCATCCGTAAAAGTAATGAAGTAAGAATAACCGCTTCGCGCATGTGTAGACATTGGACCGCACACATCGCTGTGTACGAGCCCCAAGAGCTCGCTCGCTCTTACTCCGTGTCCAGTGAACGGAGTCTTTGTCATCTTTCCTTTGAGACAGGATTGACAAGTTGCATATGAATGATATTCGAACGGATCCAAATATTCTTCTGTATGTAACTTAGTCAACCTTCTCTCATTGATGTGACCCAGTCTACAATGCCATAAGAAAGCATGATTGATTTCTAGAGACTTTCTTTTGTGTGTATTTTGGACATTGAAAATCTGTGGTTGGTTTAATACGTATATACCATTGTTTAATGTACCTGACCAATCAAAACTTGATTAAGGTGAATGTTCACAACATTGCTTACAAATGCAAATTCATAACCGTCTTTAGATAATAAAGATATAGATATGATATTACAAGTTGCATTGGGTACAAAATAACAATCCCGTAAAACCAAAACATATCCATCTGACATTCCCAAGTGATAGTCCCCCACAGACTCAGCATCCATCCAGCTCCGTTTGCAACTCTGAGGGTCATATCACCTGCCTTCAAAACCCTACGCTTTCTCAGTGCCTACAAAGAATTACAGATATGAGATCCTGATCCGGTATCCAATACCCAGGAAGTAGAGTTTATTGATAGACAGTTTTCAATAACATACACACCTGAAGCCGAAGCTGCAACTTGCTTCGAATCCTGGTTCTTGGCCTTCCAAGCCCTGCAATCCTTTTTCCAGTGTCCTTTCTTATGACAATAGAAGCACTCTTCCTTTCCCACAAGCTGCCCCGCTATCTTTGTTGCCTTTACTTTTCCCTTCGTTTCCACTTTACTAACACCGCCCCTTGGTTTGGTGGGGGTTTTCTTCTTCTTTCCTTTGGCTTTCGCCTTAGACCTAGAAGAGGAAGGTCCTCCAACAAACAAAGTGGATATTTCCCTACCTTTCTGTAGGGTGCCCTCTGCACTCCTCAGCAGGTTGAGGAGTTCTGAAAGTTCAACTTCTTTTTCTTGCAAGTTGAAGTTCAGGATAAACTGGGCGTAAGTGGAAGGAAGGGACTGGAGAATCAAATCAGTATAGAGCTCGTTCTCTAACGTGGTCCCAAGGTCCGCGAGCTCTTCAATATAGCCAATCATCTTAAGCACGTGTTCCGCTACCGATGATCCGACGGCCAATCTCGCCGAAAACAGCTTTTTCGAGACTTCGTATCTGGCGATACGGGATTGCTCTCCATACAGTTCTTTTGTATGGAGAAATATGGATTCAAGGTCCATATTCTCGTGCCTCCTCTGATGTTCATTGTCCATAGAGGCAAGCACGAGGCACTTGGCCTTCGCGCAATCGATCTCCCAGGTCTTACGGATTTCCTTATCCGCGACGCTGGAGGTGGGACCTAGGACAGGAGGAGCTTTAGTGGTAAGAAGATACCCCAGCTTGTCATAAGTGATTGCCATTTTGACATTTCTGAGCCAATCTTTGTAGTTTGGCCCTGTCAATATGTTTTTATCTAGTAATAACTTAAGTCCGGTCATGACGATTGGTCGCTGCAATTAGGAGTGAGAGAAGAAACACTTTAGTATGATGCTCTTGCAAATTTAGAATGGTTTTTAGATTGTCTAAACAGGATGGCTCCCACTATTTCTCGAATCCCTCCTCAAACCATAATGGAAGAATTAGTCGGGATCAATCTCACTGTACAATACTTGCTTAACCGTTCAGCCAGGCCAGTGTTGGTACTTCGAGAGAGGTTTTCCAACGCTTTCGCGAAGTTCCTTAATTAAATAACCTCTTTTCCCTGGGGGCGTAGCCCCGCTAACACCTTTCTAGACACCTACTTGGTTTATAGCATTGATCGTTAAGTGAGAAATTTCCCGAGGAGTAGCATATACTCACAGTAGGATCGGGATCCAAATATCATCGTGTGATAAAACTGAAGGAATCCTACCAGAATCATCACACTCCAAATGGTATGCAGCACTAGCAAGTTTCAGTTTCTTTAGAAACTCCCGATGTGGATTTTTGCCCCATGCTCTTATGACCTTGACTTTGGCCAACAAATCATAAGTCACATGTCAAGTTCTACCCGTTATTCTCCAGGTTAATTTGAACCCACCCGTACCTACCCTTGACTTTGGCCAACAAGGCAGCATGACTGTCCCAAACCAACGCATCTATCTATGCTGCATATGAATACCCAATAGCTACCAAACACTGTGCCTTGACTTTGGCCAACAAACACAGCTTGAATACTATTGACTACCCATATGAAATGACAGAGGGCTACGAATGGTTTTGGCGAAACCGTGAACGTAGTGAACTTGATATAATCGATGGAACGAGATAGCTTTTAAAAGGGGTGGCTTAAGCTCCGCGTTTAAAAGTTGTTTTTGAAAAGAAACCGAGTGGTTTTGAAAGTGTTCCAACGACTTTACTTGGTTTATTTTCTTGCATTAATTTTAATGCGTCCCATCATTTAATCCTACCATTGCAGAAAACAACGAAAATATGACGTACACTTATGTCATCCGCATTCGCCACGGGGCCCCGTCATTACCCGTTAGGTTACTTAACTAACGACAGAGCGGGGGCTGGACTAGCGCGGATGCAAAACATAAGCAACGCCTAAATAGATATAATATATAGATATATACACATTCGTCAGATGCAATGATAGTCATTCCAGATCACAGATGAACACATTGGATATACTAGGAATCCGCGATTCGTTCGAGCCTGCAATGAAAAGCGGATTACACGGTCGTGATGAATAGCCAGTACCCCACCCTAGACCCCTACGGGTATGGCAAACTACCCGCCAAATATCCGAAGTGAAGCAACCTCCCTCAACAACGTGAGTAGGCCACTCGGCACTTCGAGGTACCCGGTAGTTTGTGTACCCCCTCCTTGGGTCAATCCTAGGAGCAAAAACAGTAAAAGAAATTATACAATGGAGGCTACAACCTCATCTCGGATGTGCGGCCATATAAATAATATTACATCAATTACAAATTACATGAATTGAAAGATAAATAAAACTCTCATCTCACAACCCCCAGGCTATTCATCCGCGACAATCCAATGAATTCATATACACAAACCATCAATATTACAGATCACAGATATGTATAACCCCCACTAATCGACGTATAGCGATTAGCAGACGTTCAATACATATATCACATCACAGATATAACCCGTTAGCCAAAGTCTTGAGAATTTTGATCAAAATACGGATTTGTAACCACCCCAAAAACAAATTTGTTCTCTGGAAATTCTGGATAGAAACAAACCATCCTAAAAATCACAAAACACCATTATAAGAACACTGCAGGAAAAACAACCCACGATCGAGTCAACTCGGCCGCGGATCCGCGGCAAGACCATGCTCTTGCCGCGTTTCCGCGGCGCTTTGATCGAGTCACTGGATCGTTTTTCTTGGGTGTTCTTTAAAAACCCTGAGCCGATTTTTAGTACATGATTTATTATTTTTTGAACAGAAATAAAAATCGGCAGAAAGTACACTTTTTCGGGGTGTTTTGTGGTTTTTTTCTCCGATCGAAATTCTAGATACTTAGCTAACATGTTAGATAGTGTTTAGCTAGGCTCTGATACCACTGTAAGTCCACGTTACCCGTCCCGGTTCTTTCGGGGATGCGTAAATGGTGAAAAAACGATTTTTCGGTGGAGCTAACATGGACTCAAAAAACGGATCTTTGCTAAACAAACTATCTAACAACCTAACTAAGAGTTTAACTACTATGTTAGGGGTTATACCTTAACTTGAACTCCTTCTCTTCGACTCCTTGTGGTGGTCGGATCGGCCTCACCTCGTCGTCTCCTTGTACCGAAGATGGATCCACCCGAAAGCTTCTACCTTTGGCTCTAACCTCAATCTAGAGGAAACTAGAATACTTGGCTTGCTAGACCTTGTACACTAGGATGAGTAGAGAAGTGTTTTGGGTTTTATCTCTATGGTTCTTGTTTCTCAACTCATGAGAAAATAGAACCATGAGCAAGAGAGAGCAAGAGGAAGAGGGAGAGCTTGAGGATGAGAGAGAATTAATATGATAGAATGAATAAGACTTTTTACAACCATGCTCTCATAACACAAAATAATCATGATAATAATAGTAATTGAGTATTATGTGATGGTTCATGTCAATGGCATTATCATTTCATGCATTTAATGCATTTTGTGAACAAACAAGCAAGCAAAAGTCATAGCCATGAAATGATAGCCATTGTCATGATAATGGTCAACAAGTCCAAACTAATCAACCGGTCAACAAAGTCAACAAGTCAACAAAGTCAACCTTTCAACCCAACCATGGCACAATAATACTTAATTAATATTATTATTAATCATATTTCTTATTCTCATTAGGGTTTGGCAAAAGTCAACAGTCAACAACCCTAATGAGAATCCTCTGCCTCTGTCTCTGTCAACCGTGCATACACACCCGCATCCGCATTCCGAGGAACACGAATACAAACGAGATAAAACCAATCCCAAAACGTATACTAGGTTCTGGCTTAAACCAAAGCCCGCTAGTAATAACTGCCCGGACACCAAACGTGCACAAGTGCGCGGATGTGACCGAACCCTGTCGCAAAACCATGCGACCTCTACTCTTTTACCTAAAGGCGAATAGCTCTCTGTGTGGGACTCTAAAGACTCGACACTACGCTGGCAGTGGGTTTAACCATAGACCGCAAGCGGCACTAGCTGTGCGTAACGGCCCCCAGGTAGATGCCGATAAGAAGACTGACGAGGTGAAACCCATCTGAACTCCTACTGAGCCTGAATGTGACAGTCTCCGTACAGTCCGGTCTGTTCGTCTGAGAATATCGCATGGCGGGCCTAGGGGGGCGGTTAACGTCAGTCCCCTAATAGCGGTACAAGTCGTGTCAGAGTGTAGCCCAGAACACCCTGAGATAACACTGGAAACCTACCAGTATATCTCGCTTGCCCTGGCCAGGGACGACTATGTGTAATGGCTCTCCATGACACAGCGCGATATCAACTCTCAATACCGGGAGGGACGAATCCTATCTAACCGTCACTGCCTCCAAGTGCTTCGGGACTGCACCCAACTACTACCTGTTTGCACGACTCCGTTGAGCCGTGGTAGGGTAGTAATCAAAGTACAGTGGGAACACACTCGAGGCGAAGTGACAGTGTCAAGTCAGCGGACTAAGCTGTACTCATGTCACCTGGGAACTGATAACTGACGATAGATATAGTACCAACCAACAGTTCCCGATGAGTCCTGTCCTGTGTACTCATAACCTAACGAGCACCCACATACTATCTCAAGTACGACGTACTGACGGCTGTGGGACAGACCGTCTCCCCTGCTGGGATGAGAAGCGCATACGCTAGTCTACTCCGGAGTATCGATGCCCTGTCTCGATAGTCCTACGACTAGGGACCTGTATAAGGATGTGCTTGTGGATTACCCAGCCTCCATGAGTGTGACTGCCAACACAACGCTGGTAATCAAGTAAAGATCCTAAGGGCTTCCACTAATTTGTATAGGTGATATATTAAAAGAAACACATGTACACATTAAAGTAAAAACAAACCAAGTAGCATATTACCATTTTGAGCAAGATTGTCTATACAACTGTGAATATCCCAAGCTTCCATTAAGTAATATACAAACTAGTATGATACAGTAATGGCCTCTAGGGCATATACACTAACAGGTATTAGGCAGATATTATATTCATATCTGAATTTGAAAATGAAATCTGGGGAAATGGTTAAATAAAAAATGTAACTTAAAAAGATATTACATGTTTCCATGGTTACAGAGGGTAACGGAATAGAATTGTAACACTCTAGTGCATTTATACGATATTTTATTTGGAGCATTTTCCAATCATGCGACAACTTCTTGTTTATTATTGTTTTGGGTGTAGATAATGCATTTGGTAACTTGGTCAGTATCCGACCCGACCCGCATGGTTGAAACCCGTTATGGTTCAAGATTACGTTATATATTTGCTAGTACAGAGGATCCGTGCACATCTAGATTCGATACACACTTATATGATATATTTATCTGCAATAATACAAATAATAACCAGATAATATATTTTGATATCTAGCATATCATGTTATCATACCCTATATCATATGTTGGCACCCATACATCGTGTTCATGATCAGATTGATAAAACAGACTCGTTTGGATCGCTACGTATATTTACGTATATCCGTTCCTGGGGGTATACAATTTTATTATCCGGATATCGCATTCTGAATTTAGCTTGTACGTATATTATCCATATTTTAAAACTAGATTTTTAGAAGAAACCCGAATATTATTCGGGGTATTTTGTTAATAGCTGTTTAAACCCAGAATATATAGTATAATATTCTTTTCAAAACCTAAATATATAAACAGTTTATAATATATATTAATATAATAACTAATTATTATTTCTCTCTCTCTCTCTCTAATCCCTTAGTCTCTCTCTCCCTCCTCTCACTCGCTGTCTCTTTCTCTCCTTTATAAATATATTTATATAAAGCCAAATATTTTAAACACACACCACACTCTCTCCACTCTTTCTTCTTCCTCGCGACGAGAAACCCAAGCCGAACCCTAGCCCCACGCCTGCGCCTTCGCCACCCTCGTCACCTAGCCACCCTCGTCACAACCTCCTCCGCTACCACCTCCTCTTCTCTTCCTCTCTTCTCCCGAACGACTAGCAACACCCCGACGCCTCCTGCCAGAAACTTCCACCCTCATCACCGTTAGCCTCATCGTCGCCATCACCTACACCCTAGCCTTCACTTCGTCTCCCTCTTCTCCTCTCCCCGAGCACCCTGACCACCACCAACACCCAACCCTGCAAACCCAATGACAACCACTGCAGAAACTCCAACATCGCCGTTACCCATCGCTGGAGACTCCACCACCTCATCGTCATCACCACCGTCACCTCCTCACCTCCCGCTCCACTCCCTGACACCATAAACCACCACCACCACCATCGGCTGCAACAGAACCCCCAAACAACAACCCAAGAAACCATGGCCGACGATAGCCCTCGCCGTCGTCAAGTCGTCGCCTCGCCCCCTTTCCTCGGTCCTCCGTGTAAGTGCACGGCAGCGCCCCGGCCGTCTGTACGAGGCCAAAATGCGGAATACAAAACTTTTCTATAAATTAGAACCGGCGCTACCACGAACTTTTAAACCCGGATCGGGCCATTATCCTATTGCTAGTAAACTAGAGAATGGGTAGAGAGCTATACCGAGCAATCCGTGTCCTTCGGTCTCCATCCCGATCTCCTTGCGGAATCTCCGGTCTTCATCTCCTCGTCGGAAAGGGCACCACATCGCCGGGTTCTTTTACGGGCTCCCACCTCTGGACCGAGGCAACTCGGGCACGAAGTTGGCGAGCCGACGTGTCCAAGAATGATGTAGGCTAAGTGTAGAATGGTTTTGTCTCACGGGATTAGTGAGGTTGCCATTTGGAAGTGGCGAAGGAGATGCAAGCTTTTTGGATGAACTAAGGGATTTTTTGCAAGCAAGAAGGAGCAATTTTCTACTCCCAAATTTTTGGACAGCCCCTCTAAAGAATGGCCGGCCATGCATCATACAAAGTGAGAGAGGAGAGAGAGTGAGCAATAATGCAAAGAAAGAGAATGATTATAATCATGAAGAAAGTCACCTCAATAATTATGTCAACCCACTCCATCAACCATCATATCTCCAAAACTCAAGCAATCATGAACATAGAAGTCAAATGATGGTTGAACCATCATGAAGCTATCAACTTACAAGAAACACCTTCCACTTTGCTAATTTGCACATTTGCAAATAAGCCCCTCCACACCAATTTTCAGCCAAAGAAAGATACAAAGGAAAATGGCCGAAACGGAATGCAAACTGGCAACTTCAGAAAACTGATCCCGTAATAAATTACAGGAAAACCCCGCGACTGTATATACATACCCGCATTTGTATTCCGACCGAATACAAATGCAATGAGACAAAATCTACACTGTATAATACTAGGATTCGGCTTAAACCAAAGCCCGCTAGTATTATCCGTCCGATCATGATCCGTGCAATACCGCACGTACATGATCAAACCCTGCCATATATCCATACGGCCTCTACAGCGTTTCGCCCGAAACTTGAGAAACTGTCTGTGGGGGACTCTAAAAACTCGTCAACACTTTGGCTGTGCATTGAACCACTAGCACGTCAGAGGTATTAGCCATACGTAACGGGCTACCAGGTATTGACCAAAAGGGACGTCGATGAGCGAACTCATCCTGACACCCTACTGAGCCTGTCAGTGACAATATCCGTATAGTCCGGTCCGTTCGTCTATGAGCATCGCATGGCGGGCCTAGAGGGTTGGTAAAAGTCAGACCCCCAAAAGCGGTACAAGTCGTGTCGGAGTGTAACCCAGAACACCCTGAGATACTACTAGAATACCTACCAGTAAATCTCCTGCCTTGGCTAAGGACTTCGTGTAATGGCTCTCCTAGACACAGCGCGACCTCACCCCCAATACCGGGAGAGACGAACCCCTGCAGATCCGCTCACTGCCTTCTTGTGGCTCGGGACTGTACCCAACTAAAACCTGTTTGCACGACTCCTTTGAGCCATGGTAGGATAGTAATCAAAGTACAGTGGGAACTCACACGAGACAAATGACGATCTCAGGTCGATGAACTAACCTGTACACATGTCACCAGGGAACTGCTATCTGACGTCGGGTATAAGACCAACTAGCATGTTCCCGGCGAGTCCTGTCCGGTGTACTCATAACCCAATGAGCACCTGTATACATCTTAGGTGAACCAACTGACACCAGTGGCTTATGAGACCGGCCACCGCCCTTCGTCGGGGTCTCGACTGTATACACTAGTCTACTCTGGAGTATCGATGCCCTGTCTCGAAATCTCCCACGACTAGGGACCTTTTAAGGATGTGCTTATAGACCCCAGCTCCCACGTATATGATCGCCATCATACTGCTGGCCGTCAAGCAAGAATCCTAAGGGCTCTATCAATGTGCAATAGTGACCTGTAAGGTCACCTGAAGCAGTACACGATGATAAAGATAAACCAGATAGCATACTATCATCTTGAGTAAGACTGTCCTACCGGTATATGTCCTCCCTCAATCATTGCAATCACGTGGATGTGATCCAATAATTGACTTTGAGGGCACTATATCCAACAATCTCCCACTTGCACTCAAGGCTAATTATTGCGATGTCGCATACTCACAGCCCGTGTGATACCGAACACCCAACTCCTCTACTAATCAGTCTCACAAAATCCGTTTGCGAAACTAATGCGTTCGAGGAATAGGCTCAGTGAGTGGATCCGCTTTGATGTTTCTTTCTATGTCTCTCTTTATCTCAAGTTCGCGGAGAAAGCCATCTCCCGAAATGAGCAATACCTGTCTTAGAATATGTTTGGATGTTTGATGGGACCTAGTTCATAAATGAACTCCAAATCCAAACTTCTTAGACTGTATCGTCGACTGAACTTAATTAGTATCCTGCGCCATGCCTCCCTCAGTGTCCACTTGGATGACCTGTCCAAAACACTACCCCTCGTCAGAGGGAAAACTATAACTATGACAGTCACTCTGTCATCCAGATCACCTTGGAAGTCTGGAATGATAACTGTCTCCCGAATGAGGCTGTCGTTATCATATCCCTAGAACATCCATTTATGTTCTAAAACTGCTTCCGAATGTTCCTCCAGGATTGGATCAATATCAACTTATTGTATCTACTGCAAAAACAACATCTGGTGTGGTACTTGACATCTCATGATCGACTCAATTGCCTAAGCAAGTGATCTGCCAATCATGCACATCCCTCTCCCTTTTAGTCTGTAAGACACCTTTAGAGAGGGTGACTCCATCACCTGCAGGTACACTACCGTGCCAGGAGTCGTCCATTCTAAAACACCTTTAGAATGCTGTCTAAGTACCCTGATTGGGACACTTCCCAAATCTAGATCTAAAACCATAGATCTAGTAACCAGAATGTCTGATATAATATCCAATTCCTATGTGGAGAAACTACTGTGTGACAACCAAAGTATAACCGACCGTAGTATAGGAATTTTACTTCCTACTCTGTGTATGTCATCCAAATACCAGGACATCACACCCTACTACCTTCTTAACAGATCCATCCCCTATTCTGATGAAGTCAAACCTATGACTGTCACATCAGAAATAGATGATCTATCTCCGCTATATCTACTTTAGTCTATAAATAGACATAAGCCACTTGTCCACCAATGCTTCCGCTGCTCCCACTGACTACGACAACTCTCTGGCAGAGTCATATAGACGTGCACTTCTAAAACCAGTTCAGAACGACACTATATTTATCCTCCTGACAGGTCTCACAGTCTGGGACAACAGCAATGGCAAGTCTGGGTAAACAAGAACCTCCCTGTCACCGTCTTTGAGCATACCGAAGTACCTCTCGAGTGCCTGAGGTTACCCACCTTATCTGCGGAGTGGCTAATGGAATGTCAAACCAGATTAAATCTTTAGGTTCTTATCAAATTTTCAGTAATCGTTTGCGGTTCTGGAATCACTTCCAGTTCTACCATACTCCCACTACTGTTTTCTGAAAAAATCCATTTTTATTAAAACTGTGGCGAGTCTAGAATAATATCACTATTGATCTTCCAGATGGTAGAAAGTCAACCTACGTCATAGCCCGGGTCAACCCACAAACAGCCATTACGGAAACGTGCCTTGAGTTATCCAGAGTCTGGTTTTAAGCATAAGCTGGACAACTCCCCGTACCTTAACATCGTTAAGATATGAACTGTTCTATATCCAATACAGAAACAGAGGCACTGATTTAATTGGAACCAGATTCAAATCATGCAGCTGTCTCCAGTGCATGTCAACTAAATAGAAAGAGGCCGATCAACATTACTCAACTTAGGAATACTTCCAATTATGAGTAACCTGAAAGAGAAGCAAGTTCTCTTAATCATTACTATCAACTGAATACCATACACAAGTATCTACATCTTCAATCACCTTGAAGAATCCTGATACTTGCAACACCTGGTTCTCTACTTTATTCTTATACCTATAACTTCTCAAAATTTGGACCTTGCGTTTCTACGAAACACTTGTCTAAAAACTAGAGAAGTCATAAGTAAACCGAATATAGTACGAGGACCAACCCCTCTGTCCTAATGGACACTGGACAATATACAATCCTCTGTATAAGTCCCCTGAGTCGAATAACTCAAACCCTGTGCGTCGTAGGTTGAAAACTATACTTATGCTTAAGAAGAATTACACCGCTGTTTAATACTCCTTACCTAACCATCCACTGATATAGGTAAATGTCATACACATAATTTCAAAAAGGTATATCTCACTCTATAAAAATAGACGTACAGATATATCAATTTGAAATTGGTGCATAACAGCGGATATTCAAAACCAAATATTTGCCGTCCGGCAAACTACCCAGGTGATTTCCTCAAATGTCACCAATTACAACGAATTCCGATATAATGAGGATGATCACCTAATTCCCAATAACTTACTCCCACTCATCATCTGTAAAACCATACAGATGTGAGAATCATACCTGGTAAATACATACCCTGGAGCAAGTGTCTAATTAGGAAATCAGTTTTCTTTTAACAGTACACAGCGAAACTGAAACATGTAAATGTTTCGAAGGGGTATCCGGGTATTCCTAGTAATGCCTCTTCCATTATCCAGATTCACAACTGTAACCGTATATTTCTATGCCATCTCTCCACATCTCTTCATATGTCTTTAGTCATTACCTTCTGCACACCCCTTTAGGCCAAATGGTTTTCTTCCTTCCCTACCGTTCGGCACCAGCCTATGGTTTGGAAGAAGACTATCCAATAAGCATAATGGGTGTACTGTCCTAATCCTAGGAGCACTCGCAATGCGAGAGAATGTGAAGATAAAAGACAACCGAATAAACCTTATTCCTATTTCTCCTGAACCAGAATCCATCCCCGAACTGGAACAAGTTTCTTTCGAGTTCGTATATAACCATACGATGGAGTATCCAAATAACTGTGGATCTTCGTAGTGATACGGAGTGTCCTGAAGAAATACAAAGGTGAAGTGGGAGTGGTAATGAAATACTTGGTTTGGTCGTGAATAGCAGTCGCAATTTACTTTGCCTTCCTTCTAATCCCTTTATTTGTCTTAACCTATTACCTTATGTACACCATCGTTAAGCTAATTGGTTTTCTTCATTCCCTACCGTTCGGCACCAGCCTAAGGTTTGGAAGAAGACTATCCAATAGGCGTAACGGGTGTACTATCCCCTAATCCAAGGAGCACTCGCAACCTGAGAGAAGGTAAAAGGAAAAAACAACTGAATAATCCTATTCGTTTTTTCCAGAACCGGAAACCATCCTCGAATAAATTCCTTCGAGTTCGTATATAACCATACGATGGTTTTATCCAATGGAAGTGGACGTTCGTAGTAATACGGGGTGTTCTGGAGAAAAGGGTAAAAGTAGGAGTGGCAATGAGGTATGCAACTCTGACAATCCAAAAGCCAGTGTTTAAGAAGGTTCGGTTAATCTTGGTCACTGAGTCATAGTCAAGGGTCGGGTCATGGTCGCTGCCAAAGAGAGAGAGAAAAGAAACACTCGGCGTGCACTCTAACCTAGATCAGAATGGTTATCACTTTATCTAATCAGGAAACCTCCCATTATAACGTCAAATTCTCCTCCAAACCAGAAAGAAGAATTAGTCGGGATCACCCGAGGAGTAAACCAACTCATCAGCGGGAATCGGGATCCAACTATCATCGCATGATAACGTGATGGAATCCACTCACGTTATCACACTCCAGAAGGTATGCGCATATCTGGCAAGTTTCAGTTTCTTTAGAAACTCCCGATGTGATTTTTACCCCATGCTCTTATGACCTTGACTTTGGCCAACAAATCATAAGTCACATGTCAAGTTCTACCCGTCATTCTCCAGGTTGATTTGAACCCACCCGTACCTACCCTTGACTTTGGCCAACAAGGCAGTACGACTGTCCCAAACCAACGCATCTATCTATGCTGCAGAAAAGTAACAAATAGCTACCATACACTATGCCTTGACTTCGACCAACAAACATAGCATGAATACTACTTGCTACCCGTCTGAAATGACGGAGGGCTACGAATGGTTTTTTGCAAAAAACCTTTAACGTAATGAACTTGATATCGTTGAAGAAACCGGATAGCTTTTATAAAAATATAGTGGCGAAAACCTTTACTAAAGAGGTCACTCCCGGTGAAGGGATCTCGGCTCTTTCCCCGTAGAATGAGGTGCAGGATATTCCAACTGAATACCACGATGCAAAGCAAAAGTAATCGACTATAGTGAAGTTATTGCCCTGACGCAAACTTCTGTCCAAGGGGTCACTCCCGGTGAAGGGATCTCGGCCCTTGCCTCGTCGACCGAGGTGCTGGATATTCATAACCGAATACCACTGTGCAAAACAAAAGAGAACGTCCTTGCAATAACAGCTTTTTGAAAAATGTTCCAACAACATCAGAATAGGTTTGTTTAAGCTGCATTGATCCGAATCAATGCAGTCCCATCAATTGATCACACCAATAAAGAACGAAAATAATGATGTACGTATATGCCACCCGCATTCGCCACTGGGTCCCGTCATTACCCGTTAGGTTACTTAACTAACGACAGAGCGGGGACTGGACTAGCGCGGATGCAAAACATATACATCTACTAGTATATATATCAATATATAATATTCGCTCAAGGCGTGATAAAATGCAACATCACAGAAATGTAATAAGCATCACAGAACAATACAGATATCTGGGATCCCCGGGTTTCACAGAGCCGCTGCTAAAACCCGACGTTCCCCTGGTCCTGTGGATAGCTTGTGCAATGAAATCCTAGACCCCTACGGGTGCGGCAAGTTACCCGCCAAAACCTGAAGCGAGGCAGCCCCCTTCAGCAACGTGAATGGGCCACCCAGCACTTCACGGAATCCGGTAACTTGGGCACCCCTCCTGGGTCAACCTATACCTCCTACGAGTGCGGCGAATAGCTCGCCAATTCTAAAGTAAAGCCCCCTGCGTCTTAACGCCATGAGATGCGGGCCCGTTGCCCTCTAGAACCCGGCTATCTGTGCACCCCTCCGCGGGGTAATCCTAGTACAGAAAGTAAAATATACATACAACGGGTACATCGACCTCAGCCCGGTCGTGCCCCAAAAGAATAATATACAAACAGGCAGTGACGGCAATCCACATGTCGGACGCTCGCCCCGCAATATCAAATGTACATAATAACCAAACTGTACTACCATTGCATCCAGGCTATCCACCACGACAAATCCGCAACATCACAGCACAACACAGAACATCAACGTGAATGTCACGTTCGCAAATCCGTCTAAAACGGCTATAGCAGTTAGACAGGATTTACCGATCAAATGACATTCACGGTCGCATATATAGTGTAAATTCTGTGAACTAACATGTTTAAAATTTTCGATCGACTAAAATTCCCGAAGTGGGCCCCAAGCACAACTGTAGCACTCAAAGAAAATCTGGGCCCAAACAGAATATACCAAAACCCCCATTTCCAATTCCAAGACCCTCTGTAAAAATTTGGTGCTACAAGGAGTTACTATGGCCGCGGAACCGCAGCCAATGCATGGGTTTGGCCGCGGTTCCGCTGTGGAACAGTAAAGTTAAGCCACCAAATTTTTGCAGAACTCTTAGAATTGCCTGCACGTATTTCTGCAATGCTCCAAATAATTTTTCGAGCAAAAAAAAATTCGACAGAAAACTGATGCACTTGAAATCGCGGTTTTGGGATATTTGTTCGATCGAAGCTTTAAACACGCTAGAACAAGCTAGACTAGGTTAATGGCGTGGCTCTGATACCAGTGTAAGTGCACGGCAGCACCCCGGCCGTCTGTACGAGGCCAAAATGCGGAATACAAAACTTTTCTATAAATTAGAACAGGCACTACCGCGGACTTTTAAACCCGGATCGGGCCATTAACCTACTGCTAGCAAACTAGAGAATGGGTAGAGAGCTATACCGAGCAATCCGTGTCCTTCGGTCTTCGGCCTCCATCCCGATCTCCTTGCGGAATCTCCGGTCTTCATCTCCTCGTCGGAAAGGGCACCACATCGCCGGGTTCTTTTACGGGCTCCCACCTCTGGACCGAGGCAACTTGGGCACGAAGTTGGCGAGCCGACGTGTCCAAGAATGCTGTAGGCTAAGTGTAGAATGGTTTTGTCTCACGGGGTTAGTGAGGTTGCCATTTGGAAGTGGTGAAGGAGATGCAAGCTTTTTGGATGAACTAAGGGATTTTTTGCAAGCAAGAAGGAGCAATTTTCTACTCCCAAATTTTTGGACAGCCCCTCTAAAGAATGGCCGGCCATGCATCATACAAAGTGAAAGAGGAGAGAGAGTGAGCAATAATGCAAAGAAAGAGAATGATTATAATCATGAAGAAAGTCACCTCAATAATTATGTCAACCCACTCCATCAACCATCATATCTCCAAAACTCAAGCAATCATGAACATAGAAGTCAAATGATGGTTGAACCATCATGAAGCTATCAACTTACAAGAAACACCCTCCACTTTGCTAATTTGCACATTTGCAAATAAGCCCCTCCACACCAATTTTCAGCCAAAGAAAGATACAAAGGAAAATGGCCGAAACGGAATGCAAACTGGCAACTTCAGAAAACTGATCCCGTAATAAATTACAGGAAAACCCCGCGACTGTATATACATACCCGCATTTGTATTCCGACCGAATACAAATGCAATGAGACAAAATCTACACTGTATAATACTAGGATTCGGCTTAAACCAAAGCCCGCTAGTATTATCCGTCCGATCATGATCCGTGCAATACCGCACGTACATGATCGAATCCTGCCATATATCCATACGGCCTCTACAGCGTTTCGCCCGAAACTTAAGAAACTGTCTGTGGGGGACTCTAAAGACTCGTCAACATTTTGGCTGTGGATTTAACCACTAGCACGTCAGAGGTATTAGCCATACATAACGAGCTACCAGGTATTGACTAAAAGGGACGTCGATGAGTGTACTCATCCTGACACCCTACTGAGCCTGTCAGTGACAATATCCGTACATTCCGGTCCGTTCGTCTATGAGTATCGCATGGCGGGCCTAGGGGGTTGGTAAAAGTCAGACCCCCAAAAGCGGTACAAGTCGTGTCGGAGTGTAACCCAGAACACCTTGAGATACTACTGGAATACCTACCAGTAAATCTCCTGCCTTGGCCAAGGACTTCGTGTAATGGCTCTCATAGACACAGTGCGACCTCACCCCCAATACCGGGAGAGACGAACCCCTGCAGATCCGCTCACTGCCTCCATGTGGCTCGGGATTGTACCCAACTAAAACCTGTTTGCATGACTCCTTTGAGCCATGGTAGGGTAGTAATCAAAGTACAGTGGGAACTTACACGAGACAAATGACGATCTCAGGTCAATGAACTAACCTGTACACATGTCACCAGGGAACTGCTATCTGACGTCAGGTATAAGACCAACTAGCATGTTCCCGGCGAGTCCTGTCCGGTGTACTCATAACCCAATGAGCACCTGTATACATCTTAGGTAAACCAACTGACACCAGTGGCTTGTGAGACCGGCCACCATCCCTCGTCGGGGTCTCGACTGTATACACTAGTCCACTCTGGAGTATCGATGCCCTTTCTCGAAAACTCCTACGACTAGGGACCTTTTAAGGATGTGCTTATAGACCCCAGCTCCCACGTATATGATCGCCATCATACTGCTGGCCGTCAAGCAAGAATCCTAAGGGCTCTATCAACGTGCAATAGTGACCTGTAAGGTCACCTGAAGCAGTACACGATGATAAAGATAAACCAGATAGCATACTATCATCTTGAGTAAGACTGTCCTACCGGTATATGTCCTCCCTCAATCATTGCAATCACGTGCCTGTGATCCAATAATTGACTCTGAGGGCACTATATCCAACACTCCGTCCCCAGAACCTAGAGCCGAGCCACACCCCATTCTTCTTCTTCCTTCCTTCCTTCCTTTCTTCCTTTCTTTTCTTGCTTTTCCGGCCGTCTCCCCGGAGTCGCACACATCGTCGACGATCCAGTCACCGTTGTCGTCCAGCATAGTCACCACGTCACGTCATTGATCAGCCAGGTCTAGTCCTACGCGTGTAGTTGCATCGCGATGTTATTCCAATGTCTGACGTAGCATCCGTGAGATCCGATCAGGCAAGTTTTAACTTGCAACATGCTAGGTTATTATATCGATATCCATATGAATAAAAATAGTGCATGTATTTTTTTATGCGGCAAATATTATAGATTTACAGTTTTACGATATCCGTTCATATCCGTACTGACAATAGCATATCTAGTTGCATACCGGAACATCATGATATCATTATACTATTACATTAGTATAACAGACTATCTAGTTTGCATCATATATGGTAATGAACGTATAATGGTTATTACAGATAGATACATATGCATCCTTACATTAGCCGTGTTTCGATACTGGTTACAGTTTTACATTGGGTATCTATTTGGTTGATATGCATCACATGACATGTTCACGATACACTACTTGACTTATTACTTGGATCTTGTTACTAATGCCAACAATATTGACGTGATGTCCCGACGGACGTGACTTTTTATCTGCATAGAAAAGAACTGTACATACTTGATCCTGTGTTGGCATTAGATCTATATTGGCAATACCTAACTTAAACACAAACCTGGGGGAAAAGGGAAAATCAAGAATGTAACCGAAACGTAACTCAAGAGGATATTATTACTTGTTTGCCATTTTTCCGGGTGTTACGGAATAATCATTACTTGTTTGCCGTTTTTCCGGGCGTTGCGGAATAATCATTACTTTGCCGTTTTTCCGGGCGTTACGGAATAATCATTACTTGTTTGCCGTTTTTCCGGGCGTTATGGAATAATTACTTGTTTGCCGTGTTTCCGGGCATTACAGAATAAATACGGTTACTGTGGTCCCGTGGGGAATGAACGGGATATATACTGTTGGGTTACGATGAGAATTACATTAATTGATTTCAAAGACTTTTAGAATAGATAACCTAGAAGCACAGTTTTAGGTTACACATCACACATCACATACATACACATACCTCACTGTTTCATATCTGTGTTATTTATTTATATTCATGGTTACTTATATCTTTATTTCCTGGATTATCACTGTTATTTGATATCTATGACGTAATGACGTCTGGGTTTTGCATGGCCCAGTTCCTCTACCTTTATTGCAGGAAGATCAAGAATATTTTAGCAATCAAGCCGAGCAATGAGGAGCGATCTATTTAGTTTCAGACTCTTAGTTTATTTATTTTCGTAGTTTTATTTCTTTTGATGTGAGCCCATATTGGGACATGATTCAAATGTTGTTTATTGGATTTGATTCGTTTCCGCTTTATGCATTTTCTTGGTTTTATTTATTGTGGAAAATGGACATGTAGAATATATATTTTATATTTTACTGTTTTTGATATGCTATAGACAGTCGTAATGTGACTGTTGAGGGATGATTTCTAGCCACAGGTAGTATAGTTTGCTCTATCACGTGCTGTAGTCTGCGTATCTTGGGAAGCGGGGTGTGACAAGAATCATTCTTGATTCATACATCTTGATCCATGATCCGGGAGGGGGGGTAACGGGATATATCTTGGTCCGTGGTCCCGGGGGGTAATGGGATATATACTTTTGAGTTACATGGAGGAGTACATTCATTGGTTTCAAATACCTATAGGATAGTTAACTTAGAAACACAGATCTTAGGATACACGTGGCATATTTGACTACCTATCGCTTTCTTATTATACTACTTATGACTGCTTTTGTTTATACTCATGATACGTCACTTTTGCATATGGCATCTTATATAACATACTGCTCATATTAGTATTCTGTTATCAATGACGCACCGACGTCTGGGTTTTGCATGGCCCAGATACTTGACTTTAGTACATGAGAATCGAGAGTACTTCGACAAGACCGCCGATCAGTGAGGATCATTCCACTGATATAGTTCTTATTTATGGTTTAGGTATTCTTTTATTTTCTTGGATCTTTACTGCTTCTGCTATCGTTTCATGTTATTATTTATCATGGTTATTGAACATGTTTAGAGATTGATAGTTAGATTATTTGTTCTTGATCATTGATTGACAGCCTTAATGTGACTATGGAAGGACGTTTCCTTACCGTAAGTAGCATGGCTGGCCGAGTTACGTCCCGAAATTTTGGTATCTTGGGAAGCGGGGCGTGACAAGGTTTTATTGGTATCAGAGCATAAGTTTTAGGTTAGTTGGGCTTGGTTCAATTTGTAGTTGGGTATGGTACCCATTACATTGTCCTTAAGACCCAGAATTTTAGGAACACGTCCTGCCACATTATTGTCTTGTCATTCAAATTCTTAAATCTTATCTTTCCCTTAAACTCTTTTATCTTGACGTTAGGGAAATGACATTGCATCCCAGCTTGGAATTCTCTTGATTCCTTATTGTTTCTTTCCTCTTATTTCCTCGATTCCGATAGTAGGATTTGAGTGATTTGGATGGAATTATGTGGTTGTAACTATATACCGGTATGGTTACAATGCGATACTTTATATAGGTAACCTAGAGTCCTATTTCGATTCATTTTTCTTGATTTATGTTCGTTGTACTAGTTTGTTTTTTCTCGGTTTCATTGCTTACAAATTTATGTCTTGTCGCGAACTTGAATCCAACAACTGCGTTATATTTTTTTCCCTTGTCCCACAGTGACCAATCCGTTTGTGTTTCGAAGAACAAGGAGAAACACAGAGAGCATATGATGATTGCATCAGTTCGAGATTGACCCCAGTGGGAGCTGGTACAGATCGCTTCAAGGCCGATCAGGTGTCAGATATTTGATTGAAGAAGTTCTGACAGACCTGCCTCAATTTATCAGAGTAGCACAGCGGAAGTGTGGTGGACTAATAATCCAAAAGTCATAGAACATACCTGTAAATTCATGATGAGGGGAACTATTTGTGTGTATTGAAAGGTGAAGTTCTTGAACAACTTGCAGATTAGGCGTTGATAGCAGTTCGGGATTTTATAGATGTGTTTAAGGACATCTCGGGTTTATCGTCAAAACGAGATGTGGAGTTCACGATTGATTTTATTCCTGGAGCTACGCCAATTTCGGAAGCTTACTACCCAATGGCACCGGTTGAACTGGAAGAAGTGAAGAGACAAGTTTCCGAATAGGGTTGGATTCGCTGCAGCGGTTCACCGTGGGGAGCTCCAGTTCTTTAAGTCAAGAAGAAAGATGGAACGCGGAGAATGTGCATTAACTATCGAGAGTTAAATCGGGTGACCATCAAAAATAAGTACCCAATTCCTCGCATAGGCGAATTATTCGATCAACTCAGTGGCGCGAGAGTATTCTCGAAATTGGATCTGCAATTAGGTTATCACCAAGTTCGGGTGAAAACAGAAAACAATTGCAAGACAGCGTTATTTACCGCCGAAAACTGGACTGAGACGCGGAGGGCGTCTAGCCTGAATTTAGGGGCAGATACTATTTGGAAATATCCACCCACCTCTCCGGAGATACCAAGTTGATTTATGGCACCATATATCGGAGGTTTGGATAGATGCGACCAATGTAGCAGACTTTATCATATTCCCTCTCATTTGGGAGAGGGTTTTGATTGTGAGGACGCTCTTCCCTGCGGGCGCAAGCTCCTGCAGTTAATTGCGTTATCGCGTTGCAATAACCACTTTCTCCTCCTCCAGTAGGTCACTTCGCGTCATGTGTTATTTTATTTAATTTGGTTGCCCGTGGATTGTATACGGAGATATTTTATGTCGTCACCCGTAGGGCATGAATTAGTCCAAATTCGTATATTTATGAATTTAGGTTTTGAACTTAGGTTGTATGTTCCGTCCGTTCAAGAAATATTTTGTTTTATTTAAGGACCGTTAATCTGGTTTGAGATTAAGGTCAACTTAAATATATGAGCATTTAGGCTCAATTTATTTTAACTAAGGATACGTTAGTCCTGTTTGGGACTAAGATTAACTTAGTAATATTTTCAGAATTATTAAATTTTATTAAGGTCTAACAACAGAGTATTTGGGTTCAGCTGTAAGAAAACTTCAGAAACTTAGCCAATTTGGGCTCGTTCTTGGACTTTTTCCCTATATTCAGAAGTTCTAAGCACTTAATTGCTTCTCTAGCACTTACGTGGGAAGCACGTGAAGCGCCCGGGTTTTGCCTTATCAGTGCTAAACACTTAGTCGTTTTGACAACATATAGTGCTGTTCCCCCAATCAGAGCAAGGCTCTGTTTGAATTTTAAAATTCAAATCTTTGAAGCAGCGCTTCAAATTCCGTGCGTTGCGCGCAATGCGCCACGTGTCAAAAGTTGACACGCCAGCACAACGCCCAAGGCAGTGCGTCCAATCAGAGCAAGGCTCTTTAAAAAACAAAAGCAACGCTCAATTTCGCAAGCGCTGCGCGCCACGTGTCTGCGCAGTTGCGCAAACACTGTTGAGCAAGCGCACCTCTGCGCGGCACGTGTCTGCGCAGCTGCGCAAACGCAGCTGCGCAAGCGCTGCGCTGCGTGGCACGTGTCTGCGCAGCTGCGCAAGCGCTGCGCTGCGCGACACGTGTCATGCACTGGGGATTCTTGCGCAAAACAGAATAAATCTTGTTAAAACAAGAAGATTTTCTTGTATAAGGCAGAGGCCTTTGGATCAAAGATCCAACGGTGGGGAAAATTCCCCAAATCACTCAGAAAAAGATCTATGTAACAAATTTAACTAATTAATGGGCACTATAAAAAGGACCCCAGACCTTAATTCAACAGGAGGAACATCTTGCTAAAAAAAAAGAGAGAAGAAAACTCTTGAGAACTTTTGAAGAATACAAAAAAAACAGGTAAAACCTTTAAAAGATGAGAAAATTCTCTTAGAAACAGATCATTGATCTAAGAACAAGATCATGGATCTTCAACAACAAATAAATAAAAAAATAAATAAAATAAATAAAAAATAAATAGTGCCTTGCACTTGTTATGAACCCTTGGTTCTCTGGGATAAAGAAAAACAAGAAAAGAAAAACTTGTTTTTCTTTGATCTAAATTTAGATCAGAAGATTAAAAAGTGCCTTGCATTTCTGTTCTTGAATCAAAAAAAAAAAGGATTCTTAGTGCTCTGCACAAATGCAATGCATTACTTGAAAGGCCAGGCCCAAATCAGAAAGACCTAACAGGCCAAAATAAATTGCAAAGCAATAAAGGGCAGAGCCCAAATGAAATTGATGCTCTGCATCATTATAAAGGGCAGGGCCCAAAACAAAACTGATGCTCTGCATCCTTCCTGGGCAAGGCCCAAATAAAAATAAAAAGAAATGCTCTGCAAAAGCAGATAAAACGTTGGATATTCTCGACTGGACTTAGCCCAATTTTGGCCATAAGTCCTTAAATTAAATTGACTGAGCAAAATTACTCTACTAAATCAATTTACAATCGGTCCGAGTGTACATCTCCGAACTCCTTTGACATCCATCGTTGTAATTCCTCAACGACGTCAAAAAGGTGACGGGTCCCAACGACCACACATCAATGTGGACTGCGGGGTCCTTAAACTCGTGGACCGAAACGTCCTTAAAATAATATTGGACCGAAACGTCCTTAAACTAATGTCGGACCGAAACGTCCTTAAACTAACGGTGGACTACTATGTCTTTAAACTGGTATTGGACCACTATGTCCCTAAACTGGAACAATAGAGCCCAAATGCTCTTTTGTCGGATCTAAACGATCCCGTTTAAGTTGATCTTAGCCTCAAATATGGCTAACGCATTCTTAAACCTTCAAACAGACTTTAGTCCCAAATTGGACTATAAATCCCCCAATCAACTTTGGTTCAAGGGTACATCTCTGAACTCCTCTGACATCTGTCGTTGTAATCCTTCAACGATGTCAGAGAGGCGACGAGTCCCGACGGCCATATATTAAATGGATCACCCCGTTAAGTTGATCTTAGTCTCAAACAGGACTAACGTATCCTTGACAAACATTTAAGTTGATCTTAGCCGCAACGTGACTAATGCATCCTTAAACTAAAAACACCAAACCCAAATCTAAGTAAATACGGATTTGGACTAGTCCACGTCCTACGGGCGACGGTATTATTCAGTCTCCGTATACAATCCACGGGCAACCACAAACAAAACAAACACCCACGACACGAAGTGAAATTCTGGAGAAGGAGAAAGTTTTTACCGCGAAGCGGTAGCGTAATGAACTGCAGGGGCTTGCGCCTGCAGGGAAGAGCGTCCCCACGATCAAAAACCCCTCTAGCGAGGGGGAATCTGACGAAGTCTGCTACATCGGCCGCATCCGTCTAAACCTCCGATACACGGTGCCATAAATCAACTTGGCATCTTCGGAGAGGTGGACGGATAAAACCAAATAGCATCTGCCCCGAATCCCAGCGTCAGGACACTTCGCGGTCCTGTGCGCCGTCTTTCGGAGGGGAACAGATTCTGGCACGCCCGGTGGGACCTTTTCCTCTTTCCACTCCACACTTCGTGTGTCGTCTTCACGAACCAATCGCGGTTCATTAAAAATGATTGCCTGTGGATTTCAAGTTTACTAAGATTTGGTCTCTCATTTGGTGCAGAAAAGAAAACAAGCATCGATGGCCTCAACCTGTTCAAAGTGCTCCAACTGCGGTTGCAGCTCGCGTCCGGCCTCAACTGGGGGCAAAACCTACGGGCCCCAAGCGGCTTCTTTGTCCACCATACCAGTGGAACAGGTAACTCAAGCCACCACTGGGCTCTTCTTCGGGACCATGCTCCCGCCAATGAGCTTTAGCACTCCTATGCCCGGACAAGAAGCTCCTAAGAAGTCGGTCTTCGATCGACTTTCAATTACTGCGGCCCCTGTCGACGGATCGCCCGCTACCAAACCGACAGCCTCTGTTTTCACCAGGCTAAATCTGAACTCTAAAATGGCTGTCCAAAGGAAGGCAATAACTGCTGCCCCAGAAGTCGTCAAGGAGGTTTCCCCTATCAAAGAGTCAGTCTTTTCAAGACTGACGATTCCTGCTCCTGCATCTGCTCAGGGATCCGTCTTCGGCAGGTTGAATATCACCCCTCAGAAGACAACCTCAGTCTTTAAGAGATTAACACCGGCGGCGCCTCATTCAGACAGGGGGCAAAAAGAAACTATCTCAATCTCTGAGCCAATCCCAACGGCTCGCCGTGCTCGACGTCGCCATTGGCAACGAGTGAGGAAGGCAGGGGGCAACTCTCCCTCAGGGCTAACTCCACCGGCTCCAGTGGTGGAAGTCAACGCTGCTATCCCAACCGGGAACAACTTTGAACTGCTGAGGAGGGTACGGAAGAACTCTCCAACCGCTACACTAAAGAGATCTCCTCCACCTGCGGAGAGAGTTTTAGAAACGAAGCAAGAACAGCCCCCTCAACGGCTGTCCTCAAAAATATATAAAGTTTGGAGGAGGGTTCAAGACTCCGTGATTGACCCAGGTCACTCTCGTCACCAGAAAAAGGCGAAGGTGGAAAAAGACAAGGACCGTCCCTTTAAACAGCAGGGGACAGCAGTTGCTAGGATGCCCACTTCAACGGCTCCTTCAACCCCAACGGCCCACAAAAGAAGGAGGCCGGAGAAAGCTCCCGCGTCAGCAGCAAAGGTTAAAAATGGTGAACCTAAACGCCCTAAGTCAGGGGCATAACAGTTCATACGGTTTACATGGCATTGGGAAAAGAAGACAGCCGTGCATCAACGGGTCATAGACCGCTTACACGGTCAATGACCAAGGCTCAGGAGCAGCAACAAAAGCTCCAGGAGATGATGAATGCTATGGCCGCACTTACAGGGCCGAAAGAAAACCCCGAAACGTCCTCTGATGAACGTCAGGAACAAGAGACTGACGCCGAGTTCCTACGCCGAATATTAGAGAAAAAGGACAAAGAGGCCGCCGAACAAGCAGCCAACATACAGCGTATGGGCCTCCTCTTCAAAGACATGATAGGGATGATGATACAACAAGATCCTCCGGCCGAAGAGCCCCCGGTCGTCCTTGGAGATGATAGGGGAGAGACATCAAATCCTCTGCCAGCTTTGTCAACGGCTAAAGAGGATACAATTTCTAAAACTGACTTGGACGAATATATAGCCCAACAAATACGGGTTCATCATGCGGCCAAGGCAGCCGGCCACGTCGTAAAAACGGGGCGGCCATATCCAAGTTGGTACGATCAAATCAAATACCCGCCAGGTTATACGATTCCCAAGTTCCATGTCTACATGGGGACGGGCAATCCTCACCAGCATGTTGCCCAGTTCAGGGCACTCTGCGGCAATACCGGTGGAGATGACAAGCTTTTACTTCGCCAGTTTGTTGGAAGCTTATCGGATACGGCGTTCGAATGGTACTCTGAGCTCCCGAACGACTCTATTAAAACCTTCACGGAGATGGAGCTGTTGTTTACTCAGCTTTTTGCAAGCGCTAGTGAACGTACCCCGATGACAGTACTGATTAACGCCAGGGTAAAACCCGGCGAGACGTGAGTTCAGTACGTTATACGATGGCGGAACTTGTGGTCAAAGTGTGAGCAGCGCATTGAAGAAGCTCCCGCGGTGGGTATGTTTGTGGGAACCCTCGATCCACAAGCAACCATCTCGCAATTCATGATGTTCTTCAAGCCGACAACCTTCCAGGCTTTGATTGACAAACTAGCGCAGATGGACCAGATGGGCCATAAACCCCCTCTCCCAAAACCGGACTCCCGAAATGATAAAGGGAAGGGAAAAGCGATCGTTGTCGCTAATACCCAACAACAGCCAAATAATGTGAAGCCGGTTGTGCGTCAAGGTAATACGCGTCCGTACGTAGACCTTGAGGAGAGACTAAGGCGTCCTTACTCCTTTCACCGTGATAAAACGAAGAGGTTATTCGAGCTGGCGTTACGCAACAGACTCATAAACCTGCCAGATCCAAAACGTCCGTTGCAACCAAGTGACGTCAACGAGCCCAACTACTGTCCTTATCATCGAGTACTAGGCCATCCGATCGAAGATTGCTACGCCTTCAAGAATTGGCTTGAAAACCAGTACCGACAGGGCAAGTTCGCGTTATCTGACAAATGGAAGGTGAATCCCCCGCAGCCCCACACCTCTAAAGGGACGAATACGCCGGGGGCAACATGCTCCGTCATTGAAGAAGCTCCTTGGGAGGTCGTATTATCAGCCAAGACGAAGAGGATGCTAAACGATCTTCAGACATGTCCAGCGGTCAAGTGGAAGAATCCGTTGAAACCGCAGGTCATTGAAGGGATGTTGAAGCCACGTCCAACTCCAAGGACCGATGGTGGCGGTTCAAGCACTTGCAGCCAGCCGTCAAAATCTTCGAAAAAGAAGAAGAAGAAATCTAACAAGCCCGTGAAGCCTGGCGGCAAACGTACGGACTTACAAAAGCAAATTGACGTGTTGGAAGAATACAACCAAAAGGCGCGGACTCCCATTACATTCCAAGAGTTCCTCAATTATGTATTTCAAGAAGAAGATGAAGGAGAAAGTTCATCAGATGAATCCGAGGAATTTGCGGCGAGCTGTCATATGATTTCCCATTCGATCACGAACGATGAGGAGACTCCTTGCACCGAAAAGCTGGGGGCAGATCCCGAACCAAAAGTTTTAGGGCCACCAGAGGAAATAATCGACGCTTTCCTCAATGAAGCTCGGTTGAAAAGTAAAGCTGATCGGGAGTGCGAGGCGGCTATATTTGAAAGGGCCAAGCACCAGCGACTTGATGAAAGAGCTGAGACGATCCCGCTGGAGCAAAACACCTCCGCTACCGACAAAAGCCAATTCAAGATGAGGAAAAAGTTCGCTAAAGCCATATCAATGGGCATGAAGCTACCATCCTCTGAAGGAAACATCGCCGGTGAAGTGGAAACGCATCCCTCGTATTGCTTATATCATCGGAGGATTTCGCACCCCACTCAAGAGTGCAAAGCTTTCGATAGATGGTGGCAAGGATACGTTGCTCATCGACAACGCTTTAAGCGGGAAAAACGTAAAACTCGTCGGGAGCAAAGAAATACGACCGAAGGGCTTAAAAGAACTGCTGGCGATTGTTGCATGGTTAACACCGGTGGATCACAAGTGCCTACATTCGGGAGTGATTCTGATGAAGAGCTAGAACTTGCCCCTCTCTTTAAAGAGTCCGCTTCAGGAAAAGAAGAAGAACCGAAAGTCTGCGAAAATATCCGGCTGCGGAATCGGACGCTGCCTGAAAAGAACCTTGGACCCTTGAACAGAAAAGATAAAGGGAAAGAAAAGGTCTCTGAAGATATCATCTTAGATGACCAAGTGGCGGAAGAGTTAAACGCCAAGAACCCGCCGAAGAGAAATAAGGTAGACTACAACGTTTTGGCGCATCTGAGGAAGCTGCCCTCACAGCTCAGCATTCTTGACGCCCTTTTGCTATCAAAAGAGGCGAGAGATTCGTTGATTAAGGCGCTCCAAGACTCGGAACAATTCCAAGCATGCCTGGCCGAGGAAAAGATGAAGGATGAATTAGAGGAAGTGCACACGGCTGATGTTACTTTTGGCGATGAAGACCTTCTACTTGGGACGTGCGAATACAATCGCCCTCTCTATGTCTCGGGATACTGCCATGATATAAGGATAGGCAAAATCCTGATCGATAACGGGTCGTCTGTTAACCTACTCAACGTGCGGGTGTTGAAGGAAATCTGCATGAGCGTCCAGCACCTTGCTCGGGACAAGATCACCATCTCCGGGTTCGACTCCGAATCGTCAAAGACTCTTGGATCTGTGATACTGACGCTACGCTTCGGGATACTCGTCACGGACATTAAGTTCCACGTCATAGACGCCAAGACATGCTACAACGCTTTGCTCGGCTGACCATGGTTACACGAGTACAACATCATCCCTTCTACACAACATCAGTGTATGAAGTATTTTAAGGATGGTTTCGAGTATACCGTGACGGGAGAACTGAACCCGTTCTCTGTGAACGAGGTCCGCAAATACGAAGATGCCAAATACTTCTTGCCGGATTTCGAAGACACGGAGAAGTGTCACAAGCCGGAGAATAAAACTAACGCCACCATCCCTGTCTTCGGCAATGATACCGAGGAGGAAGAGGAGATCGTTTATTCGGGTCCGCCCCAACATAACAAGCCAGGACCGTCCACTCCTACATTGGTCTTTGGTAGCGATTCGGAGGATGAGGTCCATGTCGTATTCTCTGCTCGACCTTCAATACAAGCTTCCGCTGATGAAGAGCAAAGTCTGCAAGTCGCCATGGTGCCGCCTAAACATCATAAAGATCTGGACGCACTTAATATCTACAGTGTAGAAGAGCTGCGGACATTCTATATCCCTCCCAGGCGAGAAAACGAGAAAGCAATTCTGTTTTACCGCTCTGAAGAAACCAATGTGAAAAAAGAAATCTAGCATGGCGCAGATCCTGCGCTCGACAGGCTTCAGCCTATCCGTCTTCCCAGATATTATACAGAGGGTTTGAAGAAGCTGCTGAAACGCCAGGGGATATCCTTCAAACAGACCGTTAGAGAGGCCAAATTCTATGACAGGGTCTGGAACATTCCCGGGACCCAACGCAAACTGCCTAATGGGAGAATGGAAACAAGAGGGCTTGGATACATCCGGTCAAAGAAACGAGAGTTATTACCCGGCTGCTACGTCGTGTATGACCTTGATGAAGAAGCGGATGCTCAATGGGAGGACGCTAATCCTAAGCCAGTGAAAGTTCCAGATGCAAAAGAGCCCAGTCCGTCGTTCGAGGAACAAATGGACAGACTTATAAAGAAAGCTGGTCAAAAGGTCCGAGATGATCACAACCGTGAGACGGCCATCTACGAGAAAGCCAAGACGCAACGCCTTCTCCAACAGGCCGTAAAGGATGAAAATGCCGCTCCTTGTCAACCCGTTATAAAGAAGGCTCAGCTCAAAAGCAGAAATAAGTCGAAAGGCCAAAAAGGCACTCAACAACAACAAAGCAGGGCTAAGAAGCCATGCAAACGGGAGTCGAGCGTTATTGATCTATCCCTTATGAAGAAAATGGGGCAAGCATACTCGTTTCCTCGGGACAAGACGAAGAAAATACTTGATCTCGCCCTGAAACATCAAATGCTTACATTGCCGGAGTCTAAACACCCTGAACAAGCAGGCGAAGCCTCACACCCGGACTATTGCTCTTACCATCGAGTAGTAGGTCATCCTCTTGAAGATTGCTTCACCTTCAAGAATTGGGTCGAAGATCAATATCAGCTTGGTAAATTCGCTCTGTCCAACAACTGGAGGGTAGCACCACCTCAAAAGCACGAGCCTAAGGCCACGAAAGAAAAACCAGTTCCATATTGGGATTGGAAGCGAATTCGTACCTGTCATATGATAACAATATTACAAGAAGAATCCGAGAACATGGACAGCCTTCTCTGGTGCCTCGAAAACAGCAATGATGAGGTGATCTCAGAATTTCCCCCAGCTCCGAAAGAACTGGATGATGGAATACATACCACTGCAGATAACCTCAAGAAAATTGAGTTGGGGACGATAAACGATCCGCGACCGACATTCGTCAGCGAGCTGCCGTCTGAAGAAAAGGTGGCTGCGTTAAAGGACGTCCTTGTACAGCATAAAGATTGCTTCGCATGGAACTATTCCGAGATGCCAGGACTTGATCCATAAGTTGCTGTACATAGACTGGCGATATCCCCGAGTGTCAAGCCAGTTAAACAAGCACCGAGAAGAATGCGGCTTGAGCTCGAGATGAGCATCAACGCTGAAGTCAAAAAGCTGATAGACTCTGGCTTTGTCCAGGAGGTTCAATACCCTGAATGGATTGCTAATATCGTCCCAGTGATGAAGAAAAATGGAACGGTGCGCATATGCGTGGACTTTCGGGATCTCAACAAAGCCTGCCCGAAGGATGATTTCCCAGTACCAGTCACCGAACTGATGATAGACAATACGTCCACGCATGAGATTTTCTCATTCATGGACGGCTCATCAGGATATAATCAAATAAAAATGCATCCTGAAGACCAGAAACATACGGCTTTCCGGACTCCTTTGGGAATATTCTGTTACAAGGTGATGCCCTTCGGTTTAAAGAACGCTGGTGCAACCTACCAAAGGGCCATGACGAAGATTTTCGATGACCTTAAACACGAAATCGTCGAATGCTATATCGACGACCTCGTTGTTAAAAGCAAATCATATGAGGAACATCTCGAGCATCTGAAGACCGTATTTCAACGTCTTCGACAATACAATTTGAAGATGAACCCTCTGAAGTGTGCATTCGGGGTTTCCTCGGGCAAATTCCTGGGATTCATCGTTCGACACCGAGGTATCGAGATAGATCCGTCCAAGATCAAGGCAATCATGGAAATGCCTCCGCCGAGGACTCTCAAACAGTTGCGGTCTCTCCAAGGGAAGCTCGCATACATACGGCGATTTATAGCCAATCTTTCAGGCAAGTGCCGTCCCTATAGCCACCTGATGAAGAAGGGAACCCCATTCGTCTGGGACCAAAAATGCCAAAGCGCGCTAGACGAGATCAAGAAATACCTGCAGAACCCGCCAGTGTTGGCTGCTCCGGTTAAGGGAAAGCCTCTAATTCTTTATACAACTGCTCTCGAAGGTTCTTTAGGCGCGCAGGAGAATGACCAGGGAAAAGAAAGAGCACTCTACTACTTAAGTCGAGTTCTGCTGGGGGCAGAAAGCAACTACTCCCCCATTGAAAAACACTGCTTGGCGTTGATCTTCGCAATAACAAAGCTTAGACATTACGCATTAGCACATGAAGTCCATCTCATTTCAAAGGTGGACCCTCTCAAATACCTAATTTCAAAGGCCATATTGACGGGACGACTCGCTAAATGGGCCCAGCTCTTAATGGAGTTCTCGATAACGTACCGACCTCTCAAGGCAGTGAAAGGCCAGGCCATCGCCGACTTCCTTGCTGAGCACCCGATACCTGCCGATTCTCCCCTAAAGTGCGATTTGCCAGACAAACATGCGTTTGACGCAGTCGACAGTGGTGATACCCGTTGGGAGTTTTATTTCGATGGAGCATCTTCCATGAAAAAGCACAAACAAAGTACGCCAATAATCAAATCGGGAGTATGCCTTATCTTCGTGACCCCACAAGGAGGAATAATGCGCTTCGCTTTCTCCTTAACAGAACCGAGAACAAATAATGAAGCTGAATATGAAGCTTTGATAGCAGGTCTCGAGATCTCCATTGACATGGGAATTGAAAGCCTCCTCATATATGGGGACTCCCAGCTAGTCGTCAGTCAAGTGAACGGCGATTACCAAACATGCAAACCGGAATTGGTAAAATACGGGGAAAATGTGCAACAACTGCTGACCCAAATTCCTTCCTATACTTTGGAAAGTATACCACGCGCAGAAAATAGCAAAGCGGACGCGTTAGCTAAGCTCGCTAAAGAACTGGCTGACGAGAACCTCGATGAGGTTAGAATCATGGTACAAAGTCGTCGGGTTCTCGCCCCCGCAGAAATACCTCCGGGATCACCCGAAGAGAAGGGAGTGACTGAACAAGCGACCTTACAAATAAAAGACCATGAGAAGGTTGAGGATTGGAGGGAGGTCTTTATAGACTACTTCAAATCCCACCAAATGCCCGAAGATGCGTCCGCACGACACCAGCTCATGAAACGAGCTCTGTCTTTTGCCTTCGTCAATGATACTCTATACAAGAAGTCATTCGATTCTCTGTGGCTGAGGTGCTTAGGACCGGACGAAGCGGAAAGAGTCGTTCAAAAGGTTCATGACGGAATCTGCGGTTCTCACCAAGCGGGCCCAAAGATGAAGTTAAAGATCAAACGGATGGGCTACTACTGGCCCACGATGATTCAGGACTGCCTCAAATATGCGAAGCAATGTCACTCATGCCAAATTCATGGGGACTTCATCCATCAGCATCCCAATCCATTACATCCAACGGTGGCTAGCTGGCCGTTCGAAATGTGGGGAACTGACATAGTCGGCCCCATCGAACCAGCATCATCTAGGGGACATCGTTTCATCCTGGCGACGACTGACTACTTCTCCAAATGGGCAGAAGCAGTACCGTTGAGAGAAGTGAAGACGGAGAATATCCTCCATTTCTTCAAAACGCACGTCATATATCGGTTTGGAGCTCCGAGGCGGATCATCTCCGATAACGGGCCAGCCTACCGAAGTCATAAAATCAGCCGCTTCGCACAGCAGCATAACATAGACTGGAGATATTCCTCAGTCTATAATCCACGAGCTAACGGTCTCGCCGAGGCCTTCAACAAGACCTTGACGAAAATTATAAAGAAAACAGTGTCCCGAAATAAGAAAGACTGGCATGAGAGACTGCAAGAAGCTCTTTGGGCGTATCGAACCACATTCAAGACAGCCACAAACACAACGCCATACGCGTTGGTGTTCGGTACGGAAGCAGTACTTCCCCTCGAGATAGAATTACCCTCTCTGCGAGTGGCAGTTCACTACGAGCTAACGGATGAAGAAAATGCTCACCTACGGTTTGAAAAGCTGGATGCTCTTGATGAAACCCGGCTCCTAGCACAACAAAAGCTGGAAGCTTACAAAGCAAAGATGACGCGCTCATATGAAAAATTGACCCGACCAAGGACATTCCGCCAAGGCGAACTCGTGCTAGTGGTCAAAAGGCTTATGATCCCCAATCGCGCCAAGCGGGGAAAATTCGAGCCAAACTATGAAGGTCCGTACATCATAGATAAGGTCTACCAGGGTGGGGCCTACCTACTTATGGATATGCATGGTGAAAGGCCTTTTAGGCCAATAAATGGTCGCTTCCTAAAGAAATACTACGCTTAATGAGTCACGGCCTAGGTCAATGATAGATGACGACGACTATGTCCTCTCACTATCTTCCTAAGCTCGAACTTTATAAGCATGTAGCCGGTCTTCTCAATGTCGGACCGAAATGTCCTTAAACTAATAGCAGACCGAAACGTCTTTAAACTACTCCTGCAGCATTCTTAGGCTGACGAGATATAAAAAAAAGAAGGGAAACATATAAAAATAAAAAGAATAGAAAAAGCGGTATGTCCATAAGCAAAATGGGCACGGATGAAAACCCGAGAGGGCTCCGTGAGTAAAAACAGCAGGACTACCGGCGAGTGTTCGTGAAAACCCGAGAGGGCGCGACCTCGTAAAAAAAAAGAAAATAAAAAGAATAATAAAAAAAACGGTATGTCCATAAGCAAAATGGACACGGATGAAAACCCGAGAGGGCTCCGTGAGTAAAAACAGCAGGACTACCGGCGAGTGTTTGTGAAAACCCGAAAGGGCGCAACCTCGTTAAGAAACACTTATAGGGTCCTCTCGACCCTGTAAGGAGAAACCACCCGCGTGAGATCCTTACGACTTACAAGGGAACAACACACTTGGGAATCCTCACGATTCCTAAGGAGAAAATACACTTGCGAGATCCTCACGACTCGTAAGGAGAACTCTCTTATGGGACCCTCACGGCTCGTAAGATTTGAAAGTCTTAAGTTACAGATACCTAAACCTGTGCTTAAGCAACCCCCACAACTTTCGACATTGCCCTACAAGTGGTCCTATAATGGCCCTTGTATACAATCCACGGGCGCGAATAAACATTTCCCTAACCAAGTCCCATCCGAGACTAGGGATATGTTTGCATCGTAAACAACCCTTGTAAATCCTCTCGACTTACAAGGAGAAAACCCTCCTGTAAGATCCTTACGACTTACAGAGGAACAATACACTTAGGAACCCTCACGATTCCTAAGGAGAAAATACGCCTATAAGATCCTCATGACTTGTAGGGAGAAATAGCTTTGTGAGACCCTTACGGCTCATAAGGTCAAAAGCCTTAGTCGACAGGACCTTAACCCTGGTCGCTAAGCTTCCTTTGTTCGACAACGACAGAGGCAAATGATGATTCGCTCCTGGCAATATCCCAGTTGTAGCGGTGCTAATGCCGAAATCGGTGTCTAATTTCAGGTCTACGGCGAGAAACCAGTAGACCGCACATGCATACAAAATAGCCGAAATGATGGGGCAACTTGCAATAAAAAAAAAGCAGCAAGTAAAATGTATGCATGCGAAATAGCCGAAATGATGGGGCAACTCGCAATAAAAAGCAGTGAGTAGAGATAAAATAAATAGCCGAAATGATTGGGCACCGTGAAAAATAGCCGAAATGATTGGGCAATCACGACCTTCGCGATATAAAAGCTGAAATGATAGAGCATCGCGGAAATAAAACAAAAAAATGACGATAAAACTTTGGCCCTACAGTTAAGATCACATCGATCCCTGTATACAATCCAAGGGCGTAAACAAAGAGGGAACCGTACTTTCCCAAAAGACTCCGTCAGACGACGAAGCCAAACCTCGACGGTTCATTCCAACCGAAGAAGCCAGTGTCTTTAGCAAAAATCCTCGACTCACGGATACAAACACTCCTTGACGAGAGCCTTCTGATTCGCGTCGACTCGCAGAGCCACCAGTGCCTCCGTGGGAACCCTCGACTCGTTTCAAACCCCAAGGAAACAAATAATCCTTGGCTCTTGGGAAACAAATAATCCCTAGCAAACTCCTCGACTCACGGATACAAACACTCCTTGACGAGAGCCTTCTGATTCGCGTCGACTCGCAGAGCCACCAGTGCCTCCGTGGGAACCCTCGACTCATTTCAAACCCCAAGGAAACAAATAATCCTTGGCTCTTGGGAAACAAATAATCCCTAGCAAACTCCTCGACTCACGGATACAAACACTCCTTGACGAGAGCCTTCTGATTCGCGTCGACTCGCAGAGCCACCCGAGCCTCCGTGGGAACCCTCGACTCGTTTCAAACCCCAAGGAAACAAATAATCCTTGGCTCTTGGGAAACAAATAATCCCTAGCAAACTCCTCGACTCACGGATACAAACACTCCTTGACGAGAGCCTTCTGATTCGCGTCGACTCGCAGAGCCACCCGAGCCTCTGTGGGAACCCTCGACTCGTTTCAAACCCCAAGGAAACAAATAATCCTTGGCGCTTGGGAAACAAATAATCCCTAGCAAAAACTCCTCGACTCACGGATACAAACACTCCTTGACGAGAGCCTTCTGATTCGCGTCGACTCGCAGAGCCACCAGAGCCTCTGTGGGAACCCTCGACTCGTTTCAAACCCCAAGGAAACAAATAATCCTTGGCGCTTGGGAAAAAAATAATCCCTAGCAAAAATCCTCGACTCACGGATACAAATACTCCGTGACGAGAGCCTCCCGACTTACGTCAACTCGCAGAGCCACCACTGTTCGTCCCACCTTGCAAGATGAAGTCTCGGGCAGCAAAGATTGAAAAACTTGCTTCCTGAACAATGGGGCCCTGCAAGTCAATCCAAAATGGTCTCTTGCATACTATTCACGGGTCTCACTCTCCAAAGTCGAGTTTCGACAAGGAGAGAAACAACCGCTTACGAATCCTCTCGACTCGTAAGAGGGAAAATTCTCTTATAGGATCCTTACGACTTATAAGAGAAAACCACGCTTAGGAATCCTCACGATTCCTAAGGAGAAAATCCACCTATGAGATCCTCTCGATCCGTAGGGAGAAAGATTTCTATGAGACCCTCACGGCTCATAGAATTGAAAAGTCTTAGGCGGCAGATCTGAACCTGCGGCCTAAGCCATCGCCATTTCTTAAGGAAGCCAAGACGCGCGCTCTATTATCCGTCGACCATGTTTATTAAGATGGCAGACCAAAAAAAAAGGGAAGGAACATCCGATTTACATCTGATTAAGCATTCGAGACATACTCGTTCATGCACGAGCAGAAAACTCAGGACGAGAAATAAGAGAAGCTGAAATAAAAAGTTTCCATTCATATTGGCAAAAATTCTTACAATCATGAAAAACAATAAAAGAAAAATATTATTACAATGGAATAACTTCAGATCCGGGGCATGGATTGAGGAATTCAAAAGTAAGGCTGTTCAAAGTTCTTCTGGCCTTTCTAATTATTCTTATGCGCAGCCTCTCGCGCTCCTCGGTGTCGATATCATCGGCAAGCCCTTCCGGCCTTTGATAAGCAGCAACGATCGTCGTCTGCTGAAAGATTTGATGTAGGATATCAATGAGGTTGTTTCGCCGTTTCTTCGAAATCAACCCCGTCAAGTACACCGAATGCACCTTGTCTTCGGCATCATCCAGCGCATTGAGTGGTAAGGCCTCGTGAAGACCCGGAAGTGCTCTCCATATTGCCCTCAGCACGACTTTCAAAAGAGCCGAACGACGAGGTAGCAGCCAACCACCGCTTGCGTTCAGGCGACCCATAACCTCTGCACATTGAGCGTCTGTAAACTCCTGGTTTTGTTCACGGCCTTGTGCGCGGATATCGTCGTAAGTAAGGAACTCGTGCAAGCTGTATAGATGCACCGCCATTACGCCTGAAAGAAATACTACAGAAGATTAGCGACAGAAGAAAAAACAATATACATAGAGGGCTAAGTTTTCTCTAAAAGCTCTTCTGGTTAGGATTAATTAGAGTTAATCCAAGAATTGGTGTTACCTGAAGTTTTTCTAAGAACGATGGAAGAGAGAGAGTAAAGCTCTGGAATTCTAGAAGGCAAGAGCAAAGCCCTGAAGTTTGTTGAAAATAAAATCTGAAAGATAATAAGCATCGATGGTGGACCAAAGGTCCTATTTATAGGCATCATGTGCCTCTTTGGCTCCCAAAAGTTGTCACGATGATTCAAATTCCGAGGCGGGAGACGAAGCAACGCTTCATCTTCCCCCAATCAGAGCAAAGCTCTGCTTTCAAAACTAATAAATGAAGCGACGCTTCGGATTATCTGCACTGCGCAACGCGTCGTGTCTTGCGCAGACGTATCAGCGTAGTGCCCAAGGCAGCGCACCCAATCAGAGCAAAGCTCTATTTCAAGCAAAATTAAATGAAGCAGCGCTTCAGATTATTTGCGCTGCGCCGTGCGCTGCACGGTACGTGTCAGCGCAGATGCGCTCACACAGTTGCGCGACGCCGTGCACTGCGTGACACGTATCACGCTCTGGGGTATTTACGCCAAACGGAATTAAAGTTCTAAAGAAATCTCTTCTATTCTTGTTAAAACAAGAAGATTTTTCCGTAAAACAGAAGCCCTTAGATCAAAAGATCCAACGGTGGGGAAATTCCCCAAATCACTCAGAGAGAGATTTCTTTAACAAATTCAGCTTGCTTCTCAATTTGCAAGATGAAACCTCAGGCGGGGGAGGAGTGAAAACTTGATCCCTAAAAAAAAAATGGGACCCTACAAGTCGATCTGAGAAGGTCTATTGCATACTATTCACGGGTCTCACTCTCCAAAGTCGAGTTTCGGTAAGGAGGGAAACAACCACTTACGGGTCCTCTCGACTCATAAGAGGGAAAAATTCTCTTATACGATCCTTACGACTTATAAGAGAAAACCACACTTAGGAATCCTCATGATTCTTAAGGAGAAAAATCCACCTACGAGATCCTCTCGACCCGTAGGGAGAAAAGCCTCTATGAGACCCTCATGGCTCATAGAGTTGAAAAGTCTTAGGCGGTAGACCTGAACCTGCGGCCTAAGCCATCGCTATCTCTGGGAGAAATGAAGTTATCGGCCAATAAGGTTCATCAAAGATATCATGCAAAAAAAAAGGGGCGGAGAAATGACACAAGACATTACAAAAATGTGCATCTTTTACTCATAAATATTGATCGAGTACAGGATACATTGTACTAAAGAATAAAAAAATATATACATCTATTTTACAAGTACAAATGATACAAGGAGAATTACTGAGAAGGAAGCGCCTTGCATAGATTTAGCAATTGCTCACATACTTCCTTCCACGCCTTCTCTTGACCAGCCGCCACCGCCAGTTCGGCCTCTGCTTGAGCCCGCTGCTGCCTGAAGGATGCAAGCTGTTCCCCAACGACCTGCTGAGCTGCTTCACGGCCTCGGGCATCACGCTCGGCGGCATCAAGTCTCCGCTTCAGTGCTAGCCCATTAGAAATATGCTCCAGCAGGCCTTCGAAGACAGCTTTCACCTCGGCAGCGTTCGTCCTAACTTCAGCGCGCAGGCGAGCAGTTGCGCTTGAAGATTCTTGACGTTCCTTCAACCGTAAAGCTGTTTCTTGCTCCAAATGACGGAAGTAAGAAGTGCTTTGCTCGAGCCAAGCTGTCCGTTGGGTGCTTATATCCAAAACTTCGGGAGAAGGGCGCGTCGACTCCAACCGATGCAGGCAGGCCTCAATCTCTCTGCAGTGGTTAACCCGAGATTCAACGACGCCTTCGTTGTGAAAGTTTACGAGCGCCGCCAACATCGGGTTAACCTCCATGGCGAAATCCACGGCAGAAGGGAGAGCGTCCATACTAAGCTCTTCGATATACCCGCTCAGCATGCCCAAACTCATCACAGCACCTTTTGAAGATGGACGTTTCAAGAAAGGGCCTGCCGGTGAAAGGACGCGAGACTCAAGAGGGACCGGAGCTGGAACAATAGCTGCAAAACAAAACATGGTTAAACGATGGTTCAAGAGATGTTGAAGGGTTATCAAAAAGGCAATTTACTATACCAGCTGCAACGGACGGCAAAGCCGGAAGGGCCGGTGGCGTAGCAGGTCTTGCGTTCCCTCCTTCGATTTGTGGCACTGCAATAAGGAAGAGGAAAAGTCAGAAATCATCCCATTGCTAAAAAAAGGGAGTAAATAAAGACATCGAAATAACACTCACCGGCACCACTAGAAGGAGAAGCGAGTTCGGATGGGAAGGAGAAGTGTGGGAGCAACACTTGGTATAGATGATCAAAGAGCACTCCTAAAAGGACACAGTGGTATAACGTTAGTACAGAAGCTACACGTTTAAAAGATTAACTCATGAGTCGTAAATCCATACCTTCCAACATCCGCGATGGCACAAGGGAAGACGGGAAGGTGACCACCGCCAAAGCAGTAATTGACGGTGCTCCTTCGAGCAATGGAGCGTCGGCACTGGCCGCACCTGCAAAGACAAACTTGTTAGAAGAGATCGCAAGATATATAAAAAGAAAAACGCTGGTAACTCGAAATTTACCCGACGAGCTGCCAGCCGAAACTGAGGCAATCCCCTCCTCCATTGACATGAGGCCACCGCCCGTAGCCTCATCACCCGACTTAATGGGAACCGTTGTTGTGCTCGCAAGCCCTGGAGACGGCAGGGGACCAGACGTGGGGAGGGCTATGATTGGGGTATTGCCAGATTCCTGGGAAAGAGCGGTTAGCTCCTCCTCAGGAATTATGGCCGCCTCACCCGATACTCCCTCGGGTTCTGCGGTCACGGTTGTCTCGTCCATCGGCGCCGCGAGGTCTCCAGCCTCAAGCGCCTTGCCCTCTACTACCTTCGGCTCGGTTAAGACAATCATCTCATCTGCCGCCACTTCAGGTTCGGCGTCCATGACCCTCTCGGCTGCAGGTCCCCCAACCTCTGCTTCGGGTCCCGTGGCACCAACGACGTTGCTCACCGTCGGCTCGGGTTCGGCAGGCGCCGCTTCCGCCGTTTCCCTGGGTTCAACGGTCTCTGCCTCCCCCTCAGTCGGACTTGGCCCTGCAAGATGGAATGCATATGAGCCAATGGCTTTATAATAATTCTTACAACAAGGTTCTGAAAGAGATGCTACCTGAAGGGGATTTATTGTTTGCACTTCGGGCCGCGCGCGCCACTTGCCTATGAGCAGTAGATAGAGCGACAGGGACCTCTTCAGAAGGAGTGTCAGCGCGAGGAATAGTACTAGGGCCCACTCCCGCGGCCAAAGCAGCTCTGCGCGCCTTTGCTTCGCGTCTCAACCGCTTCCGCTCCTCCCGAGCCGTTGAGATGGATGCCACTAGGGCTTCTTTAATTGAGGCGTCCTCATCCGTGAATAGGGATGCCTCCAGATTTTTCAGGGCATCCCTCGTCGTTTTGTCAAGTCGAGGCTCCTCCAGCAGCCTCGACGAGACCGGGACTTCAGTAACAGGCTCGGGAAGGATCCCCGCATCAACTGATATAACCCCTGCTAAGAAACGAAAGAAGGTTAGGTTGACCATCAGAAGAGATGACAAACTTTCCTTATAAAAGAGAAAGGGGTGGGACATACCAACTCCTGCTAGAGCGCGCTTCTCCTCCTCCTCTTGGAAGGTTTTCAAAGAGGCAGCGATAGCCTCTTCAGTAGAGACACCTGTTGAAAATCGGGCAAATATTAGTTAAAGATAATAATAAAAAGTGCAATAAAATGACGAAGAAAGTGGATGATGATTACCTGACTCAGCGAGTTTACTTAACATCGCTTCGAGCCTCGCCGATCGCTCCGAAGCTGCAATGGCGGCAGCCAAGTTGGTGTCTGCAGGGTCTACCAAGAAGCCCTCATTGCTGCCATATTCACTTATGCCTTCGTTGGGAGGAGCTGCAGGCTCTAAGCCGAGGACCGCGTCAAGGGAAAGGACGGACTTCTTCTTCTTCTTCTGTCCGCCAGCCTTAGATCCACCCGGAATAGATTTGCGCTTGGCAGTTATTTTAGGGCGGCGGGTCCCGATATCTGCTCCTGCGCCGGACCCTGGCGATACCACATTAACCGTCTTTGTGGGAGCACGGGGCGCCGGTGGTGCATCCACCGTAGCAGGCAGTGGCAATCCACGCGGGGGGCTCAACACGTGTGGTTGATCAACTCCGGCATCTTTTATCGGGAGAATGACCTGGATCCTTGGCTGCAAGGGAGCCTTGCGATCACCGCCAGGAGGCGCACCCCTACGGTCAACCAGCATACGCTTCTCCGTTAAGATAATTGGGCCCATCGCGTGCGCATACCAGGCCACATATGAATTAAGCATCTTAGGGGCACAGCTGGGTTCACTGATAAAGAAATAGGAACCTGTATTAAGCCGTATGAAATGATGCATCGCATTCCTTATCCCCTCTTGGTTGGCCACGGGTGTTTCCAGAAAAGCTTCCATCGGGATCCCTTGGTTGTAACTCGATTGCCAGGCAAATCGGTGTGGGTTATACCTCATAAACAGAGCTGTCTCATTCTGCCTAAATACTAGATAGCCCGGCCGAATGGAGTAGAGGTGGAGGATTTCCCGAGCCTTCAGTACAGAAGCCCCGCCCTTAAAATCATCACGTAGTGGCACCACTGACTTAGTGGTCTCTGAGCCTATGGTGATGACCTTATCCATAAAAGAAATCTTCGCTCCGACCAGATGTGGACGCAGGAGCAGTCCCCTAGAATCCCGCGGGGATGCGACCACAATTGAAGCCCCGACCAACCGCATGATTCTCGGAAGTCTACATTTCTCAAAGAACGGAGGAGTCTTATGAGCACCAAACACCCTTTGCACGTGCATCTCCATCCAAGAAGTGAAATAGTGCATCGGGAAGTTGGCAGGCTGTACTCCAGGCTCACTAGCGTCTGCCGCTACGCTAAGTCCATTATAGAGGTAAGCCAGCCCGGCGATCCCTACCGATAACTGCAAACCAGCCACCATTCGATGCGCCGGGTAAAAGACGGAGGGCCGCATGAGGCGTGGTTGCGTGGGAAGCGCGAAGCTGCATAACCATAAACCCAAGAACCGTATAAAAAAGGTCTCCTCGTCCATGCCAGGAACGGCGATCTCTGAGAAAGGGACGTTGGCAGTGCCGGGGAGATAAAAGTCCCGCTGGTCATTTTCCGATACAGGTCGGCGGTCCAAGCCGAAACCAAAAGGGTCAGCAAGCTGGGTGAACTTCTCGCCCTGCTATGGTAGGAATTCCGGGCGAATAAAGCGAGCAATAAAATCTGCGAAACTGACGCCCCGCTCGCCCGATCCCAAATGGAGTTCCTCATAGATCTCCAACACCTTCACCAAGCCCGGATACTGATGCTGAATGGCATTCTCCGGAGTTAAGTCAAACACCAGCTGCTTGGTGGCAAAGACGTACTCGTCAGGAGGAAGCAGCTCCTCGTAGTGCTCTCCCCTCATTGGTAGACCCGAAATCTCAGCGAATTCCTCCAAGGAGATAGAGACTTCCCTATCCGCCATCAGGAAGGTGTGAGTGGGGATATTCCATTGTTCAATAAAGGCCTTGACCCACCACGTTGGAAGAGAGGAATACTCAAAAAGAGAAACGTAGATGGCCGAATATAAACCAATCCTCGTTAGATGAGTCCTTTTCGCCGATAAGATGTACTGGGCCCATTGCAAATATCCGGCAAGCGGTCGCGGGATCAATCCAATATTGTAAGCCTGTCCCCAAGGGCGTGCTTCACCCTGACAGATTCGCCTCCCCAAGATGTCTATCGCCGGCGGCGGCTGCACTGGGATGGCACCGATCGCAGGCTGGAGGAGGTCGTCAGAATTCCAGTTTTTAACCTCCACGGCATACTTCACCGGGGGCTCGTCCGCATAAGGGATCGTAACTATGGGCTCAGAGGGCGAGGCAGAGCTGAAGCTGCGACGGCCTTGGATGATTTGGCTGTACCACCTTCCCCACAGGTGGAGTTTCTTGCACTCGGGGTCATGATCTTTAATCAAAGCGAACGCCACCCGGTCCACAGGCGAATGGGGGAACCCTCCTTCCGAGCGAACAAAGGGGAAAGACAAGTCGTCAGACATGTTTCCTGTAGAAAGACAAAAATAACCGTTAGTGTTGACACTTGGCATTTTAAAAATCTTACTCCACACTGTGATGTAATGGGTAGGGGAAAAAAAGGGGACCCACAAAATCTGGATGACGGTACATCATTTAATAAGACAACCCCATCATTAGATGAGACTGTCAATTAATAAAAAGGTCCCCAAGAAAATACCCTCATTGATGAGACATCCCTAGAGACAAGGAGAAAATTTCCTCTTTTAGAGCAAAGCTCTGTCACAGAGTGGCATTTGTCAAACTCTGGTCTCAAGGGAACAAGATTCCTTAAAAGAACATAGCTCTGTGGTAATAATGGAAAGATCCATCAAATTTTTTTTTTACTTAGAATTAGAATTTTTGGAATCTTGAAAAACCCATGAAAACTTATAAAAAAAAAGAAGAAGAAAAAAAGTGTTTTATTTTTCAAAATCTAAAAAAGATCTACAGTGGATCCAAGAGCAAAGCTCTGTTCATGGGTTAAAACCCATGGACCAGATCTCTGTAAATCTGTGAGTTTTTGAGAGCAAGGCTCTGTTGATGAAACCCCAGAGGGGTTCTTTTTAGATCAAAGATCTATGAGAGCAAGGCTCTATTAATCAGCTTTAATTTAATTTAATTCAATTTAATTCAATTTTATTTTTTTAAATACCTACAATGGTTATGAACTCTGGAGTTCTTGGAAAAAAATCAAGAGCAAGGCTCTGAAAATTCTTAAGCAAGAGCAAGGCTCTGAGTCAAAATTCTTTAAGTGGTAAAGAATTTTCTGAGGACCAAGGGTCCTATTTATAGGCGCCTGCGCCCCTTCAATTGACCCCCTTGATCCAACGGCTAGGATCTTGCCACCGCTGCACTCACGTGCGCGCCACGTGAGCGCAACGGTGGGGGGGCATTTGTTCCCCCAATCAGAGCAAGACTCTATTTGAATTTTAAAATTCAAATCTTTGAAGCAGCGCTTCAAATTCCGTGCGTTGCGCGCAATGCGCCACGTGTCAAAAGTTGACACGCCAGCACAACGTCCAAGGCAGTGCGTCCAATCAGAGCAAGGCTCTTTAAAAAACAAAAGCAACGCTCAGTTGCGCAAGCGCTGCGTGCCACGTGTCTGCGCAGTTGCGCACACACTGTTGCGCAAGCGCACCTTTGCGCGGCACGTGTCTGCGCAGCTGCGCAAACGCAGCTGTGCAAGCGCTGCGCTGCGTGACACGTGTCTGCGCAGCTGCGCAAGCGCTGCGCTGCGCGACACGTGTCACGCACTGGGGATTCTTTCGCAAAACAGAATAAATCTTGTTAAAACAAGAAGATTTTCTTGTATAAGGCAGGGGCCTTTGGATCAAAGATCCAACGGTGGGGAAAATTCCCCAAATCACTCAGAAAAAGATCTATGTAACAAATTTAACTAATTAATGGGCACTATAAAAAGGAACCCAGACCTTAATTCAACAGGAGGAACATCTTGCTAAAAAAAAAAAGAGAGAAGAAAACTCTTGAGAACTTTTGAAGAATACAAAAAAAAACAGGTAAAACCTTTAAAAGATGAGAAAATTCTCTTAGAAACAGATCATTGATCTAAGAACAAGATCATGGATCTTCAACAACAAATAAATAAGTAAATAAATAAAATAAATAAAAAATAAATAGTGCCTTGCACTTGTTATGAACCCTTGGTTCTCTGGGATAAAGAAAAACAAGAAAAGAAAAACTTGTTTTTCTTTGATCTAAATTTAGATCAGAAGATTAAAAAGTGCCTTGCACTTCTGTTCTTGAATCTAAAAAAAAAGGATTCTTAGTGCTCTGCACAAATGCAATGCATTACTTGAAAGGCCAGACCCAAATCAGAAAGACCTAACAGGCCAAAATAAATTGCAAAGCAATAAAGGGCAGAGCCCAAATGAAATTGATGCTCTGCATCATTATAAAGGGCAGGGCCCAAAACAAAACTGATGCTCTGCATCCTTCCTGGGCAAGGCCCAAATAAAAATAAAAAGAAATGCTCTGCAAAAGCAGATAAAACGTTGGATATTCTCGACTGGACTTAGCCCAATTTTGGCCATAAGTCCTTAAATTAAATTGACTGAGCAAAATTGCTCTACTAAATCAATTTACAATCGGTCCGAGGGTACATCTCCGAACTCCTTTGACATCCATCGTTGTAATTCCTCAACGACGTCAAAGAGGTGACGGGTCCCAATGACCACACATCAATGTGGACTGCGGGGTCCTTAAACTCGTGGACTGAAACGTCCTTAAACTAATATTGGTCCGAAACGTCCTTAAACTAATGTCGGACCGAAACGTCCTTAAACTAACGGTGGACCACTATGTCTTTAAACTGGTATTGGACCACTATGTCCCTAAACTGGAACAATAGAGCCCAAACGCTCTTTTGTCAGATCTAAACGATCCCGTTTAAGTTGATCTTAGCCTCAAATATGGCTAACGCATTCTTAAACCTTCAAACAGACTTTAGTCCCAAATTGGACTATAAATCCCCCAATCAACTTTGGTTCAAGGGTACATCTCTGAACTCCTCTGACATCTGTCGTTGTAATCCTTCAACGACGTCAGAGATGCGACGAGTCCCGACGGCCATATATTAAATGGATCACCCCGTTAAGTTGATCTTAGTCTCAAACAGGACTAACGTATCCTTGACAAACGTTTAAGTTGATCTTAGCCGCAACGCGACTAATGCATCCTTAAACTAAAAACACCAAACCCAAATATAAGTAAATACGGATTTGGACTAGTCCACGTCCTACGGGCGACGGTATTACTCAGTCTCCGTATACAATCCACGGGCAACCACAAACAAAACAAACACCCACGACACGAAGTGAAATTCTGGAGAAGGAGAAAGTTGTTACCGCGAAGCGGTAGCGTAATTAACTGCAGGGGCTTGCGCCTGCAGGGAAGAGCGTCCCCACGATCAAAAACCCCTCTAGCGAGGGGGAATCTGACGAAGTCTGCTACATCGGCCGCATCCGTCTAAACCTCCGATACACGGTGCCATAAATCAACTTGGCATCTTCGGAGAGGTGGACGGATAAAACCAAATAGCATCTGCCCCGAATCCCAGCGTCAGGACACTTCGCGGTCCTGTGCGCCGTCTTTCGGAGGGGAACAAGTGCTAAGAACTTTGTACAACGCTCACGTGGGAAGCACGCGAGGCGCTAAGACCTGGACTTTGCCATATCAGTGCTGAACACTTAGGCGTTTTGAATAGATATAGTGCTAAGCACTTTATATAGCGCTTACATGGGAAGCACGTGAAGTGTTGATTAGTCTAAAATATTGCATATTTGAATGATTATTTTCCCTACTATTGTTAAGTTCTAAAAGGTATTTATTGTAATTATAGAATATATGAGGGTTTATGTGTAAAAAATTTATTATCATGTGTTTCTACATTATAATTAACATAATGAGAGAAAATACATGCATATAATATTTATATAAAATATTAGTACTTAAAATATGTATATCATTTCAAATATTTCTAATCAATATTCTTAACATATAATATCATATAAAATGGTTAGGATAATATCTCAAAAATACCAAATACTATTAACACTTTGATTTGAGATATTGTAATATATGCATATAATATTTATATAAAATATTAGTACTTAAAATATGCATATCATTTCAAATATTTTTAATCAATATTCTTAACATATAATATCATATAAAATGGTTAGGATAATATCTCAAAAATACCAAATACTACTAACACTTTGATTTGAGATATTGTGCAGATATTAGATCAGGACTGGAATCCAAGAGATCCGAGATGTCAGAATCAAATCTGCCAGAATATTGAAGAAAATCGTAAGATCTAACAACGACAGAGACTCATAGCATTATTTTCAGAATCTAGACATCTAAAGGATCTCCAAAAATGATGCCAAAACACCACAAAAAATCTCAAAATCCCAAGCCACCAAATTGCGGCGGAACCGCGGCCAAACAAGCCATTATGCGGTGGATCTAGGGCCTTAGGATCTGAGATTTTGGTGGTTAGATTATATCTGCATATATTCACTTCCGGCATCTAGGGTTTCTAGTTTCTGTGACTATATATATGACCGAGAGCTTCACATCTAAAATCATCAAACCGAAGAGATCAAGAGGTCCAAAGCGATCCACGCATCCAGGTGATCATCAGCTAGTCATCTACCTCCAACAAGAGCGAGCGAAAGAGAGAGAGAGCGATAGCAAAAACTAGGATTATTTATAATCTACTTTGTACGGAGAGTTGTATGCAATAGTTGATTAATTAAGGTAGTCTTTTTATTAGTCTTTTTGCATTTACTTTCTGCATCTTAATCATGTTTTCTTCTTCATTCTTTCTTCTATCTCAAATCATGAGCGAGTAATTCCTAGCTTGCTAGGGTTCATAGGCTAGGGTAGATCAATGGATGATAAAATCATTTAACTCCTTCTATACATTATAAAGTCTATAAATTTTAGCAAAATAAATATTAACATCCTAATCGGGCGCGCTACCAATCTATTGCTAGTCACGACCATGATTCGAGATCCGTTCAACACTTGTTTTGGTAAAGGCTAGACATGAATAAAAATCAATGCAAGGACAAGGATTAAGAGTGGGGAAACCCTAGTTTCTTCCAAAAGAACCCTAATCCACATTCATCACTATCGATCTAGTTTTAAACTATTAAAAGATAAAAGGAGTCAATTTTAATTAGATATCCATTAATACTAAGTCATATGAACCCTACAAGCTTCTTCTTCATAAATCTTACATCCGTAGTATATATCCATAACTACAACCAATCACCCTTCTCCAATCAACTCGTCTAAAGCAAGAAAAAGGCTCACGATTCCCTACGGACGACTCATACTCATCGCGGCTAGCTACTAGAGACACCGTCCTGATTGTGGTTATTTTACTTTACGAATACTGTTTAAACAGATCAATCAAATGGCGTCGTTGCAGGGGACACGGCTGTAATTTTTTTCTTGTTATTCGGGTTGATTTCTTATAAAATCCAGTAAACATATTATAAACGAGAACCAAAATCGCATCTTGTGTATTTAACGATTATTGTGCGAGTTTTGCAATGGAGTCTGAAGTAACTGGAGCAAGCCAACAGAGAGTTAGAGAATTTCAACGTAGCCCAGAGGAGCCTAGGGTTGTACTAAAGAAAATTTATCAAAAGAACACTCCATAATGCGGCAGAACCGCGGCGGAAGTAGGGGATGGCGGTGGAACCACGGCGGCCTGGTGGAGTTGGTCGCGCAAAATCCTCTAGTGTCTTTATCAAATCTTTCTCTCTCCTCTAAAACTCCAATAATATGATTTTTCCTGCAGGATTCTTTGCAAATATCACCGCTCAAAATTTTTTTTGCGTGTTTTGATATTGGTTTATTTGTGCATATCTAAATCGGACATTAAGGAGCAATAACCCAAATCCAGATTAGGTGGGGATTTCATCACTCTTTCTAGGCCCCACAAATCACAAAACGGGCATACTTTCACCCTACATTAATTAAAAAATATCTAGATCAAGCCTCTAAGGACTGTCGCGCTCAATTAGGACAGAGGAGGTTTGTAGGTAATCTATCGCTTATCCGCATTTTTCTTGTGGTGTCTAGGCAAGTGTGACTAAGGAAAGTGGTTATTTAATTAGACCCGCTATTTTCGGTGATTCGTATAGCGGATAATTCTCACTTACCTGGTGCTTACCTGACCAAAAGAGCGATAAAGAGATGGTAGAGTATTGATCTTGCGACTTGTCCTTTGAAAGTCTAGGAGCGGTCTAGTGAGTTGACCTAGGTGACCCTAGTTCTAGGGATTGATTGTGCATTTTTGTGATTTGTTGAGTTAAGCCTCATGTCCAATACTTTTTCAAAACAAACCTTTTAAAAAAACCGTTCACACACACGCTGCCACGTGCACTAAACCCGCTTAGTGCATGATCGGCTGGACACGGGATTCTAGTGCCCGTCTTATTCGCGTCTTTGCTATCAACTCCAAAGTCGGTACATCTTCATCTTTTATTTCCCCTTCACCCACCACATCTCCCGAAATGGACGGATCTCCATCGGGATTTCACGATACCACCCTGCCATCCCCCATAGGTGCGCAAAATCCACTGCGCATCTTTCTCCAAGAAAGATGCTACCCCGTACGTGGGCTCCTTCCTGCTTGTCTGTCTCTTCCACCAGCTGATGGGGGTAATTTCGAAATTAAACCCCACTTCATCAACTTGTTGCCCAAATTTCACGAGATTGAATCCGAAGACGCATACGTTTTCATAACCAAATTCGAGAACGTATGTGCAATGATGAGCACAACACAACTGTCAGTGGTTGCTATGCGGTTACATCTTCTCCCTTTTATCCTGTGCGCTAGCAAAAAAATGGCTTTATAGCACTGCCGCACATTCTATCGCTAAATGGGACGAATTCGTTATAGCATTCCTTAAGAAGTTTTATCCTAATCACAAGACCGCCCGTGTTTGAAGCGAGATTAACCAGTTTACCTAACTTTCCAAAGAACCATTATGGAAATGTTTTGAACGGTTTAAAGATCTTCTTGTATAATTCCCTCATCACGGAATTGATAGATGGCAACTTTGCTGAATTATATACGAGGGTGTTAATCCTGCCACAAAACAAATATTTGAAACCATTTGTCAATGTCATTTCATGTCAAAAGACGATGGCGAAGCTTGGCAATTTCTGGAAGATATCGCCGAACAAACCTCACAATAGGAGAGCGTTAGACCAACATCATCTTCATCTAGGGCAGGTATCCATTATCTTGACGTTTCCATTGCAATGAAAGCCGAAATGGCCGCGATGCAAAAGAAACTCGAAACTATCGAAAACAACGTCTCGCCAACTCCCTAAACCAAGTTATGCCCCCCAAAACCGTGTGTGGTTGTTGTTTTGACCCATCACATTTAACGGAAGAATGTCCTTTGAATCCTCCATCCCAAGTTCATGAACAAACCAATACTGCTTTTCAGCAACAACCTAGAAATGACTCTTATTCATCCACTTATAATCAGGGATGGAAGAGTCACCCTAATTTCGCTTAGAACCAAAACCAGTCTCAAAATCAAAATTAGTTCTCAAGACAAAATAATTATCAAAGACTTTCTCTACAGCAACAGCAGCCACCACAACAAAGTCAGCACCCCTTTCATCCGCAATCTTTTCAAAATCTGGCCAACAACTTTGCACCTTATAATAATTCTTTTCCAACGGCCGGTACCGATAAAACCTCAGCACTCGAACGTAACTTAGAAATGTTCATTAAAAAATCTACACAAACGATGGCTAATTTAACATCTTCTATCCAAACGTTAGTGCAACACACTGCTTCCCATAGTGAACTCATAAAATTGATAGAAGCACAACTTGCACAGTTAAATACCGCGATGAGCGAGAGAGAGAAAAGGAGACTTCCATCTCAATCTCTACCGAATTCCGGCCACTCACAAAGCGGAATCTCATCCTTCAAAATCATAATGTAAGTTCCATAACCACGTTGAGATCTGGAAGAGTGCAGAATAACAATGTTGGTAAACAAGTTGAAGTTGATAACATTGATGAAACCCCGGATACTACTTCTACTCCTACTTCGTCTAATCCAACATTTTCTTCTGAGCCTATTCTCCGTTTTCCACTAGGCTCAAACCCTAAGCCTATTTTCTTGAAGGAATTACCATCTACGACCATCCCAAATCCAATTTTGGAATCCATTACATCCTCACAAACTTCTCCTAAAAAGTTGGGCCCAACCCTTATTGATAAAGCTCTTTTTCCACACAGGTTGAGGGCCAAAAGACCAAGTCCTCAAATGGAGAAGATTGTGGACATTTTTAAGTAAGTGAACATAAATATTCCGCTCCTAGAAGCTATCAAACAAGTTCCTTCCTATGCGAAAATTTTAAAGGACTTGTGCACTAGGAAGAGGAAAACTCAAGTACCTAAAAAGGTTTTCTTAGCGAGTAATATGAGCAATTTTCTTACCCAATCGGTGCCCATGAAACGTAAGGACCCCGGTTGTCATACAATATCTATAACTATTGGGGATAAAAATATCAATCGTGCTCTACTCGATTTAGGTTATAGTGTTAATTTGCTTCCGTATTATGTTTATGAGCAATTAGGGATAGAAGAGTTGAAACCTACGCATTGCACTCTCCAGATGGCCGATTGATCTATCACCTAACCTCGGGGTGAGTAAGAGGACGTGTTAATCAAAATCGGGGAATTTATATTCCCTGTGGACTTTATAGTTATAGATACACAGCCTGTAGCAAATCTAGGGAACCAAATTTCGGTGATTTTAGGTCGACCTTTCCTAGCAAGGTCAAACGCGATAATCAATTATCGTAACGGTTCAATGAACCTGTCCTTTGGGAAGATGACAATTGAGCTTAACATCTACAGGCTAGGAAGTCAACCCTCAGAACCCTATGCTCATGTATGTTCTGTCGAAAAAATAGCTTCCGACAGTTGCGAATTTGAGGAGCTTCACGATACTGATCTCGACGCCACTAGTGCTCTGATCCTACTGTTTATTATACATGTGAGCTGTCGACAAGTCCACACCTAAGTCCGAACCCTTTGGCTTGTCGAATCATTTAGTTGAGCTATCCGAGTTTCATAACTCCCTTTCCGATGAGATTATCATTCGGAATCTTGACGAAAGTTTTGAAGATATTTTTGTCGAAGAACTCGCATTCCTAGAAGACATAGAGTTGGGATGAATCAACCCCCACCCAAAAAAATTGAACCGCCACCCCTTCTTCTTATAAAAAACAAGAATGCGAGTATTGCACCACCATTGTTTTATCTCTACCAATTGAGAAGTAAACCCGATTGATTACGCCACTTACCTCCCCACTTCTGCATATATATGATCTTCTACTAACCATGGTGTTATATTGATAAAATATTTGAATGGTTGGTATTGACTTTTGGTCTTTGTAAAGCTTTGCATGGACTAATAATTTTACCCTTCTCCTATAATGCTTAATACCGTTTTAATCAAATTGGGGGGGGGGATAAATATTTTGGCCCTTGAAAGAAAAATAAATTTTTACAAAATCGTGAGCCGAAAATAAGTTTGGGGGAGGTTTTCACTGTCATTAATTGTTGTCCCCGTTACTAACTTTTCCTCCTAAGTCTACAGGTTTTAAGCTTAAAAGATAACATCAGTGAGGACACTGCTGCAAATAGATTTGGGGGAGGTTTATGCTTATTCACGCATCATTTTTTGCATTATACTAAATAAAAGCACAAAAAATTTTGATAATGAAAGTTAGAAAGTGAAAAATACATATGATAGGAAGAAATTTTTTAGAAAAGTAAGAAAATTAGATACTTTATAACGAAGCTAGTAATAGATATTCATAACCTGTTGTTTCATGGGTTAATAAGATGAAGGGAATCACTAATCTGAGGATAGAATTTAGTCTGAAAAATGGTCCCTATTCTTGAGGCCAAATATCTGAACGTTGATACCCTACTATACGTACTTGCACACATCTTGAAACTTAAGATAGTAGAGGATACCTTGAAATGCTCTTGTCTAAAATTCTTAGTATGAATATATATATATATATATATATATATATAAACAAAAATATAAATGACATAAAAAATGGTAAAGAAAAATGAATACCGGTTTTGTAATTACTTAAGGCAGCATAAAAAAATATAGCGAAGGTGCCTTATCACTTCGTGCCTTAGACCAACTGGTTTGGGAGCCACTGCTAAGCCTTGGGTGTTGCAAGATTAGGATATTGCTAATTACGCCTAAAATAGTGAGCACATTTGGTAATCGGTTGCTTAGTACCTCAAGAAGTATTAATTGTCGCATGAAGAATGTGTGAGCAATTCCATCTGAAACATTCACCGACTAAAAAGTACTAAGGAAAATGGACAAGAGTATGATAGTTTGAATTGAATTTTCTAAGTGTAGGGATGTCTTTTATACTCACGTAGGGGGTATATGATCGATGTTTGGAAGAAAGGTAGGGAGGAAGACTAAAGGAGATGTTTTATTGATGGATGATGTGGTTTCTAAAATCTTTTCATGACTATTAAGATAGGGCTCATGGCAACTAAAAAGCTAGTGTAGTTTGAGACTCTTATTTTCAAGTTTTTTCTTTTGTATGTTTCTTATCTTTGTATGTAATTTTCATCTTCTCTCTTTTATTATGGGATTTTGTGTGTGTAATCCCCTGAAAACCCTCAGGAGACAACACTTCTCCTACCAGGGACACTTAGAGATTTAAAGGCTTGTTGCACGTGCTCAGTGCAATCGTATTGCCTACGAAAGTGTGCTAAGTTTTTCTCTTTTTTCTTTTTATCTTTAATAACTAGTTTGCTCGGGACGATCAAAATTAAGTTTGGGGGTATTTGATTAGTCTAAAATATTGCACATTTGAATGATTATTTCCCCCACTATTGTTAAGTTCTAAAAGGTGTTTATTGTAATTATAGAACATATGAGGATTTATGTGTAAAAAGTTTATTATCATATGTTTCTACATTATAATTAACATAATGAGGGAAAATACATGCATATAATATTTATATAAAATATTAGTAATTAAAATATGCATATCATTTCAAATATTTTTAATCAATATTCTTAACATATAATATCATATAAAATGGTTAGGATAATATCTCAAAAATACCAAATACTATCAACACTTTGATTTGAGATATTGTGCAGATATTAGATCAGGACTGGAATCCGAGAGATCCGAGATGTCGGAATCAATCTGCCAGAATATTGAAGCAAATCGTAAGATCTAACAACGACAGAGACTCAGAGCATTATTTTCAGAATCTAGACATCTAGAGGATCTCCAAAAATAATGCCAAAACACCACAAAAAATCCCAAAATCCCAAGCCACTAAACCGCAGCGGAACCGCGTCCAAACAAGCCATTATGCGACGGATCTAAGGCCGTAGGATCTGAGATTTTGGTGGTTAGGTTATATCTGCATATATTCACTTCTGGCATGTAGGGTTTCTAGTTTCTGTGACTATATATAGTACCGAGAGCTTCACATCTAAAATCATCAAACCGAAGAGATCAAGAGGTCTAAAGCGATCCACGCATCCAGGTGATCATCAGTTAGTCATCTACCTCCAACAAGAGAGAGAGAGAGAGAGAGTGAGAGCAAAAACTAGGGTTCTTTATAATCTACTTTGTACGGAGAGTTGTATGCAATAGTTGATTAATAAAGGTAGTCTTTTTATTAGTCTTTTCGTATTTACTTTCTGCATTTAATTTCTGCATCTTAATCATGTTTTCTTCTTCATCCTTTCTTCTATCTCAAACCATGAGCGAGTAATTCCTAGCTTGCTAGGGTTCATAGGCTAGGGTAGATCAATGGATGATAAAATCATTTAACTCCTTCTAAACATTTTAAAGTCTATAAACTTTAGCAAAATAAATGTTAATATCATAATCGTACGCGCTACCAATCTATTGCTAGTCACGATCATGATTCGAGATCCGTTCAATAATTGTTTTGGTAAAAGCTAGACATGAATAGAGATCAATGCAAGAATAAGGGTTAAGAGTGGGGAAACCCTAGTTTCTTCCAAAAGAACCCTAATCCACATTCATTACTATCGATCTAGTTTTAAACTATTAAAAGATAAAACGAGTCATTTTTAATTAGTCATCCATTACTACCAAGTCATATGAATCCTACAAGTCTCTTCTTCATAAATATTACATCCGTAGTATATCTGTAACTATAAACAATCACCCTTCTTCAACCAACTCGTCTAAAGCAAGAAAAAATTCACGTTTCCCTGCGGACGACCCGTACTCATCGCGGCTAGCTACTAGTGACACCATCCTGATTGCGGTTACTTTACTTTACGAACACTCTTTAAACAGATCAATCAAGCGCTGAGTTTATATTTTTGGACGCTAACGTGGGAAGCACGTGAGGTGCTTTTAAAGATTTACTCTCTATTTATCTTTTGAAAAGAATGTAAACTTCTGTTAATGGCGTTTTGACCATTGATGATCATCTAGATCTCTGTTTTGAAGATCTGAGATCAAGTTTTTGAGAACTAAGGTCTTATGTTCTTTATTATAAGAACTTATGTTCTTTATAGGGTTAAACCCTGTTTTCAAAGGAATTAAATTCCCGGAATGTAACTTCCATCTTTTTTTCTTCTTCTTTTTATTTCTTTCTTCGGACCTAGTTTTTTTTTCCCTAGATGCTGAGTTCTGAAGAACAAAATCTTCCTGATGAGAATTAATTTCTCAACTTATGGGAGATTTGTCTTGTAGATCTCAAATCCAGAGAAAAAACTAAGTTGTTTTTGAAGGGTTAAACCCTTATATTTTACATGTACTAAACAAAGAAGATATTTTTAATCTCTTCTTTTTCTTTATCTAGGGTTTGAAAGGAGAACGAGGCTTTCTTCAACGAGAGAATTAAATTCTCAGTTGCATTTTCTATCTTTTTGTTTGCAAAAATTTATGAGGGGGTTCTCTATGAGACTTGAAGTCTCAGATCCTTTATATAGGTAAGACAAACTGTTGATCGGTTTTGAGAAATTCTCTCATTTGAGATATACCAATTGATTTAATTAGTCTCAAAGCTTATTTAAGGAATTTTATCCACCGTAGGATTTTTGATCCAGTGATTTCTGTTTTACAGAATATATTTTCTTATTTTTAATAAGATTAAGGAAATATTTTCCTATATATAGAATTTTATTCTATCTCTTGATTCAAACGGTGATTTTTAATCTAGGGGTTTTCTGTTTAACAGAGCATATCTTCCTTGTTTAGAAAGATTGGGGAAATATATTCCCAAAATAGAATTTAATTCTATCATTGGATTCTTGATCCAACGGCTCTCTGTTTAACAGAAAATATCTTTCTTATTAAGAAAGAGATATTTTACCCTAATAGAATTTAATTCTCATCATATCATTTTTAATCACCATTGGATTTTTAGTGCAACGGCTCTGTTTAACAGAGAATATCCCCAGATTTTAGGGAAATATTTCCCATGTAGAATTTAATGCTACCCGCTTTAATTTCGGCGCTAACGCTTACGTGCTATACACATGGGAGCCACTCAAGAATTCAATTCTTACATAAACAGGCATTCACGTTCTTTGCATGCTGGCGCTCATGTGTGTATCATGTAAGGCGCTGCCATATGATTTAATCAAGCGTCCACATGCTTTGCTCGCCAGCGCTCATGTGTGTTTGACGTGAGGCGCTGCTATAAGATTTAATCCTATTAGAGTCTGGCGCCGGCACTCACGTGCATTTCATATGAGGCGTCACCTGATTGTATTTAAACAAAAGATAATTTTTTATGATTGCACAAATGCCCTCCACCATTGTTCTCACGTGGCTTGCACATGAGTGCAACGGTGTGCAGTTTTAAGCCATCCGATCCGCCTTAGAATACGGGGAATCTGAACTGACCCCCATCCCTTTAAATTGGGCTTCAAGCCCAAGGCGACTGCTGCGTTTTCATCTCTTATTCTTCCTTGAGAATTTTATTCTCCACTAGAGCTTAGCTATGTTTTCTTAAAGCTTAGTTCTTAATTCTTCTTAGATCTACATTGTAGACCCACTCTGCCAAAATTTTCTTGGTAAGAGTCTTCTTCAGCAGATACTTTTAGAACCTCAAACTTATCTTGAAAGATTACTCTATTTTGATTGCCTAGCTTAGTTTTATCATTAACTTGATTCTGATTTTTGACTGAAAATCTTCTCCCTTTTAAGGATTTTCTTGAAGATTTGATTTAACAGAGATTTGCCCTAATAATTTATCATAGAACTTAGTTCTCAATTCAACTTTAGGTCTCCTCTCCCTTAGGGATTTTAACAGAGCCTTACTTTGACAATTTATCACAGAACATAGTTCTGATCTTTAGATTTTCTCCCCTTTAGAGATTTTCTTGAAATTTTATTTTAACAGAGTTTTTCTCTGATAATTTTAATATCAAATCCTTTTTTTAGCAGAGCTTGGCTTTGAAAATTCTATTATTATTAAAACCAGCATTAGAGAATATTTTTAGATTTCTCTATTGAACCAATGTTCTAATCATTAATGAGCCGCTATCTTGATTCTATGGGGCCTACTAGTTTTGGAGTTAGTAGTTTCACCAAATGAACTCGCATCCTTTTGTTGATGGTTCTTTTGTCCTTTTTCAGGTAAAATTTTCGGTCACTTGTACGACATCAAAAAGATTGTTTCTTATGAAGAGATTCATATTCAAGGTCGTCTTCAAGGCCAAAAATACACTGCGGCCCAATGTGACGAGGTGATGCGTCACTTCGAAAATTACAACGGTCGATTGCTCCCCCATCATTCTGCTCTTTTGAAGATTGTCGTTGGATCGATCTGGGAAACTCTTCCTGAGCTTGATGAGGCTATGCCGCTCCAGGCAATCGATGATGATGTAGACAATGTGCATTCAGTATATCCGCTGAGTCTGATTTCGAAGAAACGGAGAGATAATCTCGTCACTATTTTGTATCGTGTCTTCCAACAGAAAGCGATAATATCCTCATACAAAAGGATGGAAGATATCAACGGTGATCTCGAACCTTGCATTCGGGAGAAGATGTATAAGAAGATGGTCAATGAAGTTAGAAGTGCTTAACTCAAACTTACCTTTAAATTTGAGAATCCATGTCCGGAATTTAGCGTTTTACCACTGTAGACCCTGGATGATGTAATAGCGTTTTTTTTGTAATCTTTTCTGAAGTATGAATGAAAAGCCTCTTTCCCTTTCATGTCTGCACTTTTCTTTTCTTGATTGTCTAGATCTGGCAGGGACTCGTTTATTTACTCATTTCAGAGTTTCTAGTTTATGTACTCATTTCAGAGTGTTTAGTTTATGTACTCATTTCGGAGTGTTTTTAGTTTACCTCCATTAGGTTTATAGGCAAACTCACCCTAAAGTTGGATGTAGATAACCTTCATTCTTTTATGACAGGGGACCATTAGGTTTGTGGTACTAGGTTTAAGTCCATCGTACCGTCGCGTTGGCTGATATATTTCTCGATATGCAGTCTCTTAGGTTGTTGTTCGAGTAGCCCCGCGACTGTCGTGTCTCTGATTCCTTATGAGGCTAGACAATACGTCTTCAAGTAATCTTCTTTAGGTTGGAATATCTGTATTATCGTCAGAAGGTCAAGCGTTAGGTATTTACCGTGGCGGTTTTTACTTGAGGTTAGGCTTAATTTGAAGCCCCGATGAGTTATAACCGCACCTTTCTGGGATGGGATGATCTCTTATGGTCTCTAGGCATGCCGTCAAGACCCGAAGATAGGAATATACCATCACTTCATTTTTTTTTTTTTGGTGTTGTACCGATTCTTCGTTGAAGTCGGGAAAACATCCATATGACCACTAGGCCGTATATATTTCCATCAAAGTCCGGAGCTAGGATTTTGCCGTCACTCCACTTTTGTTTGATTGTTGTGTTCATACCATGCTGGAATGAGGGGGAACGTCGAGGTAGTTAGGTTGTATGTGTACCGTCTAGACTTAGAGCTAGGATTTTGCCATTACTCCATCCTCGCTTTGACCCATGAGCCTTTTTGATAACGTTGCGTCTGTATCCTGCTGGAATGAGAAGAACGTCGAAGTGATCTCTAAGCTACAGATGTTGCCATCGAAATCTGGAGCTATTTTGACGAAGCATGGTGGGAAAATATGGTTTCCTTTCTTTCATTTATGCCCATGAATTGTATACAAAAGTTAGTATGGACCCACTTGCAGGGCAGAAATTTTTTATTTCGTTATATATGTATTTTTTTATTTATTTCCGCGATACTCTATCTTTTCAGCTTTTATATCTCGAAAGTCACGATTGCCCAATCATTTCGGTTATTTTTCGCGGTGTCCAATTATTTTGGCTATGTCATTTTTTTAAAAACTTTTTACTCGCTATTTTTTATTGCGAGTTGCCCAAACATTTTGGCTGTTTCATATGCATATTTTTTGCTTGTTGATTTTATTGTGATTTAGGAATTTGGCATTTGATACTAATTTTGGCATCAATATCGCTACAACTGGAATGTTGCCAGGAGCGTATCATCATTTGCCTTTGTTGATTTGGAAAAATATGGCTTAGCAAACAGGGTTAGGATCCTATCGACTATGGCTTTTAACTTTACGAGCCGTAAGGGTCTCATAAAGGTATTTCTCCCTATGAGTCGTGAGGATGTCATAGGTGTGTTCTCCTTACGAATTGTGGGGATTTCAAAGTGTGTTTTCTCTTGTAAGTCGTAAGGATATTAAAAGAGTATTTTCTTCTTGTAATTCGAGAGGACTTACAAGTGTCGTTCACCATATGGGGATATTTCTCGCCATTGGTGGAACTCGGTTGGAACATATTTTGTTCTTGCCCATGGATTATATACAAGATTCGATATCGAACTTCTTGTAGGGCATAAATTTATGGGGTTTTGGTAGCTTAAGGATAGGTTCAGATCCCTGTAACTTAAAACTTATGAATTCTATAAACCGTGAGGGTCTTATGGAGGGTATATTCTCCTTACGGGTCGTGAGGACCTCGTAAGTGTATTTTCTCCTTGGAAACTGTATGGATTCCTAAGTATGTCTCTACTTTGTGAGTCGTAAGGATCTCACGCAGGTGTTTTTTCTCTACAAAGTCGTGAGGAGTTTGCAAGTGCATCTTTTTCTTTCTTTTAACGAGTTTGTGCCCTCTCGGGTTTTCACAAGCTAGCCAGTATCCCTGCTGTTTTTACTCACGGCGTCTTTTCGGGTTTTCATCTGTGCTCATTTCGTTTGTGGACATACCTCTTTTTTTAGGCGTCCCATAAGGTAACGCACCATCAGTTGTAGGCCCTAATCTTTTTCGAAAGACCACATTATGTAGGACATAGGAGAGGTATGACTTATTTATGCTCGTGGATTGTATACGGCGATTAATATGGGGATCCACTGTAGGGCAAAACATGTTAGTTTAAGGACATTTCGGTCTGTTATTAGTTTAGGAACATTTCGTTCCAGCATTCCCGTGTTTGGGGACGAAGTTTTAGTTTAAGAACTTCTCAGTCCAAAACCAGTTTAAGGAAGTAGTGGTCTATTATTAGTTTAAGGACTTCTCGGTCCATTATTAGTTTAGGGAAATTTCGGTCCATTATTAGTTTAAGAACATTTTAGTTCAAAACCAGTTTAAGGACGTAGTGGTCCATTATTAGTTTAGGGACATTTTGGTCCAACATTCCCGTATTTGGGAACAAAATTTTTTTTGGTACTCCTTTCAGAGTTCTGACTCAGGAAGATAGTGAGCGGACAAAAAAGTCGTCATCTATCATTGATCTAAGTCATGAATCTTCAAGCGTAGTACTTTTTGAGGAATCAGCCGTTTATTGGCCGGAATGGTTTTTCGCTATGCATATCCATGAGGAAGTAGGCTTTACCTTGATAGACTTTGTCTATGATGTACGGACCTTCATAATTTAGCTCGAACTTTCCCCTCTTTGCACGATTAGGAATCATCGGTCTTTTGATAACCAGCACGAGTTCGCCTTGGAAGAATGTTCTCGGCCTGGTTGTTCTTTCATTTGACCGTGTCATCCTTGTCTTATTGTAACCACTCTGAAATCCCTATACAGAATTATTTGTTTAAATGTATATGTTCATCGCCGAAAGACGCGACCGAGACGTTAGTGTTGGCTATAGTGCCCTCAAGTCAATTATTGGGTCGCAGGCACGTGATTGCAATGATTAAGAGAGGACCTATACTGGTAGAACAGTCTTACTCGAGATAATAGTATGCTATCTGGTTTGTCTTTATCATCGTGTACATACTTCAGGTGACATTACAGATCACTATTGTAGGGTTACCTAGCACAACAGCAAGGTTTCGGGAGGTATCGTCCATGCCAATTTGAAAAAATTTCCGTACTAAAGAACCATAACCCTAGAATCTTAACTAGAGATTTAAACGAAACAACAATGTAAACAACTTTACATCTAAGTGAATGAGGAATACAACATTTGTAGACCGGTCCTTCACTTCTAAAGCTACGTGTAGTAGTCCCTTCGCTCCAAGTAGTGACACCCGAACTCTAGTAAGGGTTCACATGAAGAAATGAACAAACTTGCTCGAAGTTTTCGAGGCCGAAGATGATCTACGTCGAGGAGACTCAAGCTCATGCTAGCTCTTCACTAATGGTAAATTAGTGAAGCAAACACCATAAACTAAATGGCTAATATAGTAGAGGATGATGATGTAGGAATTTTGCTCATTTTAGATTTATTTTTCTCACAATATTTCCTCACTTTTAGAAAAGCAAGCAAGCTTTCACATGAGGAAAAAGAAGATGAAGTGGAGATGAGAATGAAAATCATGATGTGAGAATAGCAATCATGGGTGAGTTAGTGTCATACACTAACTCATGTAGAGAATAAACCATGACTAACAATAATGGTTAGGTTAATAAATATCTACAAGTAAAACAAAGTTAGTGAACTAAGTCAATGGTTAGCAACAAGCTTCTCCAAGCTTCTAGCCATGACATAATTCCACCAATTTATGATTTACTTTGATAAATAAAAACCCTAGGATTATCATAAGCATGGTATGAGTCTCATACACCCATATTTCATGTGGTATCAAACATGACACAAAATAATGTACATTAATATATATCACTTATATACTATATGCACACAAGTGAGAAAAAGAAATTTTTAATGAGCAAATATTAGTTAATGTAAATTAATATATCACATATATAATTATACATTAAATTATTAAATCAACACTTGATTTAATAATCCGGCTATATCACATACAACCGACTAATATCAAATGTAACAACTTATTGAATCAACACTTGATCCGATAACCCGGTATAACCGACCGATATCATATATCATGAGAATAGAATGCGGTATCACATACGCGTATTAATCTCGGTCCTGCACATATCACATATGTGCTCCTACTTCGTTTCGCATGAACCAGGAAATCTCTGTGTAGGACTCTAAAGACTCATCAATACGGCGGCAGTAGGTGATGATCAAATCAAACACCCACAAGCCGCAAACGGTCTGCTAAACATAACGGCCATCCGGGTATTGAGCGATCAGAAGATCAACAATCAAGCCTGTTCATATTCCTGCGAATCCAATCAGTAACACTATCATAGAGTCTGGTCTCTTCGTCTGATATGTCGCATATCACAGCCTAGGGGTGGTAAAAACGTCAGACCCCAATAGCCTGATAAGTCATGCCGATGCAAGATCCATAACGGTTCGAGAAACTACTGATAACACTTACCAGTAGATCTCAGCAACTCTGGCCAGGGATTTCCTGTTATGGCCAATCGAGCATAGCGTAACATCAACCCCCAATACCGGGAGAGATGAATCCCCTCTTATCACTCATTGCCTCCATGTGACTCGGGAATGTACCCAAAAACCACCGTTTTACACGATCTCTTGAACGTGGTAAGGTGGAAATCAAAGCACAGTGGGAATCACACAAGACTCTATGACGATCTCGGGTCGACAGACTAACCTGTACCAGTGTCACCAGAGAATTGCTATCTGACGATAGGTATAATACCATCTAGGAGTTCTCGGCGAGTCCATTCAGTGTATCCAGTCTCCACTGAGCACCCGTATACCTTCTCTGATGTCAAAAACCAATGAATATGGGATCATCCATCGCCCATCATATGGGTCGAGAAGCGTATACGCTAGTCTACTCTGGAATTTCGATGCCCCATCTCGATACTCCCACAATTAGGAACATTTGAAGGATGTACTTACTGACTACTATTGCCCCACTAGTATGATCTGCATCATAATCCTGGTAGTCAAGTACTCATCCTAAGGGCTTTATCAACATGTAATAGAGAGACAATAAGTGTACATGTTAAGATAAAGAGCAACCAGATAGCATATTATCATGTCGAGCAAGAAAGTCCTCCCTATATATGTCCAAGCATCCACTACAATATACATCGCATCTACAGTAATGGCCTCTAGGGCATACATATATCTAACAATCTCCCTTTTGCACTAAGGCTATTTGTTGCAGTATCTCATACTCAACGTCCTATAGACGTCTCTCTAGGGAAAGGCCTTTGTGAGTAGATCCGCCGTGTTATCCTTCGCGTCAACTCCCTGACCTCGATCCCTTGGAGATCAACCATCTCCTTGATCAGGTGATACTTTCCTCAGAATATGTCTGGATCGCTGATGGGACCAGCGTTCCTAGGCCAAAACCACAACTCTATTGTTGTCACAATAACAGTTATTGGACGCTCAATGGTAGGAATCATGTTCATCTCATGAACAAGAAATATCCAGACATCTACTTTGATAGCATCGTTGGTAGCGATGTATCTAGCCTTTATCGTCTAGTATGCCTCGGTATCTAGCTTGGAACTCTTCCAACATACCGTCCCTGCACTGAGGGTAAAGACGATGCCTGTGACTGACTTTCAGTCGACCTTATCACTCTGGAATCTTGAACCAAGAACATTCATTTAGTGTTTCTCAATTACTTAAGAATGTCCTCTACAGCTGTCCAGTGATTCTTCCAAGATCCGATTGATTCCTGATCACTACACGTAGTGAGACAGCTACATCTGGTCTGGTATATAACATCGCATACATGATAGAGTCTACTGCCAAAGCATAGGGTATCCCTTGCACACGAGCTCTCTCCAAATCAGTCTTGGAAGACATCTTTTTGGAGAGAGTGATTCCTGAGTAAGTGGGGGAATCACCACGCTTAGAACCTTCCATACTAAACCCTTTTATTATGGTGTTAATGTACCTGGATTTGGGACACTCCCAACATCCACTTAGATCTATCACCATAGATCATAATCCATAAGATGTGGAGAATCCTCGTGATAAGAGGAGCTTGACCGAGTGTAGCATAGGAAACCATTTCCTATCAAGAGTATGTCATCTACGTACAATACATGGAAGACAACCTTACTCTCTACTACCTTCTTGTATATACAAGGTTCATCTACCTTTTTGATGAAGTCAAACTCTTTTTGAATGCCACATCAAAACAGATGTTCCAACTCTGCGATCCTTGTTTTAATCCTGATGGACTTAAGCATAGCTTTGAAAGTCTCAACTTTTCCATCTACACCAAGAATCTTCTTAAGATCTATTTACTCCTGATGGGTTTTACCCCTTTAGATGAAATAATCAAAGTCATACTTTGTTGGTGTACATGAATTCCATCTTTGATTGCATAGCATCCATCTATTTCATAAAGTCTCCACTTGTGATGGCCTGCTTGAATCTAGTTGGGCAATCATCTACCATGATGCAATCCTTGCTCCCACTGTCACCAAGAAGACCGTAGTATCTCTTAAGTGGATGAGAAACCCTACCAGATTCGTAGAGAGGTTGAGGTTCGTTGGAGACTATTGAATCCTTTGGTTCCATAAAATCATTAGCTGTTAGTTTGTCCAGCTGGAACTCCTTCCAGTTCTACCTCATGTCCACAAATTTTTTCACAAGAAATTCCTTTTCCAAAAAAGTGGCATGCTGAGAAAATAAAACACATTTTTCTCCTCAGTGTGGTAGAAGATATACCCTCGCAAATGTTTGGGATATCCAACAAACTTATACAGAACTGACCTTGCCTCGAGCTTGTCCGGATTTTGCTTTTCAACATGGGTCGGACAACCCCATATCATAACTCGTTTAAGACATGGTCTCTTTCCATTCCATATCTCATATGGAGTGGTAGGCACTGATTTGGATGGAACCCCATTCAATAGGTATGCAGCTTCCCAAGTGCATAACCCAAAAGGAAATAGGCAACTCAGCAGTACTCATCATAGAGCGCGCCATATCTCATAGGATGCGATACCTCCGTCCCGATACACCGTTGTGTTATGATGTACTCAAAGGAGTAAGCCGAGAGATAATCCCATTCTCCTTTTATAAAATCCAGGAACTCCATGCCCAAGTATTCGCCTCCTCGATCTCATCGAAGGACTTAATACTTGTACCCGTCTGGTTATTAACTTGAAGCTTATATTCCATGAATTTCTCAAAAGTTTCAGACTTGTGTTTCAACAGGAATATATGTCCGAATCCTGAGAGAAGATTAGTGAATATAATGAAGTACGAAGAACCAACCTTGGCATTTGTAGGCATAGGACCGTATACATCATCATGTATGCGTCCTAAGAGTTCAATAACTCTTTCTCTGATTCGAGTTAGCGGAGTATTGGTCACTTTACCTTTGTGACAAGACTGGCAAGTATCATAAGATGAAAATTCGAATAGATTCTCATATTCATCCTTATGTAACTTAGTTGGTCATGTCGCATTGATATGACCTAGTCTACAATGCCACAAGAAGGATTCGTTCATTTCTAAACTATTCCTCTTGTGTGTTCGGTATACTTTGAACTGTGGTTTGATTTAGAACGTATATGCCATTATATAACGTGCATGATCCAATTAACTCTTGATTCAGGAAACTCTTCATTGGAGTCTTCTTCTAGCTCCTCCAGAATCCCAGCCGCTTTTACAGGGAAGAACCCCTTCAATTGAATTAGAGTCATTTCCTTTTGTTCATAGTCTTCAAGAGAATCGATATATTTTTGAATGGTCGATCTCCCTGCAGACTCCTTTTCTCGTCGAGCTGCACTTTTCTTCTTCTTGAGCTTTTTGGATTTTAAGCCTGATTGAGCCGAATTGGCAGCTGGAATGGTAGGCCTCTTCTGCCCTTCCCATTCTGTTCTGGGCTCTTTCCGAAGTAACTTTAGCATCTTCTTCATCTTATTAGATATGTGCGTACTCCACGGAGGCTGTGGTGAGTCAGTTTCATTTCTCAGGGCAGCGGGTTCAGCTGCTCCCAGAAGGCTTCAGCTTCTGTCTGTATAAAGTTGGTGGTTGCAACTTGATTGTTCACCAACACACTCTTGGACAGCTCTATCTCTCCAGCCTTGTACTGCTTCTCGAATTAGTCTTTGAAGATATAGCAATCCTTGATCGCGTGGCTCACTGCTTTGTGGTATGGGCAATACAGGGGATTGTCGGTCATTTTTGCTTCATGCCGTCTCTTCGACTCCGGCAATTGTAGACCATTGTTCAAGGCATCTTTGAATATCATGCGGACCTTGTCCATTCTGAAAGAGTAAACCTTGTTTTTTTCACCTCTAGGGAAGGCTCTTCTCCTCCCAGCAATGTCTTTCGAGAACGGTTGGTTTTGGAATCGCCTGCCTTTCGCTTGTCTTCATTGTCGGACACATTGAAGACATTGGTACTGCTGGAATTCCCGCTTCTACGGTTGTCATCCCTCTTGCTTTTCCAAGTCTTGTCTCTCGGAGAGTTTAGGATAGACTCTTGCTTCGAGCGTTTCAGCATTTGGACTTTCTTGATTAGCTCCTGAAACGTCTTGAGGACTGCTATACATAAGAATGGGACCTTCCAATTGCTGAGGTTCCCAATGAGAAGGCTGACGGACTGGTCCTGCTCCAGTGGTGGTTCACACTTGACCGTGAGATTATGCCATCGGGCGATAAAGTCGGTGTTTCTTTCATTCTTCCCCGGCTTGGTCCTCACAAGATCAGCAATGGAGATTTTATCACTGACACTCATGAACCTTTACCGAAACAGAGACTCCATTTCGGTAAAGGTAATGACGGACCCGTCTGGTATACTCGCGTACCAGTCGAAAGCAACATCAGTCAGGCTATTGACAAACTGACGAAGAAGGAGCGCATCATTGCCCCCTGTATTTCCGCACGACGCTTTAAAATGGACGACATGCTGATTTGCATTTTCCGTCCCGTCAAATCTTCCGAATTTAGGAATGACGTAACCGTTACGGAACTCGATCAGATCGTACTGTGCGGGATATGGCCGCCCACTACTGCCAATTTCTTTCTGAGCTTCGGCTTCAGCTACCAATGTTATAACCTTGCTAGTGACCAAATCCATTATCCGATCTTGTTTTAGCGGGATAGTGTTGTCTGGGGCTAAGGCGTCCCCAGAAGCGGAATGTGGCCGGCTTTCGTGCGGCTCGCCCAATCTTGGACCCAAAATGACAGGCATCGATTGCTTCGGGTTGTCATCACCCTGCTTAGGAATAGAGACGTGTGCTTGATTGAGAGGCGCCCGAGCAATTTGAACCGTAAGCTGCATCACAACATTCGTCAGGTCGTTGATTTTGGAGTAAAGCTTAGCCATTTCTTTATCTTTGCTCCTGAGCTGTTTTCGAAGCTTTTGAAGTAGCTCTTGCTCTGCGGTCCTGGGGAGGAAAGTCGGCTCTTCCTCGCTGTCCGAGCTTGACTCTACATAGACTGAGAGGTCTTTCTGCCTATCGGCTTCATCGAGAGGGTTTTCCTCATCCGGTGGAGGCGGCTGATCTTAGGAAGCGGCAACCACATTCAAGCCAGATTGGGCTTGGGATGTGGTAGCCCCATCCTTGCTCTTGCTGCGCAGGTTGTCGCTGGGACGTGCGCCCGCCATATAGACCGTATGGATAACATATCCGGCCATCTTTTCATTATTGATAGCTGACTTTGTGGACCACCATCTTGGCCCTTCTGTTTTGGTAGCAGACAATCGATTAGAGATGGCTAGCTTGACCGGATTCATGAGTGGTGCTGGCGCTTCCTTTCTGGATTTGCCCCGCCGTTTTCGCGCGGCGCAGAGCGCTTGATATACTCTTGAAGAGATGGTGTCATGCTTTCTCTTTTGGAGCAGGGACACGTCCCTTTGTGGCATTGTTCGGACCGCTGTCTTCTTGATTCTGGTCGTCATGGCATTTTTCTGAACCCACTTAAGAGGTTCGAAGGAATTGCTGACTTTTACGACCGACTCAGCCGTCGTCACAGAATAACCCTGCTCTTGGAACCTCACAAGATTCCACATGGGCGAAGTCCTGGCCCTCTTATTGGCTCGATACTTGAGCCGCTTCTGTCTTAACTTTTCTGTTTTAAGCACTTAACAGATTTCGGCTCTTCGGGAAGACGCCGTAGACCGATTAATAGAGAGGACAGAGAAGATGCCCGTTCGCGCGATTGTCAAGGGCACCATCTGAGCTTGCTGGTGCTGCTTTGTGGCCCCATTGGTGTTGATGGCCTTTCCCCCAGTTGGAACAGTGGAGAGCTATTCGGATACAGATTTGCATTCGGGTGGGATGCTTTAACGACTACAATGTTCGGCTTCCTGCCCCTTGAGGTCAGTTTTGCCGCTTGGTTTGCCGTGACCTCCGCCAGATGAGCGCTTCCAGCAGGGTAGATGATGGAACCAAATTTACGGGGTGGCTCCTTCCATTGCCAGCTAAAACTGGCAGGGAGAACCATGTGGGCATTGATCTTGACCATGTACGAGATCGGGGTCGCGTCGGAAGCTGAATTCATCTTAGAAGATATCGTCGTTGAAAGTTGATTGCTGCATGGAAAAAACATTATTTCAGTACAAACCTCGTTATATATGTTAAATGAGTTCGCATGAACACTTAACCCGAGATATGTGAGGAGAGAAAGGTCCTACCGGGTGTGCCAGAATCTGTAGGGTGTTTTTCGTCACCCCATTGAAATAAGAATACATGTCACTTGTTAGGCATATACAAATTCCCCCTGCCTAAGGTAGACCGGGGTTTATTAATTGTGGGGATCCGAATCTCCGGCAACCACGGACTAAGCTGTCGTTAATTACCCATTGCCTTTGGAGCAAAAGAACCGCCGATTGACGGGTCAACTAGTCATGCGAACTCAGTGTGCAGTGTGCAGTGTGCATGTGTTGTATTTTGAAAAAGGGTTTTGGATATATCAGGGGACTCGCTGAGTTTACGGGGGTCCCGCTACCCGGAGACATGTTTCTGGTGTAAAGTGCACGGAAAATGAGGGGTGAGGAGTGTCTTAAAGATGCGTGCTTGGCGCGTGGGCGCTGGACGCCCGCGGGTCACATGCCTGGCGCGTGGGCGCTTGGCGCCCGTGGGTCATGTGCCTGCCGCGTGGGTGCTTGGCGCCCATGGGTCACGTGCCAGGCACTTGGGCGCTGGGTGCCCGCGGGTCATGTGCGCAGCACGCGACCGCTGGGCGCCAGCGGGTCACGTGAGCTGCACACGACCGTCGGGCTCCAGCGCATGTCGGCGCTTGGCGCCCGCGGGTCACGTGCCTTGCATGCGATTGCTGGGCGCCCGCGGGTCATGTGCGCGGCACGCGACCGCTGGAAACACCAGCGGAAAAGGGGCTTAGCCCCTAGGTTAGGAGTTGAACTCCTAAGCGGCCTTGGAGTTGAACTCCTAACAGGGATTATGCATAGATTTGGTTAAACTCCTAAAAAAGGGGTTGATTTATGGAGTTAAAGTCCAACAGATCTTGAGTGGAGTTAAACTCCTAGAAATCTTTGGATCTTCTTTTGAGCCTCGGATCCACCTGGAATGGGACTTTTGGAGATGGGTATTCTTCTTCTTGCTCTCTGTTGGCTGGATCTTGGGGGAAAAGGGGAGGTGAGACTTAAAATCTCCTTTTTTAGGAATTTGATGGCAGATTCGAGCTCCCCTTCAAGGGTTTTATGGTGAAAAACTATTTATTTTTTAAAAAGGAAGAGTTAAACTCTTGATATATTTCAAAAGAAAAGAAGAAGGTTTAGACCCTTGAGGAAGGAAGAGCAGGTACAAACCCTAGTTTTTTTGAGAGAGAGAAAAAGTTCTTTAGATATTTTCTTCATCTTTGCCTTTATAGGCTACAGACTTTACATATAGCCTCTTGGGCTTTACAAAATGGCATTTTGCCCATCTCATGCCTCATATGCTCATTTCTTTTGCACATGAGCCATGGGTTTTACAAAAATTTGGCTTTATACCCATTTTTCTTACATTTATCCATAAAAAAATACTCCAAAATTATTTATTACAAAATTTTTATTTTGTCAGGGAGGCCGGCCGCTTCATGTTCGGGCTCGACTCAGGCATGGGCCCACTTGCACTTGACTTGGGCCTACTTGGCTTAGGGTTGACTTTGATTTTGACTTGGTCAATCGAGGTGTAAATTTTGACCCCGACACTTCTGACGAGCCGTTTCCCTCATCAATGTCACTGTCTCCGTTCTTAAGTATGTGGTTGAGAAACTCTTCGAGTGTGACTGGGATCCGCGCCTTTTAGTTGTATTCCTCCAGTGCGTCGATGTATTTTTGCAGGTTCGTACGATTGCCGTCGAGCTGCATGGGTTTCTTGTTCTTCTTCTTTTTCTTCGAAGACTTCGAAGGCTTAGCCTAGAGGTCTTGCCCATCGTTAGTAGTTTTCGGTGTTGGGCGCGGTTTAAGCATTCCCTCAATGATCTCGGGCTCCAGCGGGCTTTTCTATCTGATCGCCGGACATGCTTGATGGTCCTTCAGCATTTTTTTTAGTTTTATCTGAATGGACAACTTCTCATGGAGCTTCTTCTACAAATGAGCATGATGCCCCCGGCGTGTCCACCTTTTTAGGAGCGTGCTTCTACGGTGGGTTCACCCTCTAGTTTTCGGACAGCGCAAACTTCCTTTGTTAGTATTGGTCATCGACCCAGTTTTTGAAGACATAGCAATCCTCAATTGGGTGGCCCACTACTCTGTGGTAGGATCAGTAGTTGGGACTGCTAGCGTCACCGGGCTGCAGTGGACGTCTCAGATCCGGCAGAGTGATGAGTTTGTTGCACATCGCCAGTTCGAACAGTCTCCTCGTTTTATCATGGGGAAACGAGTAAGGAGGTCTTATTTTCTCCTCGAGGGATTGGCGTGGGTGCACGTTGCTTTGGCGAACAACCGGTTTCAAGTTGCTCGACCGTTGTTGAGTGTTGGCAACGAAGGCCGCTTTCTATTTGCCCTTTTCATTCCGAGGATCCGTTTTTGAAGAGGACGGTCTATGGCCCATCTGGTCCATTTAGGCCAGCTTGTCGATCAAGGCCTGGAAGGTGGCCGGCTTAAAGAACATCATAAACTGGGATACAGTCGCTTAAGGATCGAGAGTCCCTATGAACATGCTCACGGCAGGAGCTTCTTCTATGCGTTGTTCGCATTTGGACCATAGGTTCCGCCACCGAATTGCGTATTGAACCCAGGTCTCTCCTGGCTTCACCCTGACGTTGATTAAATCCATGATCGAGGTGCGCTCGCGAACCGCTGTGTGAATAGAAGCTCCATTTCCGTGAATGATTTGACGGAGTTGTTCCTCCAATCAGAGCAAGGCACTGCTTAAATTTTGAAAATTCAAATTTTGAAGCAACGCTTCAGTTCCCGTACGTTGCGCGCAACGCGCCACGTGTCAGAAGTTGACATGGCAGCACAACGCCCAAGACAGTACGTCCAATCAGAGCAAGGCTCTTTAAAAAACGTAAGCAACGTTCAACTGCGCAAGCATATGGCTGCGTGACACGTGTCTGCGCAGTTGCGCAAGCACAACTGCGCAAGCGCACGGCAGCGCGACACGTGTCTGCGCAGTTGCGCAAGCACAACTGCGCAAGCGCACCGCTGCGCGACACGTGTCTGCGCAGTTGCGCAAGCGTAACGCTGCGCGACACGTGTCTGCGCAGTTGCGCAAGCGCCGTTGCGCAAGCGCCTCACTGCGCGACACGTGTCTACGCAGTTGCGCAAGCGCTGGTGCGCAAGCGCCTCACTGCGCGACACGTGTCACACGCTGGTGAGTTGCGCAACAACAGAGTGAAGATTTAAGGATATTTTTCTGTTCTTGTTTAAACAAGAAGATTTCTTCTGTAAAACAGGGGGCTTTGGATCAAAGATCCAACGGTGGGGAAAATTCCCCAAATCACTCAGAAAAGATCTTTTTAACAAATTTAACTGATTTTTGAGCACTATAAAAACGACCCCAGACCCCATTTCAAAGGGATAGACAATTTTGGATTTAAAAAAAAAAGAAGACGAGAACTTCTTGAGAACACAAAGAAGAAGGTAAAAACCTTTGAAATAAGAGAAAATTCTCTTAGGAATAGATCATTGATCTAAAAGACAAAATCAGTGATCTTCAATAAATAAATAAATAAATAAAAATAATAAAAAAATAGTGCCTTGCACTTGCTAGAGAACCTCTGGTTCTCTGAGATAGAAAGAAAGAAAAGATTTTTCTTCTTCTCTTTGATCTAAATTTAGATCAAGAAATTTAAAAGTGCTCTGCACTCCTTTCCTTGAATCTAAAAGATTCTTGGTGCTTTACACAAATGCAATGCATTACTTGAAGGGCCAGGCCCAAATCAAAAAGACCTAGCAGGCCAAAATAAATTGCAAAGCAATAAAAGGGCTCAGCCCAAATAAAATTGATGCTCTGCATCATTCATAAAGAACAGAGCCCAAAACAAATTGATGCCCTGCATCTTTTCTGGGCAAAGCCCAAATAAAAAATAAAAGGAAATGCAAAAGCAATGTTGGACATTTTTTTACTGGACTTAGCCCAATCGTGGCCACAAGTCCTCAAATTAAATTGGCTGAGCAAAATGGCTCTCCTAAATCAATCTATATCCGGTTCGAGGGTACATCTCCGAACTCCTTTGACATCCATCGTTGTAATTCCTCAACGACGTCAAAGAGGTGACGGGTCCCAACGGCCACACACCCAATATTGGACCGAAACGTCCATAAACTAATATCGGACCAAAACGTCCCCTAAACTAATAATGGACCGAAACGTCCCTAAACTAATATCGGACCGAAACGTCCCTAAACTAACATCGGACCGAAACGTCCATAAACTAATATTAGACCGAGACGTCCCTAAACTAACATCCGACCGAAACGTCCTTAAACTAATATTGGACCGAAACGTCCCTAAACTAATATCGGACCGAAACGTCCCTAAACTAATATCGGACCACCACGTCCCTAAACTGGCATAATAGAGCCCAAATGCTCTTTTGTCGGATCTAAACGGTCCCGTTAAGTTGATCTTAGTCTCAAACTGGACTAACGTATCCTTAACAAACGTTTAAGTTGATCTTAGCCCCAAACACGGCTAACGTATCCTTAAATATTCAAATGGATTATAAAACTCCCAATCAACTCTGGTTCGAGGGTACATCTCCGAGCTCCTTTGATACATGTCGTTGTAATCCTTCAACGACGTCAGAGAGGTGACGAGTCCCGATGGCCATACATTAAATTAATCACTATGTTGAGTTGATCTTAGTCTAAAACAGGACTAACGTATCCTTGACGAACGTTTAAGTTGATCTTAGCCGCAACGCGACTAATGCATCCTTAAACTGAAAACACCAAACCCAAATCTAAGTAAATACGGATTTGGACTAATCCACGTCCTACGGGCGACGGTATTACTCAGTCTCCGTATACAATCCACGGGCAACCACAAACAAAATGAACACACACGACACGAAGTGAAATTCTGGAGAAGGAGAAAGTTGTTACCGCGATGCGGTAGCGTAATTAACTGCAGGGGCTTGCGCCTGCAGGGAAGAGCGTCCCCATAATCGAAAATCCCTCATCCTGAGGGGGAATCTGACGAAGTCTGCTACATCGGCCGCATCCGTCTAAACCTCCGATACACGGTGCCATAAATTAACTTGGCATCTTCGGAGAGATAAACGGATAAAACCAAATAGCATCTGCCCCGAACATCAGGCATGGACGCCAAGTCCAGGCCGCCATTCAGAGGGGAACAGATTCTGGCACGCCCGGTGGGACCTCTTCCTCTTTCCACTCCACACTTCGTGTGTCGTCTTCGCGAACCAATCGCGGTTCGTTAAATGGTTGTCTTCGGATTTCAAGTTACTAAGATTTGGTCTTTTACCTGGCGCAGAATTCAAGATTCAATGGCCTCTAGCTGTACCAACTGCTCGAAATGCCGCTGCAACGGACGCTCCACCTCACCGGGAGGCGTAGCATATGGGCCCCAAGCGGCTTCCTTCCTTACTCTGCCGGTAGACCAGGTGACCCAAGCCACCACCGGCTTGTTCTTCGGGACTATGATCCCACCTGCAAGCTTTTCTGCACCAATACCTGCGCCGGAAGTGGGTAAAAAGTCGGTCTTCAACCGACTCATTGTTTCGACAGCCTCTGTCAACGGGTCGCCCGCTACTAAACCGACAGCCTCCGTTTTCACCAGGCTAGGTCAGAACTATAAAGTGGCCGTCCCAAAGAGGGCAAAGGCCGCTGCTTCGGAAGTCGTTAAAGCGGCCTCTCCTATCAGAGAGTCGGTCTTCACAAGATTGACGGTTCCCACTCCTCCACCAGCTGGTCAAAAGGCATCAGTCTTCGACAGGCTGACATCGGCAGTTACCCCACACTCAAACAGGGGGCAACAAGAAACCATCTCGATTTTCGAGCCAGTCCCAATGGCTCATCGTGCGCGACGTCGCCATTGGCGACGAGTGAGGAAAGAAGGGGGCAACTCCCCCTCAGGGATAACTCCACCCGCTCCAATGGTGGAAGTCAACGCTGTTGTTCCAACTGGGAACAGCTTTGAACTACTGAGGACAGTGCGTAAGAACTCTCCAACCGCCACCTTGAAAAGATCTCCTCCACCTGCGGAGAGAGTTCCAGAAACAAAACAAGAACAGCCCCCTCAACGGCTATCGTCAAAGATATACAAGGTTTGGCGGAGGGTTCAAGACTCTGTGATTGACCCAGATCACTTTCATCGCCAGAAAAAGGCAAAGGTGGAAAAGGACAAAACCCGCCCCGTTAAACAGCAGGGGGCAACAATTGCTAGCAGGCCAATTTTAACGGCTCCTTCAACCTCGATGGCCCACAAAAGAAGGAGGCCAGAGAAAGCTCCCGCGTCAGCGGCAAAGTTTAAAGGCGGTGAACCTAAACCTCCAAAGTCAGGGGGCATAACAGTTCATACGATTTATATGGCTTCTGGAAAGGAAGAAAGCCGTACTTCTACGGGTCACCGACCGCTCACCCGATCAGTGACCAAGGCTCAGGAGCAGCAACAAAAGCTCCAGGAGATGATGACCACAATGGCTGCACTCACTGGGCCAAAAGAGAACCCTGAGGCGTCCTTAGATGAGCGCCAGGAGGAAGAGACCGACGCCGAGTTCCTTCACCGAGTACTGGAAAAGAGGGACAAAGAGGCTGCTGAACAAGCGGCCAACATACAGCGAATGGGCCTCCTCTTCTAAGACATGATAGGGATGATGATACAACAAGATCCTCCCGCTGAAGAACCCCTAACCGTCCTTGGAGATGATAAGGGAGATACATTAAATCCGCAGCCCGCTCTATTAACAGCTAAAGAGGATACAATCTCTAAGACTGATCTGGACGAATACATAGCCCAGCAAATAAAGGTTCATTATGCGGCCGAAGCAGCCGGCCACGTCGTAAAAACGGGGCGACCATATCCAGGCTGGTATGACCAAATCAAGTACCCGCCGGGTTACACAATTCCCAAGTTTCATGTCTACAAAGGGACTGGCAATCCCCATCAGCATGTCGCCCAGTTCAGGGCGCTTTGCGGTAACACCGGCGGCGATGACAAGCTTTTGCTCCGCCAGTTTGTCGGAAGTCTATCAGATACGGCGTTTGAGTGGTACTCTGAACTCCCTAATGATTCTATTAAAACCTTCGCGGAGATGGAGCTGCTGTTTACCCAACGATTTGCAAGTGCCAGTGAACGTACCCCGATGACGGCACTGATTAACGCTAGGGTAAAACCCGGCGAGACATGGGTTCAGTATGCTATACGATGGCGTAATCTATGGTCAAAGTGTGAGCAGCGCATAGAAGAAGCCCCTGCGGTGGGAATGTTTGTTGGAACCCTTGATCCACAGGCAACCATCTCACAGTTTATGATGTTTTTCAAGCCGACTTCCTTCCAGGCTTTGATTGACAAACTAGCGCAAATGGACCAGATGGGTCATAAACCCCCTCTCCCAAAGCCAGATTCCCGAACTGACAAAGGAAAGGGAAAAGCGATCATTGTCGCTAATGCTCAACAACAACCGAACGACTTGAAGCCGGTTGCTTGTCCAAACAATACGCGCCCTTACGTACCCCTTGAGGATAGGATGGGACGTCCTTATTCCTTTCCCCGCGATAAAACGAAGAGGTTATTCGAGCTGGCATTACGCAACAGACTCATAAATCTGCCAGATCCAAAACGTCCGTTGCAACCAAGTGACGTCAACGAACCTAATTACTGCCCCTATCATCGAGTGCTAGGCCATCCGATTGAGGACTGTTACGTTTTCAAAAATTGGCTTGAAAACCAGTATAGACAGGGAAAATTTGCGTTATCTGACAAATGGAAGGTGAATCCCCCGCAGCCCCACACCTCTAAAGGGACGAATACGCCGGGGGCAACATGCTCTGTCATTGAAGAAACTCCGTGGGAGGTTGTATTATCATCAAAAACGAAGAGGATGCTAAATGATCTTCGGACATGTCCGGCGATCAAGTGGAAAAGCCCATTGGAACCGCAGGTCGTTGAGGGGATGTTAAAGCCACGTCCAACTCCAAAGACCAATGATGGGGGTTCAAGCACTAGTAGCCAGTCGTCAAAGTCTTCGAAGAAAAAGAAGAAGGCCAAGAAACCGGTGAAGCCCAGCGATAGGCGCACGGACTTGCAAAAGCAAATTGACGCGCTGGAAGAATACAACCAGAAGGCGCGGACTCCCGTTACATTGCAAGAGTTCCTCAACCACGTCTTCCAAGCAGAAGATGAGGGAGGTAGTTCGTCAAATGAATCTGAGGAACATGTAGCAAGTTGCCATGTGATTTCCCATTTGTCCACAAGCGATGAGGAGACTCCTCGCGCTGAAAAGCTGGGGGCAGAGCCTACACTAAAAATCCTGGAGCCGTCGGATGAAGCGATTGATACATTCCTAAATCAGGCATTTTTAAAGGGCAAAGCTGATCGGGATAACGAAGCGGTTATATTCGAAAAGGCCAAACGCCAGCGCCTTGGCGAAAGAATTGCGGTACTCCCGCTAGAACAAAATACACCCACCACAGATAAAATCAAGTTCAAGATAAAGAAGAGATTCGCTAAGGCTGTGTCAATGGGTATAAAGCTACCACCCTCCGAGAAAAACATTACGGGTGAAATGGAAAACCACCCCTCCTATTGCTTGTACCATCGGAAGGTGTCGCATCCCACCGAAGAGTGCAAAGCTTTCGGTAAGTGGTGGCAAGGATATGTTACTCATCGGCAACAGTTTAAGCGGGAAAAGCGCAAAGCCCGCCGAGAGCAGAACGGAATAAACAAAGTGCTTGATAAAACTAGCAGTGGTTGTTGCATGATTGACGCCGGGGAATCACAAGTACCTGTATTTGGGAGCGATTCTGATGAGGAGCTAAAGCTTGGCCCCCTCTTTAAAGAATCCACTTCGGGAAAAGAAGAAGGACCAAAGGCTTGCGAGAATATACAGCTACGCAACCGGACGTTACCCGAAAAGAATCTCGGACCCTTAAACAAGAAAGACAAAGGGAAAGAGAAGGCCTCTGAAGACATCGCCTTGGATGATCGAGTTGCGGAAGAGTTAACCGCCAAGAACCCACCAAAGAGGAATAAAGTGGATTACAATGTCTTGGCACATCTGAGGAAGCTACCCTCACAACTCAGCATTCTCGATGCCCTGTTGCTATCAAAAGAGGCGAGGGATTCTTTGATTAAAGCCTTACAAGAGCCGGAACAATTCCAAGCATGCCTGGCCGAGGAAAAGATGAAGGATGAGTTGGAGGAAGTACACACGGCTGATGTTACCTTTGGCGATGAGGACCTTCTACTTGGGACTTGCGAACACAATCGCCCTCTCTATGTTTCGGGATACTGCCATGATATAAAGATAGGCAAGATTCTGATCGATAACGGGTCGTCTGTTAACCTACTCAACGTGCGGGTATTGAAGGAAATCTGCATGAGCGTCCAGCACCTTGCTCGGGACAAGATCACCATATCCGGGTTCGACTCCCAATCGTCAAAGACTCTTAGATCTGTGATACTGACGCTACGCTTCGGATTACTCGTCACGGACATTAAATTCCACGTCATAGATGCCAAGACATGCTACAACGCTTTGCTCGGCCGACCATGGTTACACGAGTACAACATCATCCCTTCTACACAACATCCGTGTATGAAGTATTTTAAGGATGGTTTCGAGTATACCGTGACGGGAGAACTGAACCCGTTCTCTGTGAACGAGGTCCGCAAATACGAAGATGCCAAATACTTCTTGCCGGATTTCGAAGACACAGAGAAGTGTCATAAGCCGGAAAATAAAACTAACGCCACCATCCCTGTCTTCGGCAGTGATACCGAGGAAGAAGAGGAGATCGCTTATTCGGGTCCGCCCCAACATAACAAGCCAGGACCGTCCACTCCTACATTGGTCTTTGGTAGTGACTCGGAGGATGAGGTCCATGTCATATTCTCTGCTCGACCTTCAATACAAGCTTCCGCTGACGAAGAGCAAAGTCTGCAAGTTGCCATGGCGCCGCCTAAACATCATAAAGAACTGAACGCACTTAATATCTACAGTATAGAAGAGCTGCGGACATTCTATATCCCTCCCAGGCGAGAAAACGAGAAGGCAATCCTATTCTACCGTTCTGAAGAAAACAAGGTGGAAAAAGAAGTTTGGCATGCCGTGGATCCCACGCTCGACAGGCTTCAGCCTATCCGTCTTCCCAGATATTATACCGAAGGTTTGAAGAAACTGCTGAAATGCCAGGGGATATCCTTCAGACAGACCGTTAGAGAGGCCAAATTCTATGACAGGGTCTGGAATGTTCCCGGGACCCAACGCAAACTGCCTAACGGGAGAATGGAAACAAAAGGGCTTGGGTACATCTGGCTAAAGAAACGAGAGCTAGTAAATAGCTGTTATGTCATGTATGACTTCGATGAAGATGCGGACGTTCAATGGGAGGACGCTAATCCTAAGCCAGTAAAAGTTCCTGATGAAAAAGTGCCCGGTCCATCATTTGAAGAACAAATAGACAGGCTTATAAGGGAAGCTGGTCAAAAAGTCCGAGATGACCACAATCGCGAGACGGCCATCTATGAGAAAGCCAAGACGCAACGCCTTCTCCGACAGGCCGTGAAGGATGAAAAGGCCGCTCCTTGTCAACCTGCTACAAAAAAGGTTCGACGCGAAAGCAAAAACAAGTCAGAGGACAGAAAAGACGCTCAACAAACACAAGGCAGAGCTAAGAAACCACGTATCCGAAAGTCGAGCGTTACTGACTTAGCCCTCATGAAGAAAATGGGTCGAACATACTCATTTCCTCGGAACAAAACAAGGAAGATATTTGATCTTGCTCTAAAACATCAAATGCTTACGCTGCCAGAGTCCAAGCACCCCGAGCACGCGGGCGAGGTATTCAACCCAAATTATTGCTTTTACCATCGAGTAGTAGGTCATCCTCTTGAAGATTGCTTCACCTTCAAGAATTGGGTCGAAGATCAATATCAGCTTGGTAAATTCGCTCTGTCCAACAACTGGAGGGTAGCACCACCACAAAAGCACGAGCCTAAGGCCACGAAAGAAGAACCAGTTCCACATTGGGATTGGCAGAAAATTCACACCTGTCGTATGATAATGATATTAAAAGAAGAGTCCGAGAATGTGGACAGCCTTCCCTGGTGCTTCGAAAACAGCAATGATGAGGTGATCTCAGAATTTCCCCCAGCTCCGAAAGAACTGGAGGACGGCATACATACCACTGCGGATAACCTCAAGAAAATTGAGTTGGGGACGATAAACGATCCGCGACCGACATTCGCCAGCGAACTGCTGTCCGAGGAAAAGATGGCTGCATTAAAGGACGTCCTTGTACAGCATAAAGATTGCTTCACATGGAACTATGCCGAGATGCCGGGACTTGATCCAGAAGTTGCTGTATATAGACTGGCAATATCCCCGAGTGTCAAGCCGGTCAAACAAGCGCCGAGAAGAATGCGGCTTGAGCTCGAAATGAGCATCAACGCGGAAGTCAAAAAGCTGATAGACTCCGGCTTTATCCAAGAGGTTCAATACCCTGAATGGATTGCTAACATCGTCCCAGTGATGAAGAAAAATGGTACGGTGCGCATATGCGTGGACTTTCGGGATCTCAACAAAGCCTGCCCGAAGGATGATTTCCCAGTACCAGTCACCGAACTAATGATAGACAATACGTCCACGCTTGAGATTTTCTCATTCATGGACGGCTCATCAGGATATAATCAAATAAAAATGCACCCTGAAGACCAGAAATATACGGCTTTCCGGACTCCTTTGGGAATATTCTGTTACAAGGTGATGCCCTTCGGTTTAAAGAACGCCGGTGCAACCTACCAAAAGGCCATGACGAAGATTTTCGATAACCTTATACATGAAATTGTTGAATGCTATATCGACGACCTCGTTGTTAAAAGCAAATCATATGAGGAACATCTTGAGCATCTGAAGATCGTATTTCAACGTCTTCGACAATACAACTTGAAGATGAACCCTCTGAAGTGTGCATTCGGGGTTTCCTCGGGCAAATTCCTGGGATTCGTCGTCCGACACCGAGGTATCGAGATAAATCCGTCCAAGATCAAGGCAATCATAGGAATGCCTCCGCCGAGAACTCTCAAACAGCTGCGGTCTCTCCAAGGAAAGCTCGCGTACATACGACGATTTATAGCCAACCTCTCAGGAAAGTGCCGCCCTTACAGCCACCTGATGAAGAAGGGAACCCCGTTCGTCTGGGATCAAAAGTGCCAAAGCGCACTAGACGAGATCAAACAGTACTTGCAAAACCCTCCAGTGTTGCCTGCTCCAGTGAAGGGAAAGCCTCTCATTCTTTACACGGCCGCCCTTGAAGGTTCTTTGGGCGCATTATGGGCACAAGAGAATGACCAAGGGAAAGAAAGAGCACTTTACTATTTAAGTCGAGTGCTGCTGGGGGCAGAAAGCAATTATTCCCCCATTGAAAAACACTGCCTGGCGTTGATCTTCGCAATAACAAAGCTTAGACATTACGCATTAGCGCATGAAGTCTATCTCATTTCAAAGGTGGACCCTCTCAAATATCTAATGTCAAAGGCCATATTGACAGGACGACTTGCTAAATGGGCCCTGCTCTTAATGGAGTTCTCGATAGCATATCGACCACTCAAAGCAGTAAAAGGCCAGGCCATCGCCGACTTCCTTGCTGAGCACCCGATACCAGCCGACTCTCCTTTAAACTGCTATCTTCCGGACGAACATGCGTTTGATGCGATCGATGGTGATAATACCCGATGGGAGCTTTATTTTGACGGAGCATCTTCCGTGAAGAAGCGCAAACAAAGTACCCCTATAATCAAATCGGGGGTAGGACTCATCTTTATAACTCCACAAGGAGGGATAATGCGCTACGCGTTCTCCCTGACGGAACCGAGGACAAACAACGAAGCCGAATACGAAGCTCTGATAGCAGGCCTCGAGATCGCCATTGACATGGGAATTGAAAACCTCCTCATATACGGAGATTCGCAACTGGTCGTTAGTCAAGTAAACGGCGATTACCAAACATGCAAACCGGAGTTAGTAAAATACGGTGAAAAGGTGCAACAACTGCTAACCCAAATTCCCTCCTATACTTTGGAGAGCATACCACGCGCGGATAACAGCAAAGCGGACGCGTTGGCCAAACTCGCTAAAGAAATGACTGACGAGAACCTCGATGACGTTAGAATCATGGTACAAAGTCGTCAGGTGCTCTCCCCCGCAGAAATACCTTCGGAATCACCCGAAGAGAAGGGAGTGACTAGACAAGCGACCTTGCAAATAAAAGAACATGAGTAGGTTGAGGATTGGAGGGAAGTCTTTATAGACTACTTCAAGTCCCACCCAATGCCCGAAGATGCGTCCGCAAGACATCAACTCATAAAACGAGCTCTGTCCTTCGCCTTCGTCAATGATACTCTCTACAAGAGGTCATTCAATTCTCTGTGGCTGAGATGCTTAGGACCGGACGAATCGGAAAGAGTCGTTCAGGAAATTCATGACGGAATCTGCGGTTCTCACCAAGCAGGTCCAAAGATGAAGTTGAAGATCAAACGGATGGGCTATTACTGGCCCACGATGATTCAAGACTGCATCGAATATGCGAAGCAATGTCACTCATGCCAGATTCATGGGGATTTCATCCACCAGCACCCAAATCCGCTGCATCCAACGGTAGCTAGCTGGCCATTCGAAATGTGGGGGACTGATATAGTCGGCCCCATCGAGCCAGCATCGTCTAAAGGACATCGTTTCATCCTAGCAACGACTGACTACTTCTCTAAGTGGGCAGAAGCAGTACCATTGAGAGAAGTGAAGACGGAGAATATCCTCCATTTCTTCAAAACGCACGTCATATATCGGTTTGGAACTCCGAGGCGGATCATCTCCGATAACGGGCCAGCCTACCGAAGTCATAAAATCAGCCGCTTCGCACAGCAGCATAACATAGACTGGAGATATTCCTCAGTCTATAATCCACGAGCTAACGGTCTCGCCGAGGCCTTCAACAAGACCTTGACGAAAATTATAAAGAAAACAGTGTCCCGAAATAAGAAAGACTGGCATGAGAGACTGCAAGAAGCTCTTTGGGCGTATCGAACCACGTTCAAGACAGCCACAAACACAACGCCATACGCGTTGGTGTTCGGCACGGAAGCAGTACTCCCTCTCGAGATAGAGTTACCCTCTCTACGAGTGGCAGTTCACCACGAGCTAACGGACGAAGAAAATGCTCACCTTCGGCTTGAGGAGCTTGACGCCCTTGAAGAAACACGGCTCATAGCGCAACAAAATCTGGAGGCCTATAAAGCAAAGATGATGCGCTCATACGAAAGATTGACCCGACCGAGGACATTCCACCAAGGCGAACTCGTGCTAGTGGTCAAAAGGCCTATGATCCCCAATCGCGCCAAGCGGGGAAAATTCGAGCCGAACTATGAAGGCCCGTACATCATAGATAAAGTTTACCAGAGTGGGGCCTATCTACTCATGGACATGCACGGTGAAAGGCCTTTCAGACCAATAAACGGTCGCTTCCTAAAGAAATACTACGCTTAATGAGCCACAGCCTAGGTCAACGATAGACGACGACGACTATGTCCGCTCGCTATCTTCCTAAGCTCAAACTGTATAAGCAGTAGCCAGCTTCTCAATAGCGGACCGAAATGTCCCTAAACTAACGGCGGACCGAAATGTCCTTAAACTAACAGCGGACCGAAATGTCCTTAAACTAATAGCAGACCGAAACGTCTTTAAACTACTACCGCAGCATCCTTAGGCTGACGAGATATAAAAAAAATATATGAAAATAAAATAAAATAAAAACGGTATGTCCATAAGCAAAAAGGGGCACGGATGAAAACCCGAAAGGGCTCCGTGAGTAAAAACAGCAGGGCTACCGGCGAGTGTTCGTGAAAACCCGAAAGGGCGCGACCTCGTAAAAAAAAAGAGAAAGAGGAAATAAAAAGAATAAAAAAAAATGGTATGTCCATAAGCAAAATGGGCACGGATGAAAACCCGAAAGGGCTCCGTGAGTAAAAACAGCAAGACTACCGGCGAGTGTTTGTGAAAACCTGAAAGGGCGCAACCTCGTTAAAGAACACTTACAAGGTCCTCTCGACCTTGTAAGGAGAAACCACCCGCGTGAGATCCTTACGACTCACAAGGGAGCAACACACTTAGGGATCCCCACGGTTCCTAAGGAGAAAATACACTTGCGAGATCCTCACGACTCGTAAGGAGAACGCTCTTATGAGACCCTCACGGCTCATAAGATTTGAAAGTCTTAAGCTACAGAGATCTAAACCTGTGCTTAAGCAGCCCCCACAACTTTCGATAATGCCCTACAAGTGGCTCAGCATTGACCCTTGTATACAATCCACGGGCGCGAATAAACATTTCCCTAACTAAGTCCCATCTGAAACTAGGGATATGTTTGCATGGTAAACAACCCTTGTAAATCCTCTCGACTTACAAGGAGAAAACCCTCCTATAGGATCCTTGCGACTTACAGAGGAACAAAACACTTAGGAACCCTCACGATTCCTAAGGAGAAAATACACCTACGAGATCCTCACGGCTTGTAGGGAGAAATACCTTTATGAGACCCTTACGGCTCATGAAGTCAAAGCCTTAGTCGACAGGACCCTAACTCTGGTCGCTAAGCCACCTTTGTTCGACAGCGACAGAGGCAGATGATGATTCGCTCCTGGCAATATCCCAGTTGTAGCGGTGCTGATGCCGAAATCGGTGTCCAGTTTCAGGTTCACGGCGAAAAGCCAGTAGACCGTACATGCATACGAAATAGACGAAATGATGGGGCAACTTGCAATAATAAAAAAAAGCAGCAAGTAAAATTATATGCATGAAGAAATAGCCGAAATGATTGGGCAACTCGCAATAAAAAGCAGTGAGTAAAAATAAAATAAAAAGCCGAAATGATTGGGCACCGCGAAAAATAGCCGAAATGATTGGGCGATCGCGACCTTCGCGATGTAAAAGCTGAAATGATAGAGCATCGCGGAAATAAAACAAAAAATAATGATGATAAAATTTTGGCCCTACAGTTAAGATCACATCGATCCCTGTATACAATCCAAGGGCGTAAACAAAGATGGAGCCATACTCTCCCAACAAACTCCTCGACTTACGGATACAAACACTCCTTGACGAGAGACTCCTGATCCGCGTCGACCTGCAAAGCCACCAGCGCCTCCGTGGGAATCCTTGACTCGTTTCAAACCCCAAGGAAACAAATAATCCTTGGCGCTCGGGAAACAAATAATCCCTAGCGAATCTCTCGACTCACGGATACAAACACTCCTTGACGAGAGACTCCTGATCCGCGTCGACCTGCAAAGCCACCAGCGCCTCCGTGGGAATCCTCGACTCGTTTCAAACCCCAAGGAAACAAATAATCCTTGGCGCTCGGGAAACAAATAATTCCTAGCAAATCCCTCGACTCACGGATACAAACACTCCTTGACGAGAGACTCCTGATCCGCGTCGACCTGCAGAGCCACCAGCGCCTCCGTGGGAATCCTCGACTCGTTTCAAACCCCAAGGAAACAAATAATCCTTGGTGCTCAGGAAACAAATAATCCCTAGCAAATCCCTCGACTCACGGATACAAACACTCCTTGACGAGAGACTCCTGATTCGCGTCGACCCGCCGAGCCACCAGCGCCCCCGTGGGAACCCTCGACTCGTTTCAAACCCCAAGGAAACAAATAATCCTTGGCTCTCGGGAAACAAATAATCCCTAGCAAAACTCCTCGACTCACGGATACAAACACTCCGTGATGAGAGCCTCCTAACTCATGTCAACTCGCAGAGCCATCACCCTCTCCGCGAGCAAATTCCCGATTCGTCCCAATTTGTAAGAAGAAGTCTCAGACAGCAAGGATTGAAAAACTTGCTTCTTGAGCAATGGGGCCCTGCAAGTCAATCCAAAATGGTCTCTTGCATACTATTCACGGGTCTCACTCTCCGAAGTCGAATTTCGACGAGGAGGGAAACAACCGCTTACGAATTCTCTCGACTCGTAAGAGGGAAAATTCTCTTATAAGATCCCTACGACTTATAAGAGAAAACCACACTTAGGAATCCTCACGATTCCTAAGGAGAAAATCCACTTATGAGATCCTCTCGATCCGTAGGGAGAAAAGCCTCTATGAGACCCTTACGGCTCATAGAATTGAAAAGTCTTAGGCGGTAAACATAAACCTACGGCCTAAGCCATCGCTATTTCCTGAGGAAGTCGGAATACTCATTTTAGACATCCATCAACCATGATTATTAAGACAGCCTACTGACATTAAAAGAAAGGAGATGACTGAAAGAATATCCGTTCTACATTTGATCTGGCATGCGTGACGCATTCATTTATGCATGGACAGAAGACTCAAGACGAGAAATAAGACAAGCTGAAATAGAAAAGGGGAGGGTTTTCATTCATACCGCCAAAAGTTTTTACAAGCATAAGAATAATGCATAAGAAACATTGTTCAAAATATTACAACGGTATAACCTCGGATCCGGGGCACGGATTGAGGAAATCAAAAGTAAGGCCATCCAGAGTTCTTCTGGCCTTTCTAATTATTCTTATGCGCAGTCTTTCGCGCTCCTCGGTGTCGATATCATCGGCAAGCCCTTCCGGCCTTTGATAAGCAGCAACGATCGTCGTCTGCTGAAACACTTGATGCAGGATGTCAACGAGGTCGTTCCGTCGCTTCTTTGAGATCAGCCCTGTCAGGTGCACTGAATGCACCTTGTCCTCGGCATCATCCAGCGCATTGAGTGGAAGGGCCTCATGAAGACCCGGAAGTGCCCTCTATATTGCTCCCAGCACGACTTTCAAAAGAGCCGAACGCCGAGGCAACAGCCAACCACCGCTTGCGTTCAGACGACCCATAACTTCTGCACATTCGGCATCTGTAAACTCCTGGTTTTGTTGACGATCCTGAGCGCGGATATCATCGTAGGTAATGAACTCGTGCAGACTGTATAGATGCACCGCCGCCATTATGCCTGGAGAAAATATTACAGGAAGATCAACGACGGAAAAGCAATAATATACATGGATGACTAAATTCCTAGAGAGCAAAACTGTGTTCAAAGATGAAACCCACTAGACGAGAGCTCTGCTATTTAAGATTGATCTAAGAATCGATTTTACCTGAAGTTCTTCTAAAAAAAACTTTAAGAAAAAAGGAGCAAGGCACCGGAGTTCTTAAAGGCAAGAACAAAGCTCTGAAGTCTTCAAAAATGGAAATCTGGAAGATGATAAGTATCTGGAGGGGGACCAAAGGTCCTATTTATAGGCCTCAAGTGCCTCTTCGACTCCCAAGAGTCGTCACGGCAGTTTACCCTAATTGGAGCGAATGTCCGTTCGAATTCCGAGACAGGAGATGAAGCAACGCTTCATCCTTCCCTGATTAGAGCAAAGCTCTGTCTTGAAGAAGCGACGCTTCAGCACGGAAATGCTAGCGCAGTTGCGTTGCGCTGCGCGCTACACGCCACGTGTCCAGCGCAAACGCATCAGCGCAGCACCCCAAAGCAGCGCACCCAGCCAAAGCAAAGCTCTGTTTCAAGCAAAACCAAGGGAAGCAACGCTTCAGCGGCGTATGCGTCGTGCGCTGCATGACACGTGTCGGCGTAGATGTGCTAGTGCAGTTGCGCTGCACTGTCTGCTGTGCGACACGCGTCATATCCTGGAGCATTCGCGCTAAACAAAAAGGTTCTGAAGAAATCTGTTCGGTTATTATCTTCTGTAAAACAGAAGCCCCCTAGATCAAAGATCCGATGGTGGGGGAAATCCCGCCAAATCTTTCAGAAAAGGGATTTCTTCAACAAATTGAACTTGCTTCTTAATCTGCAAGATGAAGTCTCAGACAGCAAGGACTAAAGAGCTTGCTTCTTAAGCAATGGGGCCCTGCAAGTCAATCCAAAATGGTCTCTTGCATACTATTCACGGGTCTCACTCTCCGAAGTCGAATTTCGACGATGAGGGAAACAACCGCTTACGAATTCTCTCGACTCGTAAGAGGGAAAATTCTCTTATAAGATCCCTACGACTTATAAGAGAAAACCACACTTAAGAATCCCTACGATTCCTAAGGAGAAAGCCCGCCTACGAGATCCTCTCGATCCGTAGGAAGAAAAGTCTCTATGAGACCCTCACGGCTCATAGAGTTGAAAAGTCCTAGGCGGCAGATCTGAACCTGCAGTCTAGGCCATCGTTATCTCTGGGAGAAATGAAGTTATCTGTCAATAAGGTGTATTAAATATGTCATGCTGAAAAGAATTAAAAAAAAAGGCGAAGAAATGACACAGGACGTTACAAAAATGTGTATCTTTTATTCATGAACATTGACTGGGTACAGGATACATTGTACTAAAGAATAAAAAAAATATATACATATATTTTACAAGTACAAATGATACAAGGAGAAATTACTGGGAAGGAAGCGTCTTGCATAGATTTAACAATTGCTCGCATACTTCCTTCCACGTCTTCTCTCGATCGGCTACTACCGCCAGCTCTGCCTCCACTTGGGCTCGCTGCTGCAAGACCGACGCAAGCTGCTCCCTGACGACCTGATAGGCAGCTTTCCGACTTGGAGTATTGCGCTCAGCTACGTCAAGCTTCCGCTTCAAGTTTAGCCCATGGGAGATACGCTCCAAGAGACCCTCGAAGATAGTCTTCACTTGGGCAGCATTTGCCTCAACCTCAGCGCGCAGATGGGCCGTTTCGTTCGAGGTCTTTTGGCATTCCCTTAGTCTTGAAGCTGCTTCTTGTTCCAAGCGGCGGAGGTGCGAAGTGCTTTGCTCGAGCCAAGTTGTGCGTTGGGTGCTCAGAGCTAAAACTTCGGGAGAAGGGCGCGTCGACTCCAGCCGATTTAGACAGGCCTCGATCCCCCTGCAGTGGTTAACCCAAGATTCGACGACGCCTTCGTTATGAAAATTTACGAGCGCCGCCAACATCGGGTTAACCTCCGCAGCAAAATCTACGGCAGAAGGGAGAGCGCCCATATTGAGCTCTTCAATGTACCCGCTCAGCATGCCCAAACTCATCGCAGCACCCTTGGAAGATGGACGTCTCAAGAAAGGGCCTGCCGGTGAAAGGACGCGAGCCTCAAACGGGACCGGAGCCGGAACAATAGCTGCAAAAACAAAACATGGTTAAACGATGGTTCAGAAGATGTTGAAGGGTTACCAAAAAAGGAAATTTATTATACCAGCTGCAACGGACGGTAAAGCCGGAAGGGCCGGTGGCGCGGCAGGTCTTGCATCCCCTCCTTCGATTTGTGGCACTGCAATAAAGAAAAGGAAAAGTCAGAAATTATCCCATTGCTAGAAAAAAGGGGGTAAGTAAAGATATTATAGTGAAGGTATACTCACCGGCGCCACCAGAAGGAGAAGCGAGCTCGAATGGGAAAGAGAAGTGTGGGAGCAACACTTGATATAAATGATCGAAGAGCACTCATGCAAAGGCACAATGGTATAACGTTAGTACAAAGCTACATTTTTGAAAGATTAAGACATGAGTCGTGAATCCATACCTTCCAACATCCGTGATGGTACAAGGGAAGACGGGAAGGTGACCACCACCAAAGCAGTAGTCGAGGGCGCCCCCTCGAGCAAAGGAGCATCGGCACTGGCCGCACCTGCAAAGATAAGCTTGTTAGAAGAGATCGCAAGATATATAAAAAAGGGGGGAACGCTGGTGACAAAAAAAAAAAAATTTACCTGACGAGCTACCAGCAGAAACTGAAGCAATTCCCTCATCCATCGACATGAGACCACCGCCCGTAGCCTCATCACCCGACTCGATGGGAATCGTTGTTGTGCTCGCGAGCCCGGGAGACGGCAAGGAACCATACGCGGGGAGGGCTATGATCGGATATTACCAGATTCCTGAGAAAGAGCGGTTCGCTCCTCCTCAGGAATCGTGGCCGCCTCACCCGATACTCCCTCGGTTTCTGCGGTCACGGTTGTCTCGTCCATCGGCACCGTGACGTCTCCTGCCTCAAGCGCCTCAACTTCTACTGCCTTCGGCTCGACAATCATCTCATCTGCCGCCACTTCAGACGCGACATCAATGACCTTCTCGGCGGCGGATCCTTCAACTTCTGTTTCAGGCACCGTGGCCCCGACGACGGTACCCACCGCCGGCTCAGGTTCGGCAGGCGCCACTTCCGCCGTTTCCTGGGGTCCAACGGTCTCCGCCTCCCCCTCAGTCGGACTTGGTCCTGCAAGATGGAATGCATATGAGCCAATGGCTTTATAATAATTCTTACAACAAGGTTCTGAAAGAGATGCTACCTGAAGGGGATTTATTGTTTGCACTTCGGGCCGCGCGCGCCACTTGCCTATAAGCAGTAGACAGGGCGACAGGGGCCTCTCCAGAAGGAGTGTCAGCGCGAGGAATGGTACTGGGACCCGCTCCCGCGGCCAAAGCAGCTCTACGCGCCTTTGCTTCGCGTCTCAACCGCTTCCGCTCCTCCCGAGCCGTTGAGACGGATGCCACTAGAGCTTCCCTAATTGAGGTGTCCTCGTCCGTGAATAGGGAAGCCTCTAAGGTTTTCAGGGCATCCCTCGTCGTTTTGTCAAGCCGAGGCTCTTGCGGCAACTTCGACGAAGCCGGGACTTCAGTAACAGGCTCGGGAAGAATCCCCGCATCAACTGATATAACCCCTGCTAAGAAACGAAAGAAGGTTAGGTTGACCATCATAAAAAGACAACAAACTTTCCTTATAAAAGAGAAAGGGGTGAAACATACCAGCGCCTGCTAGGGCACGCTTCTCCTCCTCCTTCTGGAAGGTTTTCAGGGAGGCAGCAATAGCCTCTTCAGTAGAGACACCTGTTGAAAATGGAGCAAATGTTAATTAAATATAACAATACAGAGTGCAATAAAACGAAAAATAAAGCGTCTGATGATTACCGGACTCAGCGAGTTTGCTTAACATCGCTTCAAGCCTCGCCGATCGCTCCGAAGCTGCAATGGCGGCAGCCAAATTGGTGTCCGCAGGATCTACCACGAAACCCTCATTGCTGCCGTATTCACATATGGCCTCGGCGGGAGGAGCCGCAGGCTTTAAGCTGAGGATCGCATCGAGGGAAAGAGCGGACTTCTTCTTCTTCTGTTGTCCACCAGCTTTAGACCCACCCGAAGCGGATTTGTGCTTGGCAGCCACTTTAGGGCGGCGAGTCCCGATATCCGCTCCTGCGCCAGACTCTGGCGATACCACTTTAACCGTCTTTGTGGGAGCACGGGGCGCCGGTGGTGCATCCACCGTAGTAGGCAGTGGCAATCCACGCGGGGGGGCCAACACGCGTGGTCGGTCAGCTCCGGCATCTTTCATCAGGAGGGTGACCTGGAGCCTTGGCTGCAAGGGAGCCTTGCGATCACCACCAGGAGGCGCACCCCTACGGTCAACCAGCAAGCGTTTCTCCATTAAAATGATTGGGCCCATAGCATGCGCATACCAGGCTACATACGGATGGATTATTTTAGGGGCACAGCTAGGCTCACTGATAAAAAAATAAGAGCCTGTATTGAGCCGGGTGAAATGATGCATAGCATTCCTTATTCCCCCTTGGTTGGCCGCGGGTGTTTCCAGAAAGGCTTCCATCGGGATCCCTTGATTGTAACTCGATTGTCGGGCAAATCGATGTGGGTTATACCTCATGAAGAGAGCCGTCTCATTCTGCCTAAATACTAGGTAGCCCGGCCGAATGGAGTAAAGGTGAAGGATTTCCCGAGCCTTCAGTACAGAAACCCCGCCCTTAAAGTCATCACGCAGCGACACCACTGACTTAGTGGTCTCGGAGCCTATGGTGATGACCTTATCCACAAAAGAGGTCTTCGCTCCGACTAGATGTGAACGCAGGAGCAGTCCCCTAGACTCCCACGGAGGTGCAACCACAATTGAAGCCCCGACCAACCGCATGATTCTTGGGAGTCTGTATTTCTCAAAAAACGGAGGAGTCTTATAGGCACCAAACACCCCTCGCACATGCAGCTCCATCCAAGAAGTGAAGTAGTGCATCGGGAAGTTAGCAGGCTGTACCCCAGGCTCATTAGCATCCGCCGCTACGCTAAGTCCATTGTAGAGGTAAGCCAGCCCGGCGATCCCTACTGATAACTGTAAACCAGCCGCCATTCGATGCGCCGGGTAAAAGACAGAGGACCGCATGAGGCGTGGGTGCATGGGAAGCGCGAAGCTGCATAGCCATAGACCCAAGAACCCTATGAAAAAAGTCTCTTCGTCCATGCCAGGAACGGCGATCTCTGAGAAAGGGACGCTGGCAGTGCCGGGGAAATAAAAATCCCGCTGGTCATTTTCCGATGAAAGTCGGCGGTCCAAGCCGAAACCAAAGGGGTCAGCAAGCTGAGCGAACTTCTCGCCCTGCTCTGATAGGATCTCCGGGGGGATAAAACGAGCAATGAAATCCGTGAAACTGACGCCCCGGTCGCCCGATTCCAAATGGAGTTCCTCATAAATCTCCAACACCTTCACCAAGCCCGGGTGCTGATGCTGAATGGCATTTTCCGGAGTTAAGTCAAATACAAGCTGCTTGGTGGCGAAGACATACTCGTCAGGAGGAAGCAGCTCCTCGTAGTGTTCTCCCCTCATTGGCAAACCCGAAATCTCAGCAAATTCATCCAGAGAGATGGAGACTTCCCTATCCGCTGTCAGGAAGGTATGGGTGGGGATATTCCATTGTTCGATGAAGGCCTTTATCCACCACGTCGGAGGAGAGGGATACTCGAAAAGCGAGACGTAGACAGCTGAGTATAAACCAATCGTCGTCAGGAGAGCCCTCTTCGTCGCCAAAATGTAACGGGCCCATTGCAAATATCCGGCAAGCGGCCGCGGGATCAATCCAATGTTATAAGCCTGTCCCCAAGGGCGTGCTTCACCCTGACAGATTCGCCTCCCCAAGATATCTATAGCCGGCGGCGGCTGCACCGGAATGGCACCGATTGCAGGCTGAAGGAGGTCGTCGGCATTCCAATTTTTAACCTCCACGGCATACTCCTCCGGGGGCTTGTCCGCATAAGGGATCGTAACTATGGGCTCAGAAGGCGAAGCGGAGCTGAAGCTGCGACGGCCTTGGATGATTTGGCTGTACCACCTTCCCCACAGGTGAAGCCTCTTGCACTCTGGATCGTGATGTTTAATCAAGACGAACACCACCCGGTCCACCGGCGAATGGGGGAACCCTCCTTCCGAGCGAACAAAGGGGAAAGATAAGTCGTCAGACATGTTTCCTGTAGAAAGATAAAAATAACCGTTAGTGTTCTGACACTTGGCATTTTGAAATCTTACTCAACACTGTGATGTAATGGGTAGGGGACAAAAAGAGGGACCCACAAAATCTGGATGACGGTACATCATTTAATAAGACAACCCCATCATTAGATGAGACTGCCAATTAATGAAAAGGTCCCCAAAAGAATATCCTCACTGATGGGAAATCCCTAGAGACAAGGAGAAATATTCTCTTTCAGAGCAAAGCTCTGTCACAGAGTGACATTTGTCAAACTCTGGTCTCAGGGGAACAAGATTCCTTAAAAGAGCATAGCTCTATGGTAATGGTGGAAAGATCCATCAATTTTATCTTTAGAATTTTGGAATCTTGAAAAATCCATGAAAACTTATAAAACAAAATTTTTCTCCGTTTATCAGATCTAAAAAGATCTACATTTGATCTAAGAGCAATGCTCTGTTCATGGGTTAGAACCCATGGATCAGATCTCTGTAAATCTGTAAATTTTTTGAGAGCAAGGCTCTGTTGAAGAAACCCCAAAGGGGTTTTTCTTTAGATCAAAGATCTATAAGAGTAAGGCTCTGTTAATTAAATTTAATTTAAATTAATCTAATTTAATTAATTTTACCTAGAGTGATTCTAAAACTAGAACTCTGAAGTTCTCACAAGAGCAAGGCTCTGGAAGTTCTTAAGCAAGAGCAAGGCTCTGAAATTCAAATTCTCGAAATTGGTAAAGAATTACCAAGGACCAAGGGTCCTATTTATAGGCACCTGCGCCTTTTCAACTGACCCCCATGATCCAACAGTCAGGATCTTGCCACCGCTGCACTCACGTGCGCGCCACGTGAGCACAACGGTGGGGGGCATTTGTTCCCCCAATCAGAGCAAGGCTCTGCTTAAATTTTGAAAATTCAAATTTTGAAGCAACGCTTCAGTTCCCGTGCGCTGCGCGCAACGCGCCACGTGTCAGAAGTTGACACGGCAGCACAACGCCCAAGACAGTACGTCCAATCAGAGCAAGGCTCCTTAAAAAACATAAGCAACGTTCAACTGCGCAAGCGCACGGCAGCGCGACACGTGTCTGCGCAGTTGCGCAAGCACAACTGCGCAGGCACACCGCTGCGCGACACGTGTCTGCGCAGTTGCGCAAGCGCCGTTGCGCAAGTGCCTCACTGCGCGACACGTGTCTGCGCAGTTGCGCAAGCGCCGTTGGGCAAGTGCCTCACTGCGCGACACGTGTCTGCGCAAGCGCTGCTGCGCAAGCGCTTCACTGCGCGACACGTGTCACACGCTGGTGAGTTACGCAACAACAGAGTGAAGATTTAAGGATATTTTTCTGTTCTTGTTTAAACAAGAAGATTTCTTCTGTAAAACAGGGGGCTTTGGATCAAAGATCCAACGGTGGGGAAAATTCCCCAAATCACTCAGAAAAGATCTTTTTAACAAATTTAACTGATTTTTGAGCACTATAAAAAGGACCCCAGACCCCATTTCAAAGGGATAGACAATTTTGGATTAAAAAAAAAAAGAAGAAGAGAACTTCTTGAGAACACAAAGAAGAAGATAAAAACCTTTGAAATAAGAGAAAATTCTCTTAGGAATAGATCATTGATCTAAAAGACAAAATCAGTGATCTTCAATAAATAAAAAATAATAATAAAAAAAAATAGTGCCTTGCACTTGCTAGAGAACCTCTGGTTCTCTGAGATAGAAAGAAAGAAAAGATTTTTCTTCTTCTCTTTGATCTAAATTTAGATCAAGAAATTTAAAAGTGCTCTGCACTCCTTTCCTTGAATCTAAAAGATTCTTGGTGCTTTGCACAAATGCAATGCATTACTTGAAGGGCCAGGCCCAAATCAAAAAGACCTAGCAAGCCAAAATAAATTGCAAAGCAATAAAAGGGCTCAGCCCAAATAAAATTGATGCTCTGCATCATTCATAAAGAACAGAGCCCAAAACAAATTGATGCCCTGCATCTTTTCTGGGCAAAGCCCAAATAAAAAATAAAAGGAAATGCAAAAGCAATGTTGGACATTTTTTTACTGGACTTAGCCCAATCGTGGCCACAAGTCCTCAAATTAAATTGGCTGAGCAAAATGGCTCTCCTAAATCAATCTATATCCGGTTCGAGGGTACATCTCCGAACTCCTTTGACATCCATCGTTGTAATTCCTCAACGACGTCAAAGAGGTGACGGGTCCCAACGGCCACACACCCAATATTGGACCGAAACGTCCATAAACTAATATCGGACCGAAACGTCCCCTAAACTAATAATGGACCGAAACGTCCCTAAACTAATATCGGACCGAAACGTCCCTAAACTAACATCGGACCGAAACGTCCATAAACTAATATTAGACCGAGACGTCCCTAAACTAACATCCGACCGAAACGTCCTTAAACTAATATTGGACCGAAACGTCCCTAAACTAATATCGGACCGAAACGTCCCTAAACTAATATCGGACCACCACGTCCCTAAACTGGCACAATAGAGCCCAAATGCTCTTTTGTCGGATCTAAACGGTCCCGTTAAGTTGATCTTAGTCTCAAACTGGACTAACGTATCCTTAACAAACGTTTAAGTTGATCTTAGCCCCAAACACGGCTAACGTATCCTTAAATATTCAAATGGATTATAAAACTCCCAATCAACTCTGGTTCGAGGGTACATCTCCGAGCTCCTTTGATACATGTCGTTGTAATCCTTCAACGACGTCAGAGAGGTGACGAGTCCCGATGGCCATACATTAAATTAATCACTATGTTGAGTTGATCTTAGTCTAAAACAGGACTAACGTATCCTTGACGAACGTTTAAGACGCGACTAATGCATCCTTAAACTGAAAACACCAAACCCAAATCTAAGTAAATACGGATTTGGACTAATCCACGTCCTACGGGCGACGGTATTACTCAGTCTCCGTATACAATCCACGGGCAACCACAAAAAAAATGAACACACACGACACGAAGTGAAATTCTGGAGAAGGAGAAAGTTGTTACCGCGATGCGGTAGCGTAATTAACTGCAGGGGCTTGCGCCTGCAGGGAAGAGCGTCCCCATAATCGAAAACCCCTCATCCTGAGGGGGAATCTGACGAAGTCTGCTACATCGGCCGCATCCGTCTAAACCTCCGATACACGGTGCCATAAATTAACTTGGCATCTTCGGAGAGATAAACGGATAAAACCAAATAGCATCTGCCCCGAACATCAGGCATGGACACCAAGTCCAGGCCGCCATTCGGAGGGGAACAGGAGTCATTTGGGAGCTCCGAATACCATTCAAACGCCGTCTCTGACAAGCTGCCAACGAACTGGCGAAACAGCAATTTGTCGTCGCCTCCAGTATTGCCGCATAATGCTCTGAACTGGGCGACGTGCTGATGCGGGTTGCTTGTCCCCTTGTATACGTGGAACTTAGGGATCGTATATCCCGGCGGGTACTTGATTTGAGAGTACTGGCCTGGGTATGGTCACCCGGTTCTGACGACTTGGCCAGCCGCTTCGCTTGCCTGATGAGCTTGTATTTGCTGAGCTATATAGTCATCGAGGGCATCTTTAGAGATCGTTTCCTCCCTGGCTGCTGATAAAGCCGGAAGAGGATTTGATGTTTCCCCTCTGTCGTCCTCGATAATTATTAGTGGATCTTCGGCTGGATGTTCTGGCTGGATCATCATTCCAACCATGTCTTGGAATAGGAGCATCATCTATTTTATATTAGCCGCTTGTTCCACGGCCTCCTTATCCTTTCTCTCCCGCACCCTTCGCAAGAATTTCGTATCTGACTCCTGCTCTTGGTGCTGTTCAGACGCTGCTTCCGGGCTTTCTTTCTGTCCTGTGAGTGCTGCCTTTTTCGTCAGCATCTCTTGGAGCTTTTGTTGCTGCTCCTGAGCTTTCGCCAATGACTGAGTTTAAGGCCGATGAGCCACGGAAGCACGACTCTCCTCTTTTCCGGAAGCCATGTACATTGTGTGCACGATCATTCCCCCATACTTGGGGCGTTTGGATCTAGCACCCTTGTGATTTGCCGCCGGCGGTGGGAGATTCTCTGGCCTTCTCTTTTTATGAGAAGTTGAAGTTGAAGGAGCCATTGTAATAGGCGCCTTCGTGAAAGAAGTACCTCGTTGCATGGTGGAGGGATGGTCTTCTTCTTGCCGAGCCTTTTGTTTTCTTCAGTCGGTGAGAGTAGTCTATATTGATCACAGAATCTTGGACCTTTCGCCGGACCCTGTGGACTTGGGAGGACAGCCGCTGAGGGGGCTGCTCCGGCTTCTCCTGTATCATATTTTCAACAGGTGGGGGCGATTTCTTTAGCACCGCGGTTGGAGAGTTCTTTCGCACCCTCCAAAGCAGCTCAAAGCTGTTCCCAGTTGGAACAGCAGCGTCAACTTCCACCATTGGAGCTGGTGGAGTAAGTCCAGAAGGGGAGTTTTCCCCAGCTCTTCTCACTTGGCGTCAGTGGCGATGTAGAGCATGTCTTGCAGAGGGGATCTCCTCATGATTTTCATAGCTCTTTCACGCGTTTCGTATTTTAAGTTCTAAAGTTAACCGCAATCAGGACGGCGTCGCGTGTAGCTAGCCGCGATGAGTACGGATCGTCCGCAGAGAGACGGTGCATTTTACATTCTTTTTATGACAAGTTAATGCGAGGATTGGAATGGTTTGAATCTAACCTATGTGTGTATATGCAAAAGAGTTGTTTGTTAGGAATAAATAGGATAGTGTAAGTTAGTGAATTCCGTACTCAATCCTTTGTGCCGAACTTGACCATTGAAGCTAGAGCAATCGGCAACAACGTGGATTAGGGTGCTTAAGCATGGTATTTGTGAAATCTGGCTTATTGACCCTTGTCCGTCCGTTCTTGTCGCTTGCTTTCGCATCTGGCCAAACCGAACGCAGCCGGTCACGGTTAGGAATCACCGATACCTTGGTAGGGTGGGGTGCCAACAGAGCGCTTGCGTAAGGTTTGGACGGAGTTCAATTGAAAAATATCGGGCAAACGAAATGAGAGAGGAAAACCTTAGCTTACATAACCATTCTTTTTCCTAACAACACCAATATTTACAAACCATAAAAAAAACAAAAAGAAAAAGCAAATGAAATGATAAAAGAAAAGAAAAGAGCAACAATACAAGTAAGTAAATGGCGAGGTAATAAAATGCAAGTAAGTAAAGCAAGATAGAAATACTAAGAACCTAAGAACACAAATGAAAGCTTTATTATGTCCAAGTGATGATACAAACATTGATTTCAATAACCAAAACTTAAACTTGTAAGCTCAATGAAGAGCTTGCAAGATCAAGAGAAGGCAAAGAGCTCAAGGGGAACTAGCTATGCATAAGAAAAAGAAAACAAAAAGTGAAAGTTGTTCTAGTGTAAAGAATATGAGACCCCTTTTCCTTGCTCACAGATCTGCCTTTTATAGGCACAAAATAAGATTAAACAAGTAATAAAAATGAAATGATGTGACTACAAGGGATGGACAGAACAAAATTGGGGAGCATTGGGCATGGTGGGGCCGGCGAGATCGGGCATTTGAGGGATGTCGCCGGTTTTGTGTTGGACATTTGGGCTCGTATTTGTTGTGTGATGTTGTGTTCTCTCGACAAGTCCACTTGATTTCTTTGTAGAAGCCTGGATTGTACTCAGTAGATTGGAGGGAAACATGTTGCTTTATATCACATCACATCTTTTTGAATTTAACATTCTTGTCCCACATGTGTGCCCACCATGTGCCATGGGCAGCCCCACCATGGTCCATGCCAAAGAGTTGTTTGCACACTTGTATTGTGTTGGACCAAAATTTTGTACACACATTTATTTGCTAAAAGAACTCTTTGGGTATTGATCGGTTTGCAGTTCTGGTTGCATTGTCGGCTCACAAACGTTATATCCGTGATTTTGAGTGTGTTTCCAGTATTGTGTCACGGATACCTGTAATCTGTATTTACTGAGCAGACACTTGTTAATAATACCGATATATAACAAAATAGATAATGAATGAGTGGTATTAAAATGCAGTTTTCTGTGATAAACAAATACGCCTAAACTTATCTTTTGCTTGTCCCAACCAAAACAAAAATCCTAGCCACACTTTCGCAGGGAATGCGGTTGCACTGAGCTTGTGCAACAAGCCGTTAAACCTCTAGGTGTCCCTAGTAGGAAGAGTGTTGTCTCCTAAGGGTTTTCAGCGGATACTACCCACAAAATCCCGTCAAGCTAGTTTCACAAGTTGACGTCAATTCTACTCCTACAGTTTAGTATCTTGGTTAGAAATTCTATTATCCTAAGTTAGAAATATCCAACCCTTATGTTTCACACCTCCTATTTATTCAACCTCAAATCCAAAAAAATACGTTTTTACAATTTAGAAAGATCTCGGTTTCTCTTGAATTTTCCTTCTAAAGTGCGGTCTCCAATTAGGGATTTTTATTATCTTTACGAAAAACATAAGTCTTATTTTTTATTCCTATCTTTCCTCCAAATATCGATTGTATACCCCTACGTGTGTGTAAAATTCCACCCTTACACTTAAGAGCTATAGTACCCTTGCCCTAATGCCTAATACTACTTCTTTTCATTTAATGATGGACGGTTTTGCACACACACCATTCATGCGATTATTAATGCTTCTTGAGGCACTAACAGCCAATTACTGAATGTGTGAGCTTAAAGCGTAAATAGCAGTTTCCAGGTCTTGACTTTATTTATTTTTTCTTTCTTTTTCTTTCTTTTATTTTTCTTTTTCAAGGCCAGATATATTTTTCAATGATGCTCTTTTGGTGGTTAGCTTTAATTGCCGTTTTTTTTCTTTCAAACTAGGTTTTTAGGCAAGAGTATTTCTAGGTATCCTCTACTATCCCAAGTTTCAAGGTGCGTGTATGTGCAGTTTGTAGGGTATATACTTTCTAAATTTGGACTCAAGAATATAAACTATTTTTCAGACTTATCTTTCAGTAAAGCTTCAATACTTTCCCTTCATCTCGACTTAACTCAAGAACTGAACTCAAGATTACCTATTTCAATAAATAACTGCAAGAACGTATAATTACCAAGGTTAAACAGAATGAGGGTTATTTTTAGGGTTTTCAGTTCCTAAGCCTAGGATTTAGTTATTTCTAACGTATTCACTAAACTTTCGGAATAAAAATCTAGGCTACCCTATTAGCTAACTTGACGACAAAGTTTTTTATATTTTTGTAAAAATTTTCGATTTTTACGGGGTTTTTAAATAAGTATGCAAATGCAAAATATACATATGAATGCGAAGGAAGAAAGCTTATCGAGCACACCCCAAACTTAAACTTGACAGTGCCCTCACTGTCAGCCTACACCAAGAGGGTCAAAATTGTCGGCGCTCCCCTGCTTTTTTTATACAAAACAAAAAGCAAACAGCCCCCCGTCGCGCGCGCGTGCGATAGTGCATCAAGCTATTCGCAAGGGCCAACCAAAAATATATACACCAAAAGATCCTCCCAAAACTTAAGTGAAACAGTGTTGCCACTGTTAAGCATTGAAGTTCAGAGGGGGGGAAGAACAATATCAATCTATACAAGGCCTTAGACAGGCCAAAAGTTAGTACCAACCATTCAAAAATTTTATCGCTATAAGGCCTGGGCTGGTGAAAGAATGCGGAGAGGAAAGAAATGGAGAATACGCGAGACTGTATGGGATAGAAGCGGAATACGGTCTCGGTGGAGGAGAAGAATGGTGGAGGGGAGAAAGAAGAATAGGAACTTGAGGGTGGAAATGGAGGGAATAAATTAGTACAATTTGTAATGACCGATGTGTAAAAAGCGAATGTACTAATCTATCAACCCGTCGAGAAATGGGGTCAAACCCCTCAATATTTGTGAGAAAACATGGGTAAACCGAACTTGGTAAACCTGACATAAGAAAAAAAGGTAATATGGTGTCTTGCGAAGTAGGAACGATGGAAAGGATAAAGGTAAGTGATTGAAGAAGGGTATCAGTTAAAGGTTCAGAAGGGTGTACACAGTCAATGAAACGGATAGGATAAATTGGAAAATCCGACTCATCAAATAAAAATAGTTTATCCTAAAAAATATCCTCTAAATTCTCCTCGAAAATTAGCTCATCCATGCATTTATCATTAATATCCAGACGCATATGAAATTCGGGAAAAACAGTTAATGACTCGGGATGATGAATTAGAGAGAAAAACTCATCCAAAGCAGCGGGTTCATCATCCAAAATATTCCCAGCGTCAACATTCTCAATCAAGTGAAAATCAAATTTCTCAGACACCTCATCAAAAGCATGGATTTTAATTAATTGTGGTTCTAAGATGGAGGTGTAGAGGTCAAAGGGATTTGGTGTGGTTTCACTCGACAGGGTCCCTTCACAATCGGGTAAATCAAACACTACAAAGTCGCACAACTCATTAATCATTCTATCTGCAATTTATGATTCATTTGGGACACCCGATAGACTTTCTAAATCGGAGTTGTGTAATTCAATTTGGACCAGGTAGGTTTGATTTGGAAGGGTGTATTGCTTACTCTCACCACTCAAATTCTTAATCTGTCATATCACCTCATCATACATTGGAAAAATTGGAGCTAGTTGGAAACTAGCTGCCGGTTCGTTAGGTTGTATGAGGGCGGCCATAGATGCATTCAAATTCATCATTTGTTGGCATGGCGCAACCCGAAAGTCTTCCAATGAATGTTACAGACTAGACATGGGTTATGAAAGGGTTTCAGTAAAAGATTCAAAGTTGTTTTGATACGTGAAACTCTCAAATGGCTGTTCAGAAGTAATGTCTAGGGAAGGTGTAAAAGTCGGGTAGGATTGATAGGAATCGAATGGTTGGACAAGAGTAGGATCAACATTATGATAAGGAGGTGATTGGAATTGTTGATCAACAGAATTGGAAGTGGTGAAAGAAGTGAAAGATCAGCTACGGGATTGTTCAATTCGGTCAGCAATGGACATTGGTCTTGTAGTCGGAACATGACTCTTGAAAGGGGTATCAATGTAAGAAGGTGGAGAAGGTTGAAACGGTTGATACGAAGTGGATTGCGGAGTCCAATTGTTTTTCCTAGACGCGTCTATCCGATCTTTCAAAGACATTCTGGATATGGATGGATCGTTCGAAGTTCGGCCAAAGAAAGAACCGTAAGAAGTAATATTTGGCTATGGGTACCAAAGTTCGGCAAGAGTTTTTCTAGGTGGGATAACCATGATATGAAGAGAGAAAGAAAAGAAAATTAGAGGAAAAAGAATGTGATTTTTTTGTTAGTTATCAACAAAAAAATGAAATATACACACAAAAAGACCAAAAACAATCACGACACAATACTACACACCTAATCGGTCTAGGGTTCACCTAGGTCAACTAGACCTGCTTAAAAACTTGATTGTTGAAGTAAATCTGTGTCGAGAAACAGGCTCAAGATATACTGATCACGAGACAAGTTAAGTGCAGAGATAAGGGGAGGTTTTCCAACGCTTTCGCGAAGGTCCTTAATTAGATAACCCTTTCTCTTTTGGCGGTTTCTCCGTGAACACTTTTCTAGACACCCCATGAACGATATACCGTTAAGTGGTGTTCTAAACACAATTAACCTCTCCTAATGTGCGCGAAGTCCTTAAAGGCTTAAAGTCTAGTTTCTTTTAAAATTTATGCGGGTAAACGTTATGCTCAATTCCTGATTTTTGGGCCACGGAAAAGGGGATGAAATTATTTACCATATGTTGTGGGGTTTGCTTGCCCTTAAGTCCATATTAATGGATGCAATGCGCAAATCAATGAAAAAATTATTCAAACAATCATTTTTTTATGTTAAGCATGACACTGCAATAAAGACGGGTTAGTCAATTTTAGCGTTTGACAGCGAACTTGCAAAGAATCCTCCAAAGATAGAAAATTGGATGCGTCGGATTTGAGAAGGTGTTAGGAAATACATACCGATAAATTTTCAGGTTAAGAAAACCTCGTTGAATTGAATCCGAATAGCTTGGAAAGTTCTCTTGCGCGGGTCAAACTACCCGGATCTTTGGCACTGTACTTCGCAATCACCTTGACTTTGAATGTACATTTTGCTCCACACGATCGCAGTTCGTAAATCCGCAAAAATCTGAAAATGTCGGAAAACGGATTATTAGTGCAAAAAAGCGATATGAATGCCCAAACACCTGCACACTAAAAATTATAAAAAAAACAAACAATAAAATTGGGACAAAATTAGAACACTGGAGCACAGAAGAAATTTTGGGAGCAAAATGAGGAGAAGACGCCGGCGGCGCCGGATATTGTAGGGATGTCGCCGGGCTAAATGTGGAAGTTTGGATCCAAATTTCTTCAGGTGCCCTAGTGTTCTACTAATGTCTCAATGGTATTGTTTATCTTTTCTGTTTAGGTCCAGAGTGCAAGCAGGTCAAAAATCCAGAGAACAAAAAATGTTAAATTGTTAATTTTTTGTTGGTTTTGAAATTACCCTTTTGATTTTTATTTTATTTTTAGAATAGTGTTAGATTTATAAACAAGATATACAGAGATTAAACCGAAATAACAAGAATAAAAAACGTTACCGTCTCCCCGGCAACGGCGCCATTTGATTGTTAGATCTTCGCGCCATTTGATTGTTACCATTTGATTTTCATAGTGCTTTCGCGCGTTTCGTATTTTAAGTTCTAAAGTTAACCGCAATCAGGACGGTGTCGCGCGTAGCTAGCCGCGATGAGTACGGGTCGTCCGCAGGGAGATGGTGCATTTTACGTTCTTGTTATGACAAGTTAATGCGAGGGTCGGAATGGTTTGAATCTAACCTATGTGTGTATATGCAAAAGAATTGTTTGTTAGGAATAGATAGGATAGTGTAAGTTAGTGAATTCCGTACTCAATCCTTTGTACCGAACTTGACCATTGAAGCTAGAGCGATCGGCAACAACATGGATTAGGGTTCTTAAACACGATATTTGTGAAATCTGGCTTATTGACCCTTGTCCGTCCGTTCTTGTCGCTTGCTTTCGCCTTCGGCCAAACTGAACGCAACCGGTCATGGTTAGGAATTACCGATATCTTGGTAGGGTAGGATGCGTAACGAAGCGCTTGCGTAAGGTTTTGGCGGAGTTCAATTGAAAAATATCGGGCAAAGGAAATGAGAGAGGAAAACCTTAGCTTACATAACCATTCTTTTTCCTAAAAACACCAATATTCACAAACCATAAAAACAACAAAAAGAAAGATCAAATGAAATGATAAAAGAAAAGAAAATAGCAACAATACAAGTAAGTAAATGGCGAGATAACAAAATGCAAGTAAGTAAAGCAAGATAGAAATACTAAGAACCCATGAACACAAATGAATGCGTTATTATGTCCAAGTGATGATACAAACCTTGAGTTCAATAACCAAAACTTAAACTTGCAAGCTCAATGAAGAGGTTGCAAGATTAAGAGAAGGCAAAGAGCTCAAGAGGAACTTGCTATGTACAAGAAAAAGAAAACAAAGAGTGAAAGTGGTTCTAGTGTAAAGAATATGAGACCCCTTTCTCTTGCTCACAGATCTACCTTTTATAGGCACAAAATAAGATTAAACAAGTAATAAAAATGAAATGATGTGACTACAAGGGATGGACAGAACAAAATTGGGAAGCATTGGGCATGGTGGGGCCGGCGAGATCGGGCATTTGAGGGATGTCGCCAGTTTTTTGTTGGACATTAGGGCTCGTATTTGTTGTATGATGTTGTGTTCTCTCGACAAGTCCACTGGTGCTGCTTGATTTCTTTGTACAAGCCTGGGTTATACTCAGTAGATTGGAGGGAAACATGTAGTTTTATATCACATCACATCTTTTTGCATTTATAATTCTTGTCCCCTATGTGCGCCCACCATATGCCATGGGCATCCCCACCATGGTCCATGCCAAAGAGTTGTGTGCACACTTGTATTGTGTTGGACCAAAAATTGTGTACGCACATTTATTTGCTAAAAGAACTCTTTGGGTATTGATCGGTTTGCAGCTCTGGTTGCAGTGTTGGCTCACAAACGTTATATCTGTGATTTGAGTCTGTTTCCCGTATTGTGTCACAGATACCTGTAATCTGTATTTACTGAGCAGACACTTGTAATAGTACCGATCTATAACAAAATAGATAATGAATGAGTGGTATTAAAATGCAGTTTTCTGTGATAAACACCTCAGTTGTGGTAGTGGCTTCCTCATGCCCCCTGATTTGGTTAGGGCCTAGTGCCGGGGCCAGCCTGTTGAAAACTGATATCCGTTGAGATGGGACGGATAATCTTTCGAAGGCCGATCTTTTAGTAGGGGAAGCAGTCTTGATGACTTCGCCAGAAGCTGGAGTTGGAACGGCCAATCTCGCGAAGACCGATCTTGTAGCACGAGAAGCCCCTTTGACGATTTCACTCGCCGGAGCTGGAACAGATATCCATTTCCAGATAACCCTTTCAAGTATTGCGAGCCTCTTTGCGGGCCCACTTGAGCTTCGGTTCAGCCTGTTGAAGACTGAGGTGGTAGACTTGGACGATCCGTTGAGAGGGGCAGTGGTGGTTGCAAGTCATTTGAAGACCGACTTCTTTGGAGCTTCCTGTGATGGCACTGGGGTGCCAAAGCTTGTTGTCGGGAGCATGGTCCTGAAAAACAATCCAGTGGTGGCCTGAGTCACCTGTTCCACTGGCATCGAAAAGATGCAGGTCGCATTTGGTCCGTACATTACTCCTCCAGCGGGGACGGAGCGGGAGTTGCTGTTGCAGGTACACTTGGAATCCATTGATCTTATTTTCTCTGCACAGAAGCAAGACACCAAATCTTAGTACCTCGGATCCAGGGCAACCATAGTAAACAACAATTTTTTTGTGAATACGACACACGAAATGTGGAGTGGAAAGAGGAAAAGCTCCCACCGGGCGTGCCAGAATCTGTTCACCACTGAAAAAAGAGACGAAACTCGGGATGGATCTTCTTGCCTGAATTTGGGGGCAGATGCTATTTGGGTTTATCCGTCCACCTCTCCGAAGATGCCAAGTTGATTTATGGCACCGTATATCAGAAGTTTGGACGGCTGCGGCCGTTGTAGCGGACTTCGTCAGATTCCTCCTCGTTTGTGAGGAGTTTTGATTGTGGGGACACTCTTCCCTGCAGGCGTAAGCCCCTGCAGTTAATTACGTTACCGCATCGCGATAACCACTTTCTCCTGCTCCAGAAGTTCACTTCGTGTCGTGTGTGTTTGTTTTATATTTGGTTGCCCGTGGATTGTATACGGAGACTAATTTATGTTGTCGCCCGTAGGGCGTGGATTAGTCCAAATCCGTATATCTTAGATTTGGGTTTGAGTTGATTTAAGGATCGTTAATCTAGTTTAAGATTAAGATCAACTTAATTTTTTGTTAAGGATACGTTAGTCCAATTTGAGACTAAGATTTACTTAACGTGGTTTTAGGATCATTCAGATCCAACAAGAAAGCATTTGGGCTCCATTATTTTAGTTTAAGGACGTTACGGTCCGTTGTTAGTTTAAGAACGTTTCGGTCTGTAGATCAACATTTTTGAGGTGAGAGTTTTAGTTTGAGGACGTTACGGTCCGTAGTAATTTAAGGACGTTATGGTCCATAGATCACCATTTTTGAGGTGAGGGTTTAGTTTAAGGGCGTTTCGGTCCATAGTAGTTTAAGGACGCTACGGTCCGTAGTAGTTTGAGGAAGTTACGGTCCGTAGATCACCATTTTATGCCCGTGTATTTGTTACATGATGGGATGTATGGCGATGATGTGGGATACACCCATTTGGGGTGTGGTTTGGTTTAAGGTGTGCACGTAAGCTTGGGAAGTGCACCCAAAAGCAGTTGGTTGTCAGGGCCCGCCACCTCTCTGAAGACGTTGAGGAATTACAACGACATACATCAGAGGTATGGAGAGATGTACCATTGAACCAATTCCCGTGTCTGAGGGAAGAGATCATGGTGGACCATCTAAGAATCATTAGCCATTTTTGGGGGACTAAGATTAACTTAGGAAATATGGGATGAACATAATTTTGGATATCATGAGTTATGTTTGGGAAGCAATGAACCCATGGGCTCAGTTGATCTGAATTAGGATCCTAGCCAACTTGGGCTTGACCCATTCAATTTTCTTTTATTTGAAAGAAGTGCTAAGCACTGGTTTGGGCTCAGTCCCTTTTTTTTGCAAAAAGTGCTTAGCACTTATGTGAGTTCTGACACTCACACTTTACTCTCTCTTTTCTTTTGTCTTTATATGGAGTGCTGAGCACTCTTTATGGCGCCCACGTGCGAAGCACGTGAGGCGTTAGGAGCTGAATGATGAGTGTCAAGCACTTTTATGTTCTGTGGCGCCCACGTAAGGGTCATGTGGAACGCTGGGCGCCGCACCACTGAGTGCTAAGCACTCCTTATTTGGAAATCGGTGGATGAGTATGATGCCAAGTTCACTATGTTGACCAGGTAAAGATATGTCTCAAATATTCAGTTTTCTTATATCACATATTACACAGCTAACACAAGACCGTAACAGATTCGCGATGCATCCCATTCCGACTGCTGAGATCAGGTCTAGACGATTTCAGCAAGGGTTAGATCCGGAGAACCAAGCTGCCTTAGCTACAGGGGATTTCCCAACTCACGAACTGGCTCTGAAGGCTGCCCGTCGATATGAGGTAGTAATAAAGATGAAGGGCAGACCCCAATCTGCCGGAGTGAAGCGCCCTGCCACCCAGATGGTAGGAGGAGCCTCTTCAAGGGTACCTTTTGTGCCGAGGAGACCGGGAGTACCTTTCAACCGGCCCAGCCCAGCCTTTTGCACCTACTGCAGAGGGGATAGACACCTGGCGAAGGATTGTAGGCGTGCTAATCTCCTTTGCTTAGCCTGTGGATCATCCATGCATGATATTGGGTCTTATCCTCGAAGACTCAATCTTAATACTGCACCCAGACCAGCAATTACCTATCCGCAGCGACCAGCTATCCAGGCACCTGCTCCACATCTTGCTCTCCCTTCTCCACCTCCTCATGGACAGACTGCACCTCCTCCTCGTCAGTTCCATCAAGCATAAAGGAACTTACCTCAAGGACAACGGAACGGACAGAGGAATGCTCCTCCAGTAAGGAGGAATGTGCCGAGGCGACAGGCTTTCACAATAACTGTGGAAGAAACTGAAGCCACTAGCCAAGTCATCACTGGTAACTCTTTTCTTTCAAGATTTCTTTCAATCTTTATACATACCCATATATCTTTTTTTTATACCTAAAACCTATCCCACATAACTTAGGTATGATATTAGTAGCCACACTTCCTACACTAGCACTCTTCGATACTGGATCATCCCATTACTTTATGTCGCAACGGTTCGTCCAAACTCATGCGATTCCAGTCAAACCTCTCGTATCCAGCTGGAATGTCAGTTCAGGGAACGACGTTCTAAAGGCAACAATAGGATATGACCTGTGTCCAGTAGTTGTCTGCAGCAGAGAATTCTACGCTGACTTCAAGGTGCTGGACATACCGAATTTCGATGTCGTTTTGGGTATGGACTGGCTATGAACATTCTATGCTACCATTTACTATCGTCAAAGGAGGGTAATGTTCGAAATTCCAGATCATCCAGTCTATTTTTCAAAAGTGGAGACCGTACACTGGAGCCAAGCACATACAAAGCAAAACCGAAAAAGGCAATGATTGCAGCACTTCAAGCAGAGGAAGGATCGAAGCCAGAAGTAGTTCGAGAGTTCGACGATGTATTTCTTGAAGACATATCAGGTTTGCCTTCCGATCGAGCTCTTGAATTCATCATTGATTTAGTACCTGGAGCACAACCGGTGATTAAAACTCCGTATCGCTTGAGTCCCGAAGGTTTGAAAGAGATCCGAACTCAGTTGGACGAATTATTGAAGAAAGGTTGGATTCGTCCCAGCACTTCAAGTTGGGGATCGCCAATTCTGCTTGTGAAGAAGAAGGAAGGTTCATATCGAATGTGCATTGATTATAAAGCTCTGAACGAAGTAACTATAAATAACAAGTATCCACTTCCGCACATCGACGATCTGTTCGATCAGCTAAGTGGGTCTTGCGTTTTCTCCAGGTTTGATATTCGTTCGGGTTATCATCAGGTGAAGGTCAAAGAGTCTGATATTCAGAAGACGGCATTCAGGACTCACTATGGTCATTATGAGTTTCTTGTGATGCCATTTGGAGGGACCAACGCACTAGCTATATTCATGAACCTAATGAATCAAGTTTTCCGAGAGTACCTAGACAAGTTTGTTGTCATTTTCATCGACGATATCCTGGTGTATTCTAAGAGTCGGAAAGAACATGCCGAGCACCTACGAATTTTCCTGGAGACTTTACGACAGTATCAACTCTATGCCAAGTACAGCAAGTGTGAGTTTTGGCTAGATCAAGTCAGTTTTCTCGGACATATTGTATCGGGCGAAGGAATCTCTGTAGATCCAGCTAAGGTATCAGCAGTAAGTGAATGGCCGACACCGAAGTCAGTGAAGGACATTTGAAGTTTCTTGGGTTTAGCAGGATATTACAAACGGTTTATTGAAGGATTTTCGAAGATTGCAACACCCCTGACCAAGCTCACACGTAAAGATGAATAATTCGTGTGGTCAGAAGCATGTGAACAAGCTTTCATAGAACTCAAGTCAAGATTGACATCAACACCTATTCTCGTCATACCGGACCAATCTGGAGGTTTCGAAGTGCATTACGATGCATCCGGTAAGAGATTAGGATGTGTTCTATGTTCACCGCCGAAAGACGCGACCGGGACGTTAGGACGTCTGGCCTGAATTTTGGGGGCAGATGCTATTTGGATTTATCCATCCACCTCTGCGAAGATGCCAAGTTGATTTATGGCACCGTGTATCGGAGGTTTGGACGGATGCAGCCGTTGTAGCAGACTTCGTCAGATTCCCCCTCATTTGCGAAGGTTTTTTTTATTGTGGGGACGCTCTTCCCTACAGGCGCAAGCCACTGCAGTTAATTACGTTACCGCATCGCGATAACCACTTTCTCCTGCTCCAGAAGATCACTTCGTGTCGTGTGTGTTTGTTTTATTTTTGGTTGCCCGTGGATTGTATACGGAGACTAATTTATGTTGTCGCCCCTAGGACGTGGATTAGTCCAAATCCATATATCTTAGATTTGAGTTTGTTTTATTTATGGATCGTTAATCCAGTTTGAGATTAAGATCAATTTAAATGTCTGTGAGCAGTTAGGGCTCGATTGTTTTTTTTAAGGATACATTAGTCTAATTTGAGACTAAGATCTACTTATCGGGGTTTTAGGATCATCTTTTTGTTTCGGATCCAACAAGAGAGCATTTGGGCTCTGTTATTTTAGTTTAGGGACGTTTCGGTCCATTTTCGCCATTTTGGAAACGGCGTTTTATTTTGAGGATGTTACGGTCCGTTGATCACCATTTTGGAGGTGAGATTTTAGTTTAAGCATGTCTCGGTCCGTTGATCGCCATTTTGGAGGTGAGAGTTTAGTTTAAGAACTTCTCAGTTCGTTGATCGCCATTTTGGAGGCGAAGTTCTAGTTTGAGGATATCTCAGTTTGTTGATCACCATTTTGGAGGTGAGATTTTAGTTTAAGGACGTCTCGGTCCGTTGTTCATCTTGCGTGCACGTGTATTTGTTACGTGGTGGGATGTACGGCGATGATGTGGGATACACCCATTTTGAGGTGTGGATTGGTTTAAGGTGTACACGTCAGCTTGGGAAGTGCACCCAAAAGCACTTGGTTGTCGAGACCCGCTACCTCTCTGAAGATGTTGAGGAATTACAATGACATGCATCAGAGGTGTAGAGAGATATACCCTTTGACCAATTCCCGTATTTGAAAGAAAAAGGAATTAGTGGTAAACCCAGAAATCATTAGTCGTATTTTGAGACTAAGACTTCCTCGGGGGAATGTGGAACGAATATCGTTTTGGGATATCCTCAGTCGGAAGATCGATAGTCGCATTTAGGACTAAGCTCAGTTTGGGATGTAGTGAACCCAAAGTCTTGGTTGATCTGAATTAGGGACCTAGACAACTTGGGCTTGGTCCACTCAAATTTCTTTTTATTTAAAAAGAAGTGCTAAGCACTTATTTGGGCTCAGTCTTTTTTTTATGCAAAAAATGCTGAGCACTTATGTAAGTTCCGACGCTCACACATAATCATGCGGGGTTTTCAGTCATGTGGATTTGCCCAATAAGTGTTAAACACTTTACCATTTTTGTCTTTATATGGAGTGCTAAGTACTCTTTATGGCACCCACATGCGAAGCACGTAAGGCGCTAGGCGCTGCCTAGTGAGTTTCAAGTACTTTTTATTTTGTGGCACCCACGTGAGGGACACGTAAGGCGCTGGGCATTGAGCGCTAGACGCCGCTCACTGAATGCTAAGCACTCCTTTATTTTATAGCGCCCACGTGAGAGGCACGTGGGGCGCTGAGAGTCAGTCACTGAGTGCTAAGCACTCCTTTATTTTGTAGCGCCCACGTGAGAGGCACGTAGGGCGCTGGGCGCTGAGCGCCAGTCACTGAGTGCTAAACACTCTTTTTTTTTATTTACCTAATTTTCCTAGAAAAGAGTTCTTCTTCCTCGAGAACTTAATTCTCTGTTCTTTCTGAAGCTTATGGGGGGTTCCTCCTCTTTAGACTTGAAGTCTTGGGTCTTTTATATAGTAGAGGCGAGTTTGTTGGTTAGCTCCGAAGAAATCTCTTATTAAGAGATCCCAAGTGATTTGGGGATTTTACCCACTGTTGGATCTTTGATCCAAGGACTTCTGTTTTACAGAAAATATTTTCTTGTTTTTATCAAGATTAAGGAAATATTTACCCATATAGAATTTATTCTATAGATCGGTGATTCTTTAATCACCATTGGATTTTTAATCCAATGGTACTCTGTTTTATAGAAGGCAACCTTTCTTGTTTAGAAAGATTTGAGGAATATTTCCTCTAAACAGAATTTAATTCTGCATCCTGATGATTTATCATCTCCGTTGGATCTTTGATCCAACGGCTCTGTTTAACAGAGAGTAGGATTTAATTCTACTGGGCGCCGGCGCTCACATGTTGTGCACGTGGGCACTGTTTAAGATTTTTGTGTGCTTTGCACACGGGCGTTGCTCATAAAAGAGTTTTTAACTTTGGTGTTGGCACCTTCGTGGAAGGTACATGAGGCGCTGCCTCTTGAGTTTTGAAAAGAGTTTTGCTTTTTTATTGGGGGAAACAAATGCCCCCCACCGTTGCGCTCACGTGGCTCACACGTGAGTGCAGCGGTGGCATCTTTTCCACCGTTTGATCTTCTTGGAAGTTGAACCGTCTTCCTATGCCTATAAGTAGGGTCTTTGGCCCTTGAGATGACTGCTGTTCATCTTCCCTAACCTTTTTCTTTCTCTGAGAATTTAATTCTCTTTGCAGAGCTCAGATCTTTGTTCAAAGAAACTCTTTTTAGAGTCAAAACTCTGTCAAAGTTTTGGTAAAAACCATAACCATGTCCTAATGTTTAAGAAATCTCTTCATGTTTTAGGGTTTTAACCCTTTAACAGAGCTTTGGTCTTCTTTTGTAATGATTAGATCGTAGATCTTAAAAAATGTTTTAGGGTTTCTTTACCCGTTAATCAGAGCTTTGCTCTTATTTTATAAAAATCTCTTAGAGTTCTAAGATTTTTCTTACAGATCGTGAAGATCTTAGGATTTAGCTTTGCTTTTGAAGGTTCTGGGATGTTATCCCATTGTTCTACAGAGCTTGGCTCTAAAAATTTTTGGGGAATTTTATTCCCTTCTTAATTTTCTTGAAAGATTTGAAATCTGTTTGCAGAGCACAGTTCTCGAGAGAGCTTAACTCCCGAGTCCAATGATGTTTTCTCTTTAAATAAGAATCCTTTTGGATTCTATTCTTAATGAGTGATTGCCCCATCATTGATGGGGCATTATCTTAATTTTGTGGACCTCCTTGTCCCTTTCTTTTGAACTGCGGTGCAGCACAATTTTTAAATACCAATAAGTGTTAGAGTCCTGAATATAGTGTCGATAGCTAACCCTTCTCCTTTTGTGCAGGTATTATGGCTTTCGATTCCTCCTTTCCTTTCATACATTCAGAGAGTGCTTTTGCCGACGCGCCCGTGGATCAGGAAGTCTTCGCGCTTATTAAGGATCATAACCCAGAGTAAAAATCTCTTCACCTGTGGGGGTCATGGTATAGTCAAATTATCCAGGGTCGGTGCAGTTTTTCTTGTGCAGCGCCTTCGGAGCCGATCCCAGCTATTCATTATGCTGACCCGCCTCAAGTGACTTATGCCGATCCGCCTCAAGTGACTTATGCCGTAGAGGAGGTCAACTGGACCTCGAAAGGTCGTCTTCAGCCTTCCATGGCATCGATACCCGTACAGCCACTGAGATGGCCTTGGACATTTTGGGGCGACGCATATGCCAAGGTGAGTCGCGCCCTTGGGGGGAAGTTTATATGATAGGATTGACTCCTCGTCATTCGGCCGGCTACCTATAGTGGGCTCGGTATATCGTGTAAGCCAAGAAGTCGCTGTTGTTGAAGCTTGGGCTATATCCCGCAATCTACGCGTCCCTTTTTCACTATCCCGCGCCTTATGTATGGTGAGTCAAGGCTTTTCTAGAACAATGGAACATCCCGACCCACACATTTCTTTTATCTGATCGGGAGGTCTCGATTTCCTTAGAGGAGTTTGCGGAGATTTCCGGCTTACCCGTCAGAGGGGAATATTATAAGGAGATACTTCCTCCAGCTGAGTATATCTTTGCCACAAAATTAGTGGTGATGGGCCTCACTCCAGAGAATGCCGTTCAACACCGGTTCCCGAGCCTAATCAAGATGTTGAACATGTACGAGAGTTTGTTCTTGGAGTCTGGAGGGCATGGAGTTGGCTTCGCAGATTTCTTCGCCCGATTTCTTCGCCCAGAAGTCTTGTCGAAACAAGCTGCGAAATTCGCTAAACTTGACGACCCGTTCGGGTTTGATTTGGATAACTTGCCGACGGCGGAGGCGGATTTAAAGAATTTCTTCATTCCAGACACTATGGTCGTCCCTTTTGCAGAGATCGCTGCCTCAGACGTTGACGAAGAGATGTTCTTTCTGAGGTTCATTGGCCTGTGGTTTAGTTGGTTTGCGCTTCCGAAGCACCCCCGCTATATGAAGCCGTCTATCTTTTATCCGGCCCATTGCATTGTCGCGGGGACACATATGGCCATTGGGATCGCGGGGCTGGCTCGTCTATATCATGGCTTGAGCTTAGCGGCCGACACTACTCAGCCGGGGGTAAAACCCGTGTATCTCCCATTGCACTACTTCATGTCATGGATTGAGATGCACGTGCTGGGTGCCTTCGGTGTTCACAAACAACCCCGCTTCTATGAAAGCTACAACTTCCCCCGAGTCATGTATCTGGTTGACGCTTCTGCGTCAGACCCGTCACAGCGAGAGGCTCGGCGACTGCTCCTTCGCCCACGCATGGTTGGGGACAGTATGACCTTTGTCGATAGAGTCTTGACTATCGGCAAAGAATCTACTAAGGTGGTGCAACCGTTGCATGACGGTTTCAAAGACGGGGCTTCCACGTTGAGGGCTCAGGAGGCTATGCACCTGTATTCTATCAGGCCGGGCTTTCTAGTATTTAGACAGAACGCCTCGGTACTATTTATGAGGTACAACCCGTACCGCTTAGCTCAACAGTCGGGCTATAATCAGGGCATCCATCTTGAGGCGTTCTTGGTCGAACCGGTTGTTACGGAGGAGGGTATTCGCAGTGCAACGCATCATTTTATGTGATTAAATATGGGGTCCCATTTCCTTGTCATCGAACCGAGCTATGTGCCGAAAGCTTCGAATGCTTACGTGGTGTGGTACCAGCATGCGACCGGTGCTGTTGTTAGGGAGGAGAGGCAGCTGCTACTCGACCATAAAGATGTCATCCCAATCGGTAATCCAGCGGCCCCTTTGAAGCGACGAGCAGCCGTTCGCCTTTCTTTAAGAGAAATCACTATGGCTATAATCCTACGAGCTTTTCCTGATAAACTTTGTCCGGATGTTCCTGCGACTGTGGTAGTCGTGGTGTCCTCGGAATCGGGCATTGGTTTGGAGATCGGGACCCGCCGTCCGAAGATGCCTGTCAAGCAAAAGCTTTTACCGTCGGCTGTTGGTGTCCGTTCGCAGAAGAAGAAGAAATCTCTTTTCTCTGCTGATGTGGTATTCGTCCAGGAGCCCCATGCTCCCTATAGTGAGGGCTTGTGCGAATATGGCACCAATGAGGCTTTGTTTGACACGCCTGCAGCCGATACTGATCTTCAGGCTGCCATCGCAGCTTCCAAGCGACTGGCCCGTGAGGAAGCAGCGTTGGTCTCTATTGCGGAGTTGGGTATACTTCATTTACATTCTTCTGCACCTATCCCTTCTCCCCTTATTATGCTTTTATTAATGCTCTCTTCCTCAACAAGTATTTCTGCTGAAGAGGCTCTCGCGGCTTCCCTCAAGACATTCGAGGAGGAAGAGAGGCTTCGCACTTCTTTGAGCCTCGGTATAATTCGTTTCATTACACCTTTATTCTTTTTATTCATGATCTGACCCTTTTCTCCACCTTATTGCAGGAACTACCAAAACCCAAGTTGTTTCAAGTGTAGCGTCAATCCTAAACGGTGATGCAGCAAAGCTTCCAGAGCCACCAATCACGGCCGCGGCCCTCCCAAGGCCACCACAGGAGGCGTTGTTGAAGCAGCCGATGATGGATGCCATAGCGGATCCGGAGGCTGAACTCGATTTGGATGAAGACGTCCCCCTGTTGGAAGTGTTAAGGAGGTCGGTTCACATAGTCTAGGCCGATAGGAAGCATGGAAAGCGCGCCGTGAGGGAACGCGAAAATGTCTTACCCGTGGGTGCAGGTTCGAGCAATGTCCCATCTTCTAACATTCTCCTGGTGGACGCTCCTTCCGCTCTGTCTACCGCCCATAGACAGCTTGCGCATGCAGCTCGGGAGGAAACTGAACAGCTACTTCAAGGTAAAATAACGCTCAGTCCCTTATTAGAACTTAGTCCTCGATTCATGACATATGCATTTTCTTTTAAGCAGGGCCGAGTCCTGACGGTGGCATGGCAGGTGAGACGCGGATGATTACAGAGCCCGAAGTGGCCACTCTTTCTTGGGAATCAGGACTGTCCAGACTGCTGCTCTTTCTCCTTATAGCTCCTTCGTATCGGCGGGTGTTGCAAGAATTACGACGTCCCTTGTCGAGTCAGGGGATGAAGTTATGGGTGCGGAATCTACTCCTCCGAGGGAAAAAAAGGAAGCCGTTACACTTGGTAACGCTTTCGGCACGGTTTCAGTCTCTGACCTATCAGGTAGTCTTTAGGTTATTATCTTTGAGTTTTTAATCCTATTAAGCCCTTCTAATGATATTTTGTTTGTCTTGAGTATAGGCGCGGTAAACCCTGAAGCTATGCCGGCTGAAGAATTATCGTCGGCCGCTACTTTGACGGTCACGGTTCCTTCACTTTGTTCAGTGCCTCCTCAAATTTTGGAAGGTAAGGGTTTCTCACTTAGTTACTTTACTGTGGATACAATTCTCTTTGCATTGACTATATATTGTCGCGACTCTGCAGGAGTACTTTTCGACCACTTATACCAGGTGCTAAACCCGCATTTTTCCTTTCAATCGGAAGACGTTCAACCTTCCAGCATTGGTCAGTATATTCTTCACCCAGTGTTTCTCCATTTTATGAGTAGACTTCTTATTTCTAAGCCTTCCTTATATTGACCATAGCATCACGGCTCAGAGGAGCAAGCGAAAGAATAGCCACGCCTCCGGTGCTTGCCACATTCAACAACTGGTACGGTAGATCTCGTCCGTTAGGTGTCTTCTTTCAAGTTGAAATCTGACTGTGATTTATTTTGCCGTGATTACACCGACTTCGGCTCCTTTTAAGTCCCGCATTCCTATGCCCACGGGGCCCTTCGCTAAACGTCCATCTTCCAAGGGCGCAATGAATAGCCGGCGAACGTTAAGCGAGTTTATTGAAAATCTCGACGCCGAGGCCCTCACCTCTGCTACAGATTTTGCCGACGAAGACAATCCAATGTTGGAGACGTGATCAGTCGAAAATATTGATTTTTAACACATCAATTTCCCTACTCTTTGTTATGATCTAAAGGTGTTTGGTATAAATATAGCACGTATTAGCAATTCGTCTGCAAAATATCAAATAACATGTGTTATACATTATAACAGGTATTTTGAGGGAAATTGAGTGTTTATTACTACACGAATGATTTTGTATATCTCAACACTGTTTATCAAGATTGTGTGCAGAAAATCCTTCAGGTTAAAGAGTCGGAATCACAAAAGTGCCGACAAAATGCAGCAAGTCCAAGACTTGAGATCTGGCAGCAAATAAGAAAGAAATATAATATTCCAGGCATCAGAAAAGTACCCAAAAGATAACAGAAAACACCCCTGAAGATTGAAGGCAGCGAGCCCACTATATGGCCACGGATCCGCGGCCGAGTTGGCCAATCCGCCGCGGATCCGCGGCGTACTTGACACGTCATCCACCCAAAATTCTCCAGAAGCTTTTTCTCAACAACCTCACTTCCAGAAGACTCTCTTAATTAGCACGTGGTTTCTTTTAGAAGGCTCTGCATAACAAACTTCTTCTAGAAGGCTCCTTGTAACAACCTCATTCTAGAATATTCCCTCTAACAAACTTCTTCTAGAAGGCTCTCTCTAACAACCTAGCTTTGGAGGGAAAATTCAAATGAGTGGTTATAAAAAGGGATCTAGATCTAGAAATTTGGGGGTTGTTAGTTGTTGATTGTTGAATATTGAGCCAAATTTACATAAGTTGAGTGACACAACTTGTGATCCAAAACCTTAGCCCTAAATCCAATCCAAAGCCAAATCAAGATCCATCGAGAAGCGAATCAAGCAAGCCTTCAACGATCCTTTGAAGCAACACCGACCTTCATCCGAGCAAGAGATCCACGACGATCCGCGACTCAAGAAGATCGATGCGAAGCTAATTTCGGCGGATCTAGTTACCTCCTCAAATCTTGTAGCCTCGAGTTGAGTGAATTGTACCTAATCGTCGATTAATAAAGGTGAATATTGTAAATCTTGCTTTTCTTTACATTCTTGCATTATGAAAAGTTATCGATTTTTTATTCTTTCCCTTTTCATGATGTTTGAGTGAAATCTCCGCTTGTAGCGGAATCAAGAGCATAGGTAGATGATGTTGATGAAATTCTTAAACAATTCTTAAGTTTTATGAGTTTTGTAAACTTTAGGAAATCGAATCATCGAAAACCTAATTTGAGCGAGATCGATTTCTTCGCTCCAAATTAGAGATCAACGATTGGTGATTTTATTTGCTAGAGGCTAGAATTTGAATGACAATCAATGAAAGGATAAGAGATGATGATGGAGAAACCCTAGTTTCTTCGATAGATCCCTAAACCTCATTGATCGTCATCGATCTAGCAACAAATCTTCAATAGATAAGAATTAGTAATCATTAGTATTCATTATCACTATCAATTGGATCGATTCCAACAAGCTACTCTTCAAATCTTGATAATTCAATTGGTTTAGGACATTTCTTGATTCTTGATTCTAGATCTTTATTTTCTTTAAGTTTCTTGAAATGAAAACTCACAAATCTTGAATCAATTTTCGTGCATTTTCTTTTATCCTTTAATTTTCAACTCAACTAAAACGATAACGAACAAATCACACTTTCTCAGTGGACGATCCGCATTCACCGACGAACCTACAATAGATACCATCAATTGATTGCGGTATAAATTTCTTTGGTTGTGATCTTTTACACATTTTCAAAACACGACATGGAAGACGATTTCAATCAAATGGCGCCGTTGCCGGGGATAGTGCGCTAATTTGTTCGTTTTTGTTATTTGAGTTGAAAATTTATTATTCCATCAGAATTTTTAGATCTAAATCGCATCATGTGCTTAACGATTTATTGTGAATTTTGCGAGAGAATCTGGAATTATTTTACTGAGGAAATCAAGATTCAGAAAAGATCTACAGAATCCAGAGAAGCACAGGAAGTTGCAGAAAAATTTTGAAACCCTAACTCCATCATCAGACCGTGGATCCGCGGCGAGTGGTGTGTTTTTGCGGCGGTTCCGCCGCCGTTTAGGCGTTTCAGAGATTCAAGTTTCTGTGGTATAATCTCTGTTCTTTGTTCTTCTTTTTGATCTTCTCCAACAACCATTCTCCGCAGGATTCTTTGCAAAATTCGCAGCGTCGCTAAAAGAAAAATTTGTTGCGTGATTTGATCATTGGTTTTGTGCATATTTTAATACGGAAATTAAGGGGTAAAGACCAAATTCAGATTAGGTGGGATTTCATTACCCTTCCAAAGCCCCAAAAATCACAAACTTGCATCCGCATCACCCTCATTAACTAAAAATTATCTAGACAAGACTCTAAGGACCGTTGTTCATATCATAATATCGTATTATTATATTCCCCATTCTTATGCATTTTACAAATAAACAGGTGCTTTTGACCCATGTCTGCTACTTAGTTACAGGTTACAGGTTCTCGGAGCAAATACAGTGAAATTGATGAAAAAGATGATACAAAGTGAGACTAAGACCAATAAATGGTGGAATCTTGATCAAGCCTACACAAAGATCAGTTCACAAAGTACAGGGCAACACAAGGTTCAAGACTTCGTCACTAAGCAACGGTAAAAGTCCACTACAATTATTCACTGGGAAATCTGGAAGAGAACCAGAAGCTATTCTAAAGAAACAACCAAAGAAACAGGAATAGAAATACAGCTAGAAGCAGCACAAGAAAGCGCAGCATTCAAGACCATTATTTGGCCGCGAAACCGCGGGCAAACCAGGGCTGCGGCCGCGGTTCTGCGGCCGTGCGACACCCATAGTAGAGGAAAATTTTACCAAAACACATTGCGGCGCTGACTAGTCTTCCTAGGGGTATTTTTATAAATACAGACATGCGGCGATTGTAAACCTAGGATTTTCTATGTCCTATAAATAGAGACCCAAATTCTTGTATTAGGTCATGCCTCCTTTCATTAATAAAATTCAGAATTCTTTTTGGAGAGCATCAATTTGTAAGTTCTTAATTTATTTTCTGCCCTAGGTTAAATTTCTATTCTTGCCCTAGTTAAATTTAATTCCTTGCCCTAGTTAAATAGTTAGATCTTTTATTCTCTGCCCTAGATAAATATTTTTCAATTCCCTAATGAGCGAGTAGTCTCCTCGCTTGTTAGGGTTAGCTTTGGGGAAGATTTGAAAGATGAAGATCTCTCACCCCTTTCTTGCCTGTCATATATTTTCATAAGACTCCATGCATACATGCACACACCGCTCCCTACGGCACCCTATCCCACGAGGTAGCGGTGATACCGTAGTATAAAGGCCCGGTTGAGCGTGTTTTCCATGGAGGTTAGGGTAAGGATTGATAAAGGAAGGACAAGAACCTAGAGGAAGAAACATCTTTCCAAATGGTTCTAATCCCCTCTATTAATAATTACCATAACTCCTAATACATCTTAATATGGGTATAGAAAGCGGTGAGATTTATTGACTTTCCAAACTTAATCTAAACCTAACCCTAGCAAGATTTAGATCTAGATTAATTTAGTTTTTAGATTAAATCAATCCGTTCACACCGTTCGGAATTAACTCGTTAGAGCAATTAGGAAATTCAAAAAATCCCTGTGGACCGACCCGTACTCACCGGCTAGCTACCAAGCGACGCCGTTTTTTATTGCGGTTTAGAAATATTTTTGACATACGAATCAAATGGCGCCGTTGCCGGGGATGGCGTGTTATTTTCATTTTGCAATTTCGGGTTAATATAAAATTGAAAAATCATGAAAAGTGAAAAATCAAAAAAATATATAAAAATTTACCATCTTTTATTTTGTGAAGGGTATTTTTCGTGTGAATTTTGCAGGACCGCAGAACAAATTTAGATCTGGAAATCTCCAGAGATCAAAACAGAAAACAGACGATCCTAACAACAGAAGATTACAACAACAGAGGAGCATAAAAAATGTGGAGAACTGAACTTATTAGCCGACCGCCCTTCCGCCGCATTTACCCTCTTCTGATCGCGGAACCGCCGCGGTGTAGTCACATCCTCAAGTGAAATTTTTTTCTTGGGAACCGAGCAGTCTACAAGACCGCGGAACCGCGGTGGGATCCATGCTTTGACCGCGGAAGAGCGGCGCGGTGCTGACGTCAGCACGAGAAAATTCCACTGTTTGTTCTCTCTCTCTCTCCTCTGCAACTTAAAATCTATCTTCTGAAAAATCTCCTGCAGAATTCTTTGCGCTTTAAAAATCTTCCCCCTTCCAAATAACAAATCTTGTGCAGGATTCTTTGCGCCGCGCTTAAATAAAAAAATTTAATTGCAAGTGGTAGTTACTGTTTTGCATATTTTTAATCGGACTTTAAGGGGCTTGAAACCAATCCAGATTGGGTGGGGATTTCATCACCCTTCCCAGAACCCCAGAAATCACATAAGACATTTTGCATTGACCAATATTTAATTAAAAAATACTAGACTCAGCTCTAAGGACGTCGCGCTCAATAGGACAGAGGACTAGTTGTAGGCATCGGCCGTTGATCCTAACCTGACTTTGCGGTGTCTAAACAAGTGTGTCTAAGGCGAGTGGTTACTTAATTAGGGCCACTACTTGTAGTGGAAAGCCTCCCACTCACCTGGCACTTACCTGGCCGCAATTGGCGGTGAAGAGGCGGTTTGAGGTCCTATTTCTAGCCCTTTGGAACAGTTAGGAGCTGTCTAGCTGACCTAGGTGACCCTAGATCTAAGCCTGATTGTGCATTTGTGGTTGATTAATAGTGTGTCAAAGCCCTTTATCGAAAATCTTTTTTGCAAACAGTTCCAAATAAAGAGAAATAGAAAAAAAAGGAAAATTTTTATAAAAACTTGCAAAATTTTGCCGCTAAGAAATCCGTGCACCCTAACCTTCTTTCTCTTCTCCTTCTTACATCATGGGTACCCTCACCTCATAAATCTCTTGCCGAACTTTGGTATCCTGAACCTAAGTTTGCCTCGTACGTCAATTGTGTCGATTTAAGGACGATCTCTCCATGCCCAAAATTTCTTTGAAAGATCAAATAGAAGCGTCTAGGAGAAACAGTTCGACGTTGCAATCCACTTTGTATCAACTATGTCAACCTTCACCACTTTCGTACGTTGATACCACTTTTTCGAGTCCTGTTGTAACTCCTAAACCCATGTCTATTGCGGAGCATATTGCACAATCTCGTAGCCGATCTTTCACTCCTCTCCACATATCCAGTTCTAGGGATCAACAAGTCCATTCACCTTTTCATACAAATGTTGATCCTACTCCTGTCGAACCATCCAATTCCTACCAGTCCTACCCGAATTTCCCACCTTTACTAGACATTGCTTCTACACAGCCATTTGGGAGTTTCACATATCCAAGCAATTTTGAATCCTTTACCGAAACCCCTTCACAACCCATGTCTAGTTTGGAACAGTCGTTGGAAGCTTATATTTTAGCAACAAACAAAATGATGAGGAATGTGGATGCGTCCATGGTCGCCCTTATGCAACCTAGTGAACCGGCAGCTAGTTTCCAACTAGCTCCAAATTTTCCAATGTATGAGGAGGCGGTTGGACAGAGTGAGAATTTGAGAGGAGAGAGTGAGTTCTACACCTTTCCAAATCAAACCTACCCATACCCAATTGAAGCCCACAACTCCGGTTTTCCATCGATTGTCCCAAATGATTCACAAGTTGAAAATAAAACATCTAACGAGTTGTGTGACTTTGTAGTGCTTGATTTGCCAGATTGTAAAGAATCCCTTTCGAGTGATACCACACCTAATCCTTTTGAACTTTACACCTCCACTCTAAAACCTAAATTGATAAATATCCATTCTTTTGATGAAGTGTCAGAAAAAATTGATTTTCACTTGATTGAGGATATAGACGCCGGGAATATTTTGGATGATGAACCCGTAGATTTGATTGAACTTTTATGTCCAATTCATCATCCCGAGTCATTAAATGTTTCTCCCGAACTTCATATGCGTCTTGATTTTGAAGATAATGGCATGGATAAGCTAAATTTTGAGGAGAATATTGAGGAAATTATTGAGGATGAACCAGTTTTGTTCGATGAGTCGGATTTCCCAATTCATCATGTCCCTTCCACTGATTGTGTACACCCTCCTAAATCTTTAACTGATACCCTTCCTCACTCACCTCCTTCCGTCCTCATTCCGACCTTGCAAGAGACCGTTACTCTTTCATCTCCAATACCAAGTTCGACTTACCCATGTTTGCTCATGAATTTTGAGGGATTTAATCTCATTTTTCCGCGGGTTGATAGATTAGCACAATCGTATTTCTCAAATCTCTTGGTGTAGCATGACAGTGAGGACACTGTCAAGTTTAAGTTTGGGAGTGTGCTCGGTAAGCCTTCTTCCTTCGCATTCATATGTATATTTTTGCATTTGCATACTTATTTTTAAACCCATAAAAAATTGAAAAATTTCAAAAATTATAAAAATTAATGTATTCAATTTTGGCCATAATTGACTTGAGTTTGACAAAAAGGTTAACTAGCTAGGAACAACTAGATCTAGACTTAGTAAATTACAAACCCTAAAAATAACCTTTCTTAAAGTTTAACGGTAGAAAGTATATGTCTTTGTAGTTTATTTAGAAATAGGCAAATTTTGAGTTCACTTCTTGGGCTAAGTTAAAACAAGGGAAGAGTATTGATATTTTTATTAAAGTATAACTTTGAAAAATAATTCTTAAGCTTAAGTCTAAATTCTGAAAATATATACCCTACAAATTGCACAAACACGCACCTTGAAACTTGGAATAGTAGAGGAGACCTTGAAATGCTCTTGTCTAAAATCCTTAGTACGAAGAGAATAAAATAAAAATACAAGTGTGAATAAAGAGATAATAAAAAATGAACACTGGTTTTTGTGATTACTTAAGGCTGCAAAAATAGAAAAAAATATTTAGCGAGGGTGCTTCATCACCTAGTGCCTTAGACCAACTGGTTTGGGAGTCACTGCTAAAGTCTTAGGTGTTGCAAGACGAGGAATTACGCTTTAATGTGCAAACACATCTTGTAATCGGTTGTTGGTAGCTCAAGATGTATTAACAGTCGCATGAAGGATGTGTGAGCGAAATTCATCTAAAAATTCACCAAGTAAGTAGTGCTTTGGACAACGGAAAAGAGTATGATTGCTTGATTTGAATTTCCAAGTGTAGGGGTGATATATACACACACGTAGGGGTATGTGATTGGTGTTTAGATAAGAAATAAGAATGAAAAATAGGACTTGTATCTTTAATAGAGATGATAAAAATTCCTAAGATGAGATGGAACCCTAGAAGGAAAACTTAAAAGATGTCGAAAGCTAAGTAGGTCTGCAGAACATATATAATCTTAAGTTGAATAATAAGGAAGTGTGAAGAATATGGGTGGATAATTTATGAGTTAAAGATAATAGAATTCTTTGTTAGAAAACCTAAGTGGAGAATAAAAGTCAATTGGCCTAATTGATAGGATTTTGTGGGTAGTATCCGCTGAAAACCCTCAGGAGACAACACTCCTCCTACTAGGGACACCTAGAGGTTTAACGGCTTGTTGCACGAGCTCAGTGCAATCGCGTTTCCCTGCGAGAGTGAGGTTAGGATTTTGTCGAGAATAAAACTAGATTTGCTCGAGGACGAGCAAAAAATAAGTTTGGGGGTATTTGTTCATATCATAATATCGCATTATTATATTCCCCATTCTTATGCATTTTACAAATAAACAGGTGCTTTTGACCCATGTCTGCTACTTAGTTATAGGTTACAGGTTCTCGGAGCAAAAACAGTGAAATTGATGAAAAAGATGATACAAAGTGAGACTAAGACCAATAAATGGTGGAATCTTGATCAAGCCTACACAAAGATCAGTTCACAAAGTATAGGGCAACACAAGGTTCAAGACTTCGTCACTAAGCAACGGTAAAAGTCCACTACAATTATTCACTGGGAAATCTGGAAGAGAACCAGAAACTATTCTAAAGAAACAACCAAAGAAACATGAATAGAAATACAGCTAGAATCAGCACAAGAATGCGCAGCATTCAAGACCGTTATTTGGCCGCGGAACCGCGGGCAAACCAGGGCTGCGGCCGCGGTTCCGCGGCCGTGCGACACCCGTAGTAGAGGAAAATTTTACCAAAACTCATTGCGGCACTGACTAGTCTTCCTAGGGGTATTTTTGTAAATGCAGACATGCGGCGATTGTAAACCTAGGGTTTTCTATGTCCTATAAATAGAGACACAAATTCTTGTATTAGTTCATGCCTCCTTTCATTAATAAAATTCAGAATTCTCTTTGGAGAGCATCAATTTGTAAGTTCTTAATTTATTTTCTTCCCTAGGTTAAATTTCTATTCTTGCCCTAGTTAACTTTAATTCCTTGCCCTAGTTAGATAGTTAGATCTTTTATTCTCTACCCTAGATAAATGTTTTTCAATTCCCTAATGAGCGAGTCGTCTCCTCGCTTGTTAGGGTTAGCTTTGGGGAAGGTTTGAGAGATGAAGATCTCTCACCCCTTTCTTGCCCGTCATATATTTTCATAGGACTCCATGCATACATGCACACACCGCTCCCTACGGCACCCTATCCCACGAGGTAGCGGTGATACCGTAGCATAAAGGCCCGGTTGAGCATGTTTTTCATGGAGGTTAGGGTAAAGATTGATAAAGGAAGCACAAGAACCTAGAGGAAGAAACATCTTTCCAAATGGTTCTAATACCCTCTATTAATAATTACCATAACTCCTAATAGATCTTAATATGGGTATAGAAAGCGGTGAGATTTATTGACTTTCCAAACTTAACCTAAAACTAAACCTAGCAAGATTTAGATCTAGATTAATTTAGTTTTTAGATTAAATCAATCCGTTCACACCGTTTGGAATTAACTCGTTAAAGCAATTAGGAAATTCACAAAATCCCTGTGGACCGACCCGTACTCACCGGCTAGCTACCAAGCGACGCCGTTTTTTATTACGGTTTAGAAATATTTTTGACATACGAATCAACCGTCGCTCTCATTTAGGACAGAAGGAGGTCGTGGGTAATCTATTGCTTATCCGCGTTTCTTTTGTGGTGTCTAGGCAAGTGTGTCTAAGGTAAGTGGTTACTTAATTAGGCCCGCTACTTACGTAGTGGAGAACCTCCCACTTACCTGGCACTTACCTGGCCACAGAAGGGATATAGAGGCAGTAGAGAATTTATCCTGCAATTTGTCTTCTGGAAATCTAGGAGCGGTTGGAGACTTGACCTAGGTAACCATTAGATTTAGGGTGGTTGTGCATTTTTGTGTGATTTTTTTTAAAAATCCGTTTCTTTTTCAAAATAAACCAATTATTCCCCCCCCCTTTTACCCTTTCCCCCCTCTTCTCTTCTTATAATGGGTGACCCAAACAGAAGAACTCTTGCCGAACTTTGCTGTCCACAACCAGACATTTCTTGTTTTCGTTATCGTTTCGGTATACCGTCCGACTATCCCATGTCCTTAAGAGATCGGATAGAACAAGCGGGTAGAAACAGTTGGCCACCTCAGTCCAGGTCTTATCAATAGTATCATAATTCTACAACCGTTTCAATTGATACTCCGAGTAAGGATGCCCCTAGAAGCATGTCCATTGCTGAGAGGCCAATATTTCAATCCGGACCAATATCAACTGTATCCTAATTCTACATCCGTTTCAGTTAATACTCCAAGCGAGGATGCCCCTAGACGCATGTCCATTGCTGAGCATATAGCTAGGGCTAAAGGCCAAAGTTTCAATCCGGACAAATATCAACCATCACCTCCACTTTCTAAAGAAGAATTTCATAATCGGTTTATGGCATGTATGATGTCCAATAGCCAACCGACCAACCAATATTAATATTCTTCTTATCACAATGTTGACCCTACTCCTGCCCAATTTTCGCAACCGTTCAATTCCTCTCAATCCAATCCGACTTTTCCACCTTCTCTAGAGAGTCCTTCTAATCAGTCATTTGGGAGTTTTAATTGTCCACAAGAATTTCAATTTTATACGGAAACCCCTTATCGACCCAAGTCTAGTCTTGAGCAGACATTAGAAAAATATCTTGAATTGTCAAACCAAATTAGGAAGGAAATAACAGAGTGGGGACAAGCAAATAATTTCAAACCAGCCCAAAATTTTTCAGGATATAATTCGGGCATAGGACAAAGTGAGAATTTGGGTAGTGAGAGAGAACTATACACCTTTCCTAATCAAACCTTCCCTTTCCAAACTGAAATCCACAACTCCAGTTTCACAGATTCATCGAGTACACCAAATGATTCACCAATTGACGATAGAATGTATGAGAAGTTGTGTAATAATGCAGTGTTTGATTTACCCAATTGTGAAGGGTCCATTTTGAGTGAAACCATATCAAATCCTTGTGATCTCTACACCTCCACTCTTGAACCAAAATTGATTGAGAACCATACTTTTGATGAGGTGTTTGAGAATTTTGACCTTCACTTGAATGAGGTGATTGACGTTGGGGATGTATTGATTGATGAACCCAAAATTTTGGATGAGTTTGTCCCACCAATTCATCAGGTCCTTTCGCTTCCTTGTGGTCATCATCTCGAGCCTTTGATAATTCTTCCCGAACCCCAAATGCTTCTCCAAGTTGATAATAACGGTATAACTGAACAGCAGACCGAAATTCAGCCTACATCTTCCACATCTGGTTTTGCGATCCTCGACACACCAATTTGTTTACCCATTTTACCTTCTACTTTCTCCGGTTCTTCTTCTTTTCTTCCTATAGTTTCAGTGAGTTTTGATGAATCAAAATCTGATAGTTCAAGTTCGACAATCCCGGAAAGCCAACTTGATTTGGATATTTTTGAAAATGAGGTAGATGAGTTTTTTGAGTCTTCTACCTCCATGTATTTTGACAAATCAAGTATGGTAAAATCTGACACAAAATTTATTGACAACAAAATTTTTGATCACATCATTGATAAAAGTTTTGAAGAACTTTTTGCTGACAAACTTGCATTCCTAAACCACACGAATTTTGTGATTGATCAACCTCAACCTATAGAAGTTGAACCGCCACCACTCTTTCTTCCTAGTCATTCACGTTCATTCTCATTCTTCCATTTCTCTAATTTAAAACTCAAACCCTTTCCAGACCATCACTTATCTCTTCCTCATTTCTTCCTGACTCTATACAATATGTTCTTCCACCGACCTATACGCTACACTGATAAAATCTTTGAATGATTGGTATTAATTTTTGGTCTTTGTAAAGTCTTATTTTGACCAAATGACTTACCCCCTCTTAAAATGCTTAATATTGTCTAACTCATGTTTGAGGGGGGGTATATTTTTGGCTCTTGAAAATAATAGTTGTCCTCAAAATTGTGAGCCAAAAATAGGTTTGGGGGAGGATTTTCACTTTCACTTATTCTTGCCCCCATTAATAATGTCCTCCCAAAGTTACAGGTTTTTTGAAGTTTAGCAGAAGACAACAGTGAGGACATTGTTGAAAACAAGTTTAGGGGAGGTTTGTGCTTATTTACACATCACTTCGCATACTTTGCATAAGCACAAAACATATAAAAAAATATAAATATAAAAAAAAATTGTACATAAATAAGATAATAAAAGATTAGATAGTGAAAAATTACATCTAAACGATTGGAAAATTTTAAGAAAACCAAGAAAATTAGAAGTTTTCTTAAACGGAACTAGTAATAAGTAGTTATGAGCCGTTGTCCAAAGGATTAGTAAGATGAAGGAAGTCACTAATCTGAAGATAAAAATATGTCTGAAAAATAGTTCCTATTCTGGAAGCCAAACATTTGAATATTGATACCCTACTATATGCACTTGCACACGTCTTGAAACTCGGGATAGTAGAGGATACCTTGAAATGCTCTTGTCTAAAAGCCAAAGTATGAAGGAAATGATAAAAGAAAAATAAAATATAAAATGGTGAAGAAAAATGAACACTGGTTTTGTTATCACCAAGGCAGCAATTAAAAAAATATAGCGAGGGTGCTTCATCACCTAGTGCCTTAAACCAACTGGTTTGGGAGTCACAGCCAAGCCTTAGGTGGTGCAAGACGAGGAAAATACTAATACACCTAATAAGCAAGCACATGAGTAATCGGTTGGTTAGTACCTCAAGAAATATTAACAGTCGCATGAAAAATGTGTGAGCAAAATCCATCTAAATATTCATCAATTAAAAAGTACCGAGGTAGATGGACAAGAGTATGATAGCTTGAATTGAATTCTCCGAGTGTAGAGATGTTCTTTATACACACGTAGGGGTATATGATCAATGTTTGGAAGAAAGATAGGAATGAAGAATAAAGACGATATTTTATTGAGGGATGATGTGATTTCTAACATCTTTTCATGACTATTAAGATAGGGCTCATGACAACTGAAAAGCTAGTGTAGTTGGAAACTCTAATTTTCAAAGTCTTTCTTTTACAATTCTTATCTTTACATGTAATTTTCACAGTCTTCCATTTATTATTGGATTTTATGGGTGCAATCCGTTGAAAACCCTCAGGAGACAACACTCCTCCTACTAGGGACACCTAGAGGCTTAAAGGCTTGTTGCACGTGCTCAGTGCAATCGTGTTGCCTACGAAAGTGTGCTAGCTAGTTTTTCTTTTTCTTTATTTTCTCCTTCTCTTGAATAAAAGATGTTTGCTCGAGACGACCAAAATTAAGTTTAGGGGAATTTGATCAGTCGAAAATATTGCATTTTTAACACATCAATTTCCCTACTCTTTGATATCATCTAAAGGTGTTTGGTATAAATATAGCACATATTAGCAATTCGTCTGCAAAATATCAAATAACATGTGTTATAAATTATAACCGGCATTTTGAGGGAAATTGAGTGTTTATTACTACACGAATGATTTTGTATATCTCAACACTGTTTATCAAGATTGTGTGCAGAAAATCCTTCAGGTTAAAGAGCCGAAATCACAAAAGTGCCGACAAAATACAGCAAGTCCAAGACTTGAGATCTGGCAGCAAACAAGAAAGAAATATAATATTCCAGGTATCAGAAATGTATCAAAAAGATAACAGAAAACACCCCTGAAGATTGAAGGCAGCGAGCCCACTATATGGCCGCGGATCCGCGGCGTACTTGACATGTCATCAACCCAAAATTCTCCAGAAGTTTCTTCTCAACAACCTCACTTCCAGAAGACTCTCTTAATTAGCACGTGGCTTCTTCCAGAGGGCTCTGCATAACAAACTTCTTCTAGAAGGCTCCTTGTAAAAACCTCATTCTAGAATATTCCCTTTAACAAACTTCTTCTAGAAGGCTCTTTCTAACAACCTAGCATTGGAGAGAAGATTCAAATGAGTGGTTATAAAAAGAGATCTAGATCTAAAATTTTGGGGGTTGTTAGTTGTTGATTGTTGAATATTGAGCCAAATTTACACAAGTTGAGTGACATAACTTGCGATCTAAAACCCTAGCCTTAAATCCAATCCAAAGCCAAATCAAGATCCATCGAGAAACGAATCAAGCAAGCCTTCAACGATCCTTTGAAGCAACACAGACCTTCAACGATCCATCTTGAAATACTGTTTATCAAGATTGTGTGCAGAAAATCCTTCAGGTTAAAGAGCCGGAATCACAAAAGTGCCGACAAAATTCAGCAAGTCCAAGACTTGAGATCTGGCAGCAAACAAGAAAGAAATATAATATTCCAGGCATCAGAAAAGTACCCAAAAGATAACAGAAAACACCCCTGAAGATTGAAGGCAGCGAGCCCACTATATGGCCGCAGATCCGCGGCCGAGTTGGCCGATCCGCCGCGGATCCGCGGCGTACTTGACACGACATCAACCCAAAATTCTCCAGAAGCTTCTTCTCAACAACCTCACTTCCAGAAGACTCTCTTAATTAGCACGTGGCTTCTTTTAGAAGGCTCTGCATAATAAACTTCTTCTAGAAAGCTCCTTGTAACAACCTCATTCTAGAATATTCCCTATAACAAACTTCTTCTAGAAGGCTCTCTCTAACAATCTAGCTTTGGAGGGAAGATTCAAATGAGTGGTTATAAAAAGGAATCTAGATCTAGAATTTGGGGGTTGTTAATTGTTGATTATTGAATATTAAGCCAAATTTACACAAGTTGAGTGACACAACTTGTGATCCAAAACCTTAGCCCCAAATCCAATCCAAAGCCAAATCAAGATCCATCGAGAAGAAAATCAAGCAAGCCTTCAATGATCCTTTGATGCAACGCCGACCTTCATCCGAGCAAGAGATCCACGATGATCCGCGACTCAAGAAGATCGATGCGAAGCTAATTTCGGCGGATCTAGTTACCTCCTCAAATCTTGTAGCCTCGAGTTGAGTGAATTGTACCTAATCGTCGATTAATAAAGGTGAATATTGTAAATCTTGCTTTTCTTTACATTCTTGTATTATAAAAAGTTATCGATTCTTGATTCTTTCCTTTTTCATGATGTTTGAGTGAAATCTACGCTTGTAGCGGAATCAAGAGCATAGGTAGATGATGTTGATGAAATTCTTGAACAATTCTTAAGTCTTATGAGTTTTGTAAACTTTAGGAAAACGAATTATCGAAAACCTAATTTGAGCGAGATCGATTTTTTTGCTCCAAATTAGAGATCAACGATCGGTGATTTAATTTGCTAGAGGCTAGAATTTGAATGATAATCAATGAAAAGACAGGGGATGAAGATGGAGAAACCCTAGTTTCTTCAATAGATCCCTAAATCTCATTGATCGTCATCGATCTAGCAACAAATCTTCAATAGATAAGAATTAGTAATTATTAGTATGCATCATCACTATCAATTGGATCGATTCCTACAAGCTACTCTTCAAATCTTGATAATTCAATTGGTTTGGGACATTTCTTGATTCTTGATTCTAGATCTTTATTTTCTTTACGTTTCTTGAAATGAAAACTCACAAATCTTGAATCAATTTTCATGCATTTTCTTTTATCCTTTAATTTTCAACTCAACTAAAACGATAACGAACAAATCACACTTTCTCAATGGACGATCCGAATTCACCGACGAACCTACAATAGACACCGTCAATTGATTGCGGTATAAATTTCTTTGGTTGTGATCTTTTACACATTTTCAAAACACGACATGGAAGACGATTTCAATAAAGACGCTCGTGAATTTCCATAATGAAGATCTCGTCGGTTCTTGGGTTGATTATTGCAGGAAGATCGAGGTTTGCCTGCATGAGATTGAGCTTAAGCGTCTCACTCCCGAGGTATTGACTTTGAACTCTCAGCGGGCTGCATGGGTCTAGCAGAGTGTCTCTTTCATTCGATATTTTGAACAAGAGGCGGCCCTGAGGCGAAAGGAGCATAAGGCGGCTTCCGGTGAATCCATCCAATTGCGCGCCCAGGTTAAAGCGAATGCTGCGCAGTAGAAAGCTATTTTTGAAAACCTTCAATGATGTATTTTGACGGGCTGGCGCTAATGCAAAAGCTTGACTTCACTGAGCGGGTCACACAGGATTACGAAACTGCCAAGCAGGAAATCGATGAGAAGCTTTCATCCGGCTTGCAACAACAGGCTCAAATCGAAGCGGAGTTAGCCACCGTAGCTGAACGTGAGAAGGAGTTGAGGGGAGCGCGCGAGCGGTTCGTCAGTTTGTTGAAAACTCCTCCTCCTTAATAAATGTTTTTGTTTCCCCCTTCTTGTACTGATTGTATTTCTTAAACTTCTGATTCATGAATAACATGTATTCATTTTGATTCCTGAATGAAATATATCTTGTATTCACTTAAATTGATGAATAAAAGACATATTTTATTTCATACTGGCATTTCTCTTTTCTTCGATATCTTGATTTGGTGTGAAGTGGTTTATATACTCATTTCGGAGTTTGTAGTTTATCCACTCATCCCGGAGTCTCTAGTTTATGGACTCATTTCGGAGTTTGTAGTTTATTCACTCATCACGGAGTTTCTAGTTCATAGACTCATTTCGGAGTTTGTATAGTTTACCTTCCTTGGGTTTATAGGCAAACTTGCCTATAAACTACCCCTGCTCTTTACGACAGAGGTCCGTTAGGTTTTGTGGTACTTGGTTTTTTGTCCGTCGTACCGTCGCGTTGGCTGATGCATTCCCCGATATGCAGAATTTACACTGCTGTTCGAGTAGCCCCGCGACTGTCGTGTCTCTGATCCCTTCGAGGGCTGGACAAGATGTCTTCAAGTAATCTTCCTAGGCAATTTGACCGTCGGAAGGGCAAGCGTTAGGAATTTTGCCATGCCGCTTTTTACTTGAGGTTAGGCTCAGTTTGGGAGCCCCGATGTGTCATAACCACTCTACACTGGTGTCGGATGATCTCCGATAGTCTTTCGGGTTTTATTTGAGTTTCCATCAAGACCCTGAAGCTATGAATTTGTCCTTCGCTTGTCGACACTGTGTCTGCAGTAATGAGATATGAATGTCGGTGTGATCTCTAGGTTGTTTTGTAAACCGTCGAAACTTGGAACTGGAGACTTTGCCATGGCTCCGTTTTGTTTCGACCCTGGGGTTGTTTGTCAACGTTGCGTCTGCATCCTGCTGGAGTAAGAAAAAAGCCGTTGTTTACACTGCGTCTGCTGTAACGAGACGAGTGTCGAGGTGGTCTCTAGGTTGTTTGTGAACCGTCAAGACTTGGAACTAGGGACTTTGGCATGGCTCCGCTTTGTTTCAACCCTGGGGTCGTTTGTTGACATTGCGTCTGCATCCTGCTGGAGTGAGAAGAAACGCCGTATTTGACACTGTGTCTTCTGTAACGAGATGAGTGTCGAGGTGGTCTCGAGGTTGTTTATGAATCGTCGAGACTTGGCTCTCCCTTTGACGGAGCCTGGTGGGAAAATGTGGTTCCCTTTTCGTTTGCGCCCATGGATTGTATACAGGGGTTGATGTGGACTCACTTGTAGGGCAAAAGTTTCATTTCATTTTATTCCTTTCCACAATGCACTATCATTTCAGCTTTTTATATCGCGAAAATCGCGATTGCCCAATCATTTCGGCTTTTTATCGCGGTGCCTAATCATTTCGGCTATATCGTTTTTTTTCTCGCTATTTTTTATTGCGAGTTGCCCAAACATTTCGGCTGTTTCACATGCATATATTTTTTGCTCGCTGATTTTTATTGTGAGTTGCCCCATCATTTCGGCTTTTTCATATGCATTTTTTTGCTCGCTGATTTTGTTGCGAGTTGCCCCATCATTTTGGCTATTTTTATATGCATATATTTTGCTCGCTAATTTTTATTGCGAGTTGCCCCATCATTTCGGCTATTTCATATGCATTTTTTGCTCGCTGATGATTTTTTGTTGTGAGTATGGAACTTGAGATCTGATACCAATCTTGGCATCAACACCGCTGCGACTAGAATATTGCCAGGACCGAATCATCATTTACCGTGAAAGGACTTGAATTTGATACCAATTTAGGCATCAGCATCGCTATCACTGGGATGTTGCCAGGAGCGAATCATCATTTGCCTTTGTCGGTTTGAACAAAGGTGGCATAGCAAATAGGGTTAAGGTCCTATCGACTAAGGCTTTTTGACTCTATGAGCCGTAGGGGTCTTGTTCAGTCGAAAATATTGCACTTTTGATATAACACTTTTCTTAATTTCCTTAAATATTTAAAGGTGTTTATTATAAATATAGAACATATTTGGGTTTATCTGCAAAATACTATTTACCATATGTTTATATATTATAATTAACATTATGAAGGAAAATATATGCATATAATATTTATATAATATTTTGGTAATTAAAATATGCATATCATATCAAATATTCTAATCAAGATTCTTAAAAGATATAATATCATAAAAATGGTTAGAATAATATTTCAAAATATATGCATAATATTTTAGTAATTAATAGATGCATATCTTACCAAATATTCTTAATCAAGTTTCTTAAAGATTTAATACCATATAAAGTAATTAAGATACTCTTTCTAATTTAATAAATATTACTAAAATTATTCATGGAGATTTTGTGCAGATTTAGCTCAGGTCAAGAGACCAAGATATTCAAGATGTTAGGATAAAAAAATCTGCTAATAAAATCGTAGGATCTGAAAACTTGGGAAGTGGATCTTTATGGCAAGTCTAAACCCATGAGATCTAGGATTTCTAATTTGAGGGTTATATAAAGGACCGAGGACTAAAGTTAAAACTCATCACCTTTTACACTAAGCAAATCATCGTCAAAGAACAAGAGATCCACGACAGGTCCACGATTCGACGTGATAGGGCGACGTGAAAATCGACGGAGTATCTACTTCCTACGAGGCGGAGTATCAAGAGCAATTTCTTCCTCTTGTAATCTAAATTCGTAGGATTTATACTTATGAAGTTGATTAATAAAGGTAGATCATTTTGTTTAATTATTTATCTTCTGTATTTTTACTTTCTGCATTTTAATTATGGTCACATTCTCTATCCTTTCTTCTTCTTCTCACAACATGTGTGAGTAATTCCCAACTTGCTAGGGTTCGTAGGATTAGGGCAGAACAATAGATGAAAAAATATTTTAATTTCTTTTAAGTCTTATGAAGTTTAAAAACTTTAGCAAAAGAATCATTAACATCCTAATCGGGCGCGCTACCAATTTATGGCTCGTCTCGACCGCGATTTGAGATCAGATTAACAATTGTTTTGTTAATAGCTAAACATGAATAATGATTAATGAAAGGATAAGGGTCAATAGTGTGGAAACCCTAGTTTCTTCTAAGAACCCTAATTCTCATTCATCACTATCTATCTAGTTTTAAATCTATCAATAGATAAAAGAAGTAATCTTTATTAGTCATCCATGACTACTAAATCCTAACGAATCCTACAAGCCTTCTTCTTATATTTTCTATATCCTTATTTAAAATAGATCTGAAAAATATATATTTTATATCCGTATTTGCCATAGATCTATAATCTATTCTTCACTATTCTCTATTCTCCTTTCTCTTTTCTAATCAACACGTCTAAAGTAAGATTAAAAGTTCCACGAATCCCGGAGGACAACCCGTACTCATCTCGGCTAGCTACACGCGACATCGTTATTGATTGCGGTTATTCTACAAACACTTTTTCACGATCAATCAAATGGCACCGTTGCCACGGATACGTGCGTAATACTTTTTTCTTGCTATTCGTGTTGAATTCTTATTCGATCAATATCATAAAAACAAAACAAAACCGCATCTTGCATATTTAACGATTAGTGAGCGATTTTTTTGCGAGGGAATCTGGAGACACTAGAACAAGGAAATCAAGATTCAAAGACTTTCCAAGTATCCCAGAGGAGCATAGGAGGGCAAGAGAACAATTTTTTTCAAACGATCCCACCAAGGCGCGGCGGAACCGCCGTAAAATTGAGCATTTAGCCACGGAACCGCGACCACTTGGTGGACTTGACTTCCCATATTTCTATGGTATCTTTCTCTGTACTTTCTCTCATCTTAAAATCCTATAATATATTTTTCTGCGGGATTCTTTTCAAAATATCGCCTCTTAAAAATCTTTTTGCGTGTTTTGTTTTGCGGGTTATTTTTGCATATTTTAATACAGACTTTAAGAGGAAAGACCAAAATTCAGATTAGGTGGGGATTTCATCACCCTTCTTAGGCCCCACAAATCACAAAACGAGCATCCGCATCACCCTACATTAATTAAAAAATATCTAGACCAAGACTCTAAGGATCTTCGCGCTCAATAAGGACAGAGGAAGGTCGTGGGTAATCTACCGCTTATCCACATTACTTTCGTGGTGTCTAAGGTAAGTGTGTCTAAGGCAAGTGGTTACTTAATTAGGCCCGCTATTTTCGGTGATTCGTATAGCGGATACCTCCTACTTACCTGGCGCTTAGCTGGCCACAAGAGTAATAAAGAGGTGGTAGAGGACTGATCCTGCGGCTTGTCTTTCGGAAGTCTATGAGCGGTCTAGTGCTTTACCATGGTGAACTTAGTTTTAGAGTTTTCTTGCGCATTTTGTGATTTGTCGAGTCAACCCTCAAGTCCCACTTTCAAAGCAAAACAATCCAACTAGAGTTTAAATCTTTCTCTTTTCACCCTCCTTCCTCTTTCCTTCTTATAATGGGTAACCCAAATAGAAGAACTCTTGCCAAGCTTTGCTATCCAGAACCAGATATTTCTTGTTTTCGTAATCGTTTCGGTATACCATCCGACTCTACCATGTCTTTAAGAGATCGAATAGAGCAAGCGGAAAGAAACAGTTGGGCACCTCACTCCAGGTCCTATCAACCACATCAAAATTCTATATCTTCTTATGTTGATACTCCATTTAAAGTGTGTGAGAGAACTCCTAAACGCATGTCCATCGCTGAGCATATATCGAGGGTTAACGGCCAAACTATCATTCCGATCAAACCGTTAAGATAACAAACACCATCATTTTCTAAGGAAGATATTGCTACTCGTTTTGCAGCGTATAAGACATTTGTTGCCAGTCGCCAACCAACTAACCAATATTAATATTCTTCTTATAAAAATGTTGATCCTACTCCTGTCCAATTTTCACAACCATTCGATTCCTATCAATCCTACCCGACTTTTACAGCTTCTCTAGACAATTCTTCTAATCAGTCATTTAGGAGTTTTAGCTATCCACAAGAATTTCAATCTTATGTTGAAACCCCTTACCGACCCATGTCTAGTCTTGAACAGACCGTGGAAGAATATCGGGTAGCGTCGCGCCACGCCATAGAGGAATTGAATGCGTCCATGGCCGCCTTCATACAACAAGACGAACGAGTAACTAGTTTCGAACTAGCTCAAAATTTTCCAACGTATGATACGGCTATTGGAAAAATTGAGAATTTGGATAGTGAGAGAGAGCGATACATCCTTACAAATCAAACATTCCCATCCCAAATTGAAATCCACAACTCCAGTTTCACAGATCTATCGAGTACACCAAATGATTCATCGATTGAAGATCGAATGTTTAATGAGTTGTGCGACTTTGTAGTATTTGATTTACCCGATTGTGAGGGGTCTATTTCAAGTGAAACAACGCCCAATCCTTGTGATCTCTACACCTCCACTCTGGAACCACAATTGATTGAAAACTCTGCTTTTGATGAGGTGTCTGAGAATTTTAACCTTCACTTGATTGAGGATATTGACGCTAGGGATATTTTGGATGATGAACCCACAGTTTTGGATGAGTTTTTCTCACCAATTCATCATATCCATTCACCTCCGCGTGAACATCATCTCGAACCTTTAACTGTTTTTCCTGAACCCCATATGCGTCTTGAAATTGATGATAAATGTATAACCGAAAAGCACATCGAAATTCAGCCTTCATTTCCCATATCTGGTTCGGCAATACTCGACACCCAAATCTGTTTACCTATTTCATCACCCATTTTCTCTGGTTCTTCTTCTAATCTTCCATTAATTTTAGCGAGTGTTGATGAATCACAATCCGATATTTCGAGTTCAATAATTCTAGAAAGACAACTTGATTTAGATACTTTTGATAATGAGGTAGATGAGTTTTTCGAGTCTCCTACCTCCATAATTTTTGATAAATCAAGTGTGTTGAATTCTGGCACGACCATTTATTGACATTGAAATGTTCAATCGAACCATCGATGAAAGTTTCGAAAATATTTTCACCGACGAACTCGCATTCCTAAACGACACGGAATTTGTGATTAATCAACCTCCACCTGTAGAAGTTGAACCACCACTATTTTTTCTTATCCCATACGAGAATGTAACTATTCTTCCCATTCCTAACCATTCACATTCTCGTTTTCGTTCACCATCACTGTTTCGTCTCTATTAATCGAGACGTAAATCATACCGCCTTCTATCTCCCCACTTCTTCAAATCTATGATCTTCCACCAACCAGTGCGTTATATCGATAAAATATTTGAATGGTTGGTGTTGACTTTTGGTCTTTGTAAGGCTTTACTTTGACCAATAATTTTAACCCCCTCATAATTTTAAATGCTTAATACTATTTTACTCAAGTTTGGGAAGGAGAAAAATCTTTTGGCTCTTGAACGAAAAGAAAAATTTTACAAAATTGTGAGCCAAAAATAAGTTTGGGGGAGAATCTCACTGTCATTTATTCATGTCCGCGTTACTAACTTTTCTTCCCAAATCTACAAGCTTTTTTAGTTTAACAGATGACATCGGTGAGGACACTGCTGCAAACAGGTTTGGGGGAGGTTTGTGCTTATTTATGCATTATTTTGCATTATATTATATATAAACACAAAAAAATTGATAATGAAAGTTTGAAAGTGAAAATTTACATATGAAAGATAGGAATAGCTTGAGAAAAGCAAGAAAGTTAGATATTTTCTTAAACGAAACTAGTAATAAGTAGTTATAAGCCGTTGTCCTAAGGGTTGGTAAGATGAAGGAAATTGCTATTCTAAGAATAAAAATAAGTCTGGAAAATAGTCTCTATTCTTGAGTCCAAACATTTGAACGTTGATACCCTACTATACGCACTTACACACATCTTGAAACTTGGGATAGTAGAGGATACCTTGAAATGCTCTTGTCTAAAAGCCTTAGTATGAAAAATAAAATAAAAAAAAGTATAAGTGGTGAAGAAAAAAAATGAACACTGGTTTTGTAATTACTTAAGGCAGTATAAAAAATATATAGCGAGGGTGCTTTATCATCTAGTGCCTTAGACCAACTGGTTTGGGAGCCACTGCTAAGCCTTAGGTGTTGCAAGACGAGAAATTACGCCTAAATAAGCAAGCACATTTGGTAATTGGTCAGTTAGTACCTCAAGAAGTATTAACGATCGTATGAAGGATGTGTAAGCAAATCCATCTGAAGTATTCACCGACTAAAAAGTACTTTGGCAAATGGGAAAGAGTATGATAGCTTGAATTGAATTCTCTAAGTGTAGAGATGTCTTTTACACACACGTAGGGGTATATGATCAATGTTTGGATAAAAGGTAGGGAGGAAGACTAAAGGCAATATTTTATTGAGGGATAATCTGATTTCTAATATCTTTTCACGACCATTAAGATAGGGCTCATGGTAACCGAGAAACTAGTGTAGTTGGAAACTCTTCTTTTCAAGTTCTTTCTTTTATATGTTCATATCTTTGTATGTAAGTTTCACCATCTTTCTTTTATTATGGGATTTTGTTGGTATAATCCGCTGAAAACCCTCAGAAGACAACACTCCTCCTATTAGGGACATCTAGAGGTTTAAAGGCTTGTTGCACGTGCTCAGTGCAATCGTGATTGCCAACAAAAGTGTGCCAGGCTTTTCTTTTTCTTTTTTCTCCCTCTCTTGAATAAATAGTTTGCTCGGGACGATCAAAATTAAGTTTGGGTGTATTTGTTCAGTCGAAAATATTGCACTTTTGATATAATGTTTTCCTTACTTTCCTTAAATATTTAAAGGTGTTTATTATAAATATAGAACATATTTGGGTTTATCTGCAAAATACTATTTACCATATGTTTATATATTATAATTAACATTATGAAGAAAAATATATGTATATAATATTTATATAATATTTTGGTAATTAAAATATGCATATCATATCAAATATTCTAATCAAGATTCTTAAAAGATATAATATCATACAAATGGTTAGAATAATATTTCAAAATATATGCATAATATTTTAGTAATTAATAGATGCATATCTTACCAAATATTCTTAATCAAGTTTCTTAAAAATTTATTACCACATAAAGTAATTAAGATACTCTCAAATTTAATAAATATTACTAACATTATTCATGGAGATTTTGTGCAGATTTAGTTCAGGTCAAGAGATCAAGATATTCAAGATGTCAGGATCAAAAATCTGCCGATAAAATCGTAGGATCTGAAAACTTGGAAAGTGGATCTTTAAGGCAAGTCTATACCTATGAGATCTAGGATATCTGATTTGATGGCTATATAAAGAACGAAGGGCTAAAGTTAAAACTCATCACCTTTTAGACTAAGCAAATCATCGTCAAAGAATAAAAGATCCACGACAGGTCCACGATTCGCGATAGGACGGCGTGTAAATCGATGGAGCATCTACTTCCTACGAGGCAGAGATCGAGAGCAATTTCTTCCTCTTATAATCTAAATTCGTAGGATTTGTACTTGTGAAGTTGATTAATAAAGGTAGATCATTTTGTTAAATTATTTATTTTCTGTATTTTTACTTTCTGCATTTTAATTATGATCTCATTCTCTATCCTTTCTTTTTCTTCTCACAACATGCATGAGTAATTCCTAGTTTTCTAGGGTTCATAAGATTAAGGTAGAACAATAGATGAGAAAATATTTTAATTTCTTTTAAGTCTTATGAAGTTTATAAAGTTTAGCAAAAGAATCGTTAACATCCTAATCGGGCGCGCTACCAATTTATTGCTAGTCTCAACCACGATTTGAGATCAGATTAACAATTGTTTTGTTAACAGCTAGACATGAATAGAGATCAATGAAAGGACAATGGTCAATAGTGTGGAAACCTTAGTTTCTTTCAAGAACCCTAATCCTCACTTATCACTATCTATCTAGTTTTAAATCTATCAATGGATAAAAAGAGTAATTTTTATTAGTCATCCATGACTACTAAATGCTAATGAACCTTACAAGTCTTCTTCTTATATTTTCTATATCCTTATTTAAACTAGATCTGAAAAATATATATTCTACATCTGTATTTACCATGGATCTAGAATCTATTCATCATTATTCTCTATTCTCCTTCCTCTTTTCTAATCAACACGTCTAAAGCAAGATTAAAAGTTCCACGAATCCCCGAGGACAACCCATACTCATCTCGGCTAGCTACACGCGACACCGTTATTGATTGCGGTTATTCTACAAATACTTGTTCACGATCAATCAGGTCTCATAAAAGGTTTTCTCCCTACGAGTTGTGAGGATCTCGTAGGCGTATTTTCTCCTTAGGAATCGTGAGAATCCCTAAGTGTGTGTTCTCTTATAAGTCGTAAGGATCTCATAAGAGTATTTTCTCCTTATAAGTCGAAAGGACTTATAAGTGTCGTTCACCATATGAGGACATTCCTCGTGATTAGTGGAATTTGGTGGGGGAAATGTTTATTTGTGCCCATGGATTATATACAAGGGTCAGCATTATACCGCCTGTAAGGCAACTTGGGGAATACGACGGCTTAAGGACAGGTTTGGATCCCTGTATGTAATGACCCCAATATTAATATATCTCCGTATTTTCTTTCTTTAGTAAAATATTGTATTTATTTATTCTTAGTATTTTCTGTATATTTTATTTTTTATAAATATATTATTTTATTCTTCCATCTATTTTTTTTCCAAACACATTTCTTTAAAACTAAATTTTAACCTTTTTTTTCAAATTAAACATAAGTCCTAACCCAGCCCATAACTTAAATCCAATTTCATTTTCATATGCTTTAATAAAACTATGAGCCCAAAAGCCCACTTTCTTTTTAAGCAACATCATATATTTAATTCTTATTAAATATGTGTATGAACAATCTTGTAGCTCATTAGTTAAGTCTTTGTATTGTTATTCCATAGATCATATATTCAAATCCCCATTCTTGCAATTATTTTTTATCAATTTTTATTTTTCTCATAACTTACAAATGAGATCTTTCATTTCCAAAATGAATGGTGACCTTTCATTTCTCTTTTAATTCCCATGTTGAATGTATATATTATTATACATAATTCACCATTACACCATCTTCATTTGTCCTCCTCTATCTTTTCCTTCCTCACATTTTTCTATCTCTCACTTCTCCCACTTCACCTAGTGTCCAAGAAGAAGAACACAAAAAAGTTTTCAAGAAAATCTCGCTAGTAACGTGAGATTATCGGTGGATAGATAACCCCGGTGACAATACTGGCTTGTGTATGTAAGTCATTTCTCTCATTACCTCCCTCCATCTCCTTCTCTCTATCTTTCTCTTATCATATTGCCATGAAAAAAATTCTATTATCATATCATAGTTCCTAAATAATTAATTAAATAGATACATATATAAATAATGAACACACACAAACATACACACATATATAGTTTGTAAAATCTTTTTTTCATTACTCTCAATTCATATGTTAAGATTTCATAGTAACCAATTAGGATTGCATCGTTGTTTTTGTATTTTAAATTACTTATTTAAATTTTGTAAAAAAAGAAATGAAGTTACGAATAAATACCATAATTTCCTCATTCTCACATATGACATAGCAATACCTTACCATTAAAATAATTTTTAGAAATTAATTTTTAATTCTAAAAATTTCAAGAAAATTACCTTTGATAGAATATATTTTTTTGTATACGCTGTAAAAAAATTTAGATCTAACCGCATAACGGTTTAGGTGTTATGTAGTTTTTTATTCACTGTTTTTAAAACCAGAAAACTGTCAATAAGGTCTTTTTCTAGAGACCATAACACTGTAATCGTTAATCCAAATTAAGTGTTTTTAGATGGTTTGAATATCTACATCAAAATATCTAGATTTTCTTAGTTTTAAGTTTTTACTGAAAATCGACGTAAAATATAGAAAATTGTGTTACAATATTAAGCGATGAATCTGGACAGAATCTGTCCTGATTCGTACACTTTTTTTAATTGGACATAACTCAAACTCCGGATGTCCGTTCGTGACAAACTTTAAATGTGTAGATGCACAATTGATAGAACTATAATTTTCTGTATACTATATTACTTAAAAATGCATGAAACAACCCAATATAGGCTTTGCAATATAACATATAGTTGCTATCCAGAAATCTGAATTTCGGTTTTAAACGCTGATATTAAAACGATCATAACTAGAGCTTTAGAAATCCAAATCGCGCGAATCTTGGTGTTTTGGATAATTACATCGAAAAACCTACAATTTTTTAATAATTTTTGTAACCTGAAACACAATAGAAATTAACTCAAACTGCGTTTTAAAAATGTGTGAGTGCTGAACAGATTCTGATCTGTTTTGCTCGACGATACGAAAACATGTATATCTCCCAAACCGATTGTCGTGTTTAGGCGAGACTGGAACTCACGTGTGCATAACACTTAAGGCTATATTTTTGTTTATATTCTTATTTCAAATTACTTGATTAACTAGTCGAACATATCACATATTTACAACATTGTTTTGGACGTTACTTGTATACTTATCTCATATCATGTTCTGTAATTACTTATTTATTTTTATTTATATGACTTGTGATTAAATCATTACATATTAAAATTGACTTTATCTTGACACGACTCAATCATGAATACTTGAACCCAGTATGTACACTTGAACCAACTTGACATCGAACCATGAATACAATTGGCAAGACTTGCACTTGACATGACTATATGAACTCAATCTTGAAAACTTGATATCATACATCACCTTTTGTATTCATGGATTCGATTAAAACTCATAATATTAATCATAGACTTATATACACGGGGTGTTGGGATAGTTCATGCGTGAATCCAACGAAATCTCAAGAGTCCCCCTAGATCATTAATCCATGTCTATTAACACAAGCAAGCTATCATGAGGGCCCGTGTTTTCTTACTCCTGAATTACAGCCTGTTGAGTTTGGAATACTTCAACACTAGGTTGAAGTCCCGTTACTAACATTTGATTCGGGCCCGTGGTTCCCTGCCCCTAGATTACAGCCTGTTGGGTTCGAGAACACTCTTGAGTTTGGTTGACATTCACACTTGAACTCACGTTAGTTACTTTTACCATTTTAGAGACCTTTTAGGACACTTACATTCAGTTCATGTTCACTATAGTTATACTCCACGGCCATAGTATACTTGTTTTCCATACTGATATAGTTGACATACACATTACCATGAATACCACCATACTTGTTTATATGTTCATAATTTATATTCATATTATACTTGTTTACTATGCTCATGTTATATTGCCATGCTTACATAGTTGTCATTAATATCACCATGTTATACTTGTTCATGTTTTATTTCCATTCATACTATATCACATGTCACATTACATATTCATTTATATACTTTCACATCCTACATTTTTTGGGGACTTACTGAGCACAAGTTCGTTGACGGACATTCCATCCATCTTTCTTTCTATCTTGGAATGTTTGTCAGGTGGCATTAAGACTGAGCAGATTGAAGCGGTCGAAGAGGAGTACAACCAGTTTGCATCACAATCGGACGTCTAGTTTCATTTCAGCTTATTTATGTTTTTTTTTACGGCTTATCATGTTATTGTATCTTATATTCAGATATTTTGTCAATTGTGAATCTTGAATGTAATAAATCAAAGTTGGATTTCATATTTTTTTTATTCTTGTTAATTTATGTTGCTTATAGACGCTTAGCGTATTTATTCCGAGAAATGACTTTCTCGGAATAAATACGTCGCGGGCTTGCCACATCACCGTTTCCATCTATTGGAAAGCGGGGCATGACACTGTAACTTAAGACTTTGAATCCTATGAGCCGTGAGGGTCTCATAGTGGGAGTTTTCCTTACGAGTCGAGAGGATCTCGTAAGTGAAAATTTTACGAGATTACGCCCTTTCGGGTTTTCACAAGCTCGTTGGTAGCCCTGCTGTTTTTACTCACGGCGTCCTTTCGGGTTTTCATCCGTGCCCATTTTGCTTGTGGAAGTACCATTTTTTTTAACAACGAGATTGCGCCCTTTCAGGTTTTCACAAACTCACTGGTAGCCCTGCTGTTTTTACTCACGGCGCCCTTTCGGGTTTTCATCCGTGCCCATTTTGCTTGTGGACATACTGTTTTTTTTAACACCCATCTGTTTGCCAATGGGACTTAAGGGTGACTTCACCGCTGGAGTAGCTGTTTAGCCAGTGGGACTTGAGTTGCAGTCTTCGCCGTTGGGACTTGTGGACTTGAGTTCCATTATCGCCGTGTTTGAGGAGACGTGTTAGTTTAAGGACATTATGGTCCATTGTTAGTTTAGGGACATCTTGGTCCATTATCACCATTTAGGAGGCGAAGTTTTAGTTTAAGGACATTACGGTCCGTTGCTGCTGTCAGTTGTATGTATGCCCTAGAGGCCAGTATTGTACAGATGATGTATATTATATTGGATGCTTGGACATATATAAAGATGACTTTCTTGCTCGATATGATAGTATGCTATCTGGTTGCTCTTTATCTTAACATGTATACTAGTCTCTTTATACTGTCTTATAGTTACATGTTGGTAAAGCCCTTAGGATGTGTACTTGACTACCTGGACTATGATGCAGATCATACTAGTGGGGACATGGTAGTCCATAAGTACATCCTTCAAGGTCCCTAGTCGTGTGTGTATCGAGACGGGGCATCGATACACCAGTGTAGACTAGCGTATACGCTTCTCGACCCATGAGATGGGCGATGGATGATCCCATATCCATTGGTGTTTGACATCAGAGATGGTATGCGGGTGCTCAGTGGAGACTGGGTACACTAGACGGACTCGCCGAGAACTCCCAGTTGGTATTATACCTCACGTCAGATGGCAGTTCTCTGGTGACACTTATACATGTTAGTCTGTAGACCCGAGATCGTCATAGAGTCTTGTGTGATTCCCACTGTACTTTGATTTCCACCTTACCACGTCCATGAGGGCGTGCAAAACGGTGGTTTTTGGGTACAGTCCCGAGTCACATGGAGGCAATGAGCGATAGGAGGGGTTTCGTCTCTCCCAGTATTAAGGGTTGATGTTGCGCTGTGCTCGATTGGCCGTAACAGGGAAGTCCCTGGCCAGGGCTGATTGGAGATTTACTGGTAAGTGTTACCAGTAGTTTCTCGACCCGTTATGAGCCTCACATCGGCACGACTTATCAGTTATTGGGGTCTGACATTTACCACTCCTACACTTGATATGCGACATATCAGACGAGGAGACCGGACTGTACGGGAAGTGTTGCCGATTGGCTCGACGGGAGTTGAAGCAGGTTCGCTTGTTCTCTTCTGATCGCTCAATACCCGGGTGGCCGTTACGTTTAGCTGACCGCTTACGGCTTGGGGGTGCTTGATATGATCAACACCCACTGCCGGCGTATTGACGAGTCTTAGAGTCCCACAATGGAGTTTCCTAGTCCAGGCGAAACGTTGTGGTGCGCGTATGTGATATGCGCATGGACCCGATTAAAATGCGCGTATAGGATACCATATATTGATCGGGCGGCTTGCTTTTGGTGGGGTCATATGTGATATGACCGGATTGATAAATCAAGTGTTGATTTATTAATTAACCATTAGTTTTTCACTTGAAATCCTTTCTTGAGTTTGATGGATGTATGCATGCATGTATGCCTTCTTTTTGATTCATGCACATATGGATGTACATATACACATACATACATACATACATCCTTCATGGTTGTACGTACATGAAAATGGTGGCAATATAAGACTCACACCATGGTTTTATTTATGGATTTTATTGCATTTGATTTAAAACAAAAAGGAAAATGGAAAATGGCCATTATTGATTTGTTTCTACACTCTTCTTTTGACCTAACCATCCTCACCCACCTTTTAACCTAGGGTAAACTTTCCTTTTGTGTTTTAACTCAAGTTCAATTATATATTCATTGTTTAAACCATGGTTTGAGATGAGAACAAGAAAATATATAAACATATATTTTCATTTTTCTTGAATAAGAGTTATTCATTCACTCTTGAAAAAGATATAGCCATCATCTTCTTCTTCCTCTCTCATTTTGCTCTCTAGATTTTTGTAGTGAGCAATATACTCATCAAGAAAGGATTTTGAAGTGAGAAAGAGAGCCACAACATCATTCTACACAAGTCTAGCCCACTTGTTTGGAGTGTTAGCTTCATTTCATTCTCTTGATCGGGTGAAGTTGCAAGCTTGGACAAAGCGGACTCCGGGTGGATCATCGGTGACCTAGAGGAGTTCAAGCGGACTTCGGGTGGATCATCGGTGACCTAGCCGAGAAGTCTAGCGTAGGGAGCTACAAAGGTTGTACTCTCAAAACTCTAACTTTTCTTGGTTATATTGATATGCAAAAGTTTTAGAAACCCTAATTTTCTAAGAACGATTCTATGTTCGTTAACTTAGCACCCTAAAAATTCAACCTTTGGTTCATGTGATGCTTCCAAACCCTTCATGAGGTGCTAGGCTAACCCAACATTGGTATCAGAGCCGACCTAGAACATTTGGCGACACTTTAACGAAGTTAAAACTCCGATCGAACCGGAAAATACGGATTTTTGAGTGCTCTCTGGACATTTTTAAAAATCTGGTTATTTTCAGAATTAAAAATATGCAAAAAATCCAGCAGGTATATATAAGAGTTACTGTAAAAAAACGAGGCCATGATCTCTTTATTCCACCGCGGAACCGCGGCAATAGAGTGCTTACGCTGCGGTTCCGCGGCCGTTCTGTTGCCTCATGGTATCATTTTTGTACAGTAACTCATTTCTCTGCTTGTATATTGTTTTGGAGTATTTTTAATCTGAATTTAGTACTGTAAATTCTGGAGATGTTTTTGGACTCGACGATTCGATCGGAATTTTGATTTTGTGACTTTTCCGGGTAAATTAGAAAGTATCGAATTGTTCGAACGAGTGTCATTTGCTCACTTTTCACGGGGTTTAAATATTTCAGAGATACGTGCAAGTTTTGTGGTGGACCCTCTAGAAGACAACAAACCTTAACTCGATTATGTGACCGTCTTGAACTGCCCTTTGAACCTTAGGGTTTGGGGCAGTACGGCGTGCCACATGTGAGGCGTTGGCTTGACCCTTCTACGGCTGGACCGCTACTACTGTGTCACACTCCGGATTTTTGAACTCCGCTCAAGCGTTGAGCTTTAGGGAATCTTGGGTATTTGATCGTTCATTCGAAAACTTTAATACTGTCTAATTATCTGGAATGTGATGCAATGTGTGGAATTCATATTATAAGACATGAAATACGAGGTATGTGATACTTCGCATTTATGATGTCTAAAGAGAATGTGGATTCCAGATATTGCAGTTTTACACTTTCTTTTCTGTGACCGTAAGTGTAGTATGTAGTGGTATTGCCGATTGTCGTTGCTATACGTCGACGACAATCGGTGTATGCATACTTACTTACGTTGATGATATGAGATATTATGTGTTGCTGAGATATGATGTGCAGGATTGTCGCGATTGAATAGCCGGGGGGTTTTATGTGAGATGAGAGTTTTATATTTTCATTCATGTAAATTCAAATGTAATGTAATATTCTTTTATTTGGGGCACTTCCGGGTTGAGGTCGATGCCACCAGTGTTGTATATTATTTACTTTTCCGCATTAGGATGGACCCAAGGAGGGGAGCACAGGTGACCGGGTTCTGGGGTTCAGTGGGAGGCCATCTCGAGGAGTCGAGACCGGGTCTGCAAAACTCCAGAATTGGTAGGGTCGCTTGCCGCTCTCGTAGGGGTCCAGGGTGTGGGCTTGGCTATTCATCGCGACTGTGGAATCCGTATTTTCTATTATTGGCTAAATACTAAATACGGACGTCCTAGTATATCCCACATTATATCTATGTTTCTGCTGCGATATCTGTGATGTGATCATTTGATATGTTGTGATGGATACAGTATATAGTATATATGATATATTATATAGACGTTACTTATGTTTTACACCCGCACTAGCCCTGCCCTGCTCTGTCGTTAGTTACCTAACCTAACGGTGCACGAGGGGACATCGAGGCGAATGCGGATGGCATAAGTGTACGTCGTATTTATCTGTGGTGTTTAGGTGACTTAAATGATGGGACTTCATTAATGTGATTAATGAAAGAAAAGAAACCTAAAAGATGTTGTAGAATCAAATTTTAAAATAAAAGGGTAGCTACAGTTTTGCTTTGCATAGCGGTATATATGATATACCCTGCACCTTATTCGATGAGGAAAGAGCCGAGATCCCTTCACCGGGAGTGACCTCTTTAGCGAAACTGGCAGATGCTACAACACTCGGTTTGACTTTTGACTGCTTTTGGAGTTTTGCTTTGCACAGTGATATATATGATATATCCCGCACCTTATTCGATGATGAAAGAGCCGAGATCCTTTCACCGGGAGTGACCTCTTTAGCAAAACTAATAAAAGCCTCAAAATCACTCCATTTCAAAATTCACTAGATTCTACAACGATATCAAGTTCATTACGCTCATGGTTTTTCTGAAAAAACCTGCGTATCCCTCCGTCATTTCAGATAGATATTATTTAGTATTCGTGCTATGTTTGTTGACTTAGTCAAGGCGTAGTGTACGGTAGCTAAATAATGTTTATCTGTTACAACATAAGATGTGATTGGATTAGGGCATTCGCACGGCCTTGTTGACTCAGTCAAGGGTCGTACGGGTGGGTTTAATTCAATCGAGAAATGTACGGGTTGAACTTGACTTGCGATTTATGGTTTGTTGACTTAGTCAAGGTCATAGATCGCTAGGGGCAAAAGCATTATCGGGAATTTCAAGTGTTGAAATTTGCAATGAGATTGCATACCTTCTATGAGATAGTTGGATCCCGATACCCACTGCGAGTAATTGTTACTCCTGGGAGAGTTTTACACAGGACAATTAGCCGATCAAGTAGGTGTCTAGAAAGGTGTCAACGGGGTTACGCCTCTCGGAAAATGAGGTTTACTTTAATTAGGTCCGTGCGAAAGCACGGGGAACCTCCCTCAAAGTACCGACACTGGCCTGGCTGAAAGATCGACGAAGTTGTAGGGTGTAATTAATCCCGGCTAGTCTTTCCTTTTAGGGTTTGAAGGAAGATTTGATAAAAACCAGTGGGAGCCATCCTGATTAGATAAGATAATAACCAATCTGATCTTGAAAGAGCATACGCTAAAGTGTTTTCTTCTCTCTCTCTCCAGGTAGCGACCATGTCATGCCCTAATCAAGATAATAATATGTATGTATTGACCGAACCCGCATGTTATACTGTGCAGGGGAACGTTGGACCCGTTCTATCTTATAAGTGTTATAAGACTAAACAGGAAACAGGAGAATATTTGGATTCTCACGCCGTCCAAATGAAGAACATGCATGATGATGCACCTTCTTCGGGTGTGTTTGTTATTGAGAACTGTTTTTCAGTTCACCCTACGTCCTGGGTATTAGATACCGGATCAGGATCCCACATATGTAAGCAGTTACATGGGCTACGGAAAGGTAGAGAACTGGGAAAAGGTGATCATTCCGTTCAAGTAGGGAATGGGGCAAATGTTGCAACCAAAGCAGTTGGCAAATATCACCTGGTATTACCAAGTGGTGATACACTAGTTCTGAATGAGTGCTATTATATACCGAACATGATGTGCAACATTATATCAGTTTCTTTATTAAGTAAAGAAGGATATAATTTTGTAGTAAAGGATAATGTTATGAACATATTCCTAGATCAAAAGTTGATTGCATCAGGCTCGTTACATAATGGCATATTCATTCTCAATCAAAATACAGTCCTCAATATACAAAACACACACAAGAGGAAAAGCTCAGAAATGAACGAATCCTTCTTGTGGCACAGTAGACTTGGCCATATCAATGAGATACGGCTGGCTAAGTTACATAAGAATGGATATTTGAATTCATTCGAATTATCATCTTATGACACTTTCTATTCATGTCTCAAAGGAAAGATGACCAAAACTCCGTTTAGTGGACACGGAGAAAGAGTTACTGAACTCTTAGGACTGGTACATAGTGATGTATGCGGTCCTATGTCTACACACGCCAGAAACTGTTCTTCCTACTTCATTACATTCACTGACGATCTCTCTAGATACGGGCATGTGTTTCTGTTGAAACACAAGTCTGAAGCTTTTGAGAAATTCAGAGAATATAAGCACGAAGTAGAGAACCAAACGGGAAAAAGTATTAAGATTCTTCGATCTGATCGAGGAGGTGAATACTTAAGCATTGAATTCCTAGATTATCTAAAAGAGAATGAGATTCTCTCTCAGCTTACTCCTCCTTATACACCACAGCACAACGGTGTATCGGAACGAAGGAATCGCACCCTATTAGATATGGTGCGCTCAATGATGAGCAATGCTGAGTTACCTATTTCCTTTTGGGGGTATGCGCTTGAGACAGCCATATACCTATTGAATCTGGTTCCGTCTAAATCTGTACCTACCACACCATATGAGATATGGAGTGGGAAGAGACCATATTTTAAATGAATTAAGATATGGGGTTGTCCGGCCTATGTCAAAAAGCAAAATCCGGACAAACTCGAGGCACGATCAGTTCTTTGCAAGTTTGTGGGATATCCAAAGAATTCTCAAGGATATTTTTTCTACCAAGCTGAGGAACAAAGAGTGTTTGTTGCTCAACATGCCACCTTTTTGGAAAGGGAATTTCTTGCAAAAGAAATTAGTGGCAAAGAGGTAGAGCTGGAAGAGGTTCCAGCACCACAAACTACAACTGATGATTTAGTAGAACCAGAGGATTCAGTAGTACCCGACGAACCCCAGCCTCTCCGCCGATCTAGTAGGGTTTCTCGTCTACCTGAGAGATACTACGGTTTTCTCATTGACGGTGGAAGCGAGGATTGCATCATGGAGGATGATGACCCAACTAGCTTCGAGCAGGCCATCACGAGTAGGGACTCAGTGAAATGGCTGGATGCAATGCGGTCCGAGATGGAATCCATGTACACCAACAAATTATGGACTTTGGAAGTTGCTCCTGAAGGGGTAAAACCCATTGGGAGCAAGTGGATCTTCAAGAAAAAACTTGGTGTATATGGGAAAGTAGAGACTTTCAAAGCTAGACTTGTTGCAAAGGGTTTTCGTCAAAGACCAGGTGTGGACTATGACGAAACCTTTTCTCCAGTGGCTATGCTTAAATCCATCCGGATCATACTTGCCATCGCTGCATATCATGATTACGAAATCTGGCAAATGGATGTTAAGACCGCCTTTCTAAACGGTGATTTAGAAGAGTGCGTGTACATAACTCAGCCAGAGGGCTTCGTAGATAGTGGGAGCAGCGGGAAGGTGTTCAAGCTGCTTAAATCCATTTATGGATTAAAGCAAGCATCACGGAGTTGGAACATCTGCTTTGACGTCGTTATCAAAGAGTTTGATTTCGTCAAAAACCCAGATGAACCTTGTATCTACAAGAAGGTGGCAGAGAGTAAGGTTGTCTTCCTCGTATTGTACGTGGACGACATACTCTTGATAGGAAATGACATTCCTATGCTGCAATCGGTCAAGCTCTTCTTATCACAAAGATTCTCAATGAAAGATCTTGGTGATGCCTCCTGCATATTGAGAATTAGGATCTATAGAGATAGATCCAAACGGATATTGGGATTGTCCCAATCCAAGTACATTGACACCATACTAAAGAGGTTTAGTATGGAAGAATCCAAGCGTGGGAACTTACCCACGATCTCTGGAGTCACTCTCTCCAAAGAGATGTCTCCCAAGACTGATTTGGAGAGAGCTCGCATGCAAGGGATACCCTATGCTTCAGCTGTAGGCTCTATCATGTACACGATGCTATGTACCAGACCCGATGTAGCATACTCACTAAGTGTAGTGAGCAGGTATCAAGCTGATCCTGGAGAGAGTCACTGGACAGCTGTGAAGAGCATTCTCAAATACTTACGAAGGATTAAAGAGATGCTCTTGGTGTATGGTAATGAAGAACTCCAAGTGGAGTCCTTTACCGATTCGAGCTTCCAGAGTGATAAGGACGACTCTAAGTCGCAGTCGGGATTTGTCTTTACCCTTTACGGAGGGGCGGTTAGCTGGAAGAGTTCCAAGCAGGAAACCGTGGCAGACTCGACGATGGAGGCTGAATACATCGCTGCCAACGATGCTGCCAAAGAGGCTGTCTGGATCAAGAAGTTCATTACTGAACTTGGAGTGGTTCCATCCATTGAGCATCCAATACCTTTGTATTGCGATAACAATGGAGCGGTGGCTTTGGCCAAGGAACCCAGGTCCCATCAGCGATCCAGGCATATTCTGAGGCGGTATCACCTGATCCGGGAGATAGTTGATCGCCGGGAGATCGAGGTCAGGAGGGTTGACACGAAGAACAACACAGCGGATCCACTCACGAAGGCCATTCCCCAGATACAGTTTGAGAGACTCTTCGGGATGCTCGGTATGCGATACTACAGCAGCTGGCCCTAGTGCAAGCGGGAGATTATTAGTTGTATGTATGCCCTAGAGGCCAGTATTTTACAGATGATGTATATTATATTGGATGCTTGGACATATATAAAGATGACTTTCTTGCTCGATATGATAGTATGCTATCTGGTTGCTCTTTATCTTAACATGTATACTAGTCTCTTTATACTGTCTTATAGTTACATGTTGGTAAAGCCCTTAGGATGTGTACTTGACTACCTGGACTATGATGCAGATCATACTAGTGGGGACATGGTAGTCCATAAGTACATCCTTCAAGGTCCCTAGTCGTGGGTGTATCGAGACGGGGCATCGATACACCAGTGTAGACTAGCGTATACGCTTCTCGACCCATGAGATGGGCGATGGATGATCCCATATCCATTGGTTTTTGATATCAGAGATGGTATGCGGGTGCTCAGTGGAGACTGGGTACACTGGACGGACTCGCCGAGAACTCCCAGTTGGTATTATACCTCACGTCAGATGGCAGTTCTCTGGTGACACTTGTACAGGTTAGTCTGTAGACCCGAGATCGTCATAGAGTCTTGTGTGATTCCCACTGTACTTTGATTTCCACCTTACCACGTCCATGAGGGCGTGCAAAACGGTGGTTTTTGGGTACAGTCCCGAGTCACATGGAGGCAATGAGCGATAGGAGGGGTTTCGTCTCTCCCGGTATTAGGGGTTGATGTTGCGCTGTGCTCGATTGGCTGTAACAGGGAAGTCCCTGGCCAGGGCTGATTGGAGATTTACTGGTAAGTGTTACCAGTAGTTTCTCGACCCGTTATGAGCCTCACATCGGCACGACTTATCAATTATTGGGGTCTGACGTTTACCACCCCTAGACTTGATATGCGACATATCAGACGAGGAGACCGGACTGTACGGGAAGTGTTGCCGATTGGCTCGACGGGAGTTGTAGCAGGTTCGCTTCTGATCGCTCAATACCCGGGTGGCCGTTACGTTTAGCTGACCGCTTGCGGCTTGGGGGTGCTTGATATGATCAACACCCACTGCCGGCGTATTGACGAGTCTTAGAGTCCCACAATGGAGTTTCCTAGTCAAGGAGAAACGTTGTGGTGCGCGTATGTGATATGCGCATGGACCCGATTAAAATGCACGTATAGGATACCATATATTGATCGGGCGGCTTGCTTTTGGTGGGGTCATATGTGATATGACCGGATTGATAAATCAAGTGTTGATTTATTAATTAACCATTAATTTCTCACTTGAAATCCTTTCTTGAGTTTGATGGATGTATGCATGCATGTATGCCTTCTTTTTTATTCATGCACATATGGTGTACATATACACATACATACATACATACATCCTTCATGGTTGTACATACATGAAAATGGTGGCAATATAAGACTCACACCATGGTTTTATTTATGGATTTTATTGCATTTGATTTAAAACAAAAAGGAAAAGGGAAAATGGTCATTATTGATTTGTTTCTACACTCTTCTTTTGACCTAACCATCCTCACCCACCTTTTAACCTAGGGTAAACTTTCCTTTTGTGTTTTAACTCAAGTTCAAATATTCATTGTTTAAACCATGGTTTGAGATGAGAACAAGAAAATATATAAACATATATTTTCATTTTTCTTGAATAAGAGTTATTCATTCACTCTTGAAAAAGTTATGGCCATCATCTTCTTCTTCCTCTCTCATTTTGCTCTCTAGATTTTTGTAGTGAGCAATATACTCATCAAGAAAGGATTTTGAAGTGAGAAAGAGAACCACAACATCATTCTACACAAGTCTAGCCCACTTGTTTGGAGTGTTAGCTTCATTTCATTCTCTTGATCGGGCGAAGTTGCAAGCTTGGACAAAGCGGACTCCGGGTGGATCATCGGTGACCTAGAGGAGTTCAAGAGGACCCGTTTCCAAACCCCAAGTAGCCGAGGAGTCTAGCGTAGGGAGCTACAAAGGTTGTACTCTCAAAACCCTAGCTTTTCTTGCTTATGTTGATATGCAAAAGTTTTAGAAACCCTAATTTTCTAGGAACGATTCTATGTTCGTTAACTTAGCACCCTAAAAATTCAACTTTTGGTTCATGTGATGCTTCCAAACCCTTCATGAGGTGCTAGGCTAACCCAACAGTTGCCATTATAGAGGCAACGTTTAGTTTAAGGACATTTCGGTCCGTTTATGATCATTTGGTCGGGGAGCTACATAACTCATTCCTTCCAACGTTTTCTTGCCGAGGCGCTGCTGCATGTTTTTTGTATGCATGGACACTTCATGCCTTAGGCTGTCTTCACCTTCTTTGACTGCTTCATCTATCATCGTGCCAATCGGGTTGTTTTGCGGGAAGTACCGGGCATTTTACACATTACCTTCCCCCTGCCCATCAATGCCACTTTCCGATACCGATGGAGCATTTTATTCATATACAACGAATATGCCCCCTGTGTATATTTCGGGAGGGCGAGTACCCATGTCGTCGCTATTTTAGTGATATGTTTCTTCAGAGCCGCTCATTTTCTGTTGAGCGTTGGCGAAAAATGCCACCTTGCCTCCGCTTTTCATTCATCTTCATCGGATGATGAAGGGTTTTGACCCATCTGATCCAATCGAGTCATTTTATCCATGAGCTCTTGAATGGTCTTCGGCTTGAAGAGGGCCATAAATGGGAACACCTTTGAATTTGGGTCAAAGGTGGCCACGAACATTCCCACGGCTGCAGTTTTGTCGATGCGTTGCTCGTATTTTGACCAGAGATTTTGCCATCGAGTAACATATTGAACCCAGATCTCATTCGGTCCAACCGTTTCGTTGACCAACGCCGCTACGGTAGTGTGTTTATTCACACTAGCGAACTTCTAACAGAAGAGTGTATCCATCTCATCGAAGGTCTTTACGGAATCATTTGGGAATCCCGCGTACCATTCGAAGAAGATTCCTGTCAGGCTGCTGACGAACTGTCGGAGGAGCAATATGTCATTTCCTCCGGTGTTGCCGCACATGGATTTAAAACGCGCGATGTGCTGGTGAGGATTTCCAGTTCCTTTGTACATGTGGAACGTTGGAAGTATGTATTCTGGAGGGTACTGTATTTGATCGTAACATGCCGGATACGGTCGCCCAGTTTTGACAGTTTGGCCAGCCACTTCACTAGCTTGATGAGCTCGTATTTGTTGAGCTATATTGTCATCGAGAGCGACCTTGGAGATTGTTTCCTCCTTAGCTGCTGATAGAGCCGGAAGAGGGTTTGATGTTCCCTTCTGTCATCCTCGATAATTATCGGTGGATCTTCAGCTGGAGGTTCTGGCTGGATCATCATTCTAACCATATCTTGGAACAAAAGTGCCATCTGCATTAGCAGCCTGTTACGCGGCTTCCTTATCCTTTCTTTCCATCACCCTTCACAGGAACTCTGTATCGGTCTCCTACTCCCGGCGCTGCTCTGATGCTGACTTCGGACTTTCTTTCTGTCCGGTGGGTGCGGCCATTTTCGTCAGCATCTCCTAGAGCTTTTGTTGTTGGTCCTGAGCTTTTATCAATGACCGAGTTTGCGGCCGATGACCCACGGTAGCACGGCTTTCCTCTTTCCCGGAAGCCATGTAGACCGTGTGTACAACCATTCCCCCAGACTTGGGGCGTTTGGGTCCGGCGCCTTTGGAATTTGCCACAGGCAATGAGATTTTCTCCGGCCTCCTCCTTTTGTGGGAGGTCGAGGTTGAAGGAGCCATTGTAACAGGCGCCTGTGTGAACGAGGCCTTCCGTGGTATGGCGGAGGGATGGTCCTCCTCTTGTCGAAACTTCATTTTCTTCGGTCGACGAGAGCGGTCTTTGTTGATCATAGAGTCCTGGACTTTCCGCCAGACCCTGTGAATTTGGGAGGAGAGCCATTGAGGGGACTGCTCCATCTTTTCCTGCGTCATGTTTTCAGCACGTGGTGAAGATTTCTTCAGCACTGCGGTTGGGGAGTTCTTTCGCACCCTCCAAAAGAAGAAAGCCAATCCAGATATTAGTTTAGAGCATTGGAAGTAAGCGGTTCAAAACTGTTCCCAGTTGGAACAGCATCGTCAACTTTCACCATTGGAGTTGGTGGAGTAAGTCCAGAGGGGGAGTTTCCCCCGACTTTCCTCACTCGGCGCCAGTGGCGACGTCGAGCATGTCTTGCAGACGGGACCACCTAAGTTGTAGAAGCGGCTCCGTTATGCCCAAAGCTTTGATTAGGGGCTACTGCTGGTGCCAGTCTGTCGAAGACCGACGTCCGTTGAAAGTGAACGACCAATCTTTCGAAGGCCGACTTTTTGGTAGGGGAAGCACTTTTGATGACTTCACCCGTAGCAGGAGTTGGCACGGCCACTCTTGCGAAGACCGATCCTTTGGTAGGAGAAGCACCTTTGACGACTTCACCTGCCGGAGGAGTTGGGAGGACTATTCGTTTTAAGATAGTCCTTTCAGGTATCGCGAGCCTCTTTGCGGGCCCACTTGAATTTTGGCTCAGCCTGTTGAAGACTAAAGTGGCAGACTTGGATGACCCGTTGAGAGGAGCCGTGGTGATTGCAAGTCGATCAAAGACCAGCTTCTTTGGAACTTTTTGTGGCGGCACTGGGGTGATGAAGCTTGCTGGTGGGAGCATAGTCCCAAAGAACAATCCAGTGGTGGCCTGAGTCACCTGTTCCACCGGCAATTACAAGATGCAGGCCGCATTCGGCCCGTATGTCAATCCTCCAGTTGGGGCGGAGTGGGAGTTGCTGTTGCAGTTGCAGTTGGAAGCCATTGATTTCCACTTCTTCTTTCTGCATAGGAGCAAGACACCAAATCCTAGTACCTCAAATCCAAGGGCAAGCATAACAAACCGTGATTTTGTTCGCGAATACGACACGCGAAGTGTGGAGTGGAAAGAGAAAAAGGTCCCACCGGGCATGCCAGAATCTGTTTACCGCTGAAAGACGCGACCGGGACGTTGGGAGGTCTGGCCTGAATTTTGGGGGCAGATGCTATTTGGATTTATCCCTCCACCTCTCCGAAGATGCCAAGTTGATTTATGGCACCGTGTATCGGAGGTTATGACGGATGCGGCCGTTATAGCAGACTTCATCAGATTCCCTCTCATGCGAGAGGTTTTTGATTGTGGGGACACTCTTCCCTTCAGGCGCAAGCCCCTGCAGTTAATTACGTTAACGCATCGTGATAACCACTTTCTCCTGCTTTAGAAGATCACTTCGTGTCGTATGTGTTTGTTTTCTTTTTGGTTGCTCATGGATTGTATACGGAGACTAATTTATGTTGTTGCCCGTAGGGCATGGATTGTCCAAATCCGTATATCTTAGATTTGGGTTTGTTTTATTTAAGGATCGTTAATCCAGTTTGAGATTAATATCAACTTAAATGTTTGTGAGCAGTTGGGGCTTGATTGGTTTTTTTAAGGATACGTTAGTCTAATTTGAGACTAAGATCTACTTGACGGGGTTTTAGGATTATCTTTTTGTTTCGGATCCAACAAAAGAGTATTTGGGCTCTATTGTTTTAGTTTAGAGACATTTCGGTCCATTATCACCATTTTGGAGGCGGCGTTTTAGTTTGAGAACATTACGGTCTGTTGATCACCATTTTGGAGGTGAGATTTTAGTTTAAGGACGTCTCAGTCCGTTGATCATCATTTTGGAGGTGAGAGTTTAGTTTAAGGACGTCTCGATCCGTTGATCGCTATTTTGGAGGCGAAGTTCTAGTTTGAGAACATCTCGGTCTATTGATCATCATTTTGGAGGTGAGATTTTAGTTTAAGGACGTCTCGGTCCATTTTTCATCTTGAGTGCACGTGTATTTGTTACGTAACGGGATTTACGGTGATGATGTGGGAAACACCCATTTTGAGGTGTGGTTTGGTTTAACGTGTGCACGTCAGCTTGGGAAGTGCACCCAAAAGCAGTTGGTTGTCGGGACCCGCTACCTCTCTAAAAACGTTGAAGAATTACAATGGCATGCATCAGAGGTGTAGAGAGATGTACCCTTGGACCAATTCCCGTATTTGACGAAAAAAGGAATTAGTGGTAAACCCAGAAATCATTAGTTGTATTTTGAGACTAAGACTTCCTCCGGGGAATGTGAAACGAATATCGTTTTGGGATATCCTCAGTTGGAAGATCGATAGTCGTATTTGGGAATAAGCTCAGTTTGGGAAGTAGTAAATCCATGGGCTCGGTTGATCTGAATTAGGGACCTAACCAACTTGGGCTTGGTCCACTCAGTTTTCTTTTTATTTGAAAAGAAGTGCTAAGCACTTATTTGGGCTCAGTCTTTTTTTATGCAAAAAGTGCTGAGCACTTATGTAAGTTCTGACGCTCACACATAACTATGTGGGATTTTCAGTCATGGGGATTTGCCCCATAAGTGTTAAACATTTTACCCTTTTTGTCTTTATATGAAGTGCTAAGCACTCTTTTTGGCACCCACGTGCGAAACATGTGAAGCGCTAAGCGCTGCCTAGTGAGTGTCAAGCACTTTTTATTCTGTGGCGCCCATATGAGGGACACGTGAGGCGCTGGGCGCTAGACGCCGCTCACTGAATGCTAAGCACTCCTTTATTTTGTACCACCCACGTGAGAGGCACGTGGGGTGCTGGACGTTGAGCGCCAGTCACTGAGTGCTAAGTGTTGGGGTAAAAATTTACACCCCGGTTGACCAAGTCAAAATCAAAGTCAACCCCAAGCCAAGCGGGCCCAATCCCAGATCCAGTGGGCCCATGCCCGGGTCGAGCCCGAACATGAAGCGGCCGGCCTCCTCCCATGCCAAGATAAAAATTTTGTAATAAATAATTTTGTTGCATTTCTTTTATTTTATTTTATGGATAAATGTAAGAAAAATAGGCATAAAGCCAAATTTTTGTAAAGCCCATGGCTTATGTGCAAAAAGAAATGGCACATAAGCCATGGGATAGGCAAAATGCCATTTTGTGAAGCCCAAGGGGCTATGTGTAAAGTGTATAGCCTATAAAGACAAAGATAATGAAATATCTAAACAACTTTTTCTCTCTCTCAAAATTTTCTTCAGATCTGAGATCTTTTCTCCTTCTTCAAGGTTCCAAAACCTTCCTTTTTCTCTTGAATTAAATCAAGAGTTTTACTCTTCTTTTTATAAAACAAATTAGTTTTTCACCACAAAACCCATAAAGGGGAACCCAGATCTTCCATTAGATCTCAAAAAGAAGAGATTTTTAGAAATCCCATATCTCTTGATCTTCAAGATCCAGCTAACAGAGGAGGAAGAAGAAGAACATCGTTCACTAAACAAAAAAAAAACACACACACACTCAGGAGTCCAACTCCTCTCTGATTTCTCTTCTGAGAAATTTTTTTTAGGCTAAGAGCCTCTTTTTCTCGCCGGCGCTCAAGCGCAGAGCGCCCGCGTGCCGACACGTGGCGCGCTTGCGCTCCAGCGCAAGCGCTCGAGCGCAAGTCGCCCCCGTGCCGACACGTGGCGCGCTTGCACTCTAGCGCTCCAGCGCATAGCGCCCACGTGCCGACACGTGGCACTCTAGCACCTGAGCGCACAGCACCTAGGCGCACAGCGCCCAAGGTGCTGTCCCCACGCATCCTTTGGATGTCTTTTCCCCTTTTTATATATATACATGTATATCTGTACATATGTATGCATATTTACATACACACATACTCCACGACACTGTCCCTGTTAGAAAAAAATTTCTAACGGGGCGCTGCCCCTCACCCCGCAAGGGGGCTGCTAGCCCCCTTGACCCCCAGCCCGCTATCCGGGTAGCGGGACCCCCGTAAAAACTCTGCGTGGCTCCCGATATATTTAAACCCCCCCTCCAAAACACAACACACGTATACTGCACATCGAGTTTGCATGACCAGTTTAACCCGTCAATCGGAGGTTCCCTCGCTCCAAAGGCGAGGGGTAATTAACGGCAGTTTAGTCCGCTGCTGCCGGAGATTCGGATCCCCACAATCATTAAACCCCGGCCTACCCTAGGCAGGGGGAATCTATAGTACGCCTGACAAGCGTGCGCGTATTCCCATCTCAATGGGGTGACAAAAAACACCCTACAGATTCTGGCACGCCCGGTGGGACCCTTCTCTCCTCCCATATTCTGGGTTAAACGTTCATGCGAACTCAATCAATATACATATCGATTGCCTATACTGAAATGATGTTTTCTTTTCGTGCAGCAATCAACTTTCGACGACAATCTCTCCCAAGACGAACTCAGCTTCCAAAGCGACCCCGATTCCGTACGTGGTCAAGATCAACGCTCGTGTGGTTCTTCCCGCAAGCCTCAGTCGACAGTGGGAGGAACCGCCCCGCCAGTTTGGCTCCATCATCATCTACCCTGCCGGAAGCGCTCATCTGGCGGAGATCCCGGCGGAACAGGTGGCCAAGCCGGTCTCAAGGGCGGAGGGCAAGAACTTCGGTACAAAGGGCAAAATCAAATGTTGCGGACGAGCTCAGGCGATGACTCCAACAAATGCACAATCGAGCGTATCTCCAAGGCCCTCCATCGCCCGGTCTGCGGCGTCTTCCCAAAGAGCCGAAGTCTGCCAGGTGCTTAGAACAGAAAAGTTAAGGCAGAAGCGGCTCGGGTATCGAGCCAACAAGAGGGCCAAGGCTTCGGCCAAATGGAATCATGTGAAGTTCCAAGTGCAGGGTTACCCCACGACGACGGCTGAGTTGGACGTAAGAATCAGCAATTCCTTCGATCCTCTTAAGTGGGTTCAGAAAAATGCCATGACCGCCAGAATCAAGAAGACAGCGGTCCGAACAGTGCCACAAAGAAACGTGTCCCGACCCCAACAAAAGAAGTATGACACTGTCTCTTCAAGAGTCTATCAAGCACTCTGTGCCGCACGAAAGCAGTGGGGCAAACCCAGAAAAGAAGCGCCAGCACCATTCAAGAACCTGGTTAGGCCAGCCGCCTTCAATCGACTACCAGCTACCGAAACAAGGGGGTCAAGACAGCGATCCGTGAAATCAGCTGCCAATGACAGAAAGACGGCCGGATATATCATCCATACGGTCTATATGGCGGGTGGGCGCCCCAGCGACAACCTTCGCAGCAAAAGCAAGGATGGGGCTACCACATCCCAAGCCTAATCTAGCCTGAATGTGGTTGCCGCCGCCCAAGAACAGCCGCCCCCGCTGGATGAAGAAAACCCTCTCGATGAGGATGATAGGCAGAAAGACCCTTCGGTCCATGCAGAGTCAAGCTCGGACAGCGAGGAAGAGCCAACTTTCCGCCCCAGGACTGCGGAGCAAGAGCTGCTTCAAGAGCTTCGAAAACAGCTCAGGAGCAAAGATAAAGAGATGGCCAAGCTCTACTCGAAAATTGACGACTTAACGAACGTGGTGATGCAGCTTACGGCTCAAATTGCTCGAGCGCCTCCCAATCAGGCACAAGCCGCTACTAATCAGCCGGGTGATGACAATCCGAGGCAGCCAATGCCTGTTCCTTTGGGACCAAGACTGGTCGAGCCGCATGAAAGCCGGCCACATTCTGCTTCTGGGGACGCCTTGGCCCCAGATAGCACTCTCCCACTAACACAGGATCGGATAATGGATTTGGTCACCAGCAAGGTTAAAACATTGGTGCCCGAAGCTGAAGCTCAAAAAGAAATCGGCAGTAGTGGGCGGCCATATCCCGCGCAGTACGATCTGATTGAGTTCCTAAGCGGCTATGTCATTCCTAAGTTCGGAAGATTTGATGGAACAGGGAATGCAAATCAGCACGTCGCCCACTTCAAAGCATCGTGCGGAAATACAGGGGGCAATGACGCTCTCCTTCTTCGTCAGTTTGTCAATAGCCTGATCGGCGTCACCTTTGACTGGTATGCGAGTATACCGGACGGGTCCGTCATTACCTTTGCCCAAATGGAGTCCCTGTTTCGGCAAAGGTTCATGAGTGTCAGTGATAAAATCTCCATTGCCGACCTTGTGAGGACCAAGCCGGGGAAGAATGAAAGCAACACCGACTTTATTGCCCGATGGCGTAATCTCACGGTCAAGTGCGAACCGCCGCTGGAGCAGGACCAGTCCGTCAGCCTTCTCATTGGGAACCTCAGCAATTGGATGGTCCCATTCTTGTGTACGGCGGGCCTCAAGACATTTCAGGAGCTAACCAAGAAAGTCCAAATGCTAGAACGCTCGAAGCAAGAGTCCCCGCCGGATTCTCAGAGAGACAAAACTTGGAAAATCAAGCGGGACGACAACCGTAGAAGCGGGAGTTCCAGCAGTACCAATGTCTTCAATGCGTCCGACGGTGAAGAAAAGCGAAGGGCGGGCGAATCCAAAACCAACCGGTCTCGAAAGCCATTGCTGGGAGGAGATGGGCCTTCCCTAGAGGAGAAAAAGAACAAGGTTTACTCTTTCAGAAGGGACAAGGTCCGCAAGATATTTAAAGATGCCTTGAACAACGGCCTACAATTGCCGGAGTCAAAAAGACCCCAAGAAGCAAAAATGACCGACAATCCTCTGTATTGCCCGTACCACCGAGTAGTGAGCCATGCGATCGAGGATTGCTATATCTTCAAGGACTGGGTCGAGAAGCAGTACAAGGCTGGAGAGATCGAGCTGTCCAAAAGCGTGTTGGTGAACAATCAAGTTGCAACCGCCAACTTTATACAGACAGAAGTTGAAGCCTTCTGGGAGCAGACAGCTGAACCTGCTGCCCTGCCAAACGAAACTGACTCATCGCGGCCTCCGTGGAGTACGCACATGTCTAATAAGACGAAGAAGATGCTAAAGCTACTTCAGAAAGAGCCCAGGATGGAATGGGAAGGACAGAAGAAGCTTACCAGTCCAGCTGCCAATGCGGCTCCATCAGGCTCAAAATCCAAGAAGCTCAAGAAGAAGAAAAGTGCAGCTCGGCGCGGAAAAGAGTCTGCAGGGAAATCGACCATTCAAAAATATATCGATTCCCTCGAAGAATATGAACAAAAGGAAAGAACATTGATTCAATTGAAGGAGTTCTTCCCTGTACAAGCGGCTGAAATTCTGGAGGAGTTAGAAGAAGACTCCAATGAAGAGATCCCAGTAGTGACCTGCTACGCCATCCATCTTGGCAGCGACTCGGAAGAGGAGCTCTGTTTTCCCCGAAGAGGACGAAGAGCTCGCCACAACGGCCAATCAAATCCAGCTCAGAAGCGGCAGGGCTCTACCGCCAAATCAGGGCAACGCCCCAAAAGGGAAGGAAAAACAAGTCGCTAATGAAGAAGATGGCAGAGAACCGGCTGATGAAAACACATGTCCTTCCTCGGTGGACTATAATGTCTTGGCACATCTCCGGAAGCTTCCGTCTCTCCTGAGCATCTACGACGCCTTGGTCCTATCTAAGGAGCTTAGAGATGTTCTCATTCACGCTCTACAAAACCCCGAGCGGTATCAGGCTCACTTTGCTGAAATTAATATGAAAGAAGCCCAGCACGCTTTGCATGCTGCCGCAGTCACATTTAAGGATGAAGACTTGCTACTGGGAACGGCTGAACATAATCGGCCGCTTTACGTGACCGGGTACAGCGACGGAGATCGAATTAATCGCATATTGATTGATCCGGGGTCCTCAATGAACATTATGAACTTGCGAACTCTGAAGAGTTTGTCAATGGACGTCCGACACCTGTCAAGGGAAAGGATTGTCATTCAGGGCTTCAACCAAAATTGCCAGCAAGTTCTGGGGTCTATAGCTTTGCCAATCAAATTTGGGGATCTGCAAACTGAAGCTAAGATATACGTGATCGACGCCGACACGTCTTATAAGATTCTCTTGGGGCGGCCGTGGCTCCACGATTACGGCATCATTCCGTCAACTCTCCATCAATGCATGAAGTATACTAAAAATGGTGAAGAAAGACGCATTGACGGAGACATCCAGCCGTTCGGTGTGCATGAAGTCCGATATGAAGATTCTCGGTACTTTATGAACCACCAAAATGCTAAGCCACAACTGACTGAGGATAGACCGCCCCTAAGACTCAAAAGCAAATCTGCGCCGGCTATCACTTTCAAAAGCAAAAATACCCAAGTGCGCCCGCATTTCGGCAGCGACACTGATGAGTCCGACGCTGGAAGCCCGTCCTTCCGCAAAACTCGCCCTCATTTCGGCAGCGATACGGACGAATCTGTTACTGAAGGCCCATCTAGCAGCGAAGCCCGCCCTCATCTTGGCAGTGACACTGAAGAGTCAGAAGAAGAGGGCCTGCCGTGCAACAGCTGTGCAGATTGGCCCCCCATGCAGCAAGCGAAACTACGAGAGACCTTCGAAGTCGCAGAAGGGTCCCTAGCCGTCACAAGGGTGCCGGAGCAGATGTGCAAAGAGCTCGACGCATTGTCAGTCTCTACCGTGGACCAGCTGAAAACTTTCTATGTGCCCGGGAGGAAAAATGGACAGAAGGGCATCCTGTTTTACGGGTCAACCCCCGTTGTGCACCCGGACGATCTTTCTGTCGCGTGCCTTCCCTATGAGAGAGGCATAAGAGCCGTCCTCAATCCCAGATACTATGCGCCCAAGATGCGGGAATACTTTAAAAAGTGCGGATGCCGGTTATATCAGACGGAGTCCGAAGCAAAGTTTTACGAAGGACTATGGCATCCACCCCAGGTCCGAGCACTCATCGATGGACGAATTCCAGATAGACGGGGCATAGGCTACATTCAACCTGATTCCAAAGCGTGCTACATGATCCATGTTGGTGAGGCCAGCGAAAGATCAAATGATGATGACGAGATAGCCGAGCCAGAAGAAGCTCCTCAAGAGCTCGAAGATGGCGGACAAGCAACCTTTGATGAGCTAACCGAGATTGACTTAGGAACGCCCGATAATCCAAGGCCGACCTATATCAGCTCACTTTTGTCGGAGGAAATGAAAGAGCAGATAATTGCCCTGCTGTATGAGTTCGTCGACTGCTTCACGTGGACGTACAAAGAAATGCCTGGCCTTTCCCCTGAAGTGGTCGTACATAAGTTGGCTATATCTCCTGATGCTAAGCCAGTCAAACAAGCTCCTCGAAGAATGAGAAGGGAACTAGAAGAAAAGGTCATCGAGGAAACTAAGAAGCTCATCGATGCCGGCTTCATCAGGAAAGAGAAATATGCAGACTGGATCGCATGCATAGTCCCAGTGAAGAAGAAAAATGGGCAGGTCCGAGTTTGTGTCGATTTCAGGGACCTCAACAAGGCATGTCCTAAAGACGACTTCCCGCTACCGGTCATGGAAATGATGGTCGATGACACCTCAAATTACGAACTGTTCACCTTTATGGATGGCTCGTCTGGATATAATCAGATCAAGATGTCGCCTGAGGATGAGAAACACACAGCATTTCGAACCCCGATCGGAATATATTGCTACAAGGTAATGCCATTCGGACTGAAGAACGCAGGTGCTACATATCAAAGGGCGATGACTAATATCTTTGATGACCTAATCCATAAAGTCGTCGAATACTATGTTGATGATCTGGTCGTCAAGACTAAAGCCAAGGCCGATCATATCCAAGATCTCAGGACCGTTCTCACCAGACTGAGGGAATACGATCTGAAGATGAATCCTCTGAAGTGCGCTTTTGGCGTGTCATCGGGAAAATTCCTGGGCTTCATAGTCCGGCATCGAGGGATCGAAGTTGACCCATCAAAGATAAAGGCCATCATGGAGATGCCCCCTCCGAAGAGTCTGACGCAGCTAAGATCTTTTCAAGGCAAGCTTGCTTATATACGGAGGTTTATCTCAAATTTATCGGGGAGATGTAGGCCCTTCTCAAAGCTCATGAAGAAAGGAGCTCCTTTTATCTGGGATGCCGAATGCTAAGCAGCGTTCAAAAGCATCAAACAATACTTGTTGCACCCTCCAGTGCTGGCCGCTCCCATTCCAAATAAACCGCTGATTCTCTACACTGCCGCGCTGGATAAGTCACTCGGTGCGCGCCTTGCCCAGAATAACGAGAAGGGAAAAGAAAATGCCCTCTACTACCTCAGTCGAACTCTAGTCGGGGCGGAACACAACTATTCCCCAATCGAAAAGCAATGCCTGGCTCTAATATTTGCTGTAAAGAAGCTGAGGCACTATTTGCTCGCTCATCGGGTTATGCTGATCTCCAAGGTCGACCCGCTCAAACACTTGATGACCAGAGCAAGCCTAGCCGGCAGAATGGCAAGATGGGCTGTCATGCTACTTGAGTTTGATATAGTTTATACCCCTCAGAAAGCAGTAAAAGGGCAAGCTCTTGCAGACTTTCTCGCTGCTCATCCCATACCAGAAGGGTCGCCGCTAAATTGTGAGTTACCCGACGAACAAGTGCTGCACCTCGAGGAAGATGGGCCATGTTGGGAGCTCTACTTTGATGGAGCCTCATCAATAAGGAGCTCCGGCAGATCAAGCGTCCCTGAGGTAAAAGCGGGGATAGGATTGGTGTTCACCACGCCATCAATGGGAACCCTCCGGCGTTCTTTCGCTCTCACCGAGCCTCGGACAAACAATGAAGCTGAGTATGAAGCTCTGATAGCTGGTTTGGAGCTCGCCATAAAAATGGAAATCCGTCGGCTACGAGTTTACGGTGACTCCCAGCTCGTCGTCAACCAAGTAAGCGGCGATTATAAAATATACAAACCCGAGTTAGCTCGGTACAGAGGCCGAGTGGTGGAACTCATGAAACGGTTCACTCACATTGAACTAATGAGAGTCCCTAGAGCGTTGAATGGAAAGGCTGACGTACTCGCTCGCTTAGCCAAGGAGATGGCCGATCCTGACATGGACGAAATTCTGATCACAGTCAGGAGCCGACAAATTCTACCCCCAGTCTCTCTACGAGAAGAGGAAAGCGCGGAACAGAAGAGCAGTCCTGCCGAAGAAGCTTCGATCATCCAAGACGAGCCCGATTGGAGAGAACCCTCCATAGAGTACCTCCGATACGACAAGCTGCCTGAAGAAAAATCTGCGAGGATTCAGCTGAAGAAAAGAGCTCTCCGATACGTGTTTGTAAATAACACATTATACCGCAGGTCATATGACCAACTCTGGCTCAGGTGTCTGTCGTTGGCCGAAGCCCAAAAGTTCATGAAAGATGTTCACTCGGGCGTTTGCGGTGCTCACCAATCTGGCCCCAAGATGCGACTTCAAATCAAACGGCTTGGGTATTACTGGCCTACCATGATACGGGATTGCGGAGAATATGCAAAGAAATATCAGATCTGCCAAATCCATGGTGATTTCATTCACAAGCATCCCAATCCGTTGCATCCAACGGTGGCGTCGTGGCCCTTTGAAGTCTGGGGCACCGACATTGTTGGCCCAATTGATCCTCCATCATCCAAAGGACACCGGTTCATATTGGCCACGACAGACTACTTCTCCTGATGGGCTGAAGCTGTCCCGCTAAAAGAAGTCAAGACAAAAGATATTCTGACATTCTTCCAGCATAATATTCTATACCGTTTCGGTACACCAAGAAGAATCATTTCCGACAATGGGCCTTCTTTCAAGAGCTTCAATGTCTCAAGGTTCGCTACTCAGCACAAGATAGACTGGAGATATTCCTCCATCTATAATCCAAGAGCCAATGGGCTAGCCGAAGCCTTCAATAAGACTCTATGCAAGCTCCTGAGGAAAAATGCTTCAGCCAACAAGAGAGACTGGAATCTCAAACTTCACGAGGCGTTGTGGGAATATCGTACCACGCACCGTACTCCAACACAGTCCACTCCATACTCATTGCTCTTCGGAGTGGAGGTGGTCCTCCCCCTCGAAGTCGAAGTTCCAACCTTAAGAATGGCCGTTCAGCACGAGTTGACGGAGGAGGAAAACGTTCTCCTTCGACTTGAAGAGCTCGATGCCCTCGAAGAAAAGAGGCTCGCGGTGCAGCAAAATCTGGAGCTATACCGAGCCCAAATGTCACGGGCTTATGACAAGATAACCCGTCTCCGCGCTTTCAAGAAAAGTGAATTGGTGTTGGTCCTCAAAATACCGATCATCCCCAATCGACATGCCAAGGGAAAATTTGAGCCAAACTGGGAAGGACCATACGTCATCGAGAAAGTGTTCGATGGAGGATCCTACCAACTAATAAGTGCCGAGGGAGAAAGGCCCATGCCACCCATCGATGGCCGATATCTCAAGAAATACTACACGTGAATGCTCCAAGTCGCAGGCGAATTGAGCACATCAGCCTTACGGTCTGGATCATACATCCTGCAAAACCGTATACAATCTACGGGCGTAAATGGCCCCTATCTCTCCTAAATCCTGCCGGTGAGACTACTTTTAAAGTCCCACCAGCGGCAAAAAAAAGGAAAAAAAAAAAAGAAAGAAAAATAATAATAAAAGAAATTAAAAAAAATAATAAACGGTATGTCCACAAGCAAAACGGGCACGGATGAAAACCCGAAAGGGCTCCGTGAGTAAAAACAGCAGGACTACCGGCGAGTCTGTGAAAACCCGAAAGGGCGCAAACTCATGAAAGGAGATGAAATACACTCGCAAAGTCCTCTCGACCTTGTGAGGAGAAAACCCTGCGTGAGATCCTTACGACTCACAAAGGAGCAACACACATAGGAATTCTCACGATTCCTAAGGAGAAAATACACCTGCGGGATCCTTACGACTCGCAGGGAGAAAATGCTTTTATGGGACCCTCACGGCCCATAAAAATTGAAAAGCCTTTGGTGATAGGGACCCAAACCTGTCTCCTAAGCCATCGTTCCCCAACGGGCAACGGCAAATGATGAGTCGCTCCTGGCATTTCGCTTCAGTGTTAGCGGTGCTGATGCCGACCAAAAACCCAAATCCCAAGTCCTCCCAAGGCAAATGATGAGTTGCTCCTGGCATTATTCCAGTGCAGCAATGCTGATGCCAAACAAGATCCAAATTCTAAGTCCCTAAACGGCGAATGATGAGTCGCCCCTGGTACCACATTCCAGTGCAGCGATGCAGACGCCAACCAAAATCCAATTTCTCAAAATTCTCCCGGCCCTACGGTGGGTCCCCAAGTTGACCATCGTATACAATCCACGGGCTCAAATAATTCTCATCATACCCATGCCCCACTGTAATCACCAGTTACGCGGCTGGTCTCCGCTTTGGGAATGATGCTCCATTGATAAGACCCACTCATGTGTCCTCACGATATATGAGGAGAATAAACCTTTGTGGGATCCTTACGACTCATAAAGGAAAAACACACTTAGGATTCCTCACGACTCCTAAGGAGAAAATACACCTGCGGGATCCTTACGACTCGTAGGGAGAAAATGCTTTTATGGGACCCTCACAGCCCATGAAATTGAAAAGCCTTAGGTGATAGGGATCTAAACCTGTCTCCTAAGCCATCGCTCCCCAATCCCCAAATGGCGAATGATGAGTCGCTCCTGGTACCATATTTCAGTGCAGCGATGCAGACGCCAACCAAATTCCAAATCCCATACCCCAAGGGCGAATGATGAGTCGCTCCTGGTACCATATTCCAGTGCAGCGATGCAGACGCCGACAAAGTCCCGAAATTTTTCCGGCCCTACGGTCTGGATCAAACATCCTGCAAAACCGTATAAAATCCACGGGCGTAAAACAATCCCAACCTCTCCCAAGTCCTACCGGTGAGACCACATTCAAAGTCCCCCCAAAAAAAGGGTTGGGATAATGCCGATGCAAAAACCAAAATCCCAAAATCCTCTCAATGACAGATGATGATTCGCTCCTGGTACCATATTCCAGTATAGCGATGCTGATGTCAACCCAAATCAAAATCAACAAGTCAACATCCACTCCGATACCGCACAAAGCGGAGCAAGTCAGAATCCAATCTCGACACCGCAAGAAGAGGAGCAAGTCAAGTTTACCCCTGACAATGCAAGAAGCAGAGCAAGTCAAATCAAGCACCGACCGTCCAAGTCGCAAAAAGGGCAGAACCGACCGTCCACGTCGGTAAAAGGGCAGCACCGACCGTCCAAGACGCAAAAATGGCAGAAACGACCGTCCACGTCGCTAAAAGGGCAGCACCGACCGTCCACGTCGCTAAAAGGGCAGCACCAACCGTCCAAGTCGCAAAAAGGGCAGAACCGACCGTCCACGTCGCTAAAAGGGCAGCACCGACCGTCCAAGTCGCAAAAATGGCAGAACCGACCGTCCACGTCGCTAAAAGGGCAGCACCGACCGTCCAAGTCGCAAAAAGGGCAGCACCGACCGTCCAAGTCGCAAAAAGGGCAGAACCGACCGTCCACGTCGCTAAAAGGGCAGCACCGACCGTCCAAGTCGCAAAAATGGCAGAAACGACCGTCCACGTCGCTAAAAGGGCAGCACCGACCGTCCAAGTCGCAAAAAGGGCAGAACCGACCGTCCACGTCGCTAAAAGGGCAGCACCGACCGTCCAAGTCGCAAAAATGGCAGAACCGACCGTCCACGTCGCTTAAAGGGCAGCACCGACCGTCCAAGTCGCAAAAAGGGCAGCACCGACCGTCCAAGTCGCAAAAATGGCAGAACCGACCGTCCACGTCGCTAAAAGGGCAGCACCGACCGTCCAAGTCGCAAAAAGGGCAGCACCGACCGTCCAAGTCGCAAAAAGGGCAGAACCGACCGTCCACGTCGCTAAAAGGGCAGCACCGACCGTCCAAGTCGCAAAAATGGCAGAAACGACCGTCCACGTCGCTAAAAGGGCAGCACCGACCGTCCAAGTCGCAAAAAGGGCAGAACCGACCGTCCAAGTCGCAAAAAGGGCAGAACCGACCGTCCACGTCGCTAAAAGGGCAGCACCGACCGTCCAAGTCGCAAAAAGGGCAGAACCGACCGTCCAAGTCGCAAAAAGGGCCGCATCGACCGTCCATGTCGTAAAAAGGGCAGTGCCAGCTTCCCAAAAGGTGGGAACCGAATCAAGTCGCCTCCATGTGAAAGAAGATCCATCAATTTCATGCACACGACCTACATATGTGGTGTGCATTTATTGATGGGGGGCAATTTGTTGGGGTAAAAATTTACACCCCGGTTGACCAAGTCAAAATCAAAGTCAACCCCAAGCCAAGCGGGCCCAAGCCCAGATCCAGTGGGCCCATGCCCGGGTCGAGCCCGAACATGAAGCGGCCGGCCTCCCCCCATGCCAAGATAAAAATTTTGTAATAAATAATTTTGTTGCATTTCTTTTATTTTATTTTATGGATAAATGTAAGAAAAATAGGCATAAAGCCAAATTTTTGTAAAGCCCATGGCTTATGTGCAAAAAGAAATGGCACATGAGCCATGAGATAGGCAAAATGCCATTTTGTGAAGCCCAAGGGGCTATGTGTAAAGTGTATAGCCTATAAAGGCAAAGATAATGAAATATCTAAACAACTTTTTCTCTCTCTCAAAATTTTCTTCAGATCTGAGATCTTTTCTCCTTCTTCAAGGTTCCAAAACCTTTCTTTTTCTCTTGAATTAAATCAAGAGTTTTACTCTTCTTTTTATAAAACAAATTAGTTTTTCACCACAAAACCCATAAAGGGGAACCCAGATCTTCCATTAGATCTCAAAAAGAAGAGATTTTTAGAAATCCCATATCTCTTGATCTTCAAGATCCAGCTAACAGAGGAGGAGGAAGAAGAATATCGTTCACTAAACAAAAAAAAACACACACTCAGGAGTCCAACTCCTCTCTGATTTCTTTTCTGAGAAATTTTTTTTAGGCTAAGAGCCTCTTTTTCTCGCCGGCGCTCAAGCGCAGAGCGCCCGCGTGCCGACACGTGGCGCGCTTGCGCTCCAGCGCAAGCGCTCGAGCGCAAGTCGCCCCCGTGCCGACACGTGGCGCGCTTGCGCTTAAGCGCCCAGCGCTCGAGCGCAAGTCGCCCCCGTGCCGACACGTGGCGCGCTTGCGCTCAAGCGCACAGCACCTAGGCGCACAGCGCCCAAGGTGCTGTCCCCACGCATCCTTTGGATGTCTTTTCCCCTTTTTATATATATACATGTATATCTGTACATATGTATGCATATTTACATACACACATACTCCACGACACTGTCCCTGTTAGAAAAAAATTTCTAACGGGGCGCTGCCCCGCACCCCGCAAGGGGGCTGCTAGCCCCCTTGACCTCCAGCCTGCTATCCGGGTAGCGGGACCCCCGTAAAAACTCTGCGTGGCTCCCGATATATTTAAACCCCCCCTCCAAAACACAACACACGTATACTGCACATCGAGTTTGCATGACCAGTTTAACCCGTCAATCGGAGGTTCCCTCGCTCCAAAAGCGAAGGGTAATTAACGGCAGTTTAGTCCGCGGCTGCGGGAGATTCGGATCCCCACAATCATTAAACCCCGGCCTACCCTAGGCAGGGGGAATCTGTAGTACGCCTGACAAGCGTGCGCGTATTCCCATCTCAATGGGTGACAAAAAACACCCTACACTAAGCTTTCCTTTATTTTGTAGCGCCTACGTGAGAAGCATGTCGGACGCTGGACGCTGAGCGCCAGTCACTGAGTGGTAAACATTCCTTTATTTTGTAGCCCCCACATGAGAGACACGTAGGTTGCTGAGCGCCAGTCACTGAGTGCTAAGCACTCCTTTATTTTTATTTACCTAATTTTCCAAGAAGAGAGTTCTTCTTTCTCGCGAATTTAATTCTCTGTTCTTTCTAAAGCTTATGGGGGGTTCCTCCTCTTTAGACTTGAAGTCTTGGGTCCTTTATATAGGAGAGGCGAGTTTGTTAGTTAGCTCCGAAGAAATCTCTCATTAAGAGATCCCACGTGATTTGGGAATTTTACCCACCGTTGGATCTTTGATCCAAGGACTTCTGTTTTACAGAAAATATTTTCTTGGTTTTAACAAAATTAGGGAAATATTTACCCATACATAATTTATTCTGTAGATCGGTGATTCTTTAATCACCATTAGATTTTTAATCCAACGGTACTCTATTTTACAGAGGGCAATCTTTCTTGTTTAGAAAGATTTGAGGAATATTTCCTCTAAACAGAATTTAATTCTGCATCCTGATGATTTATCATCTCCGTTGGAACTTTGATCCAACGGCTTTGTTTAACAGAGAGTAGAATTTAATTCTACTGGGCACCGGCGCTCACGTGTTGTGCACGTGGACGCTGCTTAAGATTTTTGTGTGCTTTGCACACGGGCGCTGCTCATATAAGAGTTTTTAACTCTGGCGATGGCGCTCTCGTGGAAGGCACGTGAGGCGCTGTCTCTTGACTTTTGAACAGAGCTTTGCTCTTTTATTGGAGGAAACATTCTACATCAGCACGGTTAAGTTGTAACTTATGCATCAAAACAGCTGAAGATTCGTGAGAGCAACTATCCGACGCATGATCTGGAGTTGGTAGCCGTTATCTTTATGTGGCAAAGAAGATGGTTAGAACTTATGGCAGACTTCGACATCAACCTACAATATTATCTAGGGAAGGTGAATGTAGTACCTGATGCACTTAGTCGCCAACCATTATCAATGAATCTCACCGCACAGTGGAAGCTTCAACAAGATTTGCATCAGATGGAGATAGTAGTGGTCATGCTAGGTAACGCTTCAAGTTTGATGAACTTACAAGTTCAATCTACCATTCTCAATCAGATCAAAGCAGCTCAAGTAAGTGATGCCAAGTTGCAAAAGATCAGAGAACAAGTAGAAAGTGGATTTAGAACAGACTTCATCATCCATGAAGTCGGATCCTTGAGACACGGCAATAGATTGTGTGTACCACAAGGTTCTGTACGAGAAGAATTGATGAAAGAAGCTCACAGCTCTCCCTACTTAGTACACCGTGGTGGTACAAAGATATACAAAGATCTGCGTCAATATTACTGGTGGCATGGAATGAACCATGTGTTCCCCTCCGAAAGACGGCGCGACATGACGTCTTGCCTGAGATTCGGGGCAGATGCTAATTGGTGCTATCCGTCTACCTCTCCGAAGATGCCAAGTTGATTTATGGCACCATGTATCGAAGGATTAAACGGATGCGTCCGATGTAGCAGACTTCGTCAGATTCCCCCTCGCTTGAGGGGTTTTTGATTGTGGGGACGCTCTTCCCTGCAGGCGCAAGCCCCTGTAGTTAATTACGCTACCGCATTGCGGTAACAACTTTCTCCTTCTCCAGATGATCACTTCGTGTCGTGGGTGTTTGTTTTGTATTCGGTTGCCCATGGATTGTATACGGAGACTGAGTTATGTCGTCGCCCGTAGGACGTGGACTAGTCCAAATCCGTATTTTCTTAGATTTGGTTTTGGGGTTTTGGTTTGAGGATACGTTAGCCATATTTGAGGCTAAGATCAACTCAAACGTTTGTTAAGGATACGTTAGTCTAATTTGAGACTAAGATCAACTTAACGGGATCGTTTAGATCCGACAAAAGAGCATTTGGACTCTATTGTTCCAGTTTAGGGACATAGTGGTCCATTGAATGTATGACCGTCGGGACCCGTCACCTCTCTGACGACGTTGAAGGATTACAACGACAGATGTCAGAGGAGTTCAGAGATGTACCCTTGAACCAAAGTTGATTGGGGGATTTGTAGTCCAATTTGGGACTAAAGTCTGTTTGAAGGTTTAAGGATACGTTAGCCATATTTGAGGCTAAGATCAACTTAAACGGTTGTTAAGGATACGTTAGTCCAGTTTGGGACTAAGATCGACTTAACGGGATCGTTTAGATCCGACAAAAGAGCATTTGGGGGCTCTATTGTTCCAGTTTAGGAACATGGTGGTCCAATACCAGTTTAGGGGCATGGTGGTCCATTACCAGTTTAGGGACATGGTGGTCCATTGGTAGTTTAAGGACGCATAAGTCCATGGGTTTAAGGACCCCACAGTCCATATGGGTGTGTTTAAGGACGCATTAGTCCGTTAGTTTAAGGACGCATAAGTCCGTAGGTTTAAGGACCCCACAGTCCGTATCTTGGTTTAGGGACGCATAAGTCCATGAGTTTAAGGACCCCACAGTCCGTGTTGATGTGTGGTTGTCGGGACCCGTTACCTCTCTGAAGACATTGAAGGATTACAACGACAAATATCAGAGGAGTTCCGAGATGCACCCTTGAACCAATGAGTTGGTTGAAAGAGCAGATGTACTCAGTTCAAGATGATTTGAGGACTTATGGCCAATTTGGGCTAAGTCCAATTGTGTTTGAAATATTGGCTCTCTGCTGGTCCATTGAAGGAGAGGCTTTGCCTCTAGAAACTTAGCCAATTGGGCTAAAGCTAGTGTTAAACACTAAAGGTCAACAGTGTTGAACACTGGGATAAGATTAACAAGTTAGTGTTAAACACTAAAAGATAATCGGTGTTAAACACTAGCAACAGGGCTTTCAAATTAGTGTTAAACACTAAAGCAAATCAGTGTTAAACACTGGTAATCAGAGATTTCAAATTAGTGTTTAACACTAAAGCAAATCAGTGTTAAACACTGGGAACAAAGTCTTCAGATTAGTGTTAAATACTAAGGAGAGAGGGGTCACGTGTGGACACATGAGAGCGCCCTGATTTCCCTTATTTTATTCTGTAGATCAGTGTTTAACTCTTTTAATTCTGACGGCCATCACGTGTGAGCACGTGATGGAGGCCCCCGCTCTGGTCTGTTAGAATGCTCATTAGGGGTCACGGGGTGACACGTGAGGGCACCCTAAATGTGGGGCCAGATCTCCTTTGTTTTATCCTCAAATCTGCGAATAAGTGTTAAACACTTTTATTTTTATTTTAGAGCATCACGTGTTGGCACGTGATGGGGATCTGTGCGCCAAGTGTTAAAGCATTTGCTGAGGGGTCACGTGATAACACGTGAGAGCGCCCAAAGCTTTCATTTCCTTTACTTTTTCTTTCTGCGTTTTGGGAGTCACGTGGGAGCACGTGATGGCATCAAAAAGTGGGGCCAGATCCCCTTTATTTTGTTCTGCAAACAAGTGTTAAACACTTTTAATTTTCATAGCCATCACGTGTGGGCACGTGATGTATAATCATGCCCTGATTTATTAGAACATTTATTAGGGGTCACGTGGTAACACGTGAGAGCGCCCAGAATTGTTTCTGCCTTTGCTTTTGTTCCATATATAATGAGGGTCACGTGGGAACACGTGAGGCATTGCCTCAAAGCTTTCCTCTTCTCATTTTTGGGGGATCTGTTCAGGGGTCACGTAGGGCACGTGACCTTAGTCTTTTCATGCACAGAGATCTTTTAAGTCTCCTTATCTTTAAGAATTGAATTCTTATTTAGGGTAAAACCCTAATTTTTGTTTTGGAGGAATTAAATTCCTATTGTGAAAGAATTAAATTCTTATTTAGGGTAAAACCCTAATTTTATCCCAAAGGAATTAAATTCATATAATTTTGTGACCATTGAATTCTCAAAACTTAATTCCTCCTCTATGTTTTGGATCTGCATGGCAGGATCTCAACCCAATGAGAATTAAATTCTCAATTCATGGGGAGATGTGCACTTTGCAGATCCTCCACCAGAGAAAGAACTAAGTTCTTTTCTTTTTATAAGAGTTAAACTCTTTTGAGAATTAAATTCTCTTTTTAAGCCTCTCTTTTCTTACCTAGGATTTTCTTTTGCAGAGAATTAAATTCTCCTCTCTCTGTTTCTTCTCTACCCAAAAAAGTAGATCCCTTCTCTTCTCTTCTTGGCTCCTATTTATAGGAGAAGGAAAAAAATCAATTTGTTTAGCAAATCTCTCATTGAAAGATTTGATTTGATTGTTGAGAGATTTGATTTATATTTATCATTAATCTGGGCCTTTAGATCATTCAGTGAATTTTATTCACCATGGATTTTAAATCCAAAAGATATTCTATTTGTTATTCTGGTGAGATTTTCAGGGAAATCTTTCCTTGTCCAAGATTTTTTCATAAATTGGTGATTTTTAATCACCCTTGGATCTTTAATCCAACAGTCCCCATAATCCTTTTCCATTTGGAAAGACTTAGAAGCTTTTAGAATTTTAATTCTATTTCGAAAGATTTAAATGATCTTTTTTCAGAATTTAATTCTGTTGAACAGCAAGGCTTTTACAGCCAGTCACGTGTTGCCACGTGACCCCCAATTGAGTCCTTTTCTCAGTGTTTACTTACGCTTCAGTTGTAACCATCACGTGTCAACACGTGACCATTGGTCACGTGTGAGCACGTGACACCTCATTGAGGTGACTTCTGATTTTTAATCAGGGAACAGATTTTAGAATTTAATTCTATTCACTATTTTAGAGGCCTTAAAAGCCCATCACGTGTCTGCACGTGACCCATGGTCACGTGTGAGCACGTGATGCCCCATTGGGGTCTTTTCTGAGTTTTTGTTATATTTTTTAACTCCTCCAGCGGGTTCTTAAAAGTCCATCACGTGTGGACACGTAATTCCTCATAACTTTTGATCCCGGATGAATTACGAGGCCCATAATATATCAAATCGAAGAGTTTTTCGAGCCGCTTTCGATACCATCAGAATTTATCCGTTTCTCATTCGGGAGTTTGTCAAAAAATAGCCCGGAAGATACTGGTTCGCATTTCCTTAATCATATCGCTGCCATTTGATACCTTGGACTCTTTTGCGCAGAAATTTTTGGCGGGAACAAATGCCCCCCACTACTTTGCCCACGTAAGTATGTACGTGGGTGAAGTAGTGCAGAGTTATCCAGAGTTATGCATGGCGTATGACCAGTTTCGGGTTGGTGTATCACTTTCAGAATCTTGATCTGAGAAGATAACGAGCGGACACAAGCGTCGTCATTTATCATTGACTCAAATCTCGACTCTTAAAAGATATAGTTCCAAACCCTTAACTCCATGAGCCACACCCTTCTATCTCTTTATGTCTTACTCTGGCGTGAAGTAGTTTATATGCTCATGAGTAAGTTTTCCATCTCAGTGGCATGTAACTTTGGCAAGTGTGGCTCATAGATGGTCCATCTTGACTTCTTTGCAGGGCGGTGATGGCTTAGGAGACAGGGTTAGGATCTGCCACCTAAGACTTTTCAATTTTATGAGCCGTGAGGGTCTCATAAAGACTTTTCTCCCTACGAGTCGAAAGGATCCCGCAGGTGTATTTTCTCTTTAGGGGTCGTGAGGACTCCTAAGTGTGTTTTCTCTTGAAAGTCGTAAGGATCTCACAAGAGAATTTTCCCGCTTATAAGTCGAGAGGACTCGTAAGTGGTTGTTTCCCTCCTAGTCGAGATTCGACTTTTGAGAGTGTGACCCGTGGATAGTATGCAAGAGACCGTTTTGGGCCGACTTGCAGGGTCCCAGTGCTTAGGAAACAGGTTTTTTAATCCCTATTGCCTAAGGCTTTATCTCACGAGTCGAGACGAACCGAGAAGTTCTCGCAAAGACATCAATTTCCTCACGAGTCAAAACGAATCGAGCAGATCTCGCAAGAATATCCTAACGTCACAGTTAACCTCTGCTCTTTACGACAGAAGTCCGTTAGGGTCTGTGGTACTTAGGGTTTTGGCCGTCGTACCGTCGCATGAGCTGATATATTCCTCGATAGGCAATCATGCTGTTCGAGTAGCCCTGCGACTGCCGTGTCTCTGATCCCTTCGGGGGCTGGACAAGACGTCTTCAAGCAATCCTCCTTGGCAGTTTAACCGTCGGAAGAGCAAGCGTTAGGAATTTGCCATGCCGCTTTTTACTTGAGGTTAGGCTTATTTTGGAGAGCCCCGATGAGTCATAACCACTCCGCGCTGGTGTGGGATGATCTCCGATAGTCTTTCAGGCTTTATATGACTTGCCGTTAAGACGTTGAAGCTAGGAATTTGGCCTTCGCTTCGTTTGCTGGCATTGCGTCCTCTGTATCGAGACGAATGTCGTGGTTGTCTCTAGGTTGCTGATGAACCGTCGAGATTTGGAACTAGGGATTTTGCCGTGGCTCCTTTTGGTGATGTTGCGTCCGCTGTATCGAGACGAACGTCGAGGTGGTGACCACTCCATGTGGGATGATCTCCGGTGGTCTTTCAGGCTTTATATGACTTGCCGTTAAGACCCTGAAGCTAGGAATTTGGCCTTCGCTTCATTTGCTGGCATCGCGTCCTCTGTATCGAGACGAATGTCGCGGTTGTCTCTAGGTTGCTGGTGAACCGTCGAGGTTTGGAACCAGGGATTTTGCCGTGACTCCTTTTGGTGATGTTGTGTCTGCTGTGTCGAGACGAACGTCGAGGTGGTGACCACTCTGTGCTGGTGCGAGATGATCTCCAATTGTCTTTGAGGCTTTATATGACTTGCCGTCAAGACCCTAAAGCTAGGAATTTGGCCTTCGCTCATTTGCTGGCATCGCGTCCTCTGTATCGAGACGAATGTCGCGGTTGTCTCTAGGTTGCTGGTGAACCGTCGAGGTTTGGAACCAGGGATTTTGCCGTGACTCCTTTTGGTGATGTTGCGTCTGCTGTGTCGAGACGAACGTCGAGGTGGTGACCACTCCGTGCTGGTGCGAGATGATCTCCAATTGTCTTTGAGGCTTTATATGACTTGCCGTCAAGACCCTGAAGCTAGGAATTTGGCCTTCGCTTCATTTGCTTTGGTGTGTCCGAATCCTGTTGGAGGAAGGACGCTGTAGTTGACATCTCGTCTGCTGTATCGAGACGAACGTCGAGGTGGTGCTCACTCTATGCTGGTGTGAGATGATCTTCGATTGTCTTTCAGGCTTTATATGACTTGCCGTTAAGATGTTGAAGCTAGGAATTTGGCCTTTGCTTCGTTTGCTTTGTCATGTACGAATCCTGTTGGAGGAAGAACGCTGTCGTGACATCTCGTCTGCTGTATCGAGACGAATGTCGTGGTGGTGACCACTCCATGTGGGATGATCTCTGTTTGTCTTTCCGGTTTTATATGACTTACCGTCAAGACGTTGAAGCTAGGAATTTGGCCTTCGCTTCGTTTGCTTTGTCGCTTCCGAATCCTGCTGGGGGAAGAACGCTGGGATGACATTTCATCTGCTGTATCGAGATGAACGTCAAGGTGGAGCTGGGATTTTGCCGCCGCTCTGCTTTGTTTTGACCGTGAGGTCTTCTGTTGACGTTGCATCTGCATCCTAATGAACCACGAAGGAACGCCATTGTTGACATTGCGTCTGCTGTATCGAGATGAATGCTGAGGTGGAGCTGGGATTTTGCCGTCACTCCGCTTTGTTTCGACCATGGGGTCTTTCGTTGACGTTGCATCTGCATCCTGCTGGACTGCGGAGGAACGTCGTCGTTGACATCTCGTCTGCTGTAACGAGACGAATGCTGAGATGGAGCTGGGATTTTGCCATTGCTCCGCTTGATGGTGTAACATCTGTGTCCTGTTGGAATGAGGAGGCACACCGTTGTTGGTCTCCAGGCTGTAGATATGGCCATTGAGATTTGGAACTAGGGATTTTGCCATGGTTCCGTTTCGTTGCGACTCTGGGGTTGGTTGTTGACGTCACGTCTGCATCTGGTTGGAGTGAGGAGAAACGCCGTTGGTGATCTCTAAGTTGTCGATATTGACGTCGAGACCCTGAAGCTAGGGACCTTCCTTTGCTTCATTTGCCGACATTGTGTCTGTAATATTGCGACAAATGTTAAGGTTGTCTCTAGGTTGTCTATGAACCGTCGAGATTTGGCTTCGCTTTCTGATGGAGCCTGTTAGGAAGGTATGGTTCCCTCTTTATCTGTGCCCCTGGATTGTATACAGGGATCGATGTGATTTCACCTGTAGGGCAAAAATTTTCATTCTTTCATTTTTTTTATTCTTCCCGCGATGCTCTATCATTTCAGCTTTTTATATCGCGAAAATCGCGATTGCCCAATCATTTCGGCTATTTTTCGCGGTGCCCAATCATTTCGGCTATTTTTCTTTTTACTCGCTGCTTTTTATTGCGAGTTGCCCAATCATTTCGGCTATTTTGCATGCATACATTTTTACTTGCTGATTTTGTTTGCAAGTTGCCCCATCATTTCGGCTATTTCGTATGCATTTTTTTTTTTGGCTCGCCGATTTATTTATTTTTTTTTGCGAGTAGGGGATTTGGGATCTGATACCAATCTTGGCATCAGCATCGCTGCGACTGGAATATTGCAAGGAGCGAATCATCATTTGCCGTAAAAGGACTTGGAATTTGATACCGGTTTAGGCATCAGCATCGCTGCAACTGGGATATTGCCAGGAGCGAATCATCATTTGCCTCTGTCGATATTGAACAAAGGTGGCTTAGTAAACAGGGTTAAGGGTCCTGTCGGCTAAGGCTTTTGACTTCATGAGCCGTAAGGGTCTCACAAAGGTATTTCTCCCTACGAGTCGTGAGGATCTCGTCAGTGTGTTTTCTCCTTAGAAATCGTGAGGATTCCTAAGTGTATGTTCCCCTGTAAGTCGTAAGGATCTTACAAAAGGGTTTTCTCCTTACAAGTCGAGAGGACTTATAAGGGTTGTTCACCGTACGGACATACCCCCAGTCACGGGTGGGACTTGGTTAGGGAAATGTTTATTCGCGCCCGTGGATTGTATACAAGGGTCAGCATTGAGCCGATCGTAGGGCCATATCGAAGGTTGTGGGGGTTGCTTAAGAACAGGTTCAGGTCTCTGTAACTTAAGACTTTCAAATCTTATGAGCCATGAGGGTCCCATAAGAGAGTTATCCTTACGAGTCGTGAGGATCTCGCAAGTGTAATTTCTCCTTAGGAATCGTGAGGATCCCTAAGTGTGTTGCTCCCTTGTGAGTCGTAAGGATCTCACGCGGGTGGTTTCTCCTTACAAGGTCGAGAGGACCCTATAAGTGTCTTTTAACGAGGTTGCGCCCTTTCGGGTTTTCACAAACACTCGCCGGTAGCCCTGCTGTTTTTACTCACGGAGCCCTTTCGGGTTTTCATCCGTGCCCATTTTGCTTTTGGACATACCGTTTTTTTTAATTCTTTTTTATTCTTTTTTTTTTAACGAGATTGCGCCCTTTCAGGTTTTCACAAACACTCGCCGGTAGCCCTGCTGTTTTTACTCACGGAGCCTTTTCGGGTTTTCATCCGTGCCCATTTTTCTTGTGGACGTACCGTTTTGTTTTTTTTGTTTTTTTTTTTTTTTTTTTTTTTACCACGTCAGCCTGAAGATGCTGCGGGTTGGAAGTAGTTTAACGACGTTTCGGTCATTTACAAGTTTTAGGACATTGCGGTCCGCCGTTAGTTTAAGGACGTTTCGGTCCACCGTCATCGTATTTAAGGCGCATCTCTAGTTTACTGACTTTTCGGTCTATGAGGCTTTTCCTATGAATGAGCATGATGCCCCCGGCATATCCACCCTTTTCGGAGCATGTTGTTGTGGCGGGTTTACTTTCCACTTTTCGGGCAGCGCGAACTTCCCCTGTTGGTATTGGTCTTCAACCCAGTTTTTGAAGACGTAGCAATTTTCGAGTGGGTGACCCATTACTCTGTGGTAGGGACAATAGTTAGGATTGTTAACGTCACCTGGTTGCAATGGACGTTTTGGATCTGGCAGAGTGATGAGCCCGCTGCGCACTGCTAGCTCGAACAATCTCTTTGTTTTATCTTTGGGAAACGAGTAAGGACGTTTCAACTTCTCATTGAGGTATCGCGGCTTGTTGTTTTGACGACAAAACGGCCTCGGGTTACTCGGCTGTTGTTGAGTGTTGGCAACAAAGGCCGTTTTTTCCTTTTCCTTTCTCATTTCGTTTGCTCCGTCGTTTGCGGGTCCGAGATTCTTTCCGGGTAGCGTGAGATTGTACGGCTGAACGTTCTCGCAACTCTCCAATTCTTTTGTTTTAGAAATGAATTCCTTGAAGAGAGGGTTGAGGGCGGCTTCTTCGTCAGAATCGCTTCCAAAGGTGAGAACTCGTGATCCCCTGGGCTCGTCCCTATGACAATTGCCGCCAACTCTTTTATGCTCATCTGTCGTATTTTTTCGCTGTCTACGAGCTTCCTGCTTTATTCTATTGACGTGTTGTCTATGAGCGACATATCCTTGCCACCAACACTTAAAGGAGTTGCAGTCTTCAGTAGGATGTGCGATCCTCTGATGATATAAGCAGAAGTTGGGGTGTACATCCGTTTCATCAAAATGTATACCACCAGGAGAATTTTCTCTGAAAGAGGGCGGCCTCATTCCCATTGATATGGCTTTGGCGAATCGTTTCCTTGTCTTGATCCTGCTTTCATTTGCGGCGGATGTACTTTGATCTGGTGGGAGTGTTTCGACCCTTCTGTCCAGTCGCCGGCGTTTGGCTTTCTCGAATATGGCCATCTCGCGTTCTCGATCAGCTTTGCTCTTAAGACGGGCTTTGTTCAGGAATGCGTCAATCATTTCGTCTGATGGTCCTAGAAGTTCTGGCTCAGGATCCGCCCCCGGTTTCTCGGTGCAAGGAGCCTCTTTATCATCTATCAAGGAGTGAGAGATCACATGACAACTCGCTACGTAGTCCTCAGATTCATCTGATGAGTCTTCTCCATCGTTTTCGTCCTCGAGGACGTGGCCGAGAAACTCTTGGAGCGTGATTGGAATCCGCGCCTTCTGGTTATACTCTTCCAGCGCGTCAATCTGTTTCTGCAAATCCATGCGCTTGTCGCCAGGCTTCACGGGCTTCTTGGATTTCTCCTTCTTTTTCGAAGATTTCGACGGCTGGGTGTGAATGCTTTGGCTATCACCACCGATATTTGGAATTGGGCGTCGCTTTAGCATCCCTTCTACGACCTCGGGTTCTAGTGGATCTTTCCATCTGATCGTCAGGTATGTCTGGAGATCATTCAGCATCCTTTCGGTTTTGGCGGAAAGCACGACCCTCCATGGAGCTTCTTCAACAAAAGAACAAGTTGCCCCCGGCGTGTCCGTTTTCTTTGGAGTGTGCGGCTGTGGTGGGTTTACTTTCCACTTTTCAGACAGCGCAAACTTGCCTTGTAAGTACTGATCCTCGATCCATCCTTTAAAGACGAAGCAATCCTCGATCGGGTGACTTACCGTTTGGTGGTAAGGACAATAATTGGGATCGTTGACATCGCCTGGCTGCAACGGACAGTTTGGACTCGGCAGATTGATGAGTCTGTTACGCACTGCCAGCTCGAACAGTCTTCTCGTTTTATCCTGAGGAAACGAGTAAGGACGTCCCAGTCTCTCCTTGAGTGATGGGCGTGGACGCATACTGTTTTGACGGACAACCGGCTTTAAGTTGCTCGGCCGTTGCTGAGTATTGGCAACGAAGGTTGCCTTCCCTTTCCCCTTTTTATTCCAAAACTCTGTCTTTGAAGAAGAAGGCTTATGGCCAATCTGGTCCAATGGGCCAGCTTGTCAATCAAGGCCTGGAAGGTGGTCGGCTTGAAAAACATCATGAACTGGGAGATGGCCGCTTGAGGGTCAAGAGTGCCTACGAACATGCCTACTGCAGGAGCCTCTTCTATGCGTTGTTCGCATTTCGACCATAGGTTCCGCCATCGTGTTGCGTATTGGACCCACGTTTCGCCTGGCCTTATCCTGGCATTAATCAGTGCTGTTATCGGGGTGCGTCCACTAGCACTCGCGAATCTCTGTGTAAACAGCAGCTCCATCTCCGCAAATGTTTTAACAGAGTCGTTAGGTAGCTCCGAATACCATTCAAAGGCTATTTCTGTTAAGCTGCCGACGAATTGGCGAAGCAACAGTTTGTCGTCGCCTCCCGTGTTGCCGCATAAGGCCCTGAATTGAGCGACATGCTGATGGGGATTCCCTGTCCCTTTATATACGTGAAACTTAGGGATCGTATATCCCGGCGGGTAACTGATTTGGTCATACCAGCTCGGATAGGGCCGTCCGGTTCTAACAATTTGCTCAGCCGCTTCATTCACTTGATGAGCCCGTATTTGATGAGCTATATAGCCATCCAGCGCAGCCTTGGAAATGGTTTCATCTTTGGCTATTGAAAAAGTTGGAGGAGGATTAGATGTCTCTCCTCTGTCGTCTTCAGTAATGATCAGAGGGTCTTCAACTGGAAGGTCTGGCTGTAGCATCATCCCTACCATATCTTGGAAGAGGATCGCCATTCGTTTTATGTTGGCAGCTTGTTCTGCTGCTTTTCTGTCCCTCTTTTCGAGGACTCTGCGGAGGAAGTCAGCATCGGTTTCTTGTTCGTGACGCTGTTCTGATGACAACTCCGAGCATTCTTTTGGCCCGGTAAGTGCAGCCATTGCATTTATCATCTCCTGAAGCTTCTGCTGCCGTTCTTGAGCTTTCGTCACGGATCGGGTGAGCGGTCGGTGACCCGTCAAAGCGCGGCTTCCCTCCTTTCCGGAGGCCATATAAACAGTGTGCAACACTATGCCCCCAGACTTGGGGCGTTTAGATTCAGTGCCTTTGTGATTTTCCAAAGACACAGGGATCCTCCCCGACCTCCTTCTTTTTTGAATGGTCGAAGTTGAGGGGGCCATTGTAGTGGGCACCCAAGTAGCTTTTGCTTTTTGTGGCTTGACAGAGTAATCCCTCTCCTGCCGCACCTTCATCTTTTTCTGTCGGCGGAGATAGTTTTTATTAATTACCGACTCTTGGACCTGTCGCCAGACCTTGTAAATTTTAGAGGACAGCCGTTGAGGGGGCTGCTCTAGCTTCTTCTCTGGAGTATTCTCCACAGGTGAAGGAGTTCGTTTCAACATCGCAGTAGGAGAGTTTCTGCGCACCGTATTCAGCAATTCGAAGCTGTTCCCGGTTGGAACAGCAGCATCGATCCCCACCATCGAAGCTGGTGGCGTAAATCCAGAGGGGGAGTTGCCCCCAGCCTCTCTTACTCGACGCCAGTGGCGACGTCGGGCGTGTCTTGCGGATGGAGTCACCTCCATTGTTGGATAAGCTTCTTCCTGCCCCCTGCCCTGGGTAGGGGAAGCAGCTTTGAGGACCTCGCCTGGAGCAGCAACCGGAATAACCAGCCTTGTAAAAACTTACTTCTCGGAAGGAGAAACCCTTCCAATGATTTCGTCTGCTTGAACCGGGATATCTATCCACTTTGGGATGGTAGCTTCGGGTATCGCAGGTTTGCAGACGTTCTGGCCCAGTCCGTTGAAAACAGAGGTATTGAAACTGGGCGACCCGTTGAAAGGGGTCGCGGTAGTGGTAAGCCGATTAAAGACCAACTTCTCCGGGGTTTCTTGCAACGTCATTGTGGCATTGAAGCTCAACGGTGGGAGCATGGTCCCGAAGAATAATCCGGCGGTGGCCTGGGTTACCTGCTCCACTGGCATCTTGAAAAGGGAGGCCGCTTGGGGACCATAAGTCACTCCTCCAGCAAGGACCGAGCGAGGGTTGCAGTTGCAGGCAGTGCAGTTTGAAGCCATTGATCTTCTGTTTTCTGCACGGAGCAAGACACCAAATCTTAGTACCTCGAATCCACAGGCAACCACAGCAAACCGCGATTCGTTCGCGAACACGACACACGAAGTGTGGAGTGGAAAGAGGAAGAGGTCCCACCGGGCGTGCCAGAATCTATTCCCCTCCGAAAGACGGCGCGACATGACGTCTTGCCTGAGATTCGGGGCAGATGCTAATTGGTGCTATCCGTCTACCTCTCCGAAGATGCTAAGTTGATTTATGGCACCATGTATCGAAGGTTTAAACGGATGCGTCCGATGTAGCAGACTTCGTCAGATTCCCCCTCGCTTGAGGGGTTTTTTGATTGTGGGGACGCTCTTCCCTGCAGGCGTAAGCCCCTGCAGTTAATTACGCTACCGCATTGCGGTAACAACTTTCTCCTTCTCCAGATGATCACTTCGTGTCGTGGGTGTTTGTTTTGTATTCGGTTGCCCGTGGATTGTATACGGAGACTGAGTTATGTCGTCGCCCGTAGGACGTGGACTAGTCCAAATCCGTATTTTCTTAGATTTGGTTTTGGGGTTTTGGTTTGAGGATACGTTAGCCATATTTGAGGCTAAGATCAACTCAAACGTTTGTTAAGGATACGTTAGTCTAATTTGAGACTAAGATCAACTTAACGGGATCGTTTAGATCCGACAAAAGAGCATTTGGACTCTATTGTTCCAGTTTAGGGACATAGTGGTCCATTGAATGTATGACCGTCGGGACCCGTCACCTCTCTGACGACGTTGAAGGATTACAACGACAGATGTCAGAGGAGTTCAGAGATGTACCCTTGAACCAAAGTTGATTGGGGGATTTATAGTCCAATTTGGGACTAAAGTCTGTTTGAAGGTTTAAGGATACGTTAGCCATATTTGAGGCTAAGATCAACTTAAACGGTTGTTAAGGATACGTTAGTCCAGTTTGGGACTAAGATCGACTTAACGGGATCGTTTAGATCCGACAAAAGAGCATTTGGGGGCTCTATTGTTCCAGTTTAGGGACATGGTGGTCCAATACCAGTTTAGGGGCATGGTGGTCCATTACCAGTTTAGGGACATGGTGGTCCATTGGTAGTTTAAGGAGGTATAAGTCCATGGGTTTAAGGACCCCACAGTCCATATGGGTGTGTTTAAGGACGCATTAGTCCGTTAGTTTAAGGACGCATAAGTCCGCGGGTTTAAGGACCCCACAGTCCGTATCTTGGTTTAGGGACGCATAAGTCCATGAGTTTAAGGACCCCACAGTCCGTGTTGATGTGTGGTTGTCGGGACCCGTTACCTCTCTGAAGACGTTGAAGGATTACAACGACAAATATCAGAGGAGTTCCGAGATGTACCCTTGAACCAATGAGTTGGTTGAAAGAGCAGATGTACTCAGTTCAAGATGATTTGAGGACTTATGGCCAATTTGGGCTAAGTCCAATTGTGTTTGAAATATTGGCTCTCTGCTGGTCCATTGAAGGAGAGGCTTTGCCTCTAGAAACTTAGCCAATTGGGCTAAAGCTAGTGTTAAACACTAAAGGTCAACAGTGTTGAACACTGGGAAGAAGATTAACAAGTTAGTGTTAAACACTAAAAGATAATCAGTGTTAAACACTAGCAACAGGGCTTTCAAATTAGTGTTAAACACTAAAGCAAATCAGTGTTAAACACTGGTAATCAGAGATTTCAAATTAGTGTTTAACACTAAAGCAAATCAGTGTTAAACACTGGGAACAAAGTCTTCAGATTAGTGTTAAATACTAAGGAGAGAGGGGTCACGTGTGGACACGTGAGAGCGCCTTGATTTCCCTTATTTTATTCTGTAGATCAGTGTTTAACTCTTTTAATTCTGACGGCCATCACGTGTGAGCACGTGATGGAGGCCCCCGCTCTGGTCTGTTAGAATGCTCATTAGGGGTCACGGGGTGACACGTGAGGGCACCCTAAATGTGGGGCCAGATCTCCTTTGTTTTATCCTCAAATCTGCGAATAAGTGTTAAACACTTTTATTTTTATTTTAGAGCATCACGTGTTGGCACGTGATGGGGATCTGTGCGCCAATTGTTAAAGCATTTGCTGAGGGGTCACGTGATAACACGTGAGAGCGCCCAAAGCTTTCATTTCCTTTGCTTTTTCTTTCTGCGTTTTGGGAGTCACGTGGGAGCACGTGATGGCATCAAAAAGTGGGGCCAGATCCCCTTTATTTTGTTCTGCAAACAAGTGTTAAACACTTTTAATTTTCATAGCCATCACGTGTGGGCACGTGATGTATAATCATGCCCTGATTTATTAGAACATTTATTAGGGGTCACGTGGTAACACATGAGAGCGCCCAGAATTGTTTCTGCCTCCATATATAATGAGGGTCACGTGGGAACACGTGAGGCATTGCCTCAAAGCTTTCCTCTTCTCATTTTTGGGGGATCTGTTCAGGGGTCACGTAGGGCACGTGACCTTAGTCTTTTCATGCACAGAGATCTTTTAAGTTTCCTTATCTTTAAGAATTAAATTCTTATTTAGGGTAAAACCCTAATTTTTGTTTTGGAGGAATTAAATTCCTATTGTGAAAGAATTAAATTCTTATTTAGGGTAAAACCCTAATTTTATCCTAAAGGAATTAAATTCTTATAATTTTGTGACCATTGAATCCTCAAAACTTAATTCCTCCTCTATGTTTTGGATCTGCATGGCAGGATCTCAACCCAATGAGAATTAAATTCTCAATTCATGGGGAGATGTGCACTTTGCAGATCCTCCACCAGAGAAAGAACTAAGTTCTTTTCTTTTTATAAGAGTTAAACTCTTTTGAGAATTAAATTCTCTTTTTAAGCCTCTCTTTTCTTACCTAGGGTTTTCTTTTGCAGAGAATTAAATTCTCCTCTCTCTGTTTCTTCTTTCCCCAAAAAAGTAGATCCCTTCTCTTCTCTTCTTGGCTCCTATTTATAGAAGAAGGAAAAGAATCAATTTGTTTAGCAAATCTCTCATTGAAAGATTTGATTTGATTGTTGAGAGATTTGATTTATATTTATCATTAATCTGGGCCTTTAGATCATTCAGTGAATTTTATTCACCGTGGATTTTAAACCCAAAAGATATTCTATTTGTTATTCTGGTGAGATTTTCAGGGAAATCTTTCCTTGTCCAAGATTTTTTCATAAATTGGTGATTTTTAATCACCCTTGGATCTTTAATCCAACAGTCCCCATAATCCTTTTCCATTTGGAAAGACTTAGAAGCTTTTAGAATTTTAATTCTATTTCGAAAGATTTAAATGATCTTTTTTCAGAATTTAATTCTGTTGAACAGCAAGGCTTTTACAGCCAGTCACGTGTTGCCACGTGACCCCCAATTGAGTCCTTTTCTCAGTGTTTACTTACGTTTCAGTTGTAACCATCACGTGTCAACACGTGACCATTGGTCACGTGTGAGCACGTGACACCTCATTGAGGTGACTTCTGATTTTTAATCAGGGAACAGATTTTAAAATTTAATTCTATTCACTATTTTAGAGGCCTTAAAAGCCCATCACGTGTCTGCACGTGACCCATGGTCACGTGTGAGCACGTGATGCCCCATTGGGGTCTTTTCTGAGTTTTTGTTATATTTTTTAACTCCTCCAGCGGGTTCTTAAAAGTCCATCACGTGTGGACACGTAATTCCTCATAACTTTTGATCCCGGATGAATTACGAGGCCCATAATATATCAAATCGAAGGATTTTTCGAGCCGCTTTCGATACCATCAGAATTTATCCGTTTCTCATTCGAGAGTTTGTAAAAAAACAGCCCGGAAAATACTGGTTCGCATTTCCTTAAGCATATCGCTGCCATTTGATACCCTGGACTCTTTTGCGCAGAAATTTTTGGCGGGAACACCATGAACTAACCAGAAGCATCACTAAATGTTTGGTGTGTCAGCAAGTGAAAGCTAAATATTCAGGACTGCTGGTTTACTTCAACCGTTACCTATCTCAGAATGGAAGTGGCAACATATCACTATGGATTTCGTGACTGCTCTTCCTCGCAGCACGAAAGGTAACGATGCGGTATGGGTTATTGTGTGTCGACTCACAAAGTCGGCTCACTCATCCCATTTCGAGTTGGCCAATCTACCGAGACACTAGTAAAGAAGTACATGGAGGTAAGTTTGAATCTAAGTAAGATTTAACTCTTCAATGTGTACTATTTCTGATACCCATGAATTCATGCAGAAAATCATGAGATTACATGGAGTAACGGTTTGCATTGTCTCCGATCGTGACACCAGATTTCGATCGCAATTTTGGCAGAGTCTGCAAGCTAGCTTAGAAACAAGTCTGAACTTTAGCACAGCTTACCATCCATAAACAGATGGACAGTCTGAGCGAACGATTCAGATCTTAGAATACATGCTAAAAGCTTGTATGCTAGACTTTGGAGGATCATGGGAAGATCACCTACATCTTGTGGAGTTTTCATACAACAACAGCTACCAAGCAAGTATTGGAATGGCACCCTTTGCAGCTCTATATGGAAGGAGAATCGTTCACCATTAAGTTGGGACGACATCGGAGATAGAGAACTCCTTGGACCTGAAATGATAGTAGAAACAGTGGATGTGGTTCGCACTATCAGGAAAAGAATGCGCATAGCCCAAGATCAACAGAAGCACTTAGCTGATGCAAAGCGCCGTCACTTGGAGTTCCAACCGGGAGATCATGTAATTTTGAAGATCTCACCAAACCGTGGAGTGATTCGCTTTGGAAGGCGGGGTAAGCTAAGTCCGAGGTACATTGGACCATTCGACATACTAGAACGGGTCGGAGAAGTGGCTTATCGCTTGGCACTTCCACCCTCTTTGGAAGGAGTGCACAATATGTTCCACATATCCCAACTTAGAAGGTATGTGAGTGACCCCAGACACATTCTTGATCACTCCGAGCTCACCGTACACACGGATCTATCTTGTGAGCAGCAACTTGCTGAAATTCTGGACAGAAAGGTAAAGTCACTTCGGAACAAGGAAGTAAATTTGGTCCGGGTGATGTGGAGAAAAGACACACCAGGAGAATCAACGTGGGAAAGAAAAGACGATATGCGTGCAAGATACCCTCACTTATTTGTAAATTAGCCCTTAAAATAATTGTAAATTTCGAGAACGAAATTTTTATAAGGAGGGTAGGATATAATGACTCTGTTTTAATGTACAGAAAATTTGTTTAAAAGTTAATGTACAAATGGAGTATTTGCAATCATGTGTATGCTATAAGTATTTAATTTGCTTTAGAACAGCAAGAAACAACTTGTAGCTCATTGATAAAGCCTTGCACTGCTATGACATAGCCCCTGTGTTCAAATACCCCCAGCCACATATTATTTTTGTTGATTTTTCTTTTAAACTTTTAGAAGCCCAAAGATTTTCACGTGCACTGCACGTAAAATGAAAAGTCACGCAGAAATCAAACATGTGCATTAGGCTAGTTGAAACGATACCAACACGTGGCAAGAATCCAAGCTCCCCACCCTCGGATCCGACCGGCGAGATCTACATAGGGGACCGGCACCGCCGGGTATATCCGTAGGGAATGCCCCCAAATTTTAACCCTAGCATCCCTTGGCCTACCCCACTACCCCCATGTTGTTTGATTTCTCTGCATTTATCCAGAGAATGATAAATCTCCTCTTTAATCCATTTTAATGCATATTTTTAATTCATTCTTCAATCCTCAAAACCCTAATTTCTCATATAAATACCACACTACACCATATCCCTCCTCATTCAGAATTTCATTGACAAAACTCTCTAAAATTCCTAAGTTCAAGAAGTTGTACAAGTGGAGTTAGCTCAAGGCAAAGTTCCGGCGACGTTTCGGGACAAATCCGGCGACGAAATGACTCCACGACGCTTTCGAAAGTTCATTCTAGCTCTTCCCTCTTCTTTCAATCAGTAAGTCCCCTATCCCCTCCTTTCCTTCTATTAAAAAGACTTCTCTTTTCAAAACTCGTCGGAAGCGGAGTTAATCCGACTTTCGATTCTAATTTCTTTAAAAAATCAATTTTTCTTAATCACATATTAACCATCTTTTTATATCTTGTTTAATAAAGATAAAACAACATCTACTACAAGTTTCAATTCAAAAATATAATGTTAAACAACTTTTAGTTAATTTTTATGGTAAAATACCATCTAGTTTACATACGACATTAGTTTATAGTTTGACTCATATTACCTTTAGAAAACTCATGAGGTAATGACCTATCTCATCACAACACTCATCTTGACATAGCATGATGGCTTTTGTAACAATTTTTGTGGGACAAAACACAATTTACATTAAAATAGCTTAAACTATCAAAACCCGTATTCTTTAAATTGTTTTAATTAATTCCTTGCAAATAAACCTCTACAACCCATTTTGAGGAACACGATCAAGATGGTGCGGGTTATCGCACGTCATCGGGACTAGTAGAGCAAGTTACAGACCTCCTCACGGAGTATTCGATCTCGATGGAATTCTTATTACAATTTTCAAGAAAACATGATTTCTATTTAATAAATAAATTCTATTTTTTATAATTATATATATATATATATTATCAAAATATCTATTCTAAATATAATATATATTCCATGTTTTTCTAATCAAAAGAAAAGAATCAGAAAAGATCATGAAAATACCATCACATTTCAATACAAGTCAAATTACAAGAAAATACTATATACTATTCAATTAGGTTTATATCCACTAGAATATCTCATTTTATAAAAATTAAAACTAAGAAAACCCTAAAGACGATAAATAAATATTTGAGATTTTTTCGAAAATATATCAAAACTATTTTTCATAAAACCCTCTCAAGTTATATTAATTTACAATAAGGACCCTAGTAAATATATGTTTAAGCGGGACCAGTTCTCTTGAGCCTTAGGGAGTCGGAGAATATGGGTGCTTGCCTATCTAAGGTAGACAACCTAAAAACGGTGTTATCAATATGGTAATTGTCTTGGAAAAATACACAAATCTTGTCATCCATGTGCAGCAGTTACCGATAATATCAAAACTAATTCAGGACTTCAATTCATATTAAAATGTCTGACTCGGACAGAATCTCGGTCTAATCTGAAATCAATCAATCAATCTATTCTTGAATATGATTCAAGTATAACTTCATTTCAATATGAATCCATTTATACCAGAATTTAATCTATATCAACTTGACTTGAACTAACCGAACCATGGATATACTCTGATTACATGCCTATCCATTTATATCCATTCCGTTTACATGATATCATGGTTTCGGCAAGTCATACATCTACAAAACAATACAATCAATACATAATACATTACGGGGTTTTAAAGGGATAGACTGGTATGGAATGTATTAGAAGTGGCATGAGACGGTCACTTTAATACACCTAACCTGAAAATCTATTGTTGTTGTTCCGTGGCTTAACGATTCCTTATACTTCGTATAACTTAGTCCACGGAATAGTTGGACTCCTCTTGTATACACTGGCATATTCTGTACCAAGGTATAAACAACTGCGTTAACTTAACAATCAAATATTATATCAGTTATATTCTTTCATCTGTCTATTCTATTCCTACTTTTCTTTGAGACTTATCGAGCGATTGTTCACTGACGACATTCTTTTTCTCTTCTTTCTTTGGAATGTTGTCATGGGGATCCGACTCACTGGAGATAGAGCCCAATTCAGAGGACTTGGATCAGTTCAGCGAAGACCCCGAGCTTTAGACTCTTGTATATATTTTACTTTCATGTTCATGCCATTGTTTAGGTATTGTTTTCATCATTGTATTTACTTTTTAGTTGTATTGTAAAGAAATGTTTAATAAATAAAAGTTGTTGTTCATTTACATTTCATATCTTCTTGTGTATATTTATATTATATTGCTTAGTTACGCTTAGCGTGTTTACTTCTGAGTAAATACGTAGCGGGGCTCGTCGCGTCTCCTTACCCATACACTGAGAAGCGGGGCGTGACAGTTTGCTTGTTCACGATAATTTAGATTGATTTCGTATTTTGTTTGTTTATTTTTTTATATATTATGCGTGAGATGTTAATTATGAATATTTCTGTATTTGGTTATATGATATATATATTATTGTGCACAAGACAGGGAAAAAACGGGAATCCCTTTTTTACAAAAAACCTGATATAATGTCTCTACGGATTACTCCATAGGGGCAACTGTTGCACCTACGGATTAATCCGTATGGGCAAGTTTTGCCTCTACTACACATTTCTCCGTAGGGACAAAATATCATAATATCTGATATTTTGACGGTAAAACTTGCCCCTACGAATTAATCCGTAAGGGCATTTATCAGAACCTACGGATAACCCCGTAGAGGTATTTATCTGGTCCTACGAATTAATCCGTAGGGACAAATATTTTATTTTATAAACAAATAAATTAAATAAAGATTATGCTACTACGGAATAATCCGTAGGGATAAATGTCTTTATAGAGTAAGGCATAGGAGCAATTATTACTTCGTAGGGATATATTCAGGACGAAGACTTGCACTTGCGGCTCTTGGACCTACGGAGGAATTTTATGTGATATATCCGTATGGGCAGTGATTTGCCCCTACGGCTCAATCTGTAGACGCAAGCGATTACTGTAGTAGAGCTGGCTTTTAAATAAGCTCGTTAATGCAATTCGAAATCCAATAACAAACCAGCAATAGAAATTTTGATGTTTTCACTTCTTAATTTGTGCTAAACAGCAATTGAAATCCAATCCTCCTCGCCGTGACTAAACAATCGTCCAATTGGTAGGGCTTTAATTTTTCATTTTCTAGAAAACTTACTCTTGTTTATTATATTCTATAAATTTCTAACAGCGTATGCCCCGAATGCATCGTGATATGTAGCATCATGATATGTAGGAACTAGCTAACATGGCTGGCGTACATTATCACTCTAGCTCTTATTATATACTTTTGTAACTACTCTCAATAGAGAGTTGCAGTTTTATGATTATCATGACTAGAGAACAGTTATACACCAATTATTTTAGTCGAGAACAACATGAGTCAAGATCATATGTAGTTTTGTTGAAAAAAACGGTGGATAACAGTTTCATTAAAGATCGCTAATAATGAAGCTTGCATATGCATATAAACTAACGCTGTCATATGTAGTTATCAACCAGTCCTCTGTTTTCCGGATTCGTCCACATCATCTATGAATATGGTTTATTATAGCTCTAGATATCTTGCACTTAATGAACAATGTAATTAGGTAATTATATGCATTGGATCCTGTTATCTAAGTTTAAACTCCATCTATAACCAAATAATAGACTTAAGTCAACTGAACAAGACCCAATATGTGACCCCACATAAACCAATTTCCAAACAACAAGCCAGATCAAGAGAATAGATTTATCCTAGTCCCTATAGTAGTAACTAATTTTTGACAGCAGATTTTGTGGCAAATTAATATTTAATGCATTAATATATTTGTTAGATTATGAATTGCAGCTGTGCTTATATCTTAAACAAAAGAAGACACCCTTATGATTTGGGCAGGATTTGGACTTTGGACCTCATGGAGATCAGGATCTTCTTCAGATATTGTCCTCCGTTGGTCTATTGCGAGCGTCGATGAACGGCTGAGATTGGGTTTGAGGATTGCCTCCTGAAGCGTGTGGCTATACGTTGGGTGGCTCCTGAAGCTTGTGGATGAACGACTGAGATTGGGTTTGAGGGTTGCCTCCTAAAGCGTGTGGCTGTACGTTGGGTGGCTCCTGAAACATGTGGATGAACGGCTGACATTGGGTTTGAGGGTTGCCTCGGTCGGTCCTCCGTCATGGCTTAATAGCTCTTTGTTCTTGGGGCTGGATGTTCAGTTGGGTGCCTGTACGTTGTGTTCGAAGCAGCTTGTGCATGTTGACGGGCTTAAGATGTAAATGCGGTTCATTCGTTGCAAAATACCAGGGATTAGCATTCTTTATTCAGCATGAATCCCTACTAAGGTGCTTGTGTAAGCCATTTGTCCAATATGTACTTTGTTTGGCCCTAAAGCCAATAAGGCTCCGATGTATGACCTCGTGTGAATGAAATTATTAAGTAGCTACAATATTTGCATGTGCCTGTATTAAGAAAAATAATAGTGGGATGCCGTCTACCTGTTTAAATTATTTATCACTATGAAATTATGCCATGTGAAAAATAAAAAAGAAAACAATACTAAAAATGAATATGTATTAATAACTATTGAGAGGATATATGTAGTTTTTCTTCTCGAGTTTCAAGATGCATAGATGACTTTTTTGGAAGATGTGAGAGAGGGAGTGAAAGAGAGAATGATATGGAAAATCTATAATTTAGAAATAAATGTGGAAAATTTAAGTTGTTTTTGAGTTTTTTATTAAATAAAATGACAAAATGCCACATAACATTCATTGGGTTCTAGTTATAACCGTAGAGATAATTATGCATTTTGTTAAAACATGTATTCGACTCAATAATGAGAAGTTATGAAATGCTATTTATTGTTTTTAATTATCTATTTTGCCTGTGGTATAAATTAAAGCAGGGCAAATCCTTCAAGAGAAGATATTGATTTCATCCCTTTCTCTTAATCCCCATACATGGAGACGAGGGCTTGTTTGCTTTTCTAGAAGGGTTGTTTACTTGTTGGCCCTTCAAAACATAGCAAATTTTTTTCCCATCCCCAAAACTTGGTATTTACTTTTTATCCACCAAAACTAATAAAATACATCATTTTACACCCTTTACGATTTCCATCAGAAAAAACCCCTTTAACTTTAAATTTAATTTTTCTCCATAAATTTTAGATTTACCATTTACCCGAAGATAACAAATAAGAGCGCAGAATTATTCAACTTCTTCATAGCTAGAAAAGAATATTGAAAATGCTCATAATTTCATGGCAGATTTTGAGAAAAGTGCAGCAGAAGACAAAACCTTAATTTCAATTTAAGGAAGAAATTGCGTATTTCCAAATAAGAAGAGAGCTTGGGATATTTTAAAGAAAAAATCTGATATTATGCCGTCAAAAGTTGATGAAAACCGTAAAAGATGGATAAAATGATGTATCTTATTAGTTTTGGAAGGTAAAAAGTAAAAATACTAAGTTTTTGGAGCAGAAAAGAATTTGCTATATTTTAGAAAGACCGTAGCTAAAATCCCTTTCTCCAAAATTCTAAATGTTAGGACGCTAATTGTACAAGGTTATTAGAGCAAATACTATTCAAGGACATCCGAAGGGACCTACCGTCGTTTATGCTACCAGTGACTAGGCATAAATTAAAAAGCCCATGTTATGAGCAATTCACATGAAGTTTCCAGTGGACAATATCCAAAGGTTGGTAACTCTCATAGGGATGAAAATTTGAACCATCGAAAGTAGTCAAACTCGGCACCCAACATAAGAAAATCGATCAAATTAATGGACTGGTCCGGCCCAACAACATGGCATTAACTTTTGACAGGACACAAGTAATCTTTACTGGCTCCGGTCCTTCGACAATTAACTGAAAACTCCAAGGTAACTTTGAAGTTACTCCAAAAGCTTTTACTGTGTACTAAACAAACATCAAAAGAAAAAAGCACCCACAAATGAAATACCAAGAGAACCAACGCAATGTCAAGACCGAACCATATATAGTCAGATGGCTAGAGCCCAAAGGCATTCCTGTACGAACCTTCTCGGCTGGAAACGCCTCGCCTGATTTATGAACTAGCCGGACCAAGTATGACAGGAACGACACCGGATCGGTTTACAATACAAGTCAACACATGAGCACCGTTACTTCAACATGATAACCAACCATGGCATTACATTTTTCTCAGGAGCAAACAATTGCGCTCGTGCCAGAATATGTTTAGTAACAACTTGTCTTTTACCAATTTCACATATCATGAATATTTTACTACCACTGAAATATGACAAAATACATGGTGGCCCGTAGTTTCTTTTTGTCATCTCGGAGGAAGCGATGCAATCAGTTCTCCAGCATCGGATCCTGCTCCCAAGAGAGCTCAGTTTCAGCTCACCCCACGCCCACGTGTCCCCCCTCCACGGTCATTTTCCAACGTGCCTCCCCCGGACCCCACCTCCCCCACCCACCCACACCCCCACCGACACACACACACACACAAAATATTTACCCCGCCCTTGCACCCCTTGTCTCCTTCTGGTTTTACCCCCTCCACCATATTTTGAAAATTTCAAATTACTACACCCTCCTCACCTTTTTCAATTTGCATTAACCACCCCCGCACAAAAAGGGACAAAATAGCAGATAAAAATTCAAACAAAAGCCTTTTTTTTCTGCCGAGTCAAAAACCAGTCAACCATCCCCACATCCACACATCAACTCTCTATTATTATTATTATTATTATTATTATTATTGCACGTAAAAAATATAAATTATAACAAAAACAAATGCAAACAAAAACTAAAGATTTCACTGCCTCTTTCTCTAAAGATCTCCATCTCATAGAAGCTGCCTTTTCCTTTCCTCCTCTTCCTTGATCTTCCCTACATAAAACCCCCTCCAACTCCCACCACAAAACCCCCAAAATTCATATTTTTGTTTTTGATGCATGGCGAAAAAACCACTTCTTCTGAAAGACTACCACGAGATCGACTCCGACTCATCCGACGGCTTCATTGCCTATACAAGAAGGACGGCTTCAGTTCGTTTCCTGCTCGAGGCCGAGCAATGCAGCGTCGCCAAATTGCTCTGTTCCCGATCTAAAAAAACGCTGTCAAAACTGTCGGCGGTACTCAACGCCGTCAAAAACTTCCCTATTTCATCGCCGACGAGGCCGGGGAATCTTAAAACGCTGGGGAAGAACTTTGGATGGATTGGAAAGAAGAAGAAGGGAGAAGGTAAGGTTGTCACGGTTAAGTACATTGTGTGATGATGCTTACAAGTGGGAATTTCCCAGATCACGATACGTAGCGGATGACGTGTCATCCACGTAAGCCCGCTAGATTTCTAGGGGCTACGGAGCTGGAAAAAATATAATGTATTGGGGACATTTCTCGGCATCTCGTTTCCGAGATTGCATCTGACCTTTTGGAGACCTCCCCGGAGTACCTTCCATATTCGCCTAGCTACCAGCCAACAGCTCACCTCCGAGCAATCCTACAATCGAGCTTTCACAGCCTTCTTACTCGTCTCCGAGCTGTTACAGAGCTGAGTTTCCTCGGCCTCCTCGCTCGCCTCCGAGCTATCCACCGATCTGAGCTTTCTCGGCCTCCCGGTTTGTCTCCAAGCTGTTGAAGGGCTGAGCTTCCTCGGCTTTCCCGACCAGCCGAGAGCGCGGGGCCCAAGCACCCCCGCCACGGCTCCGTGTATCTCGCCAAAACGAGATAACCGCTGTCCCACGTTCCGCGTCCCACGCTGTTACGTCCCTCCATTAATGAGCGTATCCCGTCATTAATGGACGAATTTGCCATCGACGCGGGCATAACGCAGGGGCGTAACGAACGACGAGGATCTCGTGCCGGCTCGCTCCATGCGACCACTATATAAACCCCTCTTTTCAGACGACTCAGGTAACTCGAACTCACTCTGATACGCCATTATCTTGCTCTTATTCCACGGTACTGACTTGATCGTTGGAGGGTCTTATGGTGGTTTCCTATCCTGGACTTCCCTTGCAGGTAGCTCGGTGTCAACAACATCCAACAACCCATTGAGATCCACATGACAATTCTCGTACCCAATCTCAACCGCTTGTTACCGCTCGCAGTCAGATCGATGGAGGACAACATGTGAGGGAGATTCAGACCTCCATCAGTTGGCGTCGTCTGTGGGAACAAAAGACTTTCCACCATAAAAGTTGATCTTCCGCCTTCGATATAATGACCAGCGATCATCACAACTGAGGTCCAAGCACGAGCCATCCCTCTGTTCACAATAGAAGCTGGGGTGGTTCCACTCCACCTCCAAACATTGTCAAAGCCGTCATCACAAGGCGGCCGGGTAGCTTCCTGCTCGGCCTATCCACCGCGGGTAGCTTCCTGCCCAACAAAGATGTGAATCTAAAGCCCTCATCACGAGGCGGCTGGGTAGCTTCCTGCTCGGCCCATCCACCGCGGGCAGCTTCCTGCCCAACGAAGAAATGGATCTAAAGCCCTCATCACGAGGCGGCTGGGTAGTTTCCTGCTCGGCCCATTCACCGTGGATAACTTCCTGCCCTACGAAGAAGTGGATCCGAAGCCCTCATCATGAGGCCACCGAGCAAATTCCTGCTCGGTCCATCCACAACGGGTAGCTTCATGCTCTACAAAGAAGTGGATCCGAAGCCCTCATCACGAGACCACCAAACAAATTCCTGCTTTGTACATCCACAACGGGTAGCTTCCTACCCTATGAATAAGTGGATTCGAAGCCCTCATCGCAAGGCCACCGAGCAGATTCCTGCTCAGTCCATCCATAACGGGTAGCTTCTTGCCCTACGAAGAAGTGGATCCGAAGCCCTCATTGCGAGGCCACCGAGTAGATTTCTGCTCAGTCCATCCACAACGGGTAGCAATCTGCCCTATGAAGAAGTGGATCCAAAGCCCTCCTCGTGAGGCCACCGAGTAGATTCCTGCTCGGCTCATCTACAATGGGTAATTTCCTACCCAACGAAGACGTGGATCCAAATCCCTCATCACAAGGCCACCGAGCAAATTCCTGCTCGGTCCATCCACAACAGGTAGGTCGTGTCCTGCGAAGAAGTGGATCCAAAGCCCTCATCACGAGGCCACCGAGCAGATTCTTGCTCGGTCCATCCACAACGGGTAGCTTCTTGCCCTATGAAGAAGTGGATACGAAGCCCTCATCACGAGGCCACTAAGCAGATTCCTGCTCGGTCTATCCACAACGGGTAGCTTCCTGCCCTACGAAGAAGTGGATCCGAAGCCCTCATCATGAGGCCACAGAGCAGATTCTTGCTCGGTCCATCCACAACAGGTAGCTTCCTGCCCTACGAAGAAGTGGATCCGAAGCCCTCATCATGAGGCCACAGAGCAGATTCCTGCTCGGTCCATCCACAGTGGGTAGCTTCCTGCCCTACGAAGAAGTGGATCCGAAGTCCTCATCGTGAGGCCACCGAGCAGATTCTTGCTCAGTCCATCCACAATGGGTAGCTTCCTGCCCTACGAAGAAGTGAATCTGAAGCCCTCATTACGAGACCGTCGAGTAGATTCCTGCTCGGTCCATCCACAACGGGTAGCTTCCTGCCCTACGAAGAAGTGGATCCAAATCCCTCATCACGAGGCCACTGTGTAGATTCCAGCTCGGCTCATCCACAACGGGTAATTCCCTGCCCAACGAAGACGTGGATCCAAATCCCTCAACACGAGGCCACTGAGTAGATTCCAGCTCGGCCCATCCACTGCGGGTAACTTTCTGCCCAACGAAGACGTGGATCTAAATCTCTCTTTACGAGGCGGCTGGGTAGCTTCCTGCTTGGTCCATCCACCGCGGGTAGCTTCCTCCCCAACAATACTATGAATCTAAAGCCCTCGTCACGAGGCCCCCGGATATCTTCCTGCTCGGCCTCAACGGTGGATCTTTAAGCCTCGCATTAAACCAGCAGGCAGGCCTCTACCCAGCGCACGTACCCGAAATAGGTAAACTCCTAACATAGCCTAAGTAACTAAAGCTTGAGTTTGGTCGATAGCCGGCCCGAACAGACGAAGCGACGTCTCCATTATGGTGCCGCTCTTTCGGTGATCCACTCACGTCACCGGGGATACGCGCAAAAATTAGGGCGCACAGTGAGACGCCACGTGGACTCAAACATCGAAAAGACGTAACCGCCAAACGCCATGTCGTTCCCGGACAATCCACCATGAAGAATTCTCGGCACCAAGTTAAGCAAAGAAAACCAAGCAGACCACTCTCGACCCGACCCATAAATAGGTCGAAACGAGATTGGGGCCTAATGATGATGCTCACAAGTGAGAATTCCCCAGATCACAACACGTAGCGGATGATGTATCTGTTGGCTATAGTGCCCTCAAGTCAATTATTAGATCGCAGGCATGTGATTGCAATGATTGGGGGAGGACCTATACCGGTAGAACAGTCTTACTCGAGATGATAGTATACTACCTCGTTTGCCTTTATCATCATGTACATGCTTCAGGTGACATTACAGATCACTATTACATATTGATAGAGCCCTTAGGATTCTTGCTTGACTACCAGCAGTATGATGGCAATCATATACGTGGGAGCCGGGTGGTCTAGAAGCACATCCTTAAAAGGTCCCTAGTCGTGAGAGTTTTGAGACTGGACATCGATACTCCAAGAGTAGACTAGTGTATACTGATCAAGACCCCGATAAGGGGCGGTGGCCGGTCTCACAAGCCATTGGTGTTAGTTGGTTCACCTAAGATGTATACAGGTGCTCATTGGGTTATGAGTACACCGGACGAACTTTCCGGGAACATGCTAGTTGGTATTATACCTATTGTCAGATAGCAGTTCCCTGATGACATGTATACAGGTTAGTCTATCGACCTGAGATCGTCATTTGTCTCATGTGAGTTCCCACTATGCTTTGATTACTACCCTACCACGGCTCAAAGGAGTCATGTAAACATGTTTTAGTTGGATACAGTCCCGAGCCACATGGAGGCAGTGAGCGGATCGTCAGGGGATTCGTCTCTCCCAGTATTGGGGGTTGATATCGCGGAGTGCACGGGTGGCCATCACCAGAAATCCTTGGCCAAGATAGTCGAGAATTACTGATCCGGATCAGTAGTTTCTCAGGTGGTGATGAGCTTCATACCGACACTAAATGTCGCGTTATTAGGGGGTCTGACGTTATCCACCCCCTAGACTCGATATGCGATACTCATAGACGATCGGACCGGACTGTACGGATATTGTCACTGTCAGGCTCGATAGGGGTTTCAGGATGAGTTCGCTCGTCGGCTTCCCTTTCACTCAATACCTGGGTAGCCATTACGTACAGCTAATGCCATTAACGTGCATATGGTTAAACCCACTGCCAGCGTATTGACGAGTCTTTAGAGTCCCACACAGATGGCTTCCCTACTTCAGGCGAAACTTTGTAGAGGCCGTATGGTTTTATGATAGGGTTCGATCAGATACGTGCACTTGTGCACGGATCATGATCGAACGGATAATACTGGTGGGTTTTAGTTTAAACCAGATCCTAGTATTATATTGTTGGATTATTTTCGTCTCGTTGTATTCGTATTCAGTCGGAATACAGATGCGGGTATGTATATACGAATGAGGGGTATTCTTGTAATTCGTTACAAATTTACTTTAGAAGATGCCTTTTCTTTTTGTGGATTAAAACATTTAGGTTTTAAATGTTTTATTGTGTGAGGAAAGTGTGACTCATTTGTTTAGGCTTTAACTCTTGGTGCATGCACTTGGTGACTCATAGTGATGAGTCATGCATTGTTTTTGTTTTGTGTAAGATATTTGTGTGAGATATTATTGGTGTGGGGATGGCAGCACATATTCTTTCTTGAGTTGCCAACACACAATATAATAACACACACAAATACGACACAAGAAAATCTTAAGGCAGCCACTTTCTTTGCTTGATTTTTCTTGAGCTCACACTTTCTCCATTGGCAACTTCTTTCACCTCCACCCTTACATGTCTCATGTGTTGAGAATCCTAAGGTGTATTGATATAAAGTAATCACAAACACTCTCTAATTTATCTTGGCTATCTAGGCTAGCAAACTAGATACTCGAGTTGCCTCGGTTTTGAGGCAGAGCCCGTAATACAAACTCTCAAGGTGGATCGTCTTCGATGGGGGAAGACCGGAGATCAAACTTGATCAAGGAAGCCGTGAGGAGCTTGGGACGGAGGTTGAAGACCGAAGGACCTGAATCGTTTGGTATAACCTCTCTAAACTCCTTTGTTGATAGTTAGTGTAGGGTTAATGGTACGATCCGGGAATTGGGTTCCGTTAGCGTCAGTTTATAAAAGTTTTTGTTCCGCATTTGGCCACGGATTGATAGCCGGGGCACTGCTGTAACCCAACATGGTATCAGAGCCAACCCATTAACCCCATACTAACTCATTGCGACATTAGAAATCTGTCGTTTTTGTCGTGCAAAACTGCCGACAAAAACAGTTCCAAAAACTGAAAGTTTGAGATATTTTCACACCCCGCGGGCTCACGGATTGAACTGAAAAGCCACGGAGTGGTGCATGGGCACCCCAGGGAATCCCCGAGGGGGACCGAACGGCTGGGCCCACTCCCCAAGACCACCACAAGGTGGTCTTGGCGGTGGGGACCCAAAACTGCCCCATCTTGGGCAGTTTCGGGTCTGCCTCACCCCCTGGCTACCTCGTGCTGGCCTTAGGGGTAGTGTACCCCTTCTAGGCACCTCGAATAGAAGTTAATTTCGTGTTATAACTCTTTGCGAAGGTTCGGGCGCGTTTTGTTTTGATTCGGACTTCCGAATTGGCTTTAAACGATCGGTTTTTGGAACTTTAGCTCACTGTTTTTTCTATGGTTTTGGAAATTGGTTTGGTTTTCTAATTGTGTGCGGAATTCTAATGTCATAGTTTACAGTACATACATTACTATCTGCGATCGTGAATATCATTAGAGCGGTACAACTTGTCTAATTGCTATAGTTCTTTTAGTCGGGTTTGCGAACGTGACATTCACATTGATGTTCTGTATTGTGCTGTGTGTTGGATGGATCGTCATGGTCGATAGCCTGGGTGCAATGTTAGTACAATTTAGTTTTATTTGTATATTTGATATCGCGGGGCGAGCGTCCGACATGTGTACTACCGTCACTGCATGTTTGTATATTATTTATTGGGGCATGACTGGGTTGAGGTCGATGTCACCGTTATAGTTTTTTTCTTTTCTGTACTAGGATTACCCCATGGTGGAGTGCACAGATAGACGGGTTCTAGAGGGCAACGGGCCCGCATCTCATGGCTTTGAGAAGGAGGGGGCCTTACTCTAGAATTGGAGGGCTATTCGCCGCACCCGTAGAGGGTACAGGTTGACCCAAGGAGGGGTGCTCAAGTTACCGGATTCCGTGAAGTGTCGGGTGGCCCATTCACTTTGATGAAGGGGGCTGTCTCGCTTCTGGTTTTGGTGGGTAACATGTCGCGCTCATAGGGGTCTAGATTTTCATTGCACAGGCTATCCACACGACCCGAGGAACGTCGGGTTTCAGTTGCGGCTCAAAAGAAACCCGGGGCTTCCAGATTATCAGTATTGTTCTGTGATGCTTATCGCTTATCTGTGATGTTGCATTTATCATGCCTGGAGCGATTATTATATTATATATATATATATATATATATATATATTAGTAGATGTTGTATATGTTTTGCATCCGCGCTAGTCCAGTCCTCGCTCTGTCGTTAGTTAAGTAATCTAACAGGTGATGACGGGACCCAGTAGCGAATGTGGATGGCATATACGTATATCATATTTTCGTTCTTTTCTGATTTGATAAATTGATGGGACTGCGTTGATTCTGATCAATGCAAGGAAATCAGACCTATATGATGTTGTTGGAACAAATTTTCAAAAGCTGTTATTACAAGAACGTTTTCTTTTGTTGTGCACGGTGGTATTCGGTTATGAATATCCAGCACCTCATTCGACGAGGTAAGAGCCGAGATCCCTTCATTGGGAGTGATCCCTTGAGCAGAAGTTTGCATCAGGTAATAACTTCACTATAGTCGATTACTTTTTTCTTTGCATAGTGGTATTCAGTTGGAATATCATGCACCTCATTCCATGAGGAAAGAGCCGAGATCCCTTCACCGGGATTGACCTCTTTAGCAAAAGTTTTCGCCACTGTATATTTGTAAAACTATCCGATTTCTTCAACGATATCAAGTTCATTACGTTAAAGGTTTTTCTCCAAAAACCATTTGTAACCCTCCGTCATTTCAGACGGGTAGCACTTAGTATTCATGCTATGTTTGTTGACCTTCGTCAAGGCATAGTGTATGGTAGCTGTTTGTTACCTTTCTGTTGTATAGATAGATGCGTTGGTTTGGGACAGTCGTACAACCTTGTTGACCTTCATCAAGGGCTAGGACGGGTGGGTTCAAATTAACCTGGACAATAACGGGTAGAACTTGACATGTGACTTATGATTTGTTGACCTTCGTCAAGATTATAAGTGCATGGGGTAAAAATCACATCGGGAGTTTCAAACATACAGGAAACTTGCCAGGCATACGCATACCTTCTGGAGTGTAATAACTTGAGTGGATTCCATTAGGTTATCATACGATGATAGTTGGATCCCGATTCCCACCGATGAGTTGGTTTACTCATCGAGTGATTTTAAATGATCCCGACTAATTCTTTTTTTGGATCTGGAGGAGAATTTGAGGATACAGTGGGAGACATCCTGATTAAATAAAATGATTAACCATTCTGATCTAGGTTAGAGTGCACGCTGGGTAATTTTTTTCTCTCTCTCTTTGGCAGCGACCATGTTCCGACCCTAGACTAGAACTCATTAACCAAGTTAACCGGACCTTCTTAAAACACTGGCTTTTGGATTATCAGAGTTGCGTACTTCATTGCCACTCCTACTTTTACCCTTTGCATTTCTCCGGAACATTCCGTATCACTACGAAGATCCACAGTTATTAGATATAACCATCGTATAGTTACATATGAACTCGAAGAAACTTGTTTCAAATTCGAGGATGGTTTCCGATTCTGGAGAAATTGAATAGGACTATTCAGTTTTCTTTTCCTTTTACCTTCTCTCAGGTTGTGAGGGCTCCTAGGATTAGGAGAGGGTACACCTATTACGCATATTCGATAGTCTTCTTCCAAACCATAGACAGGTGCCGAAAGGTGGGGAAGGAAGAAAACCGATTAGCCTTAGTGTGGTGTACAGAAGGTAATAAGTAAAGAAAAATAAAGGGATTAGAAAGAGAGCAAATTAAAATGCGACTGCTATCATTTACAACCAAACCGCGTATTTCATCGCCACTCCTACATCACCCTTTTTCTCCGGTTCAGGAGAAATTGAATAGGATTATTCAGGTTGTCTTTTATCGTTACCTTCTCTCAAATTGCGATGGCTCTTAGGATTAGGAGAGTACACCTATTACGCTTATTGGTTAGTCTTCTTCCAAACCATAGGCTGGTGTCGAACGGTAGGGAAGGAAGAAAACCATTTAGCCTAAGGGTGGTGTACAGAAGGTAATAAGTAAAGACAAATAAAGGGATTTGGAGAGATGAAAAGGAAATATACAGTTACAGTCATGAATCTGGATAATGGAAGAGACATTACTAGGAATACCCGGATACCCCTTCGAACATTTTCATGTTTCAGTTTTACTATGCGAAGTTAATTGAAAACTGATTTCCCAATTAGATCCTTACTCCAGGGTATGTATTTACCAGACTAGATTCTCACATCTGTGTGGTTTTATTGATGATAAGTGGGAGTAAGTTATTTGGAATTAGGTGATTATATCGGAATTCGTTGTAATTGGTGATATTTGAGGAAATCACCTGGGGTTTTGCCTGGCGACAAATATTTGGTTTTGAACATCCGTTGTTATACACCAATTTCAAACTGATATATATGTACGTTTATTTTATAAAGTGAGATATAACTTTTTAAAATTATATCCATGACATTCACCTATATCAGTTGATGATTGGGTAAGGAGCATTAAACAGCGGTGTAATTCTTCTTAACCATAGTACAGTTTTCAACCTACGACGTACAGGGTTTGAGTTATTCAACTCAGAAGACTTATACAAAGTATTGTATGTTGTCCAGTGTCCATTAGGACAAAGGGGATGGTTTTCGTACTATGTTCTGTTTACGTATGACTTCTCCAGTTTTAGACAAGTATTTCGTAGAAATACAAGGTCCAAGTTTTGAGAAGTTATAGGTAGAAGAACAAAGTAAAGAACCATGTGTTGCAAGTATCAGGATTCTTCGAGGTGATTGAAGATGTGGATATTTATGTTTGGTATTCAGTTGATAGTAATGGTTTTGAGAACTTGCTTCTCTTTCAGGTTACTCGTATCTGGATGCAATCCTAGTTGAATAATGTTGATCGGCCTCCTTCCATTTAGTTGACATGCACTGGAGACAGCTGTATGATTTGAATCTGGTTCCAATTAAATCAGTGCCTCTGTTTCTATATTGTATATAGAATGGTTCATATCTTAACGATGTTATGGTATATGGAGTTGTCCGGCTTATGCTTAAAACCAGACTCTGGAAAACTCAAGGCACGTTTCTGTAATGGCAGTTTGTGGGTTATCCCGGTCTATGACGAGGGTTAACTTTCTACCATCTGGAAGATCAATAGTGATATTATTCTTGACTCGCCACAGTTTTAGTAAAATGGATTTTTTCAGAAAACAATAGTGGGAATATGGTAGAACTGAAGTGATTCCAGAACCACAAACGATTACTGAAAATTTAATAGAACCTAAAAATTCAATCAGGTTTGACATTCCATTAGCCACTCCGAAGATATAGTGGGTAACCTCAGGCACCCGAGAGGTACTCCGGTATCCTCAAAGACGGTGACAGGGAGGTTCTTGTTTACCCAGACTTACCATTACTGCTATTCTAGACTGTGAGACCCGGCAGGAGGATGAGTATAGCGTCGTTCTAAAGTTTGCTTTAGAAGTGCACATGTATATGACTCTGTTGAGGGTTGTTGTAGTCAGTGGGAGCAGCGGAAGCATAGTGGACAAGTAGCTTGTGTCTATTTATAGACTAAAGCAGGTATGGCGGAGACAGATCATCTATTTTTGATGTGATAGTCATAGGTTTTTTGACTTCATAAGAATAGGGGATGGATCTGTTAAGAAGGTAGTAGGGAGTGATGTCCTGGTATTTGGATGACATACACTTTGTAGAAAGTGAAATTCCTATACTGCAGTCGGTTATACTGTGGTTTTCACACAATAGTTTCTCCATATAGGATATGGATATAATATCGGGTATTCTGATTACTAGATCTATGGTTTTAGATTTAAATCTGGATAGTTTCCTAATCTGGATATTTAGACAGTATTCTAAAGGTGTTTTAGATAAACGACTCCTGGCATGGTTGTGTGCCTGCAGGTGATAGAGTCACCCTCTCTAAAGGTGTCTTACAGACTAAAAGGGAGAGGGATGTGCATGATTGGCATATCCTATGCTTAGGCAATTGAGTCAATCATGAGATGTCAAGTACCACACCAGATATTGTTTTTGCACCAGTTACAATAAGTTTATATTAATACAATCCTGAAGAAACGTTCAGAAGCAGTTTATAAACATAAGTGGATGTTTATGGGATATGGTAACAGCAACCTCCTTCGGGAGACGGTTATCATTCCAGGCTTCCAAGATGACCTGGATAACAGAGTGACTGTCAGAGTTATAGTTTTCCCTCTGGACGAGGGGCAGTAGTTTGGACATGTGGTCCAAACGGATACTGAGGGAGGCATGGCGCATGATACTGATTAAATTCAGTGGACGATACAGTCTAAGAAGTTTGTTGGATTTGGAGTTCATTTGTGAACTGGGTCCCATCAAATATCGAGACATATTCTAAGATAAGTATTGCTCATTTCGGGAGATGGCTTTCTCCGCGAACTTGAGATAAAGGGAGACATAGAAAGAAACATTGGAGCGGATCCAGTCACTGAGGTTATTTCTCGAATGCAATAGTTTCGCAAACGAGCTTTGTGAAATTGATTAGTAGAGAAGTTGGGTATTCGGTATCACACGGGCTGTGAGTATGCGACACCGCAATAATTAGCCTTAAGTGCAAGTGGGAGATTCTTGGCTATAGTGCCATCAAGTCAATTATTGGATCGCAGGCACATAATTGCAATGATTGAGGGAGGACCTATACCGGTATAACAGTCTTACTCGAGATGATAGTATGCTGTCTGGTTTGCCTTTATCATCATTTACATGCTTCAGGTGACATTACAGATCACTATTACATGTTGATAGAGCCCTTAAGATTCTTGCTTGACTACCAGCAGTAGATGGCGATCATATACGTGGGAGCTAGGTGGTCTATAAGCACATCCTTAAAAGGTCCCTAGTCATGGGAGTTTCGAGACTGGGCATCGATACACCAAGAGTAGACTAGTGTATACTGATCAAGACCCCGACGAGGGGCGGTGGCCGGTCTCACAAGCTATTGGTGCTAGTTGGTTCACCTAAGATGAGTGCTCATTGGGTTATGAGTACACCGGACGGACTCGCCGGGAACATGCTAGTTGGTATTATACCTATTGTCAGATAGCAGTTCCCTGGTGACATGTGTACAGGTTAGTCTGTCGACCTGAGATCATCATTTGTCTCGTGTGAGTTCCTACTGTCCTTTGATTACTACGCTACCACGGCTCAAAGGAGTCGTGCAAACAGGTTTTAGTTGGGTACAGTCCCGAGCCACATGGAGGCGGTGAGCGGATTGTCAGGGGATTCGTCTCTCTCGGTATTGGGGGTAGATATCGCAGAGTGCACGGGTAGCCATCACCAGAAATCCTTGGCCAAGGTAGTCGAGAATTACTGATTCGGATCAAAAGTTTCTCAGGTGGTGATGGGCTTTATACCGACATTAAATGTCGTGTTATTAGGGGTCTGACTTCATCCACCTCCTAGACTCGATATGCGATACTCATAGATGAATGGACCGGACTGTACGGATATTGTCACTGTCAGGCTCAGTAGGGGTTTCAGGATGAGTTTGATCGTCGGCCTCCCTTTCGCTCAATACCTAGGTAGCCATTACATACAGCTAGTGCCACTGACATGCTTGTGGTTAAACCTACTGCCAGCGTTTTGACGAGCCTTTAGAGTCCCACACAGAGGGTTTCCCTGCTTCGGGCGAAACTTTGTAGAGGCCGTATGGTTTTATGACAGGGTTCGATCAGATACGTGCACTTGTGAATGGATCATGATCGGACGGATAATACTAGTGGGATTTGGTTTAAGCCGGATCCTAGTATTATATTGTTGGATTATTTTCGTCTCGTTGTATTTGTATTCAGTCGGAATACGGATGCGGGTATGTATATACGGATGAGGGGTATTCTTGTAATTCGTTACAAGTTTACCTTAGAAGATGCCTTTTCTTTTTGTGGATTAAAACATTTAGGTTTTAAATGTTTTATTGTGTGAGGAAAGTGTGACTCATTTGTTTTGGCTTTAACTCTTGGTGCATGCACTTGGTGACTCATGGTGATGAATCATGCATTGTTTTTGTTTTGTGTAAGATATTTATGTGAGATATTATTGGTGTGGGGATTGTAGCACATATTCTTTCTTGAGTTGCCAACACACAATATAATAACACACACAAATACCTCACAAGAAAATCTCAAGGCAGCCACTTTCTTTGCTTTGTTTTTCTTGAGCTCACACTTTTCTCCATTGGTAATTTCTTTCACCTCCACCCTTGCATGTCTTATGTGTTGAGAATCGTAGGGTGTATTGAGACAAAGAAATCACAAACACTTTCTACTTCATCTTGGCTATCTAGGCTAGCAAACTAGATACTCGAGTTGCCTCGGTTTTGAGGCGGGAGCCCGTAATACAAACTCTCGAGGTGGATTGTCTTCGATGGAGGAAGACCAGAGATCAAACTTGATCAAGGAATCCGTGAGGAGCTTGGGACAGAGGTTGAAGACCGAAAGACCCGAATCGTTTGGTATAACCTCTCTAAACTCCTTTGTTGATAATTAGTGTAGGGTTAATGGTACGATCCGAGAATCTGGTTCCGTTAGCGCTAGTTTATAAAAGTTTTTGTTCCGCATTTGACCACGGATTGATGGTCGGGGCGTTGGCGTAACCCAACAGTATCTTCCATATAAGCCCGCTAGATTTCTGGGGGCTACGAAGCTGGAATAAGTATGATGCATTGGGGACATTCCTTGGCACCTCGTCTTCGAGGTTGCATCCGTCCTTTTGAAGACCTCCCCGGAGTACCTTCCATATTCTTCTAGCAACCAGCCAACGGCTTACCTCCGAGCAATCCTACAACCGAGCTTCCACGGCCTTCTTACTTGTTTCCAAGCTGTTACAGAGCAGAGCTTCCTCGGCCTCCTCACTCGCCTCCAAGCTATCCACCGATCTGAGCTTCCTCGGCCTTCCGGCTCATCTCCGAGCTGCTGCAGGGTCGAGCTTCCGTGACCAACCGAGAGCACGGGGCCCAAGCGCCCCCGCCACGGCTCCATGTATCTCACCAAAACAAGATATCTGGCGCCCCACGTTCCGCGTCCTACGCTGCACGTCCCTCCATTAATGAGCGTAACCCGCTATTAATGGACGGATCCCGCCATCGATGTGGGCATAATGCAGGGGCGTAACGAACGGTGAGGATCTCATGTCGGCACGCTCCTTGCGACCATTATATAAACCGCTCTTTTCAGACGACTCAGGTAACTCGAACTCACTCTGATACGCTTCTACCCTGCTCTTATTCCACGGTACTGACTTGATCGTCTGAGGGTCTATCCTTCAACTCCTATAAAATAAACTTGGAAGTTTTTTAAACAACTTCGGTTTTTAACGGTAGTTTCCCACCCCGGGACTTCCTTTGCAGGTAGCTCCGCGTCAACAACATCCAACAACCCATTGAGATCCACACAATAATTCTCGTACCCAATCTCAACCGCTCGTTACCGCTCGCAGTCAGATCGACGGAGGACAACATCAGAGGGAGATCCAGACCTCCATCATTGTGTGATTGAACTCTTTCGAGCTTTAAGAGGAGACGAGGTCGTTGAATTTCGCTTCTCTTGTTGTGAGTAGCTGCACTAGCTATTCGGAAGGCGAGGAAGGATCGGAGTCGTTCTGTCGTCTTCAAGAAGGAGCATGGAGTGTTTCGGTGATGGGAGAGGGGATTTGTTGGTCGAGAAAAGCCCGGAATCGACCCGTCGACTATCGACGGAGGTGAGTCTATTTTTTTTATAAAAAAATCAGCTGAAAGTTCATGGTAATTTAATGTTATTTAAGCTAACATATCCTTTCCGAAGAGAAAGAGATGATAGTTTTCAGATAATCTTCGGTATACTTTGTTGAATCAATAAGCATCTCTATTTCTATATGATATACTGATATGATCAGGATAATATGACCATTAGATGGAGATTTTCGTAGGGGACATGTATCCTATAAACAAAACCATTTTTAGGGGGTTAATTGCTAAATAATACCCCGATATTTCATCTACTTTGAATTTATATAGCTTATTGATTTTTTCGCTGCACTTATATTATCTTAAAGTAAAAACCATTAATATTTTGCTCTCTTCAGTTAACCATCAATTCCATCAATATTTTAAACAAAATATATACAGTTTGTATTTTAGGGTATCTAAGTGCGGTGAAAAAATCAATAAGCTATATAGATGCAAAACAGGTGAAACGTTGAGGTATTATTTAGGAATCGACACTTTTTTATTTATACTTTTATATGGTGAGAGAACGTGAAGAAACCTCTTTTATGTTACATATGATCGAAAAATGGCAAAAAATATCATTTTTCTCTACTGCCCAAATGCATTGCAACCTCATATATAGATGATTAATTTGTCCTTCTTTTGGAATGTGATGATGCTCGTAAGTGGGATTTCCCCAGATCACGACACGTAGTGGATGACGTGTCATCCACGCAAACCCGCTAAATTCTTGGGGGCTGCAGAACTGGAATAAGTATGATGCATGGGGGACATTCCTCGGCATTTCTTCTTTGAAGTTACGCCCGACCTTTCAGATGACCTCCTCGGAGTACGTTCCTCTTTCGGCTGACCGCTGGTCAATAGCCCGTCTTCGAGCTACCATATAGCTGAGACTCCTCAGCTCACTTTCTCGTCTCCGAGCTATCCTATATTTGATATTTGTCATGCTCTGCTATCCAAAATACATAAACACGGCACATGACATAGCCAACCATATTACCTGTGGTTAGGAACCATCCCTTCACAGTCACAATACGCCTATCAATCGGATATCAAGAACAGTAAAAAATATAATTTAGCTAACACATGTCCATCTGCCACAATAAATAAAATCAAGAAATAGGTGTAGCGAAAACGAATCAACATCCAATAAAACAATATCTGAATCATGTCCTATATGGGCTCACATCAGTAAAAAGAAAACTACGGAAATAAAATAAACTAAGCATCTCTAAACTAAATAGCTAGCTTTTCATTGCTCGGTTTGCTTGCTAAGGCACTCCTGATCTGTCTGCGATAATGTTAGCGGAACTGGGCATGCAAAACCCAGACGTCGGTGTGTCATAAATATCAAAACAATAGTAATAATCAGGATATGATACTATGATTAAATATGAATGTAAATAAATAACACAGGTATAAACAGTGAACTGTATGTATGTTATGTGTAACCTAAAGTCAGTGCTTCTAGGTTATCTATTCTACAAGTCTTTGAAATCAATTTATATAATCCTCATCATAACTCAACAGTATATATCCCGTTCAAACCACCACAGGACCATGGCACAATGATTATTCCGTTCACGCCCGGAATCACGACAGACAATAAACAATGATTATTCCGTTCATGCACGGAATCACGACAAACAATAATAATATCCTCCTGAATTACGTTTTGGATACATTCTTCATTTCCCCTTTTCCCCCAAGGTTCTGTGTTCAAATCAGGTATTGACGATATAAATCTAATGCCAACACAGGATCAAGCAGGTACAGGTCTTTTCTATATAAACAACAAGTTACGTCCATCAAGACAACAAATCAGGATTATTGGCATTAGCAATAAGATTCAATAACAAGTCTGGTAGTGTGTCGTGAACATGCCATGTACTGTATATTAACCAAAATAGATACCAATGTAAAACTATAATCAATATCGAAACACAACTAATACCGGGATGCATATGTATCTATCTGTAATAACCGTTATACGTCCCTTACCATGTATATGCAATCTAGATAACATACCAAACGGATATAGTATTATAATAATATCGTGATGTTCCGACATGCAACTAGATAAACTGTTATCAGTACGGATACAGACAGATACTATAAAACTGTAAATCGGTAATTTCTGTTGCATAGTAAAACACATCCATTATAATTTATCAAATAAATATTGATATAATAAGATATCATGTTGCAAATTTAGAACTTGCTTGATCGAATCTCACGTTGAGATATGGATGTCACGTTCCGATGTCGAAATAAAGTCACGGTGCAAAACTTATGCACGCAAGACTCGACCTGGCTGAGCAGCTGCGTGACGTGATGACTAGGCTAAACGACAACGGTAACTAGGTCATCTGGATTGTCGACACTGTGCACAACTCCGGCAATCGATCGGAAAAGAAAAGAAAGAAAAGAAAAGAAAAAGAAGAACAGAAGAAGAAGTGGTTGTTGCTGGGTTATGGGGTTGGCGAGGACAGAAGAGATGGTGGCGACAAGGTGACGGGGATGAAGTGAAGTCATCGACAACGAGGTCGACTGGACGAGGTGGGTTTGAGGTGATTGGGGAAAGATCGGGGGAGGGGGGTCGGTGGTGGTGTGTTGGTGGTCTGGGTTTGCTGAGGAGATGAGGAAGTGATGGAGGTGGTCGGTGGTGATGGGTTTCCGGCGACGAGGTCGGAGGCGAGGGGTGTTGGGTTCTTGGCGTCAGGGAGGTCAGGTAAGGAGCTTGGGTCATCGGGGAAAGGAGGAGGTGATGGAGGCGAGGGGAAAGTGATGGCGAGGAGATATGGACGGCGACAACGAGAGAGCGACGACGAGAGCGTGGGTTATGGCTCGGGTTCGTGACGGGGACATAGAGAAGAAGGAGGGAAGTGGGAGAAGAAGGAGGGAAGAGAGAGAGGGTGTTATATATATATATATAGGAAGAGGGGAGGTGGGGACGGGGGATTTGAGAGAGAGAGAGATAGAGAGAAAGAAACGAGAGAAAGAGAGAGTGATCTTGTCTTCACGTTCCTAAGTAGATTCTCCGTGCGAATGATTCTCCCATGAAACAAGTACTAGTGGGATAACTTTATTCTTGAGGATCTTTTCTCGTCGATCCACAATCGCCATTGGTCGCTCTTCATACATTAAATCCTCCCTTACTATCAGTTCTGAGTGATCTAGGACGTGCGTCTCATCTCGAACAAACTTATGAAGTTGAGAAACATGAAACATGTCATGAACACCCGCCAAGGATGGTGGTAAAACCAATCGATAAACTACCTCTCCAACACGCTCGATAATACCGAAAAGCCCCACGAATCGAGGACTTAGCTTGCCTCGACTACCAAATTGGATCACTCATCTGGTCGGTGATATCTTTAAGAATGCAATATCACCAACTGTGAACTCCAGAGGTCTTCGACCTGTATCAGCCTAACTTTTCTGTCGATCTTGTGCTACCTTCATATGATTTCGGACCACGTTAAATTTCTCCACCGTTTGCACAATAAGATCCGGTCCCAATAATTTTCTGGCTCCAACATCGTCCCAAAAGATAGACGAGCGACACTTACGACCGTATAATATTTCGAATGGAGCCATCTGTTTTGTCGCCTGAAAACTGTTATTGTATGAAAACTCCACTAAATATAGATGATCCTCCAATGAACCCTTGAAGTCTAACATGCATGCTCTAAACATATCTTCAATGGTTTGGATCGTTCTTTCAGACTGGCCATCTATCTGAGGATGATAGACTGTGCTAAACTTCAAGCGAGTTCCCAAACTTTCCTGTAGACTCCTCCAAAAGTGTGATAGAAATTGAGTATCATGATCCGAAACGATACTTACTGGTACTCCATGCAATCTCATAATCTCCTGCTCCTGCATGTATCGCTCTGCCAAAGCCTTCGTCGACTGACCAACTCAAAACGGTATAAAATAAGCTTCCTTGGTCAATCGATCGACAATCATCCAAATTGCATTATTGCCTTTTAGATTCCGTGGTAATGCTGTCACGAAATCCATGGTTATGTGTTTCCACTTCCATTGAGAATTCGGAAGTGGTTGCAATAAACCAGCTACCCTTTGATATTCAGACTTGACTTGCTGACACACCAAGTACTTCGATACATAGCGAGCAATCTCTTTTTACATGCCTTCCCACCAGAAATATTGTCGTAAGTCTTGGTACATCTTCGTGCCTCCCGGATGTACGAAATACGTGGAACTATGAGCCTCTTTCATGACTTCTTCACAAATTTCTCCTTTAGGCACACATAAATGACTACCATATCATAACGAACTATCTTTATGAATTAATAAGTCTGTTCGAAGTCCCGCTTCTACTTGCTCTCAGAACTTTTGCAATCTTGGATTGTGCGACTGTGCTGCTTTAATATTATCGATTAAGGATGACTGTACATACAACTGCATTAACTGTCCCGAAGAATCTGGTAGTACAATCTGCAATTCGAATCTCTGAAGATCAGCTATAATCCCCTTCTGTGCAGTCAACATCCGTATTGCTGGCAACCGACTTAGAGTATCCAGCACTACATTAACTTTCCCCGGATGGAATTTTAGATCAAGATCATAGTCAGCCATCAGCTCTAACCATCTGCGCTGCCTCATGTTGAGCTCTTTCTGTGTGAACACATACTTTAGGTTTTTGTGATCGGTAAATATTTCTACCCTTTCGCTCAATAAGTAGTGTCTCTAAATCTTCAAAGCGAAAATCACTACTGCTAGCTCTAGATCATGAGCTAGGTATTTCTTCTCATGAGTTTTCAATTTTCTTGACGCATAAGCTATGACCTTCCCATGCCGAATTAGAACACATCCCAAGCCTTTCCCTGATGCGTCACTGTGAATAACCAGCCCTCCAGAACCATCTGATACTGTTAAAATAGGAGCAGTGGTCAATCTTTGCTTCAACGTTTTGAAAACTGACGCACATTTCTCGGTCCATACGAACGGTACCTCTTTTCGTGTTAGCTTGATCAATGGTTCTTCTATTCGGGCGAAGTTCTCTACAAACCTTCTATAGTATCCGGCAAGCCCAAGACTTTTCAAGCCAAAACTCGCACTTGCTCATCTTAGCATATAACTTTTCTTGTCTCAACGTTTGCAGTGCGATTCTCAAGTGTTCTGCATGCTCTTCTTTGCTTCTTGAATAGACTAGAATATCATCAATAAACACCACTACGAACCGGTCCAGATACGGTAAAAAGATTCGGTTCATCAAGTCCATAAATATTGCTGGTGCGTTTGTAAATCCAAATGGCATCACTAAGTACTCGTAATGCCCATATCGAGTTCGGAAAGCTGTCTTGCAAATATCTTCTGATTTCACACGAACTTGATGATATCTGAATCTCAAATCTAACTTCGAGAATACCCTCGCGTCACTGAGTTGATCGAATAATTCACCGATACGAGAGATTGGGTACTTGTTCATAATAGTCACCTGATTCAATTCTCGATAGTCGATGCGCATCCGTCGTGTGCCATCCTTCTTCTTGACTAGAAGAACTGGAGCTCCCCATGGTAAACTGCTGCTGTGAATCCAACCTTTCTCTAGTAATTCAGCAACTTGTTTCTTTACCTCTTCTAGTTCCACCAGCGCCATTGGGTAAAAAGCCTTTGAAATTGGCGCTGCTCCAGGAATAAGATCAATCGCGAACTCCACATCTCGTTCTTGCGGTAAACCCGAGATGTCCTCGAACACATCCATAAAGTCCCGAACTACTGCTGGCGCTTCCTCCTTGTATACTTCCATCGACGAAAAAACGGTATTAGTCGGCCTAGCCCTAAATTCGAATGGCCCGACAGATCTGCTACCTCCAAAAAATATAAACTCCGGATGTCCGGGAATCTGGAAAATCACTTTCTTTTCCTTACAATCAATGTGAGCAAGGAAAATACCAAGAAAATCCATTCCCAAGACAACATCATAGCTGCCAGTATGAATCACCAAGAAATCTGCGAATAACTCCCGTCCACAAATAACAATCGAACAACCCTTACACTCACTAATAGATATAATTCTCCCATTTCCAGTGTGTATGTCCCAGCAACTAGACAGGGCCGTGTATGGAATAGAGTGTGCACTAATAAACTTGGACGGCATGAAGTAATGGGCTGCACCTGAATCGAATAATTCCAATGCGGGAAAATTATAGATAAGTAGGATACCTGAAACAATATTATCTGAAGCTTTGGCCTCCTCGGCCGTCAAGGTGAAGGCATGTGCTTTGTTAGGCCCCTGAGTAATCTGCTTCTGCTGTGCTCTCGGAGCATCATCCTTCAATTGAACTCTCGATGGAAAAGTATTAATTCGGTGATCAGCAGCTCCGCAACTCAGACACTACCCAAACCTCATCCGGCACTTCCTCCAGAAATGACCCGGTCGTTAGCAGTAATCATAAATCACATCCTTATTCTGCATTGAAATAAAGGTCCTTTTCATAGGTATTGTCCCCTATTTATTTATCAGAATGCCTCTACGTACAGGAGCTGTAGTTGGTGCATACGGAGTCTTCTGCACCACAACGGTTTGCTGTTGAGTACCTTTTACTCTCACTGATAAACTCTATTGCTCCCTGGCTGCCTTGAGAACTTGGAAGAAGGTGGTCAATCCCAGAGATATGATATATCTCTGAATCTCCACGTCCAAACTACGCATAAACCGCCTTGCCATATCTGCCTCGTTGGCAACCAAGGGCCCTGCAAATCGACCGAGCCGAGTCCACTTAGCCGCATATTCATCAACGGATCTGCCATTCTACTTCAAGCTAATGAACTTCTCTTCCATTTCCTCCCGAGCAGACTACGGAAAGAACTTCTCCAAGAAGATATGCGAAAAAGTTGCCTAACTGATCGGCTTGGTCAGACGGGTCTCCTCTACAAGCCACCACTCGCAAGCTGTTCATCACAGATAACTGTATTTTAATACCACTCATTCATTATCAATTTTGTATATATTGGTACTATTAAGCAGTGTCTGCTCAGTAAATACAGATTACGGGTATTCGTGACAAAAAACTGAAAAACATACTCAAAATCACGGATATGACAGTTGTGAGCCGACACTGCAATCAGAACAGAAAACCGATCGATATCCAAAGAGTTCTTTTGCAATAAATATGTGTACACAATTTTGGTCCAACACATTATAAGTATGCACATGCTCTTTGAGACTTGGACCATAGTGGGGGCTGCCTTAGCACAACTTGTGCCAGTGGGTGTGTGAGTTTTAAATGCTAAAAGATGTAATGTGATATAAAGCATCAAGTTTCCCTCCAAAATCCCTGAGTACTAACCATGGGTTTATAAAGAAATCAAACAGCACCAGGGAGATATTGGAGAGCACTCGAGTTCACCATACCAACACGAGCCCCAAAGCCCCAGACCCGACCGGCGAAACCCTCCCCAAAACCGGCACCACCGGGCCCTTTTGCTCTAATGTTCCCCATTTTTCTTCTGGTCAATTCTAGGCATCACATCATCCTGTTTATATTGTTTGTTTATTCTGGTGTTGAGCCTATAAATACCAGAACAGATTTAGAGAGAGGGCTATATGTATATACCCATTCCAAGTCTTTAGTTTTTAGTTTAGCTTGAGAGTTGTGTGAGCTTATGCTTGGTTTCTTCTTTTTCTTCTCTCTTGGAGTTTTCTTTTGAGAGCTTCATTATGGAGGTTGAACAAATAACCAACAACATGTATCTCAACTCATTCAAGTGTTAATATAATATATTTGTTATTGCTTTGTTTCTTTACTTCTTTTTGTTACTTGCTTTTCTTTTTATGATATGTAACTAATCTTTTGGTTGTGGTGATGGTAAGGATGTGAGATGGATAGCTTTGCCTTCCTCCTTCTCTTGTTAATTTTTAATATGCTTCAATGTGATTCTAACATAAAGATTGTTCTATGCTATTTTGTGCTATGGTATTTTGAAACCATGGTTACAAGGTAACCTCTTCATATACCATATTCACACCTTTATCCATTTTATAATATTTAAGTTAAAATCAATCTAGTGTTAAGTTTGCTAAGTTTAGATATGGTATTTTGTGATCAAGTGCTTGAAAAACCTCTTGGTTTCATATACCCTATACTATCACAAACACTTAGCAAAGTTAAAAATAAAACTACTTGCTCTCACTCGCTAATTTGTATTTTTGATGTTGTCGAATGCTCGCTAACCCTTATGCTTAGTGTTGATACCTCAAAATTTGGACATACAAATGGTAAGTGAACAAAACAGATTTGTTTCGTGTTTTGCGTCGAATATCGGCAACTTGATGACTTGTGTTTCGCAACCGTCTTGACAAGTCATGCTTTACGTCGGGATCAACACAAGGATGGACAACTCATGATCAAGGGAGCGTCGAAGAAATCGCCGCGATTCAACCATCCGAGCCAAAGCCACAGCCACATTTCTTCTTAACTAGTTTTATATTTTCGTATTTTTTATTTCGTGAAAACAAACCCAATTATTTATTTCTCGAACCTTAAGAAACAATACCTAATCTCCAATTCCCTGTGGATCGGCCCATACTTACCGGCTCGCTACAACGCGCCGTGCACTTGCTGTTTTATAAATTTTAAAACGAGACCGAGCTCGCGTGCGCAATATTTCTTAAAAACAATCTCTTTTCCAAAACATGCACGTTTGCGCGCGAGGGTGAAGTCCCAACACAAGTGTAATCCACCAATTGGATGCATACTACATCCACCCTTTTCTCATATGGAATCTGCGCGGCAACGAGCAGGTTCTTTGTATCAACCAGCCACTGCTCTACTGGTAATGGCTACTCCAATCCAGTAAATGTGGACATACCGAGCTTTCTAAAGTCCGCCACGGTGCCCTCACAATGTGTTGGCTTGGGTGCTGCTGCAACTACGAACTGCTGGACCGTCCGCAGACCTTCCTTGAAAGTCTCGGCCTGCCGATAATTCAGCTCAGTTTGACGCTTCTGGTTTTCAAGCATACCACATACAACTGCAAGTAATGCGGCGTTATCTACATGTCTCTGGTATGACCGCAAATCTCTATCTGGCATGATTCTGAAGCCAAGACACTGAAGGGGATTAGTAACGGTAAACAAGATTCAATAAACAAGATAGCTATAGATTCAAGACTGGCAAGATAGTAATATGGCAGGACATGTTCCTAATTCTGGGTTTCCTGGTTAGTGTATTGGGTTCAATACCCAACTACAAAAGAACCAAATCTAATTAACCCTAAATCCCAGGGCTCTGATACCAAACAAACTCTGTCACACCCCGCTTCCCAAAATACATAAACACGGCATATGATAAAGCCAACCATACTACCTGTGGCTAAGAATCATCCCTATACAGTTATATTACGGCTGTCAATCGGATATCAAGAACAGTAAAAAATATAATCTAGTTAATAGATGTCCATCTGCCACAATAAATAAAATCAAGAAATAGGTGTAGCGGAAACGAATCAAGATCCAATAAAACAATATCTGAATCACGTCCCATATGGTCTCACATCAATGAAAATAAAACTACGGAAATAAAAGAAACTAAGCATCTTTAAACCAAATAGCTAGCTCCTCATTACTCGGCTTGCTTGCTAAGGCACTCCTAATCTACCTGCGATAATGTCAGAGAAACTGGGACATACAAAACTCAGACGTCAATGCGTCATAACTATCAAAACAATAGTAATAAATAGGATATGATGCTATGATTAAATATGAATGTAAAAAAATAACACAGGTATAAACAGTGAATTGTATGTATGTGATGTGTAACCTAAAGTTTGTGCTTCTATGCTATCTGTTCTACAGGTCATTAAAATCAATTTATGTAATACTCATCGTAACTCAACAGTATATATCCCGTTCAACCCCCTATGGGACCATGGCACAATGATTATTCCGTTCACGCCCGGAATCACAGCAAACAATAAACAATGATTATTCCATTCACGCCCGGAATCACGGCAAATAATAATAATATCCTCCTGAATTATGTTTCGGTTACATTCTTGATTTCCCCTTTTCCCTCAAGGTTCTGTGTTCAAGTCAGGTATTGATGATATAAATCTAATGCCAACACAGGATCAAGTAGGTACAGGTCTTGTCTATGTAGACAAAAAGTTACGTCTGTCAGGACAACAAATCAGGATTGTTGGCATTAGCAATAAGATCCAAGTAATAAGTCTGGTAGTGTGTCGTGAACATACCATGTACTGTATATTAACCAAAATAGATACCAATGTAAAACTGTAATCAATATCGAAACACAACTAATACCAGGATGCATATATATATATATATATATATATATATCTGTAATAACCGTTATACGTCCCTTACTAGGTATATGCAATCTAGATAACATACCGAACGGATATAGTATTATAATAATATCGTGATGTTCCGGTATGCAACTAAATAAACTATTATCAGTACGGATACAGACGGATGCTATAAAACCGTAAATCGATAATTTCTGCTGAGTAGTAAAACATATGCATTATAATTTATCAAATAAATATTGATATAATAATATAGCATGTTGCAAGTTTAGAACTTGCCTGATCAAATCTCACGTCGAGATATGGATGTCATGTTCCAACGTCGAAATAAAGTCACGACACAAAACTTATGCACGCAAGACTGGACCTGGCTAAGCAGCTGCGTGATGTGGTGACTAGGCTAGACGACGACGGTAACTGGGTCATCTAGATCGTCGGCGACGTACGCAACTCCGTTGATCGATCGGAAAAGAAAAGAAAAAAAAGGACAGAAGAAGAAGTGGTTGTTGCTGGGTTATGGGGTTAGTGAGGACAGGGGAGATGAGGCGAAGTCATTGGCGGCGAGGTCAACTGGATGAGGTGGGTTTGAGGTGATTGGGGAAAGATTAGCGGGGGTTGGTGGTGGTGTGTTGGTGTTCCGGGTTTGCCGGGGAGACGAGGAGGTGATGGAGGTGGTCGGTGGTGATAGGTTTCCGGCGACGAGGTCGAAGGCGAAGGGTGTTGGGTTCTTGGCATCGGGGAGGTAAGGTTAGGAGCTTAGATCGTCGGGGAAAGGAGGAGAGGAGGAGGAGGTGATGGAAGAGAGGGGAAAGTGATGGCGAGGAGATGGGGACGGCGACAACGAAAGAGCGGCGACAAGAGCGTGGGTTAAGGCTCGGGTTCGCGACGGGGATGCGGAGAAGAAGGAGGGGAGAGAGAGAGAGAGGGTGTTTATAATAAATTTTTATATCATTATATATATATATATATATATATATATATATATATATATATATATATATAGGGAGAGAGAGGAAGTAGGGATGGGGGATCTGAGAGAGAGACAGAGAAAGAAACGAGAGAAAAAGAGTGTGATTTATTTTTATTTTTAAAATTAATATTATATATATATATATATATAAATGTTTATATATATTTATTAGTTATAATAATATATAATATATGTTATAGGATTTTACAAATAATACCAGATTTCTCCGAATATTACCCGTATCCCTTCAAAAATCTAATTTTTAAATATGGAGAATATACGTAAGAATTTAAACCATGATGCGATATCCTGTAAATAAAATCGTATACCCCCAAGTACGAATCTACGTAAATATACGTAGCGATCAAATAATATGTCCGTCTAACTCTTAGGATATGAACATGATAGATGAGCGCAACCATATGCTATGGGGTACTATGACATGCAAGGCTAGATAAGAAAATATATTATTTGGTTTTATATTGTATTTAAAAAAAATATGTGGATTCTAAAATATATTATATATGTATATAAAATCTAGATTTGCATAGATACACCGTACTAGAAAATATTTCATGTAATCTCGAACCATGTTGGGTTTCAAACGTACAGGTCGGGTCGGATAATAAGCACAACTACCAATTGCACTATCCACTGCCCAATAGCAACAATAGTAAGGAATTTGCCGCAAGATTTAAAATACCCCAAATATATAGTATAACAGTGCTAAGGTGTTATAAGATTCCTCAGCGTCCCTGTTTGGCCGGGAACACGGAGTCCGAGCACTCCCGTAACAGCTCCGTGTATCTTGCCACAACGAGATCTCCGCCTCTCCATATCCCGCATCTCGCGCTAGCATATTTCGTCATTAATAAGCGTATCTCGCCATTAATAGGCGTATCCTGCCATTAACGCAAACATGACGTGGGGGCGTAACGGACGACGAGAACCTCGTATCGGATCGCTCCATGCGACCGCTATATAAACCCCTCTTCCAGAAGACTCATGTATCTCGAACTCATTCCAATACGCCGCTACTCTGCCCTAATATTCCTTGGTACTTACTTAATCGTCGGAGTGTCCTACGGTGGTTTTCCGCCCCGTGACTTCTTTTGCAGGTAACTCGGCGTCAATAACAACCAACAACCTATTGAGATCCACACGCTTAACCCTCATCTTAAATCTCAACCGTTCAGCACCGTTGGAAGCAAAATCGACGGAGGAAAACATCTGAGAGAGATTCAGGCCTCCATCAGTTTGCGCCGTCTGTGGGAACTCGTAAGGCTTTCATACCGTAAAGTTGATTTTACGCCTTCAATATAGTGACCAGCGATCATCACAATGTAGATTCCATCACAATTCATCCCATCCTCCGCAACGAAGGCAGGGGCGGTTCTACTCCGTCTCCCAACATCATCGAGGTATTATCCACACGGATCGACAGACTCATGGCGATGGTGGACGTGCTCGCTCGTATCCAGATGGCCGGCCACGCCCGCCAAACCACCGCCCCCACTCCCCGGACGACGGCATGCATGAGACAGCAGAGGGGCGCATTCAAGTCCTCTGCCTCGCTCGTGCCATTCTCGATGTCATGGAACACCGGCATGCCGATTCCGGCAGTCATGACCCCCATACGAAGAATGATTCTATGACTCATTGGGCGCATGACATTCCGACACCGAGGTCTCGGGAGCGACCGGATTATCACTTCAACGCTCGCCGCGCTCGCTCGCCCCCTTAAGAGACGTCGGTCAGATCGCCTAATTTCAGAAAAAACCAACGTCATCGCACTCACCGAGGACACAGACACGGCGCATGTCGAGGTAAACTATGAAGTGTTCATCCCAAAGATATGAGGAACGTGATAGAGAGAAACCGAAACTGCTCCATTGCGTAAGCCCGAAGCAGAGGCAGCAGGCACTCCGACTATGGAGAATCCTCGGAGTAGCAACAGCGAATCGAGGTCCTCGAGAAGAAGATTGAGGACATATTGCTTGCCACCCATTTGCCCAGAGGATCGGTAAAATACTCCGCGAATTCTCTCATGAGGCCCTTTACGAAACAGTTACTAAGTGAGCGGGTCTCGTCTCGGAACAAACCTCCCAAGGTGGCTCTCTTCGATGGGAAGTCTGACCCAAAGGACCACTTGGACACGTTTACGATGGGCATGAGCTTCCAAGATAACTCAGACGCGGCTCAGTGCCGAGCCTTCCCCACCATCCTCATCCAGGCCGGGCGAGATTGGTTTCGCAGTCTTACTCCGCGTTCAATCTCAACCTTCGACGAGCTGGCTACTCAGTTCCTCGGTCATTTCGTCGGCAACCGACGACAGAAGAGGACGGCCGACTACCTGTTCACCATCAAGAGAGAGGACAGGGAATCTTTTAAAGGTTACGTCGCCCTGTTCTATAATGCCCACCTGGAGGTGACCGAGCACTGAGATGAGATGGTCATCACCGCCTTGAGATCTGGTCTTAGGCATAAAAAGTGGTTCCGCTCTTTTGCATTAGCGCAACATAATACCATGGCCGAGGTGAAAGTATAGACCGAGAGGGAGATAAAACTCGAATTGTAGGTAAATGCCAACCTTCCTTGAGGGGACCAGACAGACCAAAAGAATCGAGACCGGGACGAGAAGAAAAAGACCAATCGACCGAAACCTTATTCTCTGAAGTTTCATGAGTGCACCCCCTTTGACTGTCTCTCGGGCCGAACTGCTAGAGGAGGAAAAGAGCAAGAGATTCTTCAAACTCCCTCCGATGATATAAAGGCCGGAAGCGACTCTGCGGCTCATACTGTTCCTTTTATCGGTTACAGGGGCACCCGACCGAGAACTGCAAATAGGTCCGTGATTATATTAAGGAGCTGATCCGTTTGGTCACCAAGCAAAGTACTTACAAGACAAACTTTAAGAAAATCAGGAGCTAGCAGACCAACCCCCAACCGGAGAGTTGACCGTCGGACAGATTATGGTCATCTCTGTTGACTTGACTCCGAGCAACAAGGACACCTGCCGTATCTAGCCGATCATGACCTTAGGTGCTCCCCCTCCAAAAAGTGCAAGGAGGTCGCTCCCATCACCTTCACCAAGGAAGACCTTCATAACATATCCGTCCCGCACAATGACCCCCTGGTGATCGTGGCCCAGGTAAATCGATATGAAGTCCAGAGAATCCTAGTCGACTCGGAAAGCTCGGCGAATATCTTATTCTCCGACTGTTTCCAGTGTATAGGGTTAAACCAGTACATCTCCAACCAACCTCGCATGTTCTCTCCAGGTTTACTAACCACTTCATCCAAGTCGAGGGAATGATCACTCTCCCTTTCAACGTTGGGGAGGCCGGAAGAACCCGAACCCTGTCGGTGATTTCCTCGTCACCTAGGTTCCTTCGTCTTATAACGTCCTTTTGGGTCGCCCTACATTAAACACCCTCCAGACTTAGATATCGACCTACCACCACTTGCTTAAATTCCTTCTGGGCGATGGGGGATAGGCCGGGTTTACAGATCATCAAATCGCTCTGGTGTGCCACGCCGCAACGGTGCCCGAGGATAAAGATATGGACCTATCTAAGAGACCTGTGACTCTCAGGAATCGCTGGATACACGAGATGACGAGAGAGAGATCCGTAGTTCCTTAGTGGAGTACCTATCCAAAGTCCGCCTCGAGGAGGGGGACAGCAGCCGGACTGTACAGATCAGCTCCCTCTTGACCGGAGAAGTTCGAAACAACCTTATCCAATTCCTCCAAAACAACTCTGACGCGTTTTCCTGGACTCCCACGTACATGCCGGCGATCGACCCCAAAGTGATCTCCCACAAGCTCGAAATTGACTCGAAAGCTCAACCGGTCCGACAAAAGAAAAGAAGTTTCACGCCTGTCAAACAGAACGCGATTGAGGAGGAAGGGGACCGACCACTCATGGCTGGCTTCATCAGGAACCTAGAATACTCAGCCTGGCTAGCTACGAAGTCATGGTCAAGAAAGCGAATGGGAAATGGCGTATGTGCGTTGATTTTATCGACCTGAACAAGTCCTGCCCCAAAGACAACTACCCGCCCCCTCGAATAGATCATCTGGTTTACAGCTCGGCCGGTCATGAGTTGCTGAGCTTTATGGATGCCTTCTCCGGTTATAATCAAATCCGGATGAACCTGGCCGACGAAGAGCTCACTGCCTTCACCGCCGATCGAGGAGTCTACTGTTACAAGGAAATATCCTTCGGCCTCAAAACGCGGGGAAACGTACCAATGGCTGGTCAACAAACTGTTCAAGCCACAGATAGGGAGGAATATAGAGGTCTACGTTGATGAAATGCTCGTGAAATCTACCCTGTCAGCGGGGCATACCGTGGACCTCGGCGAGACTTTTGAAGTCCTACGAAAGTACAAAATGAAGCTGAATCCATCCAAGTGTGTTTTCGGCATCACGGGTGGGAAGTTCCTTGGATTCATGTTCATACACCGAGGAATCGAAACAAATCCGAAGAAAATCAGGGCCGTCATAGACATGGTGAATCCCGGGAGCAATGTTGAAATCATGCGGCTCACAGGCAAGGTGGACGCTTTGAGTCGGTTCATGTCCAGGTTCTGCGAAAAGTGCTTACCTTTCTTCAAAACCTTGAGAAAAATCCCTAGGTTCGAGTGGTCTGAGGAGTGTCAAATAGCCTTCGAGCAACTCATGACTCATCTAACGACGCCACCACTTCCCACCCGACCGGTTGAAGAAGACGAGCTGCTGATATATCTGTTCGTTTCCGACCAAGCTGCCGGCTCCATGCTCATCAGAGAATCTGAGGGCATACAGAAGTCGGTCTACTACGTTAGCCACATTTTCAAAGACGCGGAGACCAGGTGCTCGGGCATCGAGAAGATAGTCTTGGCGCTCATTGTCACATCTAAGAATCTTCGGCACTATTTCTAGGCCCATACCATCATCGTTCTCACCGAGCGACCCCAAGGAAACATCCTCGGTTCCCCCGAGTCGTCAGACCTCTTAGAGAAGTGGAGATGGGAGTTGTCGCAGTTTGCCATCCGATACCGACCGAGGCAAGCCGTCAAAGCCCAAGCCTTCGCCGACTTCATGGTTGAATGCACTATTCCCTACAGAGAAGAAGCGTCGTCACGAGATCCAAACCCACAACACTCAATCGAAGAAATGCTAGATCTGATTCCGAACTGGGTACTCTATGTGGACGGTTCCTCCATAGAGAAAGGAAGTCGGGATGGGATAGTCATCCACGGTCCCAATGAAGTCGAGAAGGAATACTCTTTATGGCTCGACTTCAAGGCCAATAACAATGTCGTGGAATAAGAGGCCTTATTGGCCGGTTTACGAATTGCCTCGGGAGTGGGGCTGAAAAGAATTAGAATTCGAAGCGACTCCGCATTGGTCATCGGCCAAGTGACCGGATGATTCGAAACCCGAGAACCCCTGATGATGAAATACCTAGCCGAGGTAAAAAGGCTTCAGAAAAATTTCGACGAGGTTCAAATAGAACAAATTCCCCGGAATATGAATGTCGTGGCAGACACATTGAGCAAACTCGCCTCCTCTTATTTGGCCAATCACAAGAGGAACATTCTTTTCGAAGTCCTACCGCGACCTAGTATCGAAGATAAAGAAATGATACACCGGATCTACACCACTCAAGGGAGTATCTCGGATTGGAGAAAGCCCACAGCGGAGTTCCTCAAAGACGGAGTACTCCCCGAAGACCGAATCAAGATGCGCCAGCTCCGCATGAAAGCTCTCCACTTCATATGGAACAGAGAAAACTTGTACAAGAAGTCGTACACCCAAACTCTACTCAGATGTGTCGATTTCGACGAAGCAGAGTACGTTCTCCATAAGATACACGAAGGAGTCGGTGGCGCACATCAGGAGGCCCGCGGTCTAGTTCAAAAGACACTGCTACAAGGATATTATTAGCCGACTATCCACAGCGACGCAGAAAAGCTCGTACGAAGGTGCAAGACATGTCAACTCTTCGGCAGTACTTTTTAGGGTCAAATTTACACCCCGATCGACCAAATCAAAGTCAATCAACCCCCAAGCCAAGTGGGCCCAAGCACAAATTAGGACCAAGCATGGAAGGGGTAGGCTCCATACAAAGAATGAAGAAATAAATTAGTTTAATGCAATTTTTAGAAAATAAATGTATGAAAAATGGGCAGAAAGCCAAAATTTTGTAAACCCCATGATTTATGTGCAACAAGAAATAAGCACATAAGGCAAGGGGTGGCACAAGTGCCATTTGGCAAACTCCAAAGGGCTATATGTAAAGTGTATAGCTTATAAAGGAAACATGATGATGAAATAAAGAACAACTTTTTCACTCTCTCAAAAAATTAAGGTTCTGTGTCTCTTTCTCCTTCCTCAAGGTTCTAAAACTTCTTCCTTTTTTGAATTAAATCAAGAGTTTAACTTTTCTTTTTCCAAAAAGAAATAGTTTTTCACTATAAAACCGTCGAAGGTGAGCTCGGATCTTCCATCAAATCCCCCAAAAGGGAGATTTTTAAGTCTCGCCCCCTTTTCTCCAAGATCCAGCTGTCACGCCCCGCTTCCCAGTATACGGGCAAAGGACGGGACTGGTCCGCTAACGTATTTACTGTGAAGTAAATACGCTAAGCGTATCTAAGCAATATAAAAGTAAACACAAGAGACAAGAGATATAAACTGAACAGCAACTTTATTTATTAACATTCTTTTATACAATGCATGAAAAGTAAATACAACTAAATAAAAAGCAATGCCTAAACAATGGCATAACAGAAAAGAAAAGTGCTGAAATGGAAAAGTGTACAATGACTAGAGCTCGGGGTCTTCACTGAACTGGTCCAAGTCTTCAACAGTGGGCTCGATTTCTGACGGGTCCAGATCACCTGACGATATTCAAAGAAGAAAGAAAGAGAATGTCGTCAGCGAACAGATAGCTCGGTAAGTCCCAAAGATAAGGGAGAAATAGAATAACAGAGAGAGAGTGTGTGTGTAAATTTTAAAGTTTTATTATATTATTATAATATTGTATTTAGTATTAACGTTGTTGTTTATAGCTTGGTACAGAAGGATACCAGTGTATACGAGAGGAGTCTCTATATGCCAGAGACTGGAGGAAAATGGAAGTACAAGACTCCATTATACAACCCGGAACAACAGCAATTGGATTCATGTTAGGTGTCTTAATTTTGCAGTCTCGTGCCACTTTTAATACCTTCCGTACCAATCTACCCCTTAAACCCCGTGTTATCTTGATTGTAAATTGTATCGATTGTATAATTGGATGACTGACCGAAACCATGATATCAGTAAACGGATGTAACTGTAGAATCATGTATGTAACTGGAGAATCATGTAAACTGGATGATCATGTAAATGGAATGTATATCCATAGTTCGGTTCAGTCAAGTTTCATAGATTGATAGATTGAATATATGGAATAATGGATTCATGGATTCGTGTTGAATTGTAATATTGTAGATTGTAAATTGTAAATTATAGATTGTAGTTGAATCATATTCAAGTCAGATTATAATGAGACTCAAACTGAGTCAGACAATTAGAAAGGTAAATTGAAGTCCTGATTGTTTTGATGTTATCGGTAACCGCTGCACATGGGCGGCGGTTACCGTCTTTTTCAAAGACGATTACCGTATTGATAACACCGTTTTTAATTTGTCTACCTTAGATAGGCAAGCACCCACTTCTCTGGCTCCCTGAGGCTCAAGAGATTGGTCCCACTTAAACCTATATTTACTAGGGTCCTTATGGTAAATTATAGAACTTGAGGGGGTTTTATGTAAAAATACTTTTATATACTTTTCAAAATACACCGCAAGTATTTATTAGTCGTCTTTAGAGTTGTAATGAATATAGATTTTATATTGTGATATTTCTAGTGAAAATATCCTATTTTCATAATAAATGGTATTTATTGGTAATATTGGTTTTGTATGGAATTCATGGTATTTTAGTGTAAAATTAATTTTTGTGATTTTTAGAAAAAGGTGGAATATTTATATCATAACCAAATAGGTATTTTAAAGATAAATATACATATATTTATACAAAAATAATTTTAATATATATTTTATATTCTAAAAATCTCATTTTCTTAAGATATCGTATTTTAAATCTTTCGAGACCGAATGCTCCTTGCGGAGGTCTGAATCTCGCACTACTAAGCCCGAGGATGTGCGATAATCCGCACCATCCCGAACGGGTTCCCCAAAATGGGTTGTAGCGGCTCTTTGCAAAGATTGTATAAATACTAAATCCTTTATAAAACGGTTTTATTAAGTAAATGGTATTTATTTGCAATGATGTCGTTTTCCCGTATTCTATGTTCCCAAGGGTATTGTGTTATGTTGCATATGAGTGTGTGAGGAGATATGTCATTACCTCGTGATCTACTTAAAGGTATAGCAAGTTTTATGATGTTAAATGTAGAATTGAAACTATATGGTATTTAAATGAAAATATGGTAAAATGAAATAACAATTACTTTTGATTTGAAACTTGATCAATATGGTTGATTAGTATTTAATAGTCAACATGAATTGGTTTAAGCATGATTGTATTAAAGAAAAGTGAGGTTTTGTAAAGAAACCGAATCGGAAATCGGATTTGCTCCGATTCTGTCGGGTTTTGTAATTCTATATTTTTAGAAAAAGAATAGAGAAGAGGGATGGGGACTTACAGGTTTAAGACAACAAGGAGAGGGAGATGGATCGGGAGGAGTCGCCGGTGCGTCGTTTCGTCGCCGGGAGCTCCTAAGATGGTCGTCGGAAGTTCGCCGGAAAACTCGCCGTAACTTCGCTTCTTGCTCGTTTTCAAAGTACACAAGTTTTCTTGAAAATTCTTGAGAGTTGGCTCGGAGTTTGGGATGAGAGGGTAGTGTGTAGGGTTGGTATTTATAGGGTTAAGCTAGGGTTAGGATAGATGAAGGGTTTTAATTTAAAAAATGTATTAAAATATATTAAAATGTAATAAAAGTGGAGTAAATGGGGTTTTAAAAGAGCTCTGGAAGTGGTCTGAGGCTGAAATTTTGCAGGTGCATAGGGAATATGAAAAGACACAACTTTCATGTTGGGGCCATCGCCGCAATCGGCCGACTCGGCCGTGACTCGGCCGTGACTCGGTTGCGGCCGAGTCGAGGCCGATTTGGCCGATTCCCGGCCGAGTCAGGTGGCCGGGATCCCCCCCGACGATTCATCTAACCTTTGGCAATGTTACATTTTTGGGTGCAGTGGGGGTTTTTGTGAGATATGCACGTGTAAACCCTTGGTATTCTAAAGGTTTTAAAAAAAATCAATATTAAAAATAATGTGGGGTATGGGATTTGTACTCTGGGGGCTTGGTTCAGCAGTGCAAGGTATTACCAATGAGCTACAAGCTCCTTCTTGTAATTATGGAGCTAATTAAATACTTAAACTGATAACAGCAGAAGTAAATACTCCAAGTATACATTAATTTTAAAGCAAATTTTTGTACACCAAAAAATGGAGTTGTTACATTCTTTTAACTTGTAATTAAAAAGCAAAATAATTACTTATATCTTGTGCTCAGGCTAAAATACCCCTTTATGTATTTTGAAAAAATATTTTGAAAAAATTTGTATAGGAAAATTAAAGTTGTTACACCAGCCAACAGAGAGGAGGAAGAAGGAGACCCGTCTTCAAAAACCACACTTCGGAAAGATCCAAGGCTCAGAAGAAGATCCAGGGCTAAAGGGGAGAAGAAAGGAGCCCCCTTTGATCATCTCCAAAAATTTCTAGGAGTTCAAATCCATCTGTCAAGATCTTTTGGAGTTTAACTCCATAAATAAAACCCTTTTTAGGAGTTTAACTCTATTCAAAATGTTTTGGAGTTTAACTCCACAAATAAAACCCTTTTAGGAGTCTAACTCCATTCAAAATTGTAACGCCCCATACCCCGGTACAGATGGTATTGTCTGCTCTGGCCGAAACCGCACGGTTTTTCCCTTTTAGAGCGAACCGGACCCGACCAGGGGCCACATCCCAGAAGGTCACCCATCCCAAGACTTCCCTGGCCTTAGCACGCTTAACTATGGAGTTCTCAAGCTCCTGTAGTGCTGATTCACTTAAAAGACGCCTTTGTAATTGAGGGTGGCATTATTACATTTATAATGTAGTTCGGTCCTCTTTCGGAATGCGTTCCGAAGATTTCCTATTGTTTTACATTGGGTCCCTCAGACTCAAGAGGTGGCCCCCACGGATTGAAGTGGTGGCCCCCGCTCCTTAGAATGACACTTGGCGTGGCACTATGTTCCGTGAGCAAGAACCGGATCCCGACATTCTCCCCATGTTTGAACAATGGTTCTTCCTCGAACCACGGTCCTACTACTAAGGGACCAGCATGGGCCACCATAAATGTAATGCCCCATACCCCAGTACAAATGGTATTGTCCGTTCTGGCTGAAACCGCACGGTTTTGCCCTTTTAAAGCGAACCGGAACAGACCAGGGGCCACTCCCCAGGAGGCCACCCATCCCAAGACTTCCCTGGCCCAAGCATGCTTAACTATGGAGTTCTCAAGCTCCTGTAGTGCCGATTCACTTAAAAGGCGTCTCTGTAATTGAGGGTGGCATCATTACATTTATAATGCAGTTCGGTCCACTTTTGGAATATGTTCCGAAGATTCCCCATTGTTCGACAGTGGGTCTATGGACTCAAGAGGTGGCCCCCGCCCCTTGGTATAACACATGGCGTGTCACTCTGTTCCGTGTGGCACTTTGTTCCGTGAGCAAGAACCGGATCCCGATATTTGGTGACATGTCACGCCCCGCATCCTAGTAGACTGAAACAGTGACGTGGCTAGCCGCAACGTATTTACTAAGAAATAAATACTTTAAGAGTAGTTAAGCAATATATAAAATGTACAAGAATAATAAGAGTAATAAAATAAACAGCAACTTTATTTACATTCATCCTTACATATAACTGTTTAAACATGAAAAGATACAATGATATAAAGCAGTGCTTAAACAATGGCATACAAAATAAAAGTAAGTACAAGGAACTAAAAGTCAGGCTGTGCCGCAAGCTGATCCAAGTCCTCCTGGCTAGGCTCGATCTCCCGAGAGTCCTGTTGTCCTGACGAATATTCCAAAGAAAGAAATAGAAAGGAATGTTGTCAGCGAACCAGCGCTCGGTAAGTCCCAAAAGAAGAAAGAGAATATAACAAGTAATGTGAATGAACAGATAAGTTGTACAGGTATATGATGGTTATTATAACGTGGTTGTTTGTAGTTTGATACAGAAGGTATTCATGTATACGAGAGGAGTCCATCTTACCCTGTGGACTATGGTAACATCTACTACAAGGCCCCGCCATAACCCACGGGACAACAGCATGTGAATTCATGTGGGTGTCTTTTAAGTGACCTCTTGTGCCACGATATACGTTCCATACTAATCTACCCCTTTATCCCCGCGTAATATATTGTATAGATTATAATTGTTAGGCTTGCCGAAACCATGGATACAAATTGTTCAAGTATTCATGTTCAGGATGTAGTCAAGTATTCATATAACACCCTAGTTCATTTATACCAGTTCTATTTTTGGGTATTTCTTTATTTGTGGCAATTCTTGATTTATTGTATTTTGGGTGCGAATAGTGTAATTGGTATCTGTATTTGCATCCGACCTGACCCGCTTGCTGGAAACCCCTCTTGATTCCTGTTTATGATTTATCCCGGCGAGTTATGAGAATCCGTGCACTTCCCTGTTCTATATCCTGTATACCTGCATTATATCTGGCATCTGCATTTTTTTAATAATACAAATATAATTAAATAATATATTTTAAAAATATCTATCATGGCTTGCATCATACCCCTAACCCTGTGGTAGCATCCGTGTATCTTGTTCTCGTTCCGTTCAGTGAAACAGACTCGTTTGGATAACTACGTGCACGCTACTGTTCCCTAATTAAAAATAGGAATTATCTCAATGAGATATCACGTATTCACACATGACCAAGGGTTACATGTTGACACGTGATCTCTTTTACAGAATTAAATTCTAAGCAAGCAGAAGTGTAAACAAATGGCTAAGGAAAGACTCCAATGGGGCGTCACGTGCTCACACGTGACCAAGGGTCACGTGCTCACACGTGACCAAGGGTCACGTGCTGACACGTGATGGTCTTTAGCCCAGGTAAAATACAGAATTAAATTCTGAATGAAGAGGAGTCACGTGCCAACACGTGATAGGCTTTAAAAGCCTTCTGAATTAATAGAATTAAATTCTAACTAAGGGAAATCAAAGACCCTAACTGGGAAAGTTTTTCTCCAAATCTTTCCAAACAAAAAAAGGATTATGGGGGACCGTTGGATTAAAAATCCAAGGGTGATTAAAAATCACCAATTTATGGAAAGATTTTAGACAAGGAAAGATTTCCCTAAATTTTACGAAAAATAACAAACAGAATATCTTTTGGATTTAAAATCCAATGGTGAATAAAATTCACTGAGTGATCTAAAGATCACATTAGTTACGAAAAACAAACAAAATCTTTTAATGAAAGATTTATTAAACAAATTGATTCTTTTCCTTCTCTTATAAATAGGAGCCAAGAAGAGAAGAAAAAGATGGAATTTTGGAGAGATAGAATTTTGGGATCTTGAAATTTTCTAAAGGCAAATAGCAGAGAGAAAAGAAAGAAAATTTAATTTTCAAGAAAGAAAACCCTAGGTGAGAAAGGGGAAAAGGATCAAAACTTCAAAAAGAGAATTTAATTCTCAATTTAAGAGTTTAACTCTTCTGCAAAAAGAACTTAGTTCTTCCTCTGGTTAAAGATCTGCAGAAGCAAATCTCCCCATAGGTTGAGAATTTAATTCTCATCGGGTTGAGATTCTGCCATGCAGATCCAAGACTTAGAGGGAGAATTGAGTTTAGAGAATTTAATTCTCCTAATTTCACAGGAATTTAATTCCTCCAAGATAAAATTAGGGTTTAACCCTATATGAGAATTTAATTCTCTCAAACTCACAGGAATTTAATTCTTTCAAGATAAAATTAGGGTTTAACCCTATATGAGAATTTAATTCTCTTAAAGTTATAGGAATTTAATTCCTCCAAGACAGAAATAGGGCTTAACCCTATATAAAAACTTAATTCTTTCACATACATGGGAATTCAATTCCTCTAAAACGTAATTAGGGTTTAACCCTACAGAGAATTTAATTCTTAAAAAATAAAGAGACTTGAAAGATCCCCATGCATATAAAGAATTAGGTCACGTATCCCCACGTGACTCCTGAAAAGATCCTCCGAAAATAAAGGAAACAGCTTAGAGGCAATGCCTCACGTGCTCCCACGTGACCTCCAAAGCAACAAGAATAAAAGCAAAGGCAGATTCTAATTTGGGCGCCCTCACGTGTCCTCACGTGACCTCTAATAAAAGCCTTAACAAATCAGTGCATGAGTGCCTATCACGTGCCCACATGTGATGGCCAGGAAATTAAAAGTGTTTAACACTTATTCGCCGATTTGAGAATAAAACAAAGGAGATCTGGTCCCACCTTTGGGTGCCCTCACGTATCCCCACATGACCCCTTCCTCTCCAGTGTTTAACACTAATTTGAGAGTTTTATTTCCAGTGTTTAACACTAATTTGAGAGTTTTATTTCCAGTGTTTAACACTGTTGTCTTTTAGTGTTTAACACTATTTTTTTAGCCAAATTGGCTAAGTTTCCAGAGGCAAAAACTCCCCCTTTGACTAAATCCTAAAGTTGAGTAAAACTCATAATTACAATGTTTAATGCTCAGTCAAAGACAAAAATATATCAGAGCCCTCAAACTCTGGTTCAGCATTGCTAAATAATATGGGCTTGAACCCAGACAAATGTTTAATGGTCCAACAAAGAGCCAATATTTCTAATCTAATTGGATTTAGCCCAAACTGGCCATAAGTTCTCAATTCAGATTTAACTGAGCCAATGAGCTCATAATCTAATTAATTGATCTTAGTTCCAAATTGGACTACAAATCCCAATCAACCTTGATTCAAGGGTACATCTCTTCACTCGTTTGATATTTGTCGTTGTATCCCTCAACATCTTCAGAGAGGTGACAGGTCCCGACAACCACACACTTCATAGACTATGACGTCTCTAAACTGGACTGTGGGGTCCTTAAACTCATGGACTATGATGTCCTTAACCTCGACCGTGATGTCTTTAAACTAACAATCGATCATGATGTCTTTAAACTAGTATTGGACTGTGGGGTCCTTAAACCCATAGACTATGATGTCCTTAATCTCGACCGTGATGTCTTTAAACTAACATTGGACTGTGGGTCCTTAAACTCACGGACTATGATGTCCTTAATCTCGACCGCGATATCTTTAAACTAACAATGGACCGAGATGTCCTTAAACTAATAATGGACCGTAGTGTCCTTAAACTAATCGACCGCAATGTCACTAAACTAAACAATAGAGTCCAATTGCTCTTTTGTTGGATCTAAATGATCCCGTTAAGTTGATCTTAGTCTAAAATTAGACTAACGTATCCTTAACAAACGTTTAAGTTGATCTTAGTCTCAAATGAGGCTAACTTATCCTTAAACCCAACCCCCCAAACCCAAATCTAAGAAAGATACGGATTTGGACTAGTCAACGGCCTACGGGCGACAACATAAATTAGTCTCTGTATACAATCTATGGACAACCAAACACAAAAAAAACACCCACGACACGAAGTGACCATATGGAGAAGGAGAAAGTTGTTATCACGATGCGGTAGCGTAATTAACTGCAGGGGCTTGTGCCTGCAGGGAAGAGCGTCCCCACAATCAAAAACCCCTCAAACGAGGGAGAATCTGACGAAATCTGCTATATCGGCCGCATCCGTTTAAACTTTCGATACATGGTGCCATAAATCAACTTGGCATCTTCGGAGAAGTGGACGGATAGCACCAATTAGCATCTGCCCCGAAATTCAGGTAAGACGTTCACCGCGTCTCTTGCCGCGTCTTTCGGAGGGGAACAGCTACGTGTATCCATTCTTGGGGTATGCATTTTCGTTATCCGGATATTCTATTTTAATTTTGGTTAACACGTATATTATCCGTATTTTCAAACCATAATTTTAGACCCAATTCGGGCACGTTTTGGACTACTTTTGTATTAATCTGAAAACTCAAACATAATCAATATTATATTCTATATATTTAAAATGTTTAATACACACACACACACGTTTATATATATCTTTTAAAATAAATATATATTTTAAATATTTTATTAAATCCTATCCTAACTGTTCCACACTCTCTCTCTTTCTAAATAATCCTATTCTATAAATCCTAACCTCAGCATCCCTTGCTCTCTATCTCTCTCCTCTCTCTATTTTATATATTTCTTTTTTTTAAAAACCCATACTGCCCCTACGTTCTCTCTCTCTCGTCATCTTCTTCTTCTTTTCTTTTTCGCGCACCTCAAACCCATGCCCGTGCCCGCGCCCGCGCCCGCGCCCGCACCCGTCGCCCGCGCTCGCCGTCGTCTCCACCACCTCCAAGCCCTTGCCTTAATACCTTCATCATCTTCACCCTCGTCCTCACCTCTCCTTTCCCGAGCGTGCCACCCCTGCACCCACTGCAACCCATACCCGAACCTCCACCCCGTCGCCTCACGCCGGAGCTCCACCTTCTCCTCCTCCATCCCCGACGCCAAACTGTAAACCTTACGAACCCAAGAACCCATCTTCACAACTGCCATCACCACATTTGCCGTCGTCGTCATCACGCCGGCGACCCTTCGTCTCCACCCTCGGCCTTCTCCTCTCCTCCTCACTCTCGTACTCACCTCCACGCACCCCTCTCTTCTCCCGAGCCCATGCAGCCCCACAACCCACGCGAACCCATCGATACCCTCATCATCGCCTTGCCTCACTTCGCCGTCGCCCCATGTCGCCGATCTCCGACCACGTCACCATAACCTCCTTGGCCTCCTCTCCTCCTCGACCACCTCACCTCTCTCTTCTCCCTCTCTTTCCCGACCGCCGGAACCAACCCGAGCCCCTGCACAAGCCCCGTCGCGTCCACCGCCGGAAACCGCCTTCGTCACCTCCACCTTCGTCGTCTTCCTCTCTCCTCACCTCTCCCCTAATCCTTAGATACCGAGACCAGAACCCTGCATATAACCCCGACTCGACTTCAATAACCCACAGCCTTTCTTGCCATGAAACCTCGTAGGAAACCCATAACTCATCGTCGACGACTCCCTTGACACCTCCTCCGACCCCAGAGCATGAACCCAGAGAGTGCACCCCTTCTCTTCCTTCTTCTTCTTCTTTTTCTTCTTTCTCTTTCTAGTTTCTTGGTTTTCCGGTGACCGCCGGAGCCGTGCCGTTGCCGACGATCCGGGCGATCCAGTGGACATCCCCAGCCAGCGTGGTCACGTTCTTGCTTTGCCTGGTTCAGTTCTGTACGCGCGTGTGTGCATCACAACATTTACCGACATCGTACGCTGCGTACGCACCCCGTATTGAGATCCGATCAGGCAAGTTTATCTTGCTACATGCTATGATATTATATTTATATCCATATGAATAAAAATATCACATGTTCACTGCATTGTACATCCATGTTACTGTTTTACTGTTTTCGGATAGCCATACGTATCCATACCGTTATTTACATATCTTGTCGCATGCAAGTTTATCTTGTTACATGCTATAATATATATTTTGCATCCATATGAATAAAAATATCACATGTTCACTGCATTGTCCATGTTACTGTTTTACAGTTTTTCGATGCTCCGAAAGCACAGCTGAAGCGGATTACTCAGAGGCCTAATCAGGCATGGGTTTTCACCTTGACGACCGAAGAGGCCAAAGCTTCAGGTGATGTTGTCTCAGGTATTCTACTCATTTATAATTTTCTCGCATTGGTATTGTTCGATTCTGGTGTATCCCATTGCTTTATGTCGTCCAAGTTTATTAGTGCACACTCTGTCCCACACACGGCTCTATCTAGTTCTTGGGACATACACACTAGGAATGAGAGAATTATATCTGGTAGTGAATGCAAGGGTTGCTCGATTGTTATTTGCGGACGGGAGTTATTCGCGGATTTCTTGGTGATTGATACTGGCAGCTACGATGTGGTCTGGGGAATGGATTTTCTCGGCATTTTCCACACTCACATTGATTGCAGGGCGAAGAAAGTGATTTTCCGGATTCCCCGACATCCGGAGTTCATATTCTTGGGAGGTAGCAGATCTGTCGGGCCAGTCGAATTTAGGGCTAGGCCGACGAGTGTCGTTTTGTCGTCGATAGAAGTAAACAAGGAAGAAGCACCAGCAGTAGTTCGGGATTTCATGGATGTGTTCGAGGACATCTCGGGTTTACCGCCGTAACGAGATGTAGAGTTCACGATTGATCTTATTTCTGGAGCAGCGCCGATTTCAAAGGCTTATTATCCAATGGCACCGATGGAATTGGAAGTGGTAAAGAAACAAATTACCAAATCACTAGAGAAGGATTGGATTCGTGGTAGCAGTTCACCATGGGGAGCTCCAGTTCTTCTAGTCAAGAAGAAAGACGGCACGCGAAGAATGTGCATCGACTATTGAGAGTTAAATCGGGTGACTATTAAGAATAAGTACCCAATCCCTCGCATAGGCGAATTATTAGATCAACTCGGTTGCACGAGAGTATTCTCGACATTGGATTTACAATCAGGGTATCATCAAGTTCGGGTGAAAGCAGAAGACATTTGCAAGACGGCGTTTCGAACTCGATATGGGCATTACGAGTATTTAGTGATGCTATTTGGAGTTATTAATGCACAAGCACTATTTATGGACTTGATGAACCGAATCTTTTCACCATATCTGGATCAGTTCGTAGTGGTGTTTATTGATGATATTTTGGTATATTCGAGAAGCAAAGAAGAGCACGAAGAACACTTGAGGATCGCACTGCAAACGTTGAGACGGGAAAAGCTATATGCTAAGATGAGCAAGTGCGTGTTTTGGCTCGAAGGGGTGAAGTTTTTGGGGCATGTTGTATCCAGAGATGGAATTACAGTCAATCCCGAAAAGATTGCAGCTATTCATAATTGGCCAATTCCAAATAATGTGGGTGAGATCAGAAGTTTTCTTGGGCTTGCTGTATATTATAGAAGGTTTGTGGAGAACTTCGCTCGGATAGCAGAACCACTGACTAAGCTAACAAGTAAGGAGGTATCGTTCGTGTGGATTGAGAAGTGTGCGTCAGATTTTGAAGTGCTGAAACAATGATTGACAACCGCTCCTATTCTAACAGTACCAGATGGTTCTGGAGGACCAGTTATTCATAGCGACGCATTTGGGAAAAGTTTGGGATGTGTTCTGATACAGCATGGGAAGGTTATAGCGTATGCGTCGAGGAAATTGAAGCCCCATGAAACGAACAACCCAACTCATGATTTAGAGCTAGCAGCAGTAATTTTCGTGCTAAACATTTAGAGACACTACTTATTGGGTAAAAGAGTTAAAGTGTTTACGGATCACAAGAGTCTAAAATATGTGTTCACACAGAAGAAGCTCAACATGAGCCAGCGTAGATGGTTAGAGCTAATGGCTGACTATGATCTTGACCTAAACTATCATCCGGGAAAAGTTAATGTAGTGCCTGACGTTTTAAGTCGGTTGCCAGCGATACGGATGTTGACTGCATAGAAGGAGATTATAGCTGATCTTCAGAGGATCGAGTTGGAGATTGTACTATCAGATTCTTTGGGACAGTTGATGCAGCTGCAAGTACAGTCATCCTTGATCGATAGCATTAAGGCAGCACGGTCGCATGACCCTAGATTGCAGAAGTTTTGAGGACAAGTGGAAGCGGGACTTCGAACAGATTTGTTGATCCATGAAGATGGCTCGTTAAGATATGGAAGTCGTTTGTGTATGCCTAAAGGAGATGTTCGTGAAGAAGTCATGAAGGAGGCTCATAGTTCCGCATATTCGGTACATCCGGGAGGCATGAAGATGTATAGAGATTTGCGACAACATTTCTGATGGGAAAGCATGAAAAGGGATATTGCTCGCTACGTATCGAAATGCTTGGTGTGTCAGCAAGTCAAGCCTGAAAATCAAAGGGTAGTCGGTTTTTTGCATCCACTTCCAATTTATCAATGGAAGTAGGAACATATAACTATGGATTTTGTGACTGCCTTACCACGGAGTCTAAAGGGCAATAACGCAGTTTGGGTGATTGTTGGTCAATTAACCAAGGCTGCTCATTTCATACCATTTCGAGTTGGTCAGTCGACGGAGGCTTTGACAGAGCGATACATGCAGGAGATTGTGAGATTGCATGGAGTAACAGTTAGTATCGTTTTTGAACGTGATATCCGGTTCCTATCACACTTTTGAAGGAGTCTACAGGAGAGTTTGGAAACTCGTTTGAAGTTTAGTATGGCCTATCATCCTCACACAGGTGGACAGTTCGAGAGAACAATCCAAACTCTTGAATATATGTTGAGAAAGTGCATGTTAAACGTCAAGGGTTCATGGGAGGATCATTTGCATTTAGTGGAGTTTTCTTACAATAACAGCTTTCAGGCAACTATGGCTCCATTTGAAACATTGCACGGTCGTAAGTGTCGTCGCCCGTCTGTTATGACGGTGTTGGAGAAAGAAGATTTTTGGGACCGGATCTCATTGTGCAAACTGTGAAGAAAGTTAACTTGATCCGTGATCATATGAAGGTGGCACAGGATCAACAGAAAAGTTAGGCTGATACTGGAAGAAGATCTTTGGAGTTTGTTGTTGGTGATCTTGTATTCTTGAAAATATCATCGACTAGGGGAGTAATCCGATTTGGTAGTCGAAGCAAGCTTAGTTCTCGATTCGTGGGGCATTTCAATATCATTGAGCGTGTTGGAGAGATAACTTATCGATTGGCTTTACCACCATCCTTGGCGGGTGTTCATGACATGTTTCATGTATCTCTCTGCAAATATATTCGAGATGAGACGCACGTTCTTGATCATTCGGAACTGACAATAAGAGAAGATTTAATCTATGAAAAGCGATCAATGACTATCGTGGATCGACGAGAAAAGGTTCTCAAGAATAAAGTAATCTCTCTAGTACTCGTTTCACATAGAAATCGTTCGCATGGAGAATCTACTTGGGAACGTGAAGTCGAGATTCGACAAAATTTTCCATATCTTTTTCGTTAGATCGTTATCTTCTTATCTTTTTCATGTTCCATGAATTTCGAGGACGAAATTATTTTTAGTTGGGTATAATGTAACACCCTAGTACATTTATACAATATAACTTAGTATTTTAAGACTTGTTTTATAATTCTTTTATTTTATCTTTTGGGTTGCGAATGATTCGAATAGTGGTAGCCGTTATCCGACCCGACCCGCATGTTTAGAACCCAATATGGTGCAAAATTGTATCTGAGATTTACCAGTAAAGTGTATCTATGTGAATCTAGTATAATATCTACATTATATATTTAGATCTTTATATATATTTATATATCACAAGTTATAAATAAAATAATATTTTGCTACCTGACGTTGCATGGTATATCACCTCATATCTCATTTCACTTTTATCTATTATGTGCAAATCCTAAAATAAAAGTTAACAAAATATTTAATAATCTTTATATCTTTAATTAAATCTTTATATATGTTTATTTAAATTTTACTTGGGGTCATACGTATTTAATATAAGAATATCGCATTATGGTTTAAGATTTTACGTATGAGTATATTTCTCGAAAATATATTTTTAGAGATATTCGAATGAAAGTTTGATAACATTTGATATTATCTACAAATCATATATATATATATATATATATATATAGAAACCATTTATATTTTATTGTATAAAACCCTTTCTCTCCCTCTCTCCGTCGTTCTCTCTCTCCTCTCGATTTCTCCCGAGCCCTGACCCATGCCCTCGCTGTCTTGTTGCCGTCCCCACTTATCACCGTCGTCATTACCCCTTCATCTTCACCTTCTCTTCTTCATCGTCGCCGCCTCCTCCCTTTCCGAGACCTCGCCTAAGCTCCGACCTTACAACCGAACCCACTTCTTCTTCCTCCTCCCGCCAACACCAGAACTCAACCACCACCACCATCACCCTCGTCACCCTTTTATTCTCCTTTTCGTCGAACTTAGCACCATCTACCGCCGGAATCATCTTCTTCTTCCTTTCTTCTTTCTTTTTTTCTCCAATTACCTCATTTCTCGTTTCCTACTTCGTCGGCGGCAGCGGCGTTGCCCCGTCTCCTTGTCGACAACCCTACTACTTCCTCTCCTAGCCCTCCTCAGAATCCAGAGCCTCAGCAACCATCCCCGACCTCATCTTCTTCTTCTTTTTCTTCTCAAAGCTACAAAACCTGACTTCATCTTGTCGCCGGTGAATCCCGACTCGTCACCATCGGCTTCGACCTTAAACACCAGCCTCTGGGAATTCCACAGAGCACCAGCGGTTACCCCAGAGCATTACACAGTCGTTTGTGGCCAAAGTCGTATATACGTCGTGATTTTGAACGTTGTCGTCGTTCGGAAAATATGTATTTCGTCGTGAGTATATCAATCCAGGCAAGTTTCTAAACTTGCAATATACTATTTTACCTACATCAATTTTATATAATTATTTAAAGTGTACGTATTATATTGTTTAGCAAGTAATATCATTTTTTCAATATTATAGCATTAATCTGTATTTTACCAATAACAAGTTTATCTGGTTACATGCTAATTCGTGATAGTTTCAATATAATTCCATTGTAATTCGTGATCCTTCAACTATATGACCGTATGTTTTTGTAGCAGACGTAAATATTACTACACACAAGTTTATAGTAAATCAGTTAATTAATTAATTTTACATTTTTTTAAAAATAAAATACATTAGTTATTCTTACACTGTTTAAAATGAACTGGTTATTGTTTTCCATATAGTATTTATCATATTAAAACACTGCCTGACATGTTCACGATACGTTACTAGACCTGTTATTTGGATTATTACCAATGCCGACAATCGGGACTTGCTGTCTAGATAGACAAGACATGTATCTGCTGGATCATGTGTTGGTATTAGGTAGATATTGTTAATACCTGACTTGAATACGAAACATGGGAAAGGGAGAAATTAAGAATGTAACCGAAACGTAATTCAAGAGAATATTATTATTATTTGTCGTGATTCCAGACGTGAACGGAATAACCATTGTTTATTGTGCCGTGGTCCCGTCGGGAATGAACGGGATATATTGTGTCATAGTCCCGTAGGGGTATGAACGGGATATATACTATTGAGTTACGATGAGAATTATATTGATTGATTTCAAAGATTTATAGAATAGATAACCTAAAATAACAAATTTTAAGATACACGTGACATACCTATAGCTCACTGTTTTTACACCTGCGATTATTATTTATATTCATGTTTTCTTTATAGCATCCTATTATGGTTATTACTATTGTTATTGATATTTATGACGCACTGACGTCTGGATTTTGCATGGCCCGGTTCCTTTAACTTTGTTGCAGGAAGATCAAGAGTATTTTAACAAGCAAGCTGAGCAGTGAGAAACTTGATGATTAGTTTTAGAGACGCTTAGTTTATTTTATTTTTATAGTTTAAATTTATCGACATGATCTCATGAGGGACGCGATTAGGATATCATTTCTTTATTGGATTTTCATTCGTTTCCGCTGTATACATTTCTTAATTTTTTTCTATTGTGGCAGATGGACATGTGTTAGTTAGATTTTATTTACTATTCGTGATATCCGATTGACAGACGTAATATGACTAAGGAAGCATCTTTTCTCGCTATAGATAGCATGGTTTTCTTTGTCACATACCGTATTTTCGTATTTTTGGGAAGCGGGGCGTGACACCGAGCGCCCCAGTAATGGCTCCGTGAATCTCGCCACGATGAGATCTCCGCCGCTCTACGTCCCGCATCCTACGCTAGCGTATTTCGCCATTAATGAGTGTATCTTGCCATTAATGGGCGTATCCCGCCATCAACGCAAATGTGACGCGGGGGTACAACGGATGGCGAAAACCTCGCATCGTCTCGTTCCATACGACCGCTATATAAACCTCTCTTCCAGACGACTCAGATATCTCGAACTCATTATAATATGCCGCTACTCTGTCCTAATATTTCTCGGTACTTACTTGATCGTCGGAGGGTCCTACAGTGGTTTTCCATCCCGGGACTTCCCTTGTAGGTTGCTCGGCATCAACAACAACCAACAATCCATTAAGATCCACACGCTCAACTCTCATCTCAAATTTCAACCGTTCAGCGTCACTAACTGCAAGATCGACGGAGGATAATAACTGAAGAAGATTCAGGCCTCCATCAGAATGGAACTAGTTGTGAAAATGAAACATCTTAACATAATTTTAACGAGTAAAAAATTAATCTATTTTTGTCCAGCCTAGATAACAACAAATTAAAATTAACCAAAAAAACAACTACCAGGTATGTCGTTTTCTTGAGTTTGGCTGTCCAAAACGAATAATCCAAATACTGTTTTTGTATTTCCCTATCATTTGATAAAATCCAAACTATTTATGGAAAATAACAAACTTTATGAGTGGCCAATTCGGAATACATCACGCGCAAAAAGCAAGAGCTGGCATTTTGTCCTGACAATAGCCCCCTCACATTTCCCAAAATAAGAAAGAAGAGGAAAAAGAGAGATGCCATGTTTTCAATTCAGTCCTATTAAATAGTTGAATCCGATCCCACGCCCCTCATAAATCTCAGTATAAGTTCACTCAAACTCAAACTATGGTTTTTATAATTGAAATTGTGAAGCTATATTAACTTATTGTTAGTTAAATGAACGGTTTCTTCAAAATTCTTTCCGTTAGTTTTTTTCAGAAAAAACATAAATTTGAATGTCAATAACGTGTCGTGTTTGAGTTTTCAAATATATTGCAAAAAAATATGGGTTGGTTGCTATATAATACCTCAAAGTTTCATCCATGTTGCACTTATATACCTTTTTGTTTTTTCAGTGTGTTAAATACCTTATAGTACAAAGCTGCGGTTTGCCCCTACACGGTGATAACAGAAAAAATGAAATGACCTTTATACCCTTGTTTATTCTAAGTACTGGTTGGGAAAAAACCTTTGTCCCCAAACTTTCTATCATCCATTTCCAAATTTCTCAACAGGTGCAAACGGTAAAAACCTTAGGAACCTCGTTGGGTGTTTAGAATAAGTGGGAAATAAATGGTGTTCAGAATACATCTAAGGATGTCATCAACATGCTTTGTAATTTGCGCTTAAATGACATCAACAACCTTCGTAATTTGCACTTAGAATATCCATTATTATTCGATGACGTTGTGAGAGATGTGCCCAAACTTGTGTCCATAAGAAAGAGATAAGACCTCAATAGAGGAGGAGGAAGCAGCAACCCTAAATTAAGACAATTCAAAAGGAGAGGGGAAATGATGATGCTCTATATTGGCGACCTTCCAGATCAGGACACGTGGCAGATGACGTGTCCCAGAACTCGGAAGAGAAGGCCCACAGGGGCCGATCAGGCCACCCCTGTATCCGACCTACAAGCACAAAGCCGGCTCACCTCAGGACCCCCTGTAAATTGGCCTCCTCGGCTTCTCAACTTGCCTCCGAGCTACCGCAGGACCAAGATACCTCGGCCCTCTCGCTCGTTCCCGAGCTCTCCCGCCGAGACCATCTTCCTCGGTCCCTCCGACCGACCAACTCCACCACTCACAGGCGTAACCGCCGCTCCGCAAATCTCGTCATGCGCAGATTCTCCGCCAGCAACATCCCACGTTCCACGCCATCATGATCCCTGTTAATAGGCGATCCGCTCTTTATGCAGGCGTGGCGTCGGGAGCGTAACTGCCGGCGAGATTCTCGCGCCTGCTGCTGCATGCCACCACCGCTATATTGTAACACCTGAGCCCAATAATACTATTTCTTTTGCTAGTTGAGTGTATTATATTGCTCTTTCCAATTATTTTGATTGTTTGATGTTTATTACTAAATTTTAACCGGTTAAGTCATTTTGGCACATAACAAATTTTAACACCGAAAATGAAATTTAAAATATCCAGGTTGGCCTACTCGTCGCCACTAGTCGCGTGGTAGCGTCCGCGTGTCGAGATTTCGTCCCGTTCGGCTAAACGGGCAAGTTTGGACGCCTACGCACGCGCACAAGTGTCCGACTTGGGGGCATGCATTTTAATCATTAAACACCTCTTTTCAAAATTTGGAACTCGCTTAAAATCCTATAATTTGAATTTGGAACATTTGGGCGCAAACCGGGCGCGATTTGGAAATGTTTCTTTTAGCGCCAAAAAGGCCCATTTAATTAAATATCATAAAATTAAAATATATATACGATTATAATCTTTTAACGCCTAAATCCCTATTAAATCTTTTAAGTTTTATTTTTTTAAAACCCCCGTGCACATCCCCAGCCAATCGTGTGGCTCAAATCTTCGTGGGCCCCCTTTCCTATCTATCTATCTCTCCAATCTCCAATCTCTCTCTCTATCTGATTCTCTTTCTCTCTCTCTCTCTAACAACTCTCTCTCTCTCCTCCTATATATATTCATCATGCAGCCGCCTCCTTCTCTTTCCCATCACGAGAAACCTCTCGCAACCCTAACCCTAGCTCCTCGTGCTTGCGCCGCCGACCTCCCCGCGACCTCGCCGTCGCCGCCCTCGCCTCCTCGGCCTTACCGCACCCTCCTCCTCCTTCCTCCGTTCTCTTCCGCGCCTGCACCCAAACCCGACGACATCAGCCGGCCGCAGATCTCGCCGTCGACGCCGCCTCCCGTCACCGACGACGCCTGCGACTCCCTCTCTTCCTCCTCGTCCCGACCTCGTCGTCGCCTTCCTCCTCCCCTCGCCGGACCACCACCAGACCCGAGCCCGACCCTAGCACCAATCCCCGGGTCGCCGGAAACGTGCCGTCGACCCTCGTCGATGTCACCCGTGCCACCTCCGACCACCTCCTTTCCCCCTCGATCACCAGAGCCGACCGCCACCCTCCTCTACTCGTCGCACCACCCTCTCCAGCGAACCCAGAGGCTGTCCAGCCTTCGCAGCCGCCGTCGCTGCCTCGCTGGCGTTCCAGCGCCGTCGAGCCCGCCGTGGTTGCCCCTGGTGTCTCCCTGTAAGCATTCCTTATCCTTCCTTTTGTGCGAAACCCCTCGCTGGTCGGTTGCTCATGTATATCGCATTTGCTAACTTCGTTACTTTTGACTTTTGCCGGTTTCCGACCGTGCCGTCATTTGGACCCGACGCTCCAGCGAAGTACCCTGGTCCGTGTGATCCCGTTGTTCTCTGTTGGGACTCGATCAGTGGCCCGTGCACCCGTCTCGTGTTTTCTGCCGACATCGCATCCGTGTTTTCCGGTTTGCGAAACCGTCGAGGCAAGATTTCTTGCTACATGCTACGTTAAACTAATTAAATGTTTGACTCACAAACTTACTATATTAACTAGTATTGCTACTTATCTCATTGGACGAAATATGATGTATATTATAATACTGCCACCTAAATCGTATTTTGCCACCTAACCTTAATAACAACTACCTGCTAATCATTTTAATATTTAGAGGATAATAGTCGCACACCTATATCTTTATTGCCTGCTGTTATTAATATTGCGCTACACTGTGATTATGGCACCCAAAGGGTGCTTGAACCTGTTAATAAGAGAATACAAAGCATCACTGTGTTTACATGGAATAATATTGTTATTTGCTGTTCCTGCTGTTGTCCCTTATTCGTTACTATACCTGTTATCAGCATACATTTGATTGCATTACATGTTGACCGATCTTGATACACATGACACCCTACACATATCGACTCAACCTGTTAAAACGTGACCTGACCTGTTACCTGATTTCATGCCTAATGCCGACAAACCTGACCGTTCCTGCTGTCTATCCAGACAGACCTATGTTCACCTGATTTTGTGTTGGCATTAGTCCTTGACTATTGAATACCTGACCTGACATACATAACTTGGGGGTATGGGGAAATCAAAGGTGAAACCGACTTGTAACTCAACAGTTCGATACTTGTTCTGATCAGTCTTACGGGCTTGGCCAGTCCGGGAGTGATGATGCTGACATCACTCATCCATCCTACTACCTATTACTGCTTAGCGGCACGTCTCGGATTCAGCCCCGAGGACCTTGACCGTGGTCCCGGGCACGCACGGGATACTATTGAGTTACATCGACGATTCATCAATTGATTTCAAAGACTATAGAGTAGAAACCTGATAGGACAGTTTAGTCACCACTGTACGTTACCCTGCACTGTTAATCCATAGTACTGCTTTATTCATGTTCATACCTGCATTGTTTATTACCATGTTTATACTATATACTTAATGTCATGACGCGCTGACGTCTGGGTTTTGCATGGCCCAGATTCCGTACCACTGTCGACGACCGAGCAGGAGCACTTCAGTCAGTAGGCTGATCTGTGAGTTCCTTAGTGATTAGTTTATTTCATTTCTTTCCATTTCAGATGTGAGCCCGCATTATGGGACGTACTGTTTATTTATTGTATTGGATCATTTGCTTCCGCACTTATTGTTTATTGATTCGTGTTATTATGGATTTGGACATGTGTTAGATTAGTTCATTATCTTGTTCTCGATATCCTTACAACCGTAATGTGACAGTGGATGGATACTTCCTACCCACAGGTAGCATGGTTGGCTATGTTACGTGCCCAATTCTGCGTACTCTGGGAAGCGGGGCGTGACATGGTTCTTTTAAGCCTTTGTTAGAGAATTTCCATAACCAAAGCACATCTTGCATTTGATTTATGATTTTTTTTTAATGAAACTCACGCCCACAACACATATAGGTACACAATACGCACGTCCAAGGGACCTATAAATTTATCCCGAAAGTATTAATTTGTGACCATTTTCCCTCCTAAAGTTCGAACCCGCACTCTCCCAGAAAGGGAAGTGTCATACCAACTGAGCTATTACCACCACCAGACCCGAGCCCGACCCTAGCACCAATCCCCGGGTCGCCGGAAACGTGCCGTCGACCCTCGTCGACGTCACCCGCGCCACCTCCGACCACCTCCTTTCCCCCTCGATCACCAGAGCCGACCGCCACCCTCCTCTACTCGTCGCACCACCCTCTCCAGCGAACCCAGAGGCTGTCCAGCCTTCGCAGCCGCCGTCGCTGCCTCGCCGGCGTTCCAGCGCCGTCGAGCCCGCCGTGGTTGCCCCTGGTGTCTCCCTGTAAGCATTCCTTATCCTTCCTTTTGTGCGAAACCCCTCGCTGGTCGGTTGCTCATGTATATCGCATTTGCTAACTTCGTTACTTTTGACTTTTGCCGGTTTCCGACCGTGCCGTCATTTGGACCCGACGCTCCAGCGAAGTACCCTGGTCCGTGTGATCCCGTTGTTCTTTGTTGGGACTCGATCAGTGGCCCGTGCACCCGTCTCGTGTTTTCTGCCGACATCGCATCCGTGTTTTCCGGTTTGCGAAACCGTCGAGGCAAGATTTCTTGCTACATGCTACGTTAAACTAATTAAATGTTTGACTCACAAACTTGCTATATTAACTAGTATTGCTACTTATCTCATTGGACGAAATATGATGTATATTATAATACTGCCACCTAAATCGTATTTTGCCACCTAACCTTAATAACAACTACCTGCTAATCATTTTAATATTTAGAGGATAATAGTCGCACACCTATATCTTTATTGCCTGCTGTTATTAATATTGCGCTACACTGTGATTATGGCACCCAAAGGGTGCTTGAACCTGTTAATAAGAGAATACAAAGCATCACTGTGTTTACATGGAATAATATTGTTATTTGCTGTTCCTGCTGTTGTCCCTTATTCGTTACTATACCTGTTATCAGCATACATTTGATTGCATTACATGTTGACCGATCTTGATACACATGACACCCTACACATATCGACTCAACCTGTTAAAACGTGACCTGACCTGTTACCTGATTTCATGCCTAATGCCGACAAACCTGACCGTTCCTGCTGTCTATCGAGACAGACCTATGTTCACCTGATTTTGTGTTGGCATTAGTCCTTGACTATTGAATACCTGACCTGACATACATAACTTGGGGGTATGGGGAAATCAAAGGTGAAACCGACTTGTAACTCAACAGTTTGATACTTGTTCTGATCAGTCTTACGGGCTTGGCCAGTCCGGGAGTGATGATGCTGACATCACTCATCCATCCTACTACCTATTACTGCTTAGCGGCACGTCTCGGATTCAGCCCCGAGGACCTTGACCGTGGTCCCGGGCACGCACGGGATACTATTGAGTTACATCGACGATTCATCAATTGATTTCAAAGACTATAGAGTAGAAACCTGATAGGACAGTTTAGTCACCACTGTACGTTACCCTGCACTGTTAATCCATAGTACTGCTTTATTCATGTTCATACCTGCATTGTTTATTACCATGTTTATACTATATACTTGATGTCATGACGCGCTGACGTCTGGGTTTTGCATGGCCCAGATTCCGTACCACTGTCGACGACCGAGCAGGAGCACTTCAGTCAGTAGGCTGATCTGTGAGTTCCTTAGTGATTAGTTTATTTCATTTCTTTCCATTTCAGATGTGAGCCCGCATTATGGGACGTACTGTTTATTTATTGTATTGGATCATTTGCTTCCGCACTTATTGTTTATTGATTCGTGTTATTATGGATTTGGACATGTGTTAGATTAGTTCATTATCTTGTTCTCGATATCCTTACAACCGTAATGTGACTGTGGATGGATACTTCCTACCCACAGGTAGCATGGTTGGCTATGTTACGTGCCCAATCCTGCGTACTCTGGGAAGCGGGGCGTGACATGGTTCTTTTGGTATCAGAGCCATAGGTTAATTGGGTCGATTCCTTGTAGTTGGGTATTGCACCCGATACACGAATCATAATACCCGTGATTAGGAAACATGTCCTGCCACCTTGACCGCTTTACCATCCTTGAATCATTCTTCCGGATCATGTCGACATGCAAACTTACTTTGCAATTGTCAACTCAAAGACCTAACTTCCTGTTATCTCTAGGACTTAGGCGACTTGGGTGGAGTTAAGTAATTGCGGCTATGATACCGCGGCATAGCTACAATGCAGTACTCTATTTAAGTATCTTGGAGTTCTAGCCTTGATCTATACTCAGAATCTATCATCATGCTAATGTTGGGTACTTTGATTTCAGGAATATGGCCGGTGAGAATTTGAAGATGGACCAAAGACGTGCGGTCCTAGCCGCCAGGCGGAGAGTGATAAGGGGATTGCTGGAGAATCTAAAGGAACAGACCGAGCTGGAACCGGCATCTGCACTGAACCAAACGTCTGTACGTAGAAGTATTCCGGTGAACAGGAGCAGTGTAGCACCAATGAAGAAAACTAGTGTGGGTGATCGGAAAGGGAGCGTGATTTGTAACTACTGTCGTGTACCCGGACATGTGCGAAAGGAGTGTCGTAAGAAGCTGGGACTCTGTTTTAGGTGTGGAGCGGCAGATCACGCCGTTAATACTTGTCCGTCGAAGCTTCGCACGAAAGATGATATACAGAAGCCTCCGCAGAGACCGTTCCAAGGGCAGAAACAGCTGACTCAAGGACCAAACCAGGCTCGAGCTTTCACGTTGACAGCCGAGGAAGCCAAGGCATCAGGAGAAGTGGTTTCAGGTACTTTGCTCGTTCATGGTTTTCCCGCATTGGCATTATTTGATTCCGGAGCATCCCACTGTTATATGTCATCCAAATTTATAACTACACACTCGATTACCTGCACGACCCTGTCTAGTTTTTGGGACATACGCACTGGGAATGGGAAAATCATAGCTAGTAAGGAATGTAGAGATTGTACAGTTATTGTTTGCGGACGAGAGCTTTTTGCAGATTTCTTGGTGATAGATACGGGCAGTTATGAAGTAGTCTTGGGAATGGATTTTCTTGGCACTTTCCACGCCCACATTGACTGTAGGGCAAGGAAAGTAATTTTTCCAGATTCCCGGACACCCTGAGTTTACCTTCACTGGAGGAAACAGCTCTGTCGGGCCAGTTGAGTTTAGGGCTAGGCCGACGAACAGTGTTCTTGCGACAATGGAAGCGGATAGTAATGAAGAGCCGGCAGTTGTTCGTGACTTTATGGATGTGTTTGAAGATATATCAGGCTTACCGCCGAAGCGAGATGTGGAGTTTGCGATTGACCTTATTCCTGGTGCAGCGCCAGTATCAAAGTCTTTTTATCCGATGGCACCGGTGGAATTGGAAGAAGTTAAGAAACAAGTTGGTGAATTACTCAAGAAGGGATGGATTCGAAGCAGCAACTCACCTTGGGGAGCTCCAGTTCTTTTAGTAAAGAAGAAGGATGGCACGAGAAGGATGTGCATTGATTATCGAGAATTGAACCGGGTGACTATTAAGAATAAGTACCCGATCCCTCGCATTGGAGAACTTTTTGAGCAGCTTAGTAGCGCGAGGGTATTCTCGAAACTGGATTTGCGATCAGGATATCATCAGGTCCGAGTGAAAGCAGAAGACATTTGCAAGACGGCGTTTCGAACTCGATATGGACATTTCGAGTATTTGGTGATGCCCTTCGGAGTGACTAATGCGCCGGCAATATTCATGGACTTGATGAACAGGGTCTTTTCACCATTCTTGGACCAGTTTATTGTGGTATTCATTGACGATATTCTGGTGTACTCGAAGAGTCCGGAGGAGCATGCTGAGCATTTAAAGATCGCATTGCAGACGCTGAGACAGGAGAAATTGTATGCGAAGATGAGTAAGTGCGAATTCTGGCTGGAAGAAGTGAAGTTTCTGGGGCATGTCGTGTCGGGCGATGGAATCGCCGTCGATCCCGAGAAGATTGCAGCAGTTCGAGATTGGCCTACTCCAAGAAATGTGGCTGAGATAAGAAGTTTCCTTGGTTTGGCCGGATACTACAGGAGATTTGTGGAGAACTTCGCCCGTTTGGCAGAGCCGTTAACCAAGCTTACGCGTAAGGAAGTACCGTTTGTTTGGACGGATGGATGTGCATTGGCCTTCGAGACGTTGAAGCAGAAGTTGATAACCGCCCCTATCCTAACCGTACCAGGTGATTCAGGAGGACTGGTGATTCATAGCGACGCATCCGGAAAGGGATTGGGATGTGTTTTGATGCAGAATGGGAAAGTCGTCGCTTACGCATCGAGACAACTGAAGACTCATGAGAAGAACTATCCGACTCATGACCTGGAGCTTGCAGCCGCGATCTTCGCCTTGAAGATTTGGAGACACTACCTTTTGGGCGAGAGAGTTGAAGTCTTTACAGATCACCAGAGTTTAAAGTATGTGTTCACTCAGAAGGAGTTGAACATGAGGCAACGCAGATGGTTGGAGCTGAAGGCTGACTATGACCTTGATCTTAAGTACCATCCGGGAAAAGTCAACGTCGTGCCGGATGCGCTGAGTCAGTTACCAGCAATTCAGGTATTGACCGCACAAAGGGAGATCATTGCGGATTTTCAGAGATTTGACTTGGAGGTTGTGCTACCACATGCTACGGGACAGTTGATGCAGTTGCAAGTACAGTCGTCTTTAGTTGAGAAGATTAAAGCGGCACAATCGCAGGATCCTAGACTGCAAAAGTTTCGAGAGCAGGTTGAAGCCGGACTACGAACCGATTTACTGATCCACGAAGAAGGTTCGTTGAGATATGGTAGCCGTGTGTGTGTGCCAAAAGGGGATGTGCGTGAAGAGCTTATGAAGGAGGCACACAGTTCAGCTTACTCTGTACATCCAGGAGGGACAAAGATGTACCGAGATATTCGACAGCATTTCTGGTGGGAAGGTATGAAACGGGAAATTGCTCGCTTCGTGGCTAAGTGCTTGGTGTGTCAGCAAGTCAAGGCTGAACACCAAAGGGTTGCTGGTTTGTTGCAACCACTTGCGATTCCTCAGTGGAAGTGGGAACATATAACCATGGATTTCGTGACGGCTTTACCGCGGAGTCCAAAGGGCAACAATGCAGTATGGGTGATTGTCGATCGGTTGAACAAGGCGGCTCACTTTATTCCTTTTCGGGTTGGTCAATCGACAGAGACTTTGGCAGAACGGTACATGCAGGAGATTGTAAGACTGCATGGAGTACCGGTAAGCATCGTGTCCGATCGGGACACTCGGTTCTTGTCGCACTTCTGGAGGAGTTTACAAGAAAGTTTGGGGACTCGATTGAAGTTTAGCACAGCTTATCATCCTCAAACTGATGGACAATCGGAGAGAACGATCCAGACCCTTGAAGATATGTTGAGGGCTTGCATGTTAGACTTCAAGGGTTCTTGGGAGGATCATCTACACCTGGTGGAGTTTTCGTACAACAATAGCTTCCAAGCAACTATTCAGATGGCTCCGTTTGAAGCACTGTATGGTCGTAAGTGCCGTTCACCTGTTTGTTGGGATGATGTTGGTGAACGAAGGTTACTAGGACCAGATTTGGTGGTACAGACAGTCGAGAAGGTGAATACAATCAGAAAGCATATGAAGGCAGCTCAAGACAGACAGAAGAGTTGGGCCGACACGTCAAGAAGACCTCTAGAGTTCGCCGTGGGTGATTTGGTATTCCTGAAGATATCACCGACTAGAGGGGTGATTCGCTTTGGAAGTCGGGGAAAGCTTAGTCTTCGATTCGTTGGATCCTTCGAGATATGGGAGCGTGTTGGAGAGGTAGCGTACCATTTGGCGTTACCACAGTCTTTGGCAGGAGTGCACGATGTGTTCCATGTGTCTCAACTACGGAGGTATGTTCATGATGAGACTCACGTCTTGGATCATTCGGAGTTGACCGTACGAGAGGACCTAACTTTTGAGGAGCGACCGGTTGAAATCAAGGATCGAAGAGAAAAGGTTCTTAAGAACAAGGTTATCCCTCTTGTGCTAGTTTCTTGGGGTGACCGATCGCATGGAGAGTCCACTTGGGAGCGAGAAGACGAGATCCGGCAGAATTTCCCTCACCTTTTCCAGTAGTTAGCTATCTTGTATTCTTGGAATTTTGAGGACGAAATTCTTTTTGTAGTTGGGTATGATGTAACACCCGAGCCCAATAATACTATTTCTTTTGCTAGTTGAGTGTATTATATTGCTCTTTCTAATTATTTTGATTGTTTGATGTTTATTACTAAATTTTAACCGGTTAAGTCATTTTGGCACATAACAAATTTTAACACCGAAAATGAAATTTAAAATATCCAGGTTGGCCTACTCGTCGCCACTAGTCGCGTGGTAGCGTCCGCGTGTCGAGATTTCGTCCCGTTCGGCTAAACGGGCAAGTTTGGACGCCTACGCACACGCACAAGTGTCCGACTTGGGGGCATGCATTTTAATCATTAAACACCTCTTTTCAAAATTTGGAACTCGCTTAAAATCCTATAATTTGAATTTGGAACATTTGGGCGCAAACCGGGCGCGATTTGGAAATATTTCTTTTAGCGCCAAAAAGGCCCATTTAATTAAATATCATAAAATTAAAATATATATACGATTATAATCTTTTAACACCTAAATCCCTATTAAATCTTTTAAGTTTTATTTTTTTAAAACCCCCATGCACATCCCTAGCCAATCGCGTGGCTCAAATCTTCGTGGGCCCCCTTTCCTATCTATCTATCTCTCTAATCTCCAATCTCTCTCTCTATCTGATTCTCTTTCTCTCTCTCTCTCTAACAACTCTCTCTCTCTCCCCTCCTATATATATTCATCATGCAGCCGCCTCCTTCTTTTCCCCATCACGAGAAACCTCTCGCAACCCTAACCCTAGCTCCTCGTGCTTGCGCCGCCGACCTCCCTGCGACCTCGCCGTCGCCGCCCTCGCCTCCTCGGCCTTACCGCACCCTCCTCCTCCTTCCTCCGTTCTCTTCCGCGCCTGCACCCAAACCCGACGACATCACCCGGCCGCAGATCTCGCCGTCGACGCCGCCTCCCGTCACCGACGACGCCTGCGACTCCCTCTCTTCCTCCTCGTCCCGACCTCGTCGTCGCCTTCCTCCTCCCCTCGCCGGACCACCACCAGACCCGAGCCCGACCCTAGCACCAATCCCCGGGTCGCCGAAAACGTGCCGTCGACCCTCGTCGACGTCACCCGCGCCACCTCCGACCACCTCCTTTCCCCCTCGATCACCAGAGCCGACCGCCACCCTCCTCTACTCGTCGCACCACCCTCTCCAGCGAACCCAGAGGCTGTCCAGCCTTCGCAGCCGCCGTCGCTGCCTCGCCGGCGTTCCAGCACCGTCGAGCCCGCCGTGGTTGCCCCTGGTGTCTCCCTGTAAGCATTCCTTATCCTTCCTTTTGTGCGAAACCCCTCGCTGGTCGGTTGCTCATGTATATCGCATTTGCTAACTTCGTTACTTTTGACTTTTGCCGGTTTCCGACCGTGCCGTCATTTGGACCCGACGCTCCAGCGAAGTACCCTGGTCCGTGTGATCCCGTTGTTCTCTGTTGGGACTCGATCAGTGGCCCGTGCACCCGTCTCGTGTTTTCTGCCGACATCGCATCCGTGTTTTCCGGTTTGCGAAACCGTCGAGGCAAGATTTCTTGCTACATGCTACGTTAAACTAATTAAATGTTTGACTCACAAACTTGCTATATTAACTAGTATTGCTACTTATCTCATTGGACGAAATATGATGTATATTATAATACTGCCACCTAAATCGTATTTTGCCACCTAACCTTAATAACAACTACCTGCTAATCATTTTAATATTTAGAGGATAATAGTCGCACACCTATATCTTTATTGCCTGCTGTTATTAATATTGCGCTACACTGTGATTATGGCACCCAAAGGGTGCTTGAACCTGTTAATAAGAGAATACAAAGCATCACTGTGTTTACATGGAATAATATTGTTATTTGCTGTTCCTGCTGTTGTCCCTTATTCGTTACTATACCTGTTATCAGCATACATTTGATTGCATTACATGTTGACCGATCTTGATACACATGACACCCTACACATATCGACTCAACCTGTTAAAACGTGACCTGACCTGTTACCTGATTTCATGCCTAATGCCGACAAACCTGACCGTTCCTGCTGTCTATCCAGACAGACCTATGTTCACCTGATTTTGTGTTGGCATTAGTCCTTGACTATTGAATACCTGACCTGACATACATAACTTGGGGGTATGGGGAAATCAAAGGTGAAACCGACTTGTAACTCAACAGTTCGATACTTGTTCTGATCAGTCTTACGGGCTTGGCCAGTCCGGGAGTGATGATGCTGACATCACTCATCCATCCTACTACCTATTACTGCTTAGCGGCACGTCTCGGATTCAGCCCCGAGGACCTTGACCGTGGTCCCGGGCACGCACGGGATACTATTGAGTTACATCGACGATTCATCAATTGATTTCAAAGACTATAGAGTAGAAACCTGATAGGACAGTTTAGTCACCACTGTACGTTACCCTGCACTGTTAATCCATAGTACTGCTTTATTCATGTTCATACCTGCATTGTTTATTACCATGATTATACTATATACTTGATGTCATGACGCGCTGACGTCTGGGTTTTGCATGGCCCAGATTCCGTACCACTGTCGACGACCGAGCAGGAGCACTTCAGTCAGTAGGCTGATCTGTGAGTTCCTTAGTGATTAGTTTATTTCATTTCTTTCCATTTCAGATGTGAGCCCGCATTATGGGACGTACTGTTTATTTATTGTATTGGATCATTTGCTTCCGCACTTATTGTTTATTGATTCGTGTTATTATGGATTTGGACATGTGTTAGATTAGTTCATTATCTTGTTCTCGATATCCTTACAACCGTAATGTGACTGTGGATGGATACTTCCTACCCACAGGTAGCATGGTTGGCTATGTTACGTGCCCAATCCAGCGTACTCTGGGAAGCGGGACGTGACATATATAAACCCACATCACAGAGGGGTCAAGTAAGCGATTTATTTACACTTTACGCCGTTACTCTGCCCGGGTCTCACCACTAACTTGAGCGACGGAGGGTCCTTGGTGGTACCAAACCACCCCGGGACTTCCTTGCAGGTACTCAGCGACAGCCTCCTCACCCCATCTTCTCCTCTCAAAACCCATTGAGACCCACACGCAACTAAGGATAATCAACCAAGTTCACCTCGAGATCAACGGAAGACAACATCTGACGGAGGCCCAAAAAGGAGCCCCATCAGTTGGCGCCGTCTGTGGGAAACGAAACTCCACAAAAAAACAAAGTTGGCCTTCCGATCTCCATCCCCATGGCAAGCGATCACCCTGAAGATCCAGGTACCAGCCGCCGCCTCCCCCTCACCGGAGGCGCGGGTGAACCTCTTCCGGCGACCGTCATCAACGCCCTCGCCGGCCGAATAGACCGACACCCCTTCCCTTGACGGGGTCGCACAGAGGGGGCTTGCCACGGCGGCTCGAGGGCCACCTCGCCCAAGGATTTAAGCCCTCACTAAGAGGCAGCCCAGCAGCTACCCTGCTCGGCTATCCCTGGCGGGTAGCTTCCCTACCGCAACGCCAGGGATCAGAAAGTCCTATCGGAGGCAGTCGAGCCCGAGGATCCCTCGCTCGGCTATCCCTGGCAGGTAGCTTCCCTACCGCAACGCCAGGGATCAGAAAGTCCTCCCAGAGGCAGTCGAGCCCGAGGATCCCTCGCTCGGCTATCCCTGACGGGTAGCATCCCTACCGCAACGCCAGGGATCATAAAGTCCTCCAAGAGGCAGTCAAGCCCGAGGATCCCTCGCTCGGCTATCCCTGGCGGGTAGCTTCCCTACCGCAACGCCAGGGATCAGAAAGTCCTCCCAGAGGCAGTCGAGCCCGAGGATCCCTCGCTCGGCTATCCTTGGCGGGTAGCTTCCTTACCGCAACGCCAGGGATTAGAAAGTGCTCCCAGAGGCAGTCAAGCCCGAGGATCCCTCGCTCGGCTATCCCTGGCTGGTAACTTCCCTACCGCAACGCTAGGGATCAAAAAGCCCTCCCAGAGGCAGTCGAGCCCGAGGATCCCTCGCTCGGCTATCCTTCAGGACAAAAGCCCTCGCCAAGAGGCACCGGGCAGTAACCCTTCCCGGCCAAGGGTCCTTGGTAGGCTTCTTACAGCCCTATAGCTCTTCCCATGCCAAGAACCAAAGTCCTCCCAGAGGCAGTCGGGTCCTTGCTCGGCTATCCCCGGCTGGTAGCTTCCTACCACAACCGACAGGGATCAAAGTCCTCGCCAAGAGGCACTGGGAAGTAACCCTGCTCGGTCCCCGTCCTGAAGGATCAAAAGTCTTCCCAGAGGCAGTCGAGCTCGAGGATCCTTCGTTCGGCTATCCGTGGCGGGTAGCATCCCTACCGCAACGCCAGGGATCAGAAAGTTCTCCCAGAGGCAGTCGAGCCCGAGGATCTCTCGCTCGGCTATCCCCGGCGGGTAGCTTCCCTCCCGCAACGCCGGGGATCAGAAATCCCTCGCCAAGAGGCACCGAGCAGCTACCCTGCTCGGCCATCCTTCGCAGGCCTCTCAGGGACCCTCCGGCGTCAAGGATCAAAGCCCTCACCAAGTGGCACCGAGCAGCTACCCTGCTCGGCCATCCTTCGCAGGCCCCTCAGGGCCCCTCCAGCGTCAAGGACCAATGCCCTCGCCAAGTGGCACCGAGCAGCTACCCTGCTCGGCCATCCTTCGCAGGCCTCTCAGGGACCCTCCAGCGTCAAGGATCAAAGCTCTCGCCAAGAGGCACCGAGCAGCTACCCTGCTCGCTATCCTTCGCAGGCCTCTCAGGGACCTTCCAGCGTTAAGGATCAAAGCTCTCGCCAAGAGGCACCGAGCAGCTACCCTGCTCGGCCATCCTTCGCAGGCCTCTCACGGCCCCTCCAGCGTCAAGGACCAAAGCCCTCATCGTGAGGCCGCCGAGTTCCTTCCTGCTCGGCGCATCCCCAGCGGGCATCCTCCTGCCTATCAAACACTGAGGATCTGAAGCACTCATCGCGAGGCCGCCGAGTTCCTTCTGCTCGGCGCATCCCCAGCGGGCATCCTCCTGCCCATCAGACGCTGATAGTCTGAAGCCCTCATCGTGAGGCCGTCGAGTTCCTTCCTGCTCGGAGCATCCCCAGCAGGCATCCTCCTGCCCATCAGATGCTGAGGATCTCAAGCCCTCACCGCGAGGCCGCCGAGTTCCTTCTGCTCGGCGCATCCCCAGCGGGCATCCTCCTGCCCATCAGACACCGAGGATCTGAAACCCTCATCGCGAGGCCGCCGAGTTCCTTCTGCTTGGCGCATCCCCAGCGGGCATCCTCCTGCCCATCAGACGCTGATGGTCTGAAGCCCTCACCGCGAGGCCGCCGAGTTCCTTCCTGCTCGGCGCATCCCCAGCAGGCATCCTCCTGCCCATCATACGCTGATGGTCTGAAGCCCTCATCGCGAGGCCGCCGAGTTCCTTCCTGCTCGGCGCATCCCTAACGGGCATCCTCCTGTCCATCAGATGCTGAGGATCTCAAGCCCTCATCATGAGGCCGCCGAGTTCCCAGCGGGCATCCTCCTGCCCGGCGCATCCCAGCAGGCATCCTCCTGCCCATCAGACGCTGATGGTCTGAAGCCCTCATCGCGAGGCCACCGAGTTCCTTCCTGCTCGGCGCATCCCCAGCGGGCGTCCTCCTGCCTATCAAACGCTGAGGGTCTGAAGCCCTCTTCGCGAGGCCACCGAGCCCCTTCCTACTCGGCGCATCCCGATGGGTAGCTTCCTACCCAACAAAGATAAGGATCAAAGTCCTTCCAGACTCGACTACCCCTGGCCAGTAGCTTCCCTACTCGCAACGCCAGGGGTCAAGACCCTTGCCAAGATCAACTGAGCAGCTTCCCTACTCGGTCATCCCCAGCAGGCATCCTCCTGCCCAACAGACGCTGCGGGTTTGTAGCCCTCATAACGAGGCCACGGAGCCCATCACATGCAGCGGATCCGAATCCCCAACGAGAGACATCAGGTCTATCCAAGTCTGAGTAATCCTCCCTCGACTTCGGGGCCATGGAGATGCCTCCTTCTCAGCAGCGCTCGGCACCTCGGCAAGTGATCGAAATCAACTCGACGACCGATCGCCCCACATGTCACGCCCATACTGGGCTGCGCCCTATCAGTCCACAGGTCTGCACACATCGCGTCGGCCAACCGACACTTGACACGCAGACAGTCGCTTCAATGACAGGATGCACAAACCGGCACACTTTCCTTAAATGCAGAGATTTCGCCTTGATTCGCTGGCAGAAAAGGCAGCTGACAGCCCGGGGACGCGTCCTGACGAAATCTTAGGAGAGAGCTCTCCCCGGACGACCCGGCAGTCCACTCTTAGCCCGACCCGCCAGCTGGTCGGGACAAGAGTGGGGGGCTAATGATGATGCTCTATATTGGCGACCTTCCAGATCAGGACACGTGGCAGATGATGTGTCCCGGAACTCAGAAGAGAGGGCCCACGGGGGCCGATCAGGCCACCCCTGTACCCGACCTACAAGCACAAAGCTGGCTCACCTCAGGGCCCCCTGCAAATTGGCCTCCTCGGCTTCTCAGCTCGCCTCCGAGCTACCGCAGGACCAAGATACCTCGGCTCTCTCGCTCGTTCCCGAGCTCTCCCGCCGAGACCATCTTCCTCGGTCCCTCCGACCGACCAACTCCACCACTCACAGGCGTAACCACCGCTCCACAAATCTCATCATGCGCAGATTCTCCGCCAGCAACATCCCACGTTCCACGCCATCACGATCCCCATTAATGGGCGATCCGCTCTTTACGCGGGCGTGGCGTCGGGAGCGTAACTGCCGGCGAGATTCTCGCACCTGCTGCTGCATGCCACCACCGCTATATAAACCCCCATCATAGAGGGGTCAAGTAAGCGATTTTTTTACACTTTACACCGTTACTCTACCCGGGTCTCACTACTAACTTGAGCGTCGGAGGGTCCTTGGTGGTACCAAACCACCCCGGGACTTCCTTGCAGGTACTCGGCGACAGCCTCCTCACCCCATCTTCTCCTCTCAAAACCCATTGAGACCCACACGTAACGAAGGACAATCAACCAAGTTCACCTCGAGATCAACGGAAGACAATATCTGACGGAGGCCCGAAAAGGAACCCCATCAGGAAGGATAAAAACCCTAATTTGTTTTGGATTCAAAGAAAATGAATTTTTGTATAAGAATTTATTCGTTAGGTTAGGGGCAAAAAGGTCAAAAACTAATCATGTTTTTTGCACATGGGAATCTTTTTCAGAAAATTCTAACGTCGGGTTAACCGAGGGTAGTCAAATGTAAACGGTTTGTACTATAGAGTATTTTAATGCAGCGAAAAAACAATAAGGTATATCAGTGCAACATGGGTGAAACTGCCACAAGTCGGAAAAATAGCACGTGACCGGCACGAGAATCACGCAGCATTTAAAGGCGTAACGTAATTCAAGTAAGCCGAAACTCAGAAATCTAAATCTTTTTGTGGAAAATAGTGGAGGTGCAGTTTTGAAATAAAGGTATAATGAAATCAAGTTTTTTTTTTAAATGCATAAATAATGATATATGAAAATACAAGTGAATTATATACTGGTTGAAAACATTTTTCGTCCTTTAAAAATTTAGGCAACACCTCCCTTATGTATTTTGATCCAAAACCATATACATAACAATATGTAGGCATCCCCAAACGGGAGCTAGCTCTTCGCCAATTGGCGGAATCACAACCACGAAATAAAGCGGTAAAAATATACGACGCATTACGATGAAGATCAAACACAGAAAGAATAAATAAATAAAGCAAGACATCAAAAACCTCAAAAGAAGCGAGCATACACTCATCGCTCTAAGTCTCACAGCCACAAGTCTTTCTAGGTCTACTAATATACAAAATCTAGTTTTTGATTGATGGAGTTTATCTAGATACAAAAGGAATAATAAATACAAGAGTGGGCACGATCCAATGTGTGTCCCACCTACCATAGCAAAACACCCTGGATGAAGCTGTGTGCCAGCGATACCGCTACTGATCTAAGCGGTCAAACCTACAAGAATACTGTGGCACAACAGTGATGAGTTGCCAACTCGTGGGTAGAAAACATCAGCAGGTAGAAATCAAATAAATAACAATTCTTAAGTCAAACTGTATCATGAAGGTAATACTATGATATCTAGGGTGACCATATATACATACGTATCAACAATATAATCGATGCCAATGACAACATGTAAGAGATCAAACGTCTGAAATCATGTGCCTGTATGTATGAGGAAAATCAACCAACCTGTGTCCATCAACGACACATCAACATCATGGAAACTGAGTGTCCAACATCGACACACTAAAATATCATGAAACCCGTGTCCAGTATCGACACGTAAATCCTCATATCTCATGCGCCGCATCCTCTGATCGGCCCTCATATCCATCTCACGACTCCAGTCGGTATCCTCAAATAACCGCCGGATCCAAACTATCACCGGTAGGTAGTGCTCCACTGCTAGGCTCATCGTGTACATCTCGAGTTTATTGCCCCGGGGTACCTAACCGGGTCCACCATGTACCCGCAGACGGCTCATCCAACTCCTCGAATCGGGTCTCGAAAACAAGCTCAGAACCGAGAAAACTAATGGTGGACGCATCGAAATCACATCACGAGAAACCGCGTTTTTAAAACAATTCATAATTTCCTTTGAAATATATCCACGGTTCTCAAATCCAGAAATCTCATGAAAACAGTATCTCAATGCATGCAACCATAAAATACGATGTATGCAACATAGATCGGTAATGTGAGCATATCAAGTATATCATGTAAACATGTCATATGATAGTACTAAACAATTAAGAATAATATCATGATATAGCCATTCTACTGTGTAAGTGTAACACCCGAGCCCAATTATACTATTTCTGTTACTGGTTGAGTGTTAGACATTGCTCATTTCAATTATCTTGCTTGTTTGGTTCTTGTTGCAAAATTTTAACCGGCTAAGTCATTTTTGCCTATAACAAATTTAACACCTAAAATGAAATTAAAAATATCCATATTGACCTACTCGTCACCACTAGTCACGTGGTAGCGTCCGCGCGTCGAGATTTCATCCCGTTCGGTGAAACGGGCGAGTTTGGACGGCTACGCGCGCGTGCAAGTGTCCGACTTGGGGGCATGCATTTTAATCATAAGAAATCTCATTTTGAAATTTGGAACCCGCTTAAAATTCTATTATTTGAATTTCAAATTTTTGGGCGCAACCCGGGCGTGATTTGGAAATGTTTCATTTAGCGCCGAAATACCCATTTAATTTAATAATCTAAAACTATATAAAATATATTTTCTGTTACCCAAACCAACGATTCAAATCCTTTTAAATCCTTTTAAATTTTATTTTAAATTTCCTTTTCACACCCCGGCCAATCACGAGGGGCTTTACCCTCGTGGGCCCCTCTCTCTCCGTCTCTCTATCTCTCCTCTCTCCTTCTATATCTCTCTCTCTCTCTCTTCCTCTATCTCTCTATAATCTCTCTCTCCTAAAATCTCTCTCTCTCTCTATCCCTATAATATACTGTTCCTTCGTCCTCATCTCGCAGAAAAAGAAAACCCCACGACGAACCCCCCATCGCAGAACCCTAGCCATCTCCGCTGCCGTCGCCGCCGCAGCCCCCGCGCCGACGACACCACCACCATCACCCTGGTCCCGACCTCTCCACCTTCCTCCACCTTCCCTCACCTTCTTTCCCTTGGAGAACCCGACCACCGATAGCCCCGACTTCACCTGCACCTTTCACCGCCGGCGACCCCACTTCCTCGTCGGCCCCCACTCGTCCTCCTCATCACCTACGCACCAGCCCCCGACCTTCTTCCTCCTTCCCTCGCCGGGCTGCAACAGAACCCGACGCCCGAACCCTAGCACCTCCTCCGATCGCCGGAAAAGCGGCCGTCGACTGTAACACCCAAGCCCAATAATACTATTAGTATTACTAGTTGAAGGCTATATCTTGCTCAGTCCAATTATCCTGATTATTTGGTGCTTTTTGCAAAATTATAACCGGTTAAGTCATTTTGGCACATAACAAATTTTAACTCCTAAAATGAAATTTAAGATGTCCATGTTGGCCTACTCGTCGCCACTAGTCGCGGGGTAGCGTCCGCGTGTCGAGATTCCGTTCCGTTTGGCTAAACGGGCGAGTTTGGACGACTACGCGCGCGTGCAAGTGTCCGACTTGGGGGCATGCATTTTAATCATTAAACACCTCTTTTCAAAATTTGGAACCCGCTTAAAATCCTATAATTTGAATTTGGAACATTTGGGCGCAACCCGGGCGCGATTTGGAAATGTTTCATTTCGCGCCAAAAAGGGCCCATTTCAATTTAATATCTAAACTATATTTATACGAATCTAAAATCCTTTAACAGTTAATTATTTTCAAATCCCTTTTTAAAATCTCGTGGCCAATCGCAGAGTAGGATTGCACCGCGTGGGCCCCGCCTCCTTTTCCCTATCTCTCTCTCTCTCTTCCCTCAATCTCTCTCTTCCTCTCTCCAATCTCCCTCTCTCTCTTCTTATATTTGAAAACGCTGCAGCCGCCTCCCTACTTTCTGCCTCCATCACGAAACCCACACGAAACCCTAACCCTAGCTTCTCGCAACGTCACCGCCGATCCCCCGCGACCTCGCCGTCGCCGCCCTCGCCACCACGAGACTCACCGCACCCTTTTCCTCTCTCCCCCGCCTCTTCCCGTGCCTGCACCCAACCCGACGACGCCATCAACCGTCGCAGGCCTCGTCGTCGACATCGCCTCCAGCCACCGACGACGCCGTGACTCCCTCTCCTCCTCCTCGTCGCAACCTCGTCGTCGCCTTCCCTCTCCCCTCGCCAGACCACCTTCAAACCCAAACCCGACCCTGTACCAATCTCCAGGTCGCCGGAAATCGCGCCGACGACCCTCGTCGACGTCTCCCGCGCCACCTACTTTCCCCCTCGATCACCTGGGCCGACCACCACCCTCCTCCACTCGTCGCACCCCTCTCCAGCAAGCCCAGCGGCTGTTCCAGACCTTCGCAGCCGTCGTCGCTGCCTCGCCGGCGTTCCAGTGCCGTCGAGCCATCGTGGTTGCACCCTGCTTCTTTCCTGTAAGTTTTCCTTGTCCTCCCTTTTGGGTACAATCCCCCTTGCTGGTCGTTATTTGCGTGTATCATATCGTAATTGCTAACTTCGCTACTTTTGTTGTTGCCGGAATCTGACCGTGCCGTCTTGGCGAACCCGACGCTCCAGTGAAGCCCCCTGGTCCGTGTGATCCCGTTGTTCTCTGTTGGGACTCGATCCATGGCCCGTGCTATCATATCGTGTTTTCTGCCGACATCGCATCCGTGTTCCAGATTGCGGAACCGTCTAGGCAAGTATCTGAATACTTGCTCTAATATGCTAGCGTGCGAGATCTAGTCTTGCCACGCATTTGAATTCATACTATAAAACAACTTAATGATGGTAATGGATATCATATTATTGCAGTTATCTTAACCTGGAATCGTACAACAGTTCCTCGTAATTAATCAACCCACATCAATCCATATTTCAACTAAACAAAACAACTGAATCATATCTGCTTAAATTGTTAAATCATTCACGAAACAATTATTATACTTAATGTAAATTCCTGTAGCTTCATTACTTCAGAATTGTGGATATTGATTTACCTTGTGGCTATTGCACCCTAAAAATGATTGAACCTGTTTATAAGAGAATACAAACATCACTGTGGTTATATGGAATATTGTGGTTAATTACTGTTTCCTGCTGTTGTTCATTATTGATTGTATACCTGTTGTGAGCACTTACCCGATTGCACGACATATTGGCCCGACCCTGCTACACCTGACATATACATACATACCGACTCATCCTGTTGTACCATGACATTACTTGTTTCCTGATCTCATGCCTAATGCCGACAAACCTAACCATTCCTGCTGTCGATCCAGACAGACCTACTTTTACTTGACTTTGTGTTGGCATTAGTCCTTGACTACTGAATACCTGACCTGACATACATAGTTTGGGGGTATGGGGAAATCAAAGGTGAAACCGACTTGTAACTCAACAGTTCGATACATTGTTCTGATCAGTCTTACGGGCTTGGCCAGCTCCGAAGTGTTGATGCTGACATCACTCGTCCATCCTACTACCTTTTACTGCTTAGCGGCACGTCTCGGATTCAGCCCCGAGGGTTATGACCGTGGTCCCGGGCACGCACGGGATACTATTGAGTTACATCGACGATTCATCAATTGGTTTCAAAGACTATAGAGTAGAAAACCTGATAGGACAGTTTGGACACCATTGCACATTACCCTGCTTGTTATTTCTTGTTACTGCTTTATTCATGTTCATACTTGCATTGTTTATTACCATGTTTGTACTATATATTTGATGTCACGACGCGCTGACGTCTGGGTTTTGCATGGCCCAGATTCCGTACCATTTTCGACGACCGAGCAGGAGTACTTCAGCCAGCAGGCTGAACAGTGAGTCCTTAGGGTTAGTTTATTTATTTCTTTCATTTCCAGATGTGAGCCCGCATTATGGGACGTACTGTTTATTCATTGTATTGGATCATTAGCTTCCGCACTTATTGTTTGTTGATTCTTGTTATTATGGATTTGGACATGTATTAGATTAGTTTATTATCTTGTTCTTGATATCCTTACAACCGTAATGTGACTGTGGATGGATACTTCCTACCCACAGGTAGCATGGTTGGCTATATCACGTGCCCAATCTTGCGTACTCTGGGAAGCGGGGCGTGACATGGTTCTTTTGGTATCAGAGACATAGGTTAATTGGGTTGATTCTTTGTAGTTGGGTATTGCACCCGATACACGAATCAGAATACCCGTGATTAGGAGACATGTCCTGCCACCTTGACCGTTTTACCGTCCTTGAATCATTCTTCCAGATCATGTCGACATGCAAACTTACTTTGCATTGTCAACTCGAAAACCTAACTTCTTGTTATCCCTAGGACTTAGGCGACTTGGGTGGAGTTAAGTAATTGCGGCTATGATACCGCGGCATAGCTACAATGCGGCACTCTATTTAAGTATCTTGGAGTTCTAGCCTTGATCTATACTCGAAATCTATCATCATGCTAATGTTGGGTACTTTGATTTCCAGGAATATGGCCGGTCAGAATTTGAAGATGGACCCAGGGCGTGCGGTCTTAGCCGCCAGGCGTAGAGTGATAAGGGGATTGCTGGAGAAACTAAAGGAACAAATCGAGCTGGAACCGGCATTTGCACTGAACCAAACGTCTGTACGTAGAAGTATTCCGGTGAACAGGCGCAGCGTAGCACCAATGAAGAAAACAAGTGTGGGTGATCGGAAGGGGAGCGTGATCTGTAGCTACTGCCATAAACCCGGACATGTGCGAAAGAAGTGTCGTATGAGGCTGGGACTCTGTTTTAGATGTGGGGCGGCAGATCACACCGTTGAAGCTTGTCCGTCGAAGCCTCGCACGAAAGATGATGTTCAGAAGCCTCCGCAGAGACCGTTCCAAGGGCAGAGACAGTTGAATCAAGGATCTAATCAGCCTCGAGCGTTCACGTTGACAGCCGAGAAAGCTAAGGCATCGGGAGGAGTGGTTTCAGGTAATTTACTCGTTCATGGATTTCCCGCTTTGGAATTACTTAATTTCGGAGCATCCCACTGTTTATGTCATCCAAATTTATAACTACACACTCGATTACCTGCACGACCCTGTCTAGTTTCGGGAAATACACACTGGGAATGGGAAAATCATAGCTAGTAAGGAATGTAGAGATTGTACAGTTGTTGTTTGCGGACGTAAGATTTTGCAGATTTCTTGGTAATAGATACGGGCAGTTATGAGGTTGTCTGGGGGATGGATTTTCTTGGCACTTTCCACGTCCACATTGACTGTAGGGCAAGGAAGGTAATTTTCCAGATTCCCGGACATCCTAAGTTTACTTTCATTGGAGGAAGCAGTTCTGTCGGGCCAGTCGAGTTTTGGGCTAGGCCGACGAACAATGTTCTTGCGGCTATGGTAGTGGAGAGTAATGAAGAGCCGGCAGTTGTCCGCGACTTTATGGATGTGTTTGAAGATATTTCGGGCTTACCGCCGAAGCGAGATGTGGAGTTTGCGATTGACCTTATTCCTGGTGCAGCGCCAGTATCAAAATCTTTTATCCGATGGCACCGGTGGAATTGGAAGAAGTAAGAAACAAGTGGGTGAATTACTCGAGAAGGGATGGATTCGAAGCAGCAACTCGCCGTGGGGAGCTCCAGTTCTTTTAGTAAAGAAGAAGGATGGCACGAGAAGGATGTGCATTGATTACCGAGAATTGAACCGGGTGACTATTAAGAATAAATACCCGATCCCTCGCATTGGAGAACTTTTTGAGCAGCTTAGTGGCGCGAGGGTATTCTCGAAACTGGACTTGCGATCAGGATATCATCAGGTCCGAGTGAAGGCAGAAGACATTTGCAAGACGGCGTTTCGAACTCGGTATGGACATTTCGAGTACCTAGTGATGCCCTTCGGAGTGACTAATGCGCCAGCAATATTTATGGATTTGATGAACAGGATCTTTTCACCTTTCTTGGACCAGTTTATCGTGGTATTCATCGACGATATTCTGGTATACTCGAAGAGTCCGGAGGAGCATGCTGAGCACTTAAGGATCGCACTGCAGACGCTGAGACAAGAGAAGTTATGTGCGAAGATGAGTAAGTGCGAATTCTGGCTGGAAGAAGTGAAGTTTCTGGGGCATGTTGTGTCGGGCAATGGAATCGCCGTTGATCCCGAGAAGATTGTAGCAGTTCGAGATTGGCCTATTCCAAAGAATGTTGCGGAGATAAGAAGTTTTCTTGGACTCGCCGGTTACTACAGAAGATTTGTGGAGAACTTCGCTCGTTTAGCTGAGCCGTTAACCAAGCTTACGCGTAAGGAGGTACCGTTTGTTTGGACGGATGGATGTGCATTGGCCTTCGAGACAGCTGAAGACTCATGAGAAGAACTATCCGACTCATGACTTAGAGCTTGCAGCCGTGATCTTCGCCCTGAAGATTTGGGGACACTACCTTCTGGGCGAGAGAGTTGAAGTCTTTACAGATCACAAGAGTTTGAAATATGTGTTCACTCAGAAGGAGTTGAACATGAGGCAACGCAGATGGTTGGAGCTGATGGCCGACTATGACCTCGATCTTAAGTACCATCCGGGAAAAGTTAACGTCGTGCCAGATGCGCTAAGTCGGTTACCAGCAATTCAGGTATTGACCGCACAAAGGGAGATCATTGCGGATTTTCGGAGATTTGACTTGGAGGTTGTGCTACCACATGCTACAGGACAGCTGATGCAGTTGCAAGTACAATCGTCCTTAGTTGATAAGATTAAAGCGACACAATCGCAGGATCCTAGACTACAAAAGTTTCGGGAGCAGGTTGAAGCCGGACTGCGAACCGATTTACTGATCCATGAAGACGGTTCGTTGAGATATGGTAGCCGTGTGTGTGTGCCAAACGGAGATGTGCGTGAAGAGCTTATGAAGGAGGCACACAGTTCAGCTTACTCTGTACATCCAGGAGGGACAAAGATGTACCGAGATATTCGACAGCACTTTTGGTGGGAAGGAATGAAAAGGGAAATTGCTCGCTTCGTGGCTAAGTGCTTGGTGTGTCAGCAAGTCAAGGCTGAACACCAAAGGGTTGCTGGTTTGTTGCAACCACTTCCGATTTCTCAGTAGAAGTGGGAACATATAACCATGGATTTCGTGACGGCTTTACCGCGGAGTCCAAAGGGCAACAATGCTGTATGGGTGATTGTCGATCGGTTGACCAAGGCAGCTCACTTTATTCCTTTTCGGGTTGGTCAATCGACAGAGACTTTGGCAGAGCGGTACATGCAGGAGATTGTCAGATTGCATGGAGTACCGGTAAGCATCGTGTCCGATCGAGACACTCGGTTCTTGTCGCACTTTTGGAGGAGCTTACAAGAAAGTTTGGGGACTCGATTGAAGTTTAGCACAGCTTATCATCCTCAGACTGATGGACAATCGGAGAGGACGATCCAGACCCTTAAGGATATGTTGAGGGCTTGCATGTTGGACTTCAAGGGTTCTTGGGAGGATCATCTACACCTGGTGGAGTTTTCGTACAGCAATAGCTTCCAAGCGACAATTCAGATGGCTCTGTTTGAAGCACTGTATGGTCGTAAGTGCCGTTCACCTGTTTGTTGGGATGATGTTGGTGGACGAAGGTTACTAGGACCAGATTTGGTGGTACAGACAGTCGAGAAGGTGAATACAATCAGGAAGCATATGAAGGCAGCTCAAGACAGACAGAAAAGTTGGGCCGACACGTCAAGAAGACCTCTAGAGTTCGCCGTGGGTGATTTGGTATTCCTGAAGATATCACCGACTAGAGGGGTGATTCGCTTTGGAAGTCGGGGAAAGCTTAGTCCCCGATTCGTCGGACCCTTCAAGATATTGGAGCGTGTTGGAGAGGTAGCGTACCGTTTGGCGTTACCACAGTCTTTAGCAGGAGTTCACGATGTGTTTCATGTGTCTCAACTACGGAGGTATGTTCGTGATGAGACTCATGTCTTGGATCATTCAGAGTTGACCGTACGGAAGGACCTGTCTTTTGGGGAGAGACCAGTTGAAATCAAGGATCGAAGAGAAAAGGTTCTTAAGAACAAGGTTATCCCTCTTGCGCTAGTTCTTGGGGTAACCGATCGCATGGAGAATCCACTTGGGAACGAGAAGACGAGATCCGACAGAAATTCGCTCACCTTTTCCAGTAGTTAGCTATCTTGTATTCTTGGAATTTCGAGGACGAAATTCTTTTGTAGTTGGGTATGATGTAACACCCGAGCCCAATAATACTATTAGTATTACTAGTTGAGGGCTATATCTTGCTCAGTCCAATTATCCTGATTATTTGGTGCTTTTTGCAAAATTATAACCGGTTAAGTCATTTTGGCACATAACAAATTTTAACTCCTAAAATGAAATTTAAGATGTCCATGTTGGCCTACTCGTCGCCACTAGTCGCGGGGTAGCGTCCGCGTGTCGAGATTCCGTTCCGTTTGGCTAAACGGGCGAGTTTGGACGACTACGCGCGCGTGCAAGTGTCCGACTTGGGGGCATGCATTTTAATCATTAAACACCTCTTTTCAAAATTTGGAACCCGCTTAAAATCCTATAATTTGAATTTGGAATATTTGGGCGCAACCCGGGCGCGATTTGGAAATGTTTCATTTCGCGCCAAAAAGGGCCCATTTCAATTTAATATCTAAACTATATTTATACGAATCTAAAATCCTTTAACAGTTAATTATTTTCAAATCCCTTTTTAAAATCTCGTGGCCAATCGCAGAGTAGGATTGCACCGCGTGGGCCCCGCCTCCTTTTCCCTATCTATCTCTCTCTCTTCCCTCAATCTCTCTCTTCCTCTCTCCAATCTCCCTCTCTCTCTTCTTATATTTGAAAACGCTGCAGCCGCCTCCCTACTTTCTGCCTCCATCACGAAACCCACACGAAACCCTAACCCTAGCTTCTCGCAACGTCACCGCCGATCCCCCGCGACCTCGCCGTCGCCGCCCTCGCCACCACGAGACTCACCGCACCCTTTTCCTCTCTCCCCCGCCTCTTCCCGTGCCTGCACCCAACCCGACGACGCCATCAACCATCGCAGGCCTCGTCGTCGACGTCGCCTCCAGCCACCGACGACGCCGCGACTCCCTCTCCTCCTCCTCGTCGCAACCTCGTCGTCGCCTTCCCTCTCCCCTCGCCAGACCACCTTCAAACCCAAACCCGACCCTGTACCAATCTCCAGGTCGCCGGAAATCGCGCCGACGACCCTCGTCGACGTCTCCCGCGCCACCTCCTTTCCCCCTCGATCACCTGGGCCGACCACCACCCTCCTCCACTCGTCGCACCCCTCTCCAGCAAGCCCAGCGGCTGTTCCAGACCTTCGCAGCCGTCGTCGCTGCCTCGCCGGCGTTCCAGTGCCGTCGAGCCATCGTGGTTGCACCCTGCTTCTTTCCTGTAAGTTTTGCTTGTCCTCCCTTTTGGGTACAATCCCCCTTGCTGGTCGTTATTTGCGTGTATCATATCGTAATTGCTAACTTCGCTACTTTTGTTGTTGCCGGAATCCGACCGTGCCGTCTTGGCGAACCCGACGCTCCAGCGAAGCCCCTTGGTCCGTGTGATCCCGTTGTTCTCTGTTGGGACTCGATCCGTGGCCCGTGCTATCATATCGTGTTTTCTGCCGACATCGCATCCGTGTTCCAGATTGCGGAACCGTCTAGGCAAGTATCTGAATACTTGCTCTAACATGCTAGCGTGCGAGATCTAGTCTTGCCACGCATTTGAATTCATACTATAAAACAACTTAATGATGGTAATGGATATCATATTATTGCAGTTATCTTAACCTGGAATCGTACAACAGTTCCTCGTAATTAATCAACCCACATCAATCCATATTTCAACTAAACAAAACAACTGAATCATATCTGCTTAAATTGTTAAATCATTCACGAAACAATTATTATACTTAATGTAAATTCCTGTAGCTTCATTACTTCAGAATTGTGGATATTGATTTACCTTGTGGCTATTGCACCCTAAAGATGATTGAACCTGTTTATAAGATAATACAAACATTACTGTGGTTATATGGAATATTGTGGTTAATTACTGTTTCCTGCTGTTGTTCATTATTGATTGTATACCTGTTGTGAGCACTTACCCGATTGCACGACATATTGGCCCGACCCTGCTACACCTGACATATACATACATACCGACTCATCCTGTTGTACCATGACATTACTTGTTTCCTAATCTCATGCCTAATGCCGACAAACCTAACCATTCCTGCTGTCGATCCAGACAGACCTACTTTTACTTGACTTTGTGTTGGCATTAGTCCTTAACTACTGAATACCTGACCTGACATACATAGTTTGGGGGTATGGGGAAATCAAAGGTGAAACCGACTTGTAACTCAACAGTTCGATACATTGTTCTGATCAGTCTTACGGGCTTGGCCAGCTCCGGAGTGTTGATGCTGACATCACTCGTCCATCCTACTACCTTTTACTGCTTAGCGGCACGTCTCGGATTCAGCCCGAGGGTTATGACCGTGGTCCCGGGCACGCACGGGATACTATTGAGTTACATCGACGATTCATCAATTGGTTTCAAAGACTATAGAGTAGAAAACCTGATAGGACAGTTTGGACACCATTGCACATTACCCTGCTTGTTATTTCTTGTTACTGCTTTATTCATGTTCATACTTGCATTGCTTATTACCATGTTTGTACTATATATTTGATGTCACGACGCGCTGACGTCTGGGTTTTGCATGGCCCAGATTCCGTACCATTGTCGACGACCGAGCAGGAGTACTTCAGCCAGCAGGCTGAACAGTGAGTCCTTAGGGTTAGTTTATTTATTTCTTTCATTTCCAGATGTGAGCCCGCATTATGGGACGTACTGTTTATTCATTGTATTGGATCATTAGCTTCCGCACTTATTGTTTGTTGATTCTTGTTATTATGGATTTGGACATGTATTAGATTAGTTTATTATCTTGTTCTTGATATCCTTACAACCGTAATGTGACTGTGGATGGATACTTTCTACCCACAGGTAGCATGGTTGGCTATGTCACGTGCCCAATCTTGCGTACTCTGGGAAGCGGGGCATGACATCGACCCTCGTCGTTGTCGCCTGCGCCACCGCCGACCACCTCCTCTCCCCCTGCAACCCAAACCAAGCCAGTTCCTCACCATCCCTCCTATTCCAGCAACCTACCGCCAGTCAGCCGCTGCCGCGTTCCCTGTTCGCCGCCGGCGTCCCATCGCCGTCGAACCCGTCGCGGTTGCCACCCTTGCTATCACTGTAAGCATCTCGTTACCTTCTCCCTTCCCTTTTCCCTTCGCTGGTCGCGTTTTGTCCGTGCGTAGTTTGCTAACCATCGTCGCCGTTTTGACATTTCGCCGGATTCCGTCCGTGCCGACGACTTGACCCGACTTTCCAGCGAAGTACTCCGGTCCGCGTGGCCCCGCTGTTCGTTGTTTGGACTCGATCCGTGACCCGTGCATCCGTCGCGTGTTTCAGCCGACGTTACATTCGTGTTTTCCGGTTTGCGAAATCGTCGAGGCAAGTATTACTTGCTACATGCTATGTTATACTAATTAAGTGTGCTTGACTCTTAAAACTTGCAAAGATTAACTAGTGTTGTTACTTTTCTCATTTTGACGAAATATGATATATATCATGATGCAGTAACCTAAACCGTATTTTGCCACTGTAACCCTAATAACAAAATTACCAGTTAATCATTTTGCTATTTAAAGGACGATAGCCGTGCACATATAGCTTCATTACTTTCTGTTATTGATATTGCATTACCTTGTGATTATTGCACCCCAAGGGTGCTCGAACCTGTTAATATAATACCACTGCACCATATTAATGCACCATTGTGATTAAATAAACTGTTATTGTGGTTTACTTTATTTCCTGCTGTTATTCCTTATTCGATTATATACCTGTTGTGAGCACACCCTCGATTGCGTTACATATTGACCTGACCTTGATACACATGACATATATACATACCGATGCACCGGACATGGTACCCTTTACTATCAACTCAACCTGTTGTACCATGACCTGACCTGTTACACTTCCTACTTGACATGACATGGTACCGTACACTCTTGACATGACATGACACCTTTATACATTACCTGGCTTGACCTGATGTACCATGACCCGACCTGTTACCTGATCTCGTGCCTAATGCCAACAAACCTAACATGTTGTCCTCATGGACCATTCCTGTTGTCTATCCAGACAAAACCTGCTGTTACCTGATCCTGTGTTGGCATTAGTTCTTGATTACTGAATACCTGACCTGACATACATAACTTGGGGGTATGGGGAAATCAAAGGTGAAACCGACTTGTAACTCAACAGTTCGATACCTGTTCTGATCAGTCTTACGGGCTTGGCCAGCCCCGGAGTGATGATGCTGACATCACTCGCCCATCCTGCTACCTGTTACTGCCTAGCGGCACGTCTCGGATTCAGCCCCGAGGGTCTTGACCGTGGTCCCGGGCATGCACGGGATACTATTGAGTTACATCGACGAGTCATCAATTGATTTCAAAGACTTTAGAATAGAAAACCTGATAGAACAGTTTAGTTACCCACTGCACACTACCCTGCACTGTTGTTTCATATTATTGCTTTATTCATGTTTATTTTCTGCATTGCTTATTACCATGTTCATATTATATTATTGGTTGACATGACGCGCTGACGTCTGGGTTTTGCATGGCCCAGATTCTTTACCACTGTCGACGACTGAGCAGGAGTACTTCAGCCAGCAGGCTGATTTGTGAGTTCTGTAGTGATTAGTTCATTTATTTCATTTTTATTTCCAGATGTGAGCCCGCATTATGGGACGTACTTTTCTATTTATTGTATTGGATCATTTGCTTCCGCACTTATTTTTCATTGACTCTTGTTATTATGGATTTGGACATGTGTTAGATAGTTTATTTATCTTGTTCTTGATATCTCTACAGCCGTAATGTGACTGTGGATGGATACTTCCTACCCACAGGTAGCATGGTTGGCTATGTCACGTGCCCAATCTTGCGTACTCTGGGAAGCGGGGCGTGGCATGGTTCTTTTGGTATCAGAGCCATAGGTTAGTTGGGTTGATTCTTTTGTAGTTGGGTATTGTACCCAATACACGAATCAGAATACCCGTGCTTAGGAAACATGTCCTGCCACCTTGACCGTTTTACCATTCTTGAATCACATTCTTCCTGATTATATCTTTTACGGCGTGCAAACTTACTTTGCATTGTCGACTCGAAAACCTGATTCCTTGTTATCTCTAGGACTTAGGCGACTTGGGTGGAGTTAAGTAATTGTGGCTATGATACCGCGGCATAGTTACAATGCGGTACTCTATTTAAGTATCTTGGAGTTCTAGCCTTGATTTATATATTTGAATCTATCATCATGCTAATGTTGGGTGTTTTGAGTTCAGGATTATGACAGGTAAGAAGTTGAAGACGTACCGGAGGCGTGTGAACGAAGCCGCCATGATTGGAGTGATAAGAGGAATGCTGGAAATCAAAGAAACAGACCGAGCTGATCCAGCAGCAAGCGGACTCGTTTCAGGAAGGTTTGCAGATCATTCAGCAGTCTGTGAACGAGGTTGGAACTAGACCAGTCGAACGAGTAGGGACTGTAGCAGATTTCAGACTTTTGGGTTCGTCTACTTTCACTGGTCTGGAGGAGCCGTTGCCAGCCGAGCAGTGGATAGTAACACGGAGAATTTGCTGATTTCGACACAGATTCCAGAGGACAAAGGAGTTGATGTGGTGCGCATTCAGCTAGTGGATTACGCCCGAGAGTGATGGCTTGTGGAGGAGACCCGCTTGCCAAGCCGATCAGTTGGGCGGATTTATCTAAGAGTTTCCTGGAGAAATTCTTCCCGCGGGCTGCGCGGGAGGAAATGGAGGAGAAATTTATTGGGCTGAGGCATAATGGAGCAGCCGTGGACGTGCATGCAGCAGAGTGGACGAGACTCAGTAGTCTCGCTGGACCTTTCGCGGCCAACGATGCAGACAGCAGTTGCGGTAAGGAAGCAGTTCTGTCGGGCCAATCGAGTTTAAGGCTAGGCCGACACACAGTGTTCTTGCAGCTATGGAAGTTGATGATTGTGAAGAACCGGTGGTAGTTCGCGATTTCATGGACGTAGTAAAGATATATCGAGTCTACCACCGAGGAGAGACGTGGAGTTCGCGATTGACCTTAGTCCTGGTGCAGCGCCAGTATCTAAAGCTTACCATCCAATGGCACCAGTGGAATTGGAAGAAGTTAAGAAGCAGGTTGGTGAATTACTTGAGAAGGGTTGGATTCGAAGCAGCAACTCGCCTTGGGGAGCTCCAGTTCTTCTAGTAAAGAAGAAGGATGGCACGAGGAGGATGTGCATTGATTATCGAGAATTGAACCGGGTGACTATTAAGAACAAGTACCCGATCCCTCGCATTGGAGAACTTTTTGAGCAGCTTAGTGGCGCGAGAGTATTCTCGAAACTGGATTTGCGATCCGGATATCATCAGGTCCGAGTGAAAGCAGAAGACATTTGCAAGACGGCGTTTCGAACTCGATATGGACATTTCGAGTATCTGGTGATGCCCTTCGGAGTAACGAATGCGCCGACAATATTCATGGGTTTGATGAACAGAATCTTTTCACCATTCTTGGACCAGTTTATTGTGGTATTCATTGACGATATTCTGGTGTACTCGAAGAGTCCGGAGGAGCATGCTGAGCATTTAAAGATCGCACTGCAGACGCTGAGACAGGAGAAATTGTATGCGAAGATGAGTAAGTGCGAATTCTGGCTGGAAGAAGTGAAGTTTCTGGGGCATGTTGTGTCGGGCGATGGAATCGCCGTCGATCCCGAAAAGATTGCAGCAGTTCGAGATTGGCCTATTCCAAGAAATGTGGCTGAGATAAGAAGTTTCCTTGGTTTGGCCGGATATTACAGGAGATTTGTGGAGAACTTCGCTCGTTTGGCAGAACCGTTGACCAAGCTTACGCGCAAGGATGTACCTTTTATTTGGACGGATGGATGTGCATTGGCCTTCGAGACGTTGAAGCAGAAGTTGATAACCGCCCCTATCCTGACCGTACCAGATAATTCAGGAGGACTGGTGATTCACAGCGACGCATCTGGAAAAGGATTGGGATGTGTTTTGATGCAGAATGGGAAGGTCGTAGCTTACGCATCAAGACAACTGAAGACTCATGAGAAGAATTATCCGACTCATGACTTGGAGCTTGCGGCAGTGATTTTCACCTTGAAGATTTGGAGACACTGCCTTTTGGGCAAGAGAGTCGAAGTTTTTACAGATCACAAGAGTTTGAAGTATGTGTTCACTCAGAAGGAGTTGAACATGAGGCAACGCAGATGGTTATAGCTGATGGCTGACTACGACCTTGATCTTAAGTACCATCCGGGAAAAGTTAACGTCGTGCCGGATGCGCTTAGTCGGTTACCAGCAATTCAGGTATTGACTACACAGAGGGAGATCATTGCGGATTTTCGAAGATTTGACTTGGAGGTTGTGCTACCACGTGCTACGGGACAGTTGATGCAGTTGCAAGTACAGTCGTCCTTAGTTGAGAAGATTAAAGCGGCACAATCGCAGGATCCTAGACGGCAAAGGTTTCGAGAGTAGGTTGTAGCCGGACTATGAACAGATTTACTGATCCATGGAGATGGTTCGTTGAGGTATGGTAACCGTGGGTGTGTGCCAAAGAGAGATGTGCGTGAAGAGCTTATGAAGGAGGCACATAGTTTAGCTTACTCTGTACATCCGGGAGGTACAAAGATGTACCGAGATATTCGACAGCACTTCTGGTGGGAAGGTATGAAACGGGAGATCGCTCGCTTCGTGGCTAAGTGCTTGGTGTGTCAGCAAGTCAAGGCTGAACACCAAAGGGTTGCTGGTTTGTTGCAACCACTTCCGATTCCTCAGTGGAAGTGGGAACATATAACCATGGATTTCGTGACGGCTTTACCGCGGAGTCCAAAGGGCAACAATGCAGTATGGGTGATTGTCGATCGATTGACCAAGGCGGCTCACTTTATTCCTTTTCGGGTTGGTCAATCGACGGAGACTTTGGCAGAGCGGTACATGCAGGAGATTGTAAGATTGCATGGAGTACCGGTGAGCATCGTGTCCGATCGGGACACTTGGTTCTTGTCACACTTCTGGAGGAGTTTACAAGAAAGTTTGGGGACTCGATTGAAGTTTAGCACAGCTTATCATCCTCAAACTGATGGACAATCGGAGAGAACGATCTAGACTCTTGAAGATATGTTGAGGGCATGCATGTTGGACTTCAAAGGTTCTTGGGAGGATCATCTACACTTGGTGGAGTTTTCATACAACAACAGCTTCCAAGCGATTATTCAGATGGCTCCGTTTGAAGCTCTTTATGGTCGTAAGTGCCGTTCACCTGTTTGTTGGGATGATGTTGGTGAACGAAGGTTACTGGGACCAGATTTGGTAGTACAGACAGTCGAGAAGGTGAATACAATCAGGAAGCATATGAAGGCAGCTCAAGACAGACAGAAAAGTTGGGCCGACATGTCAAGAAGACCTCTAGAGTTCGCCGTGGGTGATTTGGTATTCTTGAAGATATCACCGACTAGAGGGGTGATTCGCTTTGGGAGTCGGGGAAAGCTTAGTCCTCGATTCGTTGGACCCTTCGAGATATTGGAGCGTGTGGGAGAGGTAGCGTACCGTTTGGCGTTACCACAGTCCTTGGCAGGAGTGCACGATGTGTTTCATGTATCTCAACTACGGAGGTATGTTCGAGATGAAACCCACGTCTTGGATCATTCGGAGTTGACCGTACGGGAGGACCTAACTTTTGAGGAGCGACCGGTTGAAATCAAGGATCGAAGAGAAAAGGTTCTTAAGAACAAAGTTATCCCTCTTGTGCTAGTCTCTTGGGGTAATCGATCGCATGGAGAATCCACCTGGGAGCGAGAAGACGAGATCCGGCAGAAATTTCCTCACCTTTTCCTGTAGTTATCTATCTTGTATTCTTGGAATTTCGAGGACGAAATTCTTTTTGTAGTTGGGTATGATGTAACACCCGAGCCCAATTAAACTATTTCTGTTACTGGTTGAGTGTTAGACATTGCTCATTTCAATTATCTTGCTTGTTTGGTTCTTGTTGCAAAATTTTAACCGGCTAAGTCATTTTTGCCTATAACAAATTTAACACCTAAAATGAAATTAAAAATATCCATATTGACCTACTCGTCACCACTAGTCACGTGGTAGCGTCCGCGCGTCGAGATTTCATCCCGTTCGGTGAAACGGGCGAGTTTGGACGGCTACGCGCGCGTGCAAGTGTCCGACTTGGGGGCATGCATTTTAATCATAAGACATCTCATTTTGAAATTTGGAACCCGCTTAAAATCCTATTATTTGAATTTCAAATTTTTGGGCGCAACCCGGGCGTGATTTGGAAATGTTTCATTTAGCGCCGAAATACCCATTTAATTTAATAATCTAAAACTATATAAAATATATTTTCTGTTACCCAAACCAACGATTCAAATCCTTTTAAATCCTTTTAAATTTTATTTTAAATTTCCTTTTCACACCCCGGCCAATCACGAGGGGCTTTACCCTCGTGGGCCCCTCTCTCTCCGTCTCTCTATCTCTCATCTCTCCTTCTATATCTCTCTCTCTCTCTTCCTCTATCTCTCTATAATCTCTCTCTCCTAAAATCTCTCTCTCTCTCTATCTCTATAATATACTGTTCCTTCGTCCTCGTCTCGCAGAAAAAGAAAACCCCACGACGAACCCCCCATCGCAGAACCATAGCCATCTCCGCTGCCGTCGCCGCCGCAGCCCCCGCGCCGACGACACCACCACCATCACCCGGTCCCGACCTCTCCACCTTCCTCCACCTTCCCTCACCTTCTTTCCCTTGGAGAACCCGACCACCGATAGCCCCGACTTCACCTGCACCTTTCACCGCCGGCGACCCCACTTCCTCGTCGGCCCCCACTCGTCCTCCTCATCACCTTCGCACCAGCCCCCGACCTTCTTCCTCCTTCCCTCGTCGGGCTGCAACAGAACCAGACGCCCGAACCCTAGCACCTCCTCCGATCGCCGGAAAAGTGGCCGTCGACCCTCGTCGTCGTCGCCTGCACCACCGCCGACCACCTCCTCTCCCCCTGCAACCCAAACCAAGCCAGTTCCTCACCATCCCTCCTATTCCAGCAACCTACAGCCAGTCAGCCGCTGCCGTGTTCCCTGTTCGCCGCCGGCGCCCCATCGCCGTCGAACCCGTCGCGGTTGCCACCTTTGCTATCACTGTAAGCATCTCGTTACCTTCTCCCTTCCCTTTTCCCTTCGCTGGTCGCGTTTTGTCCGTGCGTAGTTTGCTAACCATCGTCGCCGTTTTGACATTTCGCCGGATTCCGGCCGTGCCGACGACTTGACCCGACTTTCCAGCGAAGTACTCCGGTCCGCGTGGCCCGCTGTTCGTTGTTTGGACTCGATCCGTGACCCGTGCATCCGTCGCGTGTTTCCGCCGACGTTACATTCGTGTTTTCCGGTTTGCGAAATCGTCGAGGCAAGTATTACTTGCTACATGCTATGTTATACTAATTAAGTGTGCTTGACTCTTAAAACTTGCAAAGATTAACTAGTGTTGTTACTTTTCTCATTTGGACGAAATATGATATATATCATGATGCAGTAACCTAAACCGTATTTTGCCACTGTAACCCTAATAACAAAATTACCAGTTAATCATTTTGCTATTTAAAGGACGATAGCCGTGCACATATAGCTTTATTACTTTCTGTTATTGATATTGCATTACCTTGTGATTATTGCACCCCAAGGGTGCTCGAACCTGTTAATATAATACCACTGCACCATATTAATGCACCATTGTGATTAAATAAACTGTTATTGTGGTTTACTTTATTTCCTGCTGTTATTCCTTATTCGATTATATACCTGTTGTGAGCACACCCTCGATTGCGTTACATATTGACCTGACCTTGATACACATGACATATATACATACCGATGCACCGGATATGGTACCCTTTACTATCAACTCAACCTGTTGTACCATGACCTGACCTGTTACACTTCCTACTTGACATGACATGGTACCGTACACTCTTGACATGACATGACACCTTTATACATTACCTGGCTTGACCTGATGTACCATGACCCGACCTGTTACCTGATCTCGTGCCTAATGCCAACAAACCTGACATGTTGTCCTCATGGACCATTCCTGTTGTCTATCTAGACAAAACCTGCTGTTACCTGATCCTGTGTTGGCATTAGTTCTTGATTACTGAATACCTGACCTGACATACATAACTTGGGGGTATGGGGAAATCAAAGGTGAAACCGACTTGTAACTCAACAGTTCGATACCTGTTCTGATCAGTCTTACGGGCTTGGCCAGCCCCGGAGTGATGATGCTGACATCACTCTCCCATCCTGCTACCTGTTACTTCCTAGCGGCACGTCTCGGATTCAGCCCCGAGGGTCTTGACCGTGGTCCCGGGCATGCACGGGATACTATTGAGTTACATCGACGAGTCATCAATTGATTTCAAAGACTTTAGAATAGAAAACCTGATAGAACAGTTTAGTTACTCACTGCACACTACCCTGCACTGTTGTTTCATATTATTGCTTTATTCATGTTTATTTTCTGCATTGCTTATTACCATGTTCATATTATATTATTGGTTGACATGACGCGCTGACGTCTGGGTTTTGCATGGCCCAGATTCTTTACCACTGTCGACGACTGAGCAGGAGTACTTCAGCCAGCAGGCTGATTTGTGAGTTCTGTAGTGATTAGTTCATTTATTTCATTTTTATTTCCAGATGTGAGCCCGCATTATGGGACGTACTTTTCTATTTATTGTATTGGATCATTTGCTTCCGCACTTATTTTTCATTGACTCTTGTTATTATGGATTTGGACATGTGTTAGATAGTTTATTTATCTTGTTCTTGATATCTCTACAGCCGTAATGTGACTGTGGATGGATACTTCCTACCCACAGGTAGCATGGTTGGCTATGTCACGTGCCCAATCTTGCGTACTCTGGGAAGCGGGGCGTGACAGTAAGTGGCATATCAATTACCGATGATGAATGTGTGTGAGCCGAAAAATCTGTGTAAGTGTAACATGCACGTCATCGGTAATTGTGCAGGTGTACTAGCAGATAATATCATAAAGCGGTGAATACCGGAAACATAACACGTATCTCATGAGGGATAATCCAATATAAACATGAACTATAATAAAGTATACATCTACACATGAACCATACAGCCAGTTTAAAAGATACGAATCATAGTTTTGAAAGTGGGGGCTACGGTGTTTTTGAGGAAAAGACACCATTTGAAAATCCGTAGCATCCCTTGATATTTCCATTTAAAAGTGCATACGGTTCGTCGGTTTTGGAAATAAGTATGGTTCAGGTGAAATCTTATGTCGGCGATCCAGCCTCATAGTATCCGATATGGAAACATCCTTGATCATCATTCTCAAATCACGAGTGCGGATCAATCATCCGGTATAACTCATCGCGTACGGTAATCCATCGTACGGTGGCCTCAATCTAAATTAAGGATCTATCGTCCTATTTATCGATAAGGGTACGGATATATGGTCTCTTACGACAAATCATCTTTTATTCTCATATATACATACGTATATATATCTCATGTCATATCCTTATCGATCTCATATCACATCATTAACAAACTCATTTCATATCTAGGCATATGTATGTGGATATTCATATCGCCTCACATCCTCATATCATGCATATTCGCTCATATCATCTTGTATCATCACGTTGGCATCTCAATTCATGTCATCTTGTATTAACATATCATCTCCTACTAACTCTTTGATCATATCCGTAGGTTCTTAGTATAGGTTTTTCCGACTATATTCTATATGTCGATTTTCATTTTATAATTTCGGGGGTGCTATACGCCACCCACCCGACTTTCCCCGTAGATATAAATCTACTCACATGCTAAACTTCTTCCTTAGCCGAAATTGATGTATTTCGTTGTCACGGAAGTCCACGCGAAAGTACCTACAATCAATGCAACATTGAAATGTTATTAAAACCAAGTCCGAAAAACCGATACGGCACACAAAGTGCTCATAGGTTAGAACCTATAGCCTACGTGTCACGCCCCGCTTTCCAAAATACGGAATACGAGGGGTGATAAGGCCAGCCATGCTCCTACGGTCAAGGAAATATCTTGCTGTAGTCACACTTCGGCTTCTAGCATTACGCGGTAATCAGTAATCAATGCACAGGTAATGAGAAATGCAGTCACTAATTCTATCAAAACAGATATGAGATATACCAGATAGAGATCAAGGAAAAGATGGTGTTGGCGTCGCTGATCTAGATGTCCACAATATCCTCGAGGTACGACATATCCTGATCCGAGTTAAGTCCACTTCTAACTCTGAGCATGCATACTCAGGTCGTCAGAGCGACACAATAACAATATGTATAAATACATATGTAAACGCGTGCAATGATGATGAACATGAAACAGTAAACATGGAGTGATGACATGAGCATGAAGTAACCGGTACAGGTAAACAATAAAGCAGGTATATCGAATCAGTAATCAATGCAATGTCCATGTCACTAAACCTATCAGTCTCTAAGTCTCACTGTCCAAGTCACTAAACATATCGTCAGTCCAAGTGTGAGTGTCAACCACCGCAGGAGTATCCCCAACCCAAGGGTAGGCCCTAGGGCAAGGGAACACGGGCCCAAATCACGCTCGCTAATATCATTAATACCATCCATACGACTCCCAAAATCGCTGTATATGCCGGCAGTGGGACTCCCGAGATTCCGTTGATCGAACTCATACTTAAACTACCCCACACCCGTGGTCTACATCAAAGACCGACCATGAACCCAAATACTAGTCGCCCCATGACAAGTCTACGTGAGAACTGGAGACAGAGTCTCCAACAAGTATGTCTCGACTGGTATCCAAGATAAATGGACAGTACTTGATGTCTTACGTATGACACTAATATAAGTGTTTCCATAACCGTTCCATTCCAGTTATAGTTACACTTATATATGTCCCATAGGCATCGACAATGAAATAACTATTTGGTTCCGCTGATTGTTTACAAGTACGCTTCACTTCACTTGTTCATTCACGCTTTTACAATAACGTACTTACCACAATCCAATCACTAATATTTATCACTGGGTAGTGTAACACGGTCACTAGGTTATTGATACAAAATAAACACTATCTACAGAGGTATGACAATAACGCACATGGTGGAGATATAGTAAATGCGCTACCGAATACATATGAGCAACCGATGTCGGTTGGACTAGAAAAATCATATAAAATCGTACGTGCATAATTTGGCAAAATAATATAAAAATCATAAACAGCATACTAAATTATATCTACCGTAAAATTAGTTTCGAGTCAATCGGGTTTCGGGTTTGCGAGTTATGGTCATTTACTTTTAAGTGTTCACTGCTGGAAATCCAGTTTCTGAACTGGAAGTCCATTTCGTAACACGTTTTACTCCCAGTTAGGAGAATAATTAGGCTATGCTACAGTTGGATAATATTTATTTTTATCAGTCAAGTTTCCAACGCATTAGACGGATTGATAATATCCACTGTTTTCTGGGAGTTATGCATTATCTAAGATCGGGATCTGTATTCTGTCCCTGCTCGGGACAGCAGTATGTACTGATGGTTTAAAATGTAATTAAAATAGAAAACGATGGTAAAAATGAACGAAACCACTTCAAATAGTTAGCTAACAGATTCATCTTCGCTACAGTATAGGGTTCCGCATAATACCATTTTCACACAGAGATGTAAAAGCATTTCCAATCAAGTGTTGGAAAGCAGTGCTGCCCTAGACTGCAGTCCAGATCCGTACTCCCGACCAGTTTCTGTCACCTTTGTAAATAGAAACAGATTATAAATTATATGGATTTCTAGGTTGTTGAGTCGGCTTCGATATGAGCTCTCGAACACAACATTCCGGTGTGTAACCAATTTACTATGATTTTCACAAATTTCAGATACAGAAGGTTTCAGATTCAACGGATCTAAATGGGGATGACATTTCACGGCGTTAGGGTCCGTATTTTCGAGCCAAACATTAACACAGTATTCGTTATCGCTAGGGTAAACCGTTATGCTTAAGTTCCGTCATTTTAGGAGGTTTTTAGATTATGTTTTGCATCAAGCACTTATATTAACATTTGATTCGCAACCGAAAAGAATATACGATAGCATGTAGCAAGTATTTAACTTGCCTGAAGATGATTGGAGACGCGGCCGCAATGACGACGGGCGCAACGGCACGATCACGGCACAATGACAACGACGCAAGTAGCAGCAGCAGCAGCAAGCCTCGTCTCGGCTCTGGCCCGAGCTTGTGTCATGGCTTCGGTATGGCGTGAGCTTGGCCCCGATGATGGAGATGAGGCGGCGACGATGATGGCCTCAACGGCGACGTTCAGATGATGGGGGCAGCGGCCGTGGGTGCCGAGATGGTCGATGATGGGTCGCTCGGGTGTGGGTTGGTGCTCGGGCTCAGAGATGGAGGTGGCGACGGGCTCAACGGGGGTGGCTCAATAGCCGGCCGACGGTGACGAGGGCGTGCAGGAGAGGTAGGGAGACGGGGACGGGGACAAGAACGGGTGAGGCGGTAGGTTGTGGTGTGCAGGGGAAGCTCAGGTGATGGGTCGCAGGGTTGCTCGGCACGCAGAGGGGGTCCCCGAGTTGGGTCTTGTGGGTGTTGGTCGACAGGGGTCACGCTCGGTGGGGAGTCGACGATGGAGGAGAGGAGGAGATGGGCTGAGGCGGTCGAAGGTGAGAAAACGACGCTGGAGATGGGTCCGTGGTGACCGTCGACGATGAGGAGATCGGGCTCATCGTCGATGGGTGAGTAAGCGGGTGTTTGGAAGAGAGAGCTTGGACGAGGCAAGAAAATGAGAACGAGGAAGAAGAAGAGCGAGGGGGAAAAGAAAGGGGAAAGCTCGGTTGTCGTGGGGGAAATGGCGACGTTGGGGGAGCGGGTCTCGCGACGATGGCACGAGAAGCGGGGAGTCATTGGGGTAAGGCCGTTGGGCAACGAGCGGGGCGCGGAAAGTTAGCGAGCGGGCACGGTCGTCGCGGAGAGCACGGGTGAGCCATTGAGGGAAAAAGGGCGGGAAAAAGATAACGAGGGAGAAGAAGAGGAGTGGGTGAGGGGTTCGGGTCGGGTTTGGTGAGCACGGGTTTGGGCTTTAGAGTTTAGGTTATGATTTTATATTTAAATATAATTAAAATATTTTTAAAATATGGAAAAATTTTGGAAAAAAATCCTGGAAAATACCGAAAAATTTAGAAAAAAAAGGGTTAGGATTTGTAATTTAGAAATATTTGAGTTTATAAAATTTTTGTGATCTTTGTAAAAAAATATACGGAAATTATTTAAAAGGAACTGGGTATTACACTACGCATGCAAAAACAACCAAATAACCATCGTCGTTGACGTACAAATGTCCAGCGACTAAATCCAAACTCAATTATCAAAACCAACTTTTAGAAATCGCAAAACACGAAAACAACAACCTAGGAAAACCACTCCCAGATTCTACTCTAGGTCAAAATAGGAGATTTTGCATATAGGGTAGGTCTAAACACTGAATAACAAGGCCATGAACCAAAATCCATACAATTCCACCCTGACCAGGCCGCAAATTGCGGCCTGGGGGAATATATCTACGGCCAAAGCATAAGTATAGGGGATCGGGTTTCTAAGGAAAATTCCAAATGGCCTGCACGTCTCTCTGTCATGGGAACTTATTTTATGGGTCTTGTTCAGTCGAAAATATTGTAATCTTTAACATAACAATTTCCTCACTTTCTAAATATCTAAGGGTGTTTGTTATAAATATAACACTTATTACAAGTTCGTCTGGAAAATATCAAATAGCACGTGTTATACATTATAATCAACATTCTGGAAGGAAATTGTGTGTTTATTATTTCACGCATGATATTGTATATCTCAACAATCTTCAGTGAGATTTTGTGCAGAAAAATTATTTCAGGACAGATATCGGAATCACAAATTCACCGACAAAATGCAGCAAGCCAAAGAGTTAAAATCTGGCAGAGATTCAGAAAAGATAAAAAGATTCCAGATATCACATGAATACCCATAGACCAACACAAGACTACCACAGAGAAATGAAGCCACAAACTCACCAAACGGCCGCAAAACCGCGGCCGAATCAGGCCGATCCGCCGTGGATCCGCGACCGAGTTGGGGGCTCTGATTGATCTAGATTTATGTGTAGTAGTGTAACCACAATCAATAACGGTGTCGCATGTAGCTAGACCGAGATGAGTACGTGTCGTCCTCTGGGAAACGTTGAATATTTTATTCTTACTCTAGGCGTGTTGAGAAAGAAAGAAGGAAGAATAAAAATGGTGAAGAATGGTTTGTAGGATCTAGATCTACGTTAAACGCGGATGTAAAATATAGATCTAGATTAACTACGGATATATGTTTTATAGTAGAAGGAGGCTTGTAGGGTTCATTAAGATTTATTAGTCATGGATGATTAATTAAATATTACTCTTTTTATCCTTTAATAGATTTAAAACTAGAACGACGGTGATGCATGTAGATTAGGGTTTCTGGAGGGAAAAGGGTTCCCACTCTTAACCCCTATCTCGACATGGAACTCCGTTCATATCTAGCCTTTACCAAAACAATTATTAATCTAATCTCTAATCGTGGTCGCGATTATCAATGAATTGATAGCGCGCCCGATTAGAATGTTAACTATTCTTTTGATAGATTTTATAAACTTTATAGGACTTAAAAAGAGTTTAAGGATCTTCATCATCCATTAACCTATCATAATCCCATGAACCTTAACAAGCGGAGAATTACTCGCGTATGTTGGGAGAAGAAGAGATGGAGAGGGAAATCATATTTAAACTACAAATAATCAGAATAAGAAAAAGAACTACCTTTATTAATCAACAAAATTCATTTACACTTTGTTCTCTTAGAAAATGATTACAAAATGCTAGCTTGCTTCTCGATCTCTTCTGAGGAGGTAGATGAACCGTTGATAATCAGCCTGGATGCGTGAGCCTGTCGTGGACTTCGTGATTTCTTCAGCTTGATGATTTTTCCAATAGGCTCTCGGTCCTTATTTATAGTCCCAGAACCAGAACCCTAGCTTTCTAATTTGGAAACCAGTGGTTAAGATCTCAACAACAAAATCCCAACTCCCAATACATCTAGACTGCGGCGGATCCGCGGCCAATAGGTGGGTTTGGCCGCGGATCCGCGGCCTTATTGGGAGATCGCTTGATTTGGTCTTCTGGAGCTTTATCTTTATGACACGTGGTGATATTTTTAATCTCTGGAAACTGAAAATCTTTTCTACGTCATTGCCAGACTTGATTTCTTTAGTTTACTTTCTTAATTAGGCATGTTTGTTCCAACAACTATGATTTCCTTGATTTCAGCCCTGAAGATTCTGCACAACAACTCAATAAATAATATTAGTAGAGTTTGTTTTATTGACATATTAACTTAACCATTAAGAATTGGTCAAAGATATTTAATAAGGTAAGCATATTTAAATGGGCCAAATGTTACATGGGTATTATATGCTTACTTTTTCCTACCAAATGTTAATTATAATATATAAACACATGAAAATAGTATTTTTACAGATAAACCCTCACATGTATCATATATTATAATAAACACCTTTTATTATATAGAAATAGTAGGAAAAATGTCATATTAAATGTGCAGTTTTATCAACTGAACAAATACCCCCAAACTTATCTTTGATCGTCCCGAACAAACTAGTTTATTCAAGAGAAGGAGAAAAAGAAAGAAGAAAGCTAAGCACACTTTCGTAGGCAACACGATTGCACTGAGCACGTGCAACAAGCCGTTAAACCTCTAGGTGTCCCTACTAGGAGGAGTGTTGTCTCCTGAGGGTTTTCAACGGATTACACCCACAAAATTCTATAATAAAAAAAAGATGGTGAAAGTTACATACAAAGATAAGAACTTATAAAAGAAAGAACTTGAAAATAAGAGTTTCCAACTATACCAGCTTTTCGGTTGCTATGAGCCCTATCTTAATGGTCGTGAAAAAATGTTAGAAATTACATCATCTCTCAATAAAATATCGTCTTTAGTTTTCCTCCCTATCTTTCCTCCAAACATTGATCATATACCCCTACGTGTGTGAACTGGACATCCCTACACTCGGAGAATTCAATTCAAGCAATCATACTCTTGTCCATCTGGCTTAGTACTTTTTAATTGATATTTATATGGAATATGCTCACACATTTTTCATGCGACCGTTAATACTTCTTGAGGTACTAACCGACCGATTACTCATGTGCTTGCTAATTAGGTGCTTCTCCTCGTCTTGCAACACCTAAGGCTTAGCAGTGGCTTCCAAACCAGTTGGTCTAAGGCACTAGGTGATAAAGCACCCTCGTTATATTTTTTTATTGCTGCCTCGGTGATAACAAAACCAGTGTTCATTTTTCTTTTCACCATTTTATCTTTTATTCTCCACTTTTATTTTCTTCATACTTTGGTTTTTAAACAAGAGCATTTCAAGGTATCCTCTACTATCCCGAGTTTCAAGATGTGTGTAAGTGCGTATAGTAGGGTATCAACGTTCAAATGTTTGGCTTCTAGAATAGGAATGATTTTTCAGGCTTATTTTATCCTCAGATTAGTAATTTCCTTCATCTTACAAACCCTTGGGACAACAGCTCATAACTACTTATTACTAGTTTTGTTTAAGAAAAACTCTAACTTTCTTATTTTTCTCAAACTATTTCTATCTTTCATATGTAAATTTTCACTTTCAAACTTTTATTATCAAAATAAAAATTTGTGCTTATGCAAAGTGTAATGCATAGTAACGCGTAAATAAGCACAAACCTCCCCCAAAACTGTTTACAGCAGTGTCCTCACTGATGTCATCTTTTAAATCTCCAAAACCTGTAGACTTGGCAGGAAAGGTTATTAACGGGGGCAACAAAAATAATGACAGTGAAATCCTCCCCCAAACTTATTTCTGGCTCGTAATTTTGTAAAAGTTTTCTTTCAAGAGCTGAAATATCCCCCCCCCCCAAACTTGAGTAAAATCGTATTAAGCATTTAAAATTATGAGGGGGGGTAAAATTATTGGTCAAAGTAAAGCCTTATAAAGACCAAAATTCAACACCAACCATTCAAAAAATTTATCGATGAAGTACCAAGGTTGGTGGAAGAACATGTCGCCTATTGGCGTGAAGAAGTGGGGAGGAGCTAAGAGGTGTAATGGAAAAGGCTTACGTCTCGGTTTGTAGAGACGAAGCAATGATGATCGATTACTCTCATTCTCAGTCTTGATAAGAAGATGTGGCGGTTCGACTTCTTTGGGTTGGGGTTGATTCATCACAACGCCCATGTCTTCTAAGAATGCGAGTTCTTCAGCGAAGATTTCTACAAAGCTTTCATTGATATCCTGAATAATAATCTCATCGGAAAGAATGGGATGATACTCGGACTCCTTTAAAAGGTTCACATTTAGCGTTAGATATTGACCTGGACAACAACGTAATAGCGGAGTCGAGATCAGTATCGTGAAGCTCTTCAATTTCGCTGCTGTCGGAATCTATTGTTTTGATAGAACACACATGTGCGTAGGGTTCGGAGGGTTCACTTCCCAACTTGTAAATGTTAAGCTCAATTGACATCTTCCCGAATGATAGGTTCATAGATCCGTTACGGCAATTGATTACAGCGTTGGAAGTCGCAAGAAAAGGTCGACCTAAAATCACCGGAATTTGGTTTCGTAGGTTCGCTACAGGTTGTGTATCTATAACGATAAAGTCCACAGGAAATATAAATTCCCCGACTTTGATTAACACATCCTCTAGCTCATCCCTAGATTGGGTGATAGATCGATCGGCCATCTGAAGAGTGCAATGAGCCGGTTTTAACTCTCCGATCCCTAATTGCTCATAAACAGAATACGGAAGCAAGTTAATATTAGCACCTAAATCGAGTAGAGTACGATTAATATTTTTACCCCCAATAGAAATAGAAATTGTAGGACTTCCGGGGTCCTTTCGTTTCTTGGGTAGTTGTTGTGTAAAAGCAGTGCTCACATTACTCGTAAGGAAAACTTTTTTAGGTACTTGAACTTTTCTCTTCCTGGTGCACAAGTCCTTTAGGATTTTCGCATAAGATGGAACTTATTGAATAGCATCTAGGAGAGAAATGTTTATGTTAACTTGTTTAAAAATTTCCATAATTTTCTCCATTTGTGGACTTGGTATGTTGCCCCTTAAACTGTTTGGATAAGGTGCTTTATCAATAAGGGTTGGGTCCAATATTGAAGAAGATTGTGGGGATGGAATGGATCGCAAATTTGGAGTGGGGATTGCTTTAGATAGATTTGTGGAAGTAGGCTGAGGGTTTGAGCTTAGGGAAAATGGAGAATAGGCTCGGAAGAAGGTGGAAGACTAGACGAAATAGGGCAAGAAGTGGAAGCCGGGGTTTAAATTGATTCCTCATCATCAATCTGTTCACCCATTTGATTGTTCAACACTTTTCCTGATCTCAACGTGGTAACGGCACTCACATTATGCCTTTGTGAGTGGCCAGGATTCGGTAAGGGTTGAGATGGAAGTTTCCCTTTTTCTCTCGCACCCATTGCGGCATTCAACTGTGCAATTTGGGCTTCTATTGATTTAATACTCTCACCATGGGAGGCGGAGTCTTTCTTTATGGAATCAATAGAGGACCTCATATCAGCCGACATTTGGATCGAATGTTTCATAAACAAATCCAAAGTTTGTGCGAGTGAAGAGGAGTTATCGGTACCGGTCGTTTGGAAAGAATTATTGGTCGGGTTTTGAAAATTTGTTGACTGAAAGGGGTGCTGACTCTGTGGTGGTGGTTGCTGTTGCTGTGGAGGAGATCTTTGATAATTTCCTTGGAACTGGTTTTGATTTTTATTTTGGTTTTGGTTCCAAGCAAAGTTAGGATGATTCCTCCATCCCTCATTATACATGGAAGAATAAGGATCATTTCTAGGTCGCTGCTGAAAAGCAGCATTAGTTTGCTCGTGACCTTGAAATGGTGGATTCATAGGACATTCTTCCGTCAAGTGTGATGGATCAGAACAGCAATCACACACGTTTTGGGGAAGCATGTATTGGTTTAGGGAGGCTGAAGAGATTCTGTTTTCTATAGCGTCGAGTTTCCTTTGTATCACGGCCATTTCGGCTTTTATTGCGATGGAAACCTCGAGCTCATGAATACCTTCCCTAGATGATATAGGTCTAACACTTTCCCATTGTAAAGTGTGTTCAGCGAAATTTTCTAGGAATTTCTAAGCTTCACTATCATCTTTCAACAGGAATTGACATTGACACATGGTTTCAAGCATCTATTTTGTTGCGGGATCAATACCCTCATATATAATTCGACACAGATCCTATCGGTGGATTTCTTGATGAGGACATTGGACAAGTAGATCCTTGAACCGTTCAAAGCATTTCCAAAATGGTTTATTGGGAAGCTGGGTAAACTGATTGATTTCGCTCCTAACACGGGCGGTCTTATGATTGGGATAAAATTTCTTAAGGAATGCTACAACGAATTCGTCCCATTTAGAAATAGAATGTGCGGCAGTGTTATAAAGTCATTTCTCGACTAGATCGCACAAAGAAAAAGGGAGAAGACGTAAACGCACAGCATCCACAGAAAGTTGTGACGTGCCAATCATTGCACATATGTTTTCGAATTTGTTTATAAAAACGTATGCGTCATCGGATTCAAGCCCGTGAAATTTGGGCAACAGTTTGATAAATTGGGGTTTGATTTCAAAATTATCCCCATTGGCTGGTGGAATAGAAAGACAAGTAGGAAGGGGACCACGTGAAGGGTAGCATCTATCTTGGAGAGATATAGGCGGTATATTCTGCTCACCTGTGGGCGGCGGCGGCGTAGTATCATGAAAATTTGATGGATAACCGTCCATCTCGATCGTGGTGGGTGGTGGGGAAAAGGAAAACGAAGAAGTACCGACTTCGGAGTCGATAGAAGAAACGCGGACAAGACGGGCACTAGAATCCCATGTCCAGCCGAGCATGCACTAAGCGGGTTTAGCGCAAGTGGCAGCGTGTGTGTGATTGGTTTGTTTTGAAAAGTGTGTCGGACTTGAAACAAATCACACAAAAATGCACAATCAACCCTAGAACTAAGGTTACCTAGGTCAAGTCTCTAGACCGCTCCTAAACTTCCAAAGGACAAGCCACAGGATCAATCCTCTACCACCTCTTTATAACTCTTGTGGCCAGGTAAATGCCAGGTAAGTGGAAGGTATCCGCTATACGAATCACCGAAAATAGCGGGCCTAAGTAAGTAACCACTTACCTTAGACACACTTGCCTAGGCACCACAAAAGTAATGCAGATAAGCGATAGATTACCCACGACATTCCTCTGTCCTTATTGAGCGCGACAGTCCTTAGAGTCTTGTCTAGATATTTTTTAAATTAATATAGGGTTATGCGGATGCTCGTTTTGTGATTTGTGGGGCCTAGGAAGGGTAATGAAATCCCCACCTAATCTGAATTGTGGTCTTGCCCCTTAAAATCCGTATTAAAATATGAATAAACAAACCAAGTACAAAACTTTGCAAAAAGATTTTTGAGCGGCGATATTTTGCAAAGAATCCTGCAGAAAAGATATTTTATTGGATTTCAAAGGAGAGAGAAAGATATATAAAAGATACCAGAGAATTTGGAAACCTTAAATCCCGTAACGCGCCGCGGTTTCGCCGCCAATATGCTCTTTGTGCCGCGGTTCCGCCGCGAGATGAGGGGATCTTTTGACAAGTTTTGTACAGTAGCCTCCGCTTCTCCTCTGAGTCTTGATGAATGTCTCTGGATCTCTGTTTTCTCAAGTCAATGACTCCAGATTCCCTCGCAAAAATCGCACACTTATCGTTAAATATGCAAGATGCAGTTTGTTTTGTTTTTATGATATAAATTGAATAAGAATTCAACACAAATAGTAAGAATAAAAAATTACGCACGTATCCCCGGCAACGGCGCCATTTAATTGATCTAGATTTATGTGTAGTAGTGTAACCGCAATCAATAACGGTGTCGCGTGTAGCTAGACCGAGATGAGTACGGGTCGTTCTCTGGGAAACGTTGAATATTTTATTCTTACTTTAGGCGTGTTAAGAAAGAAATGAGGAAGAATAAAGAATGGTGAAGAATGGTTTGTAGGATCTAGATCTACGTTAAACACGGATGCAAAATATAGATCTAGATTAACTACGGATGTATTTTTTATAGTAGAAGGGGCTTGTAGGGTTCATTAAGATTTAGTAATCATGGATGATTAATTAAAGATTACTCTTTTTATGCTTTAATAGATTTAAAACTAGAACGACGGTGATGCATGTAGATTAGGGTTTCTGGAGGGAAAAGGGTTCCCACTCTTAACCCCTATCTCGACATGGAACTCCGTTCATATCTAGCCTTTACCAAAACAATTGTTAATCTAATCTCTAATCGTGGTCACGATTATCAATGAATTGATAGCGCGCCCAATTAGGATGTTAAATATTCTTTTGACAGAGTTTATAAATTTTATAGGACTTAAAAAGAGTTTAAGGATCTTCATCATCCATTAACCAACCCTAATCCCATGAACCCTAACAAACGGAGAATTACTCGCGCATGTTGGGAGAAGAAGAGATGGAGAGAGAAATCATATTAAAACTACAAAGAAATAGAATAAGAAAAAGAACTACCTTTATTAATCAACAAAATTCATTTACACTCAACCCTTAGAAAATAATTACAAAATGCTAGTTTGCTTCTCGATCTCTTCTAAGGAGGTAGATGAACGGTTGATGATCAGCCTGGATGCGTGAGCCTGTCGTGGACTTCGTGATCTCTTCAGCTTGATGATTTTTCCAAGAGGCTCTCGGTCCTTATTTATAGTCCCAAAGCCAGAACCCTAGCTTCCTAATTTGGAAACCAGTGGTTAAGATCTCAACAACAAAATCCCAACTCTCAATACATTTAGACCACGGCGGATCCGCGGCTAATAGGTGGGTTTGGCCGCGGATCCGCGGCCTTATAGGGAGATCGCTTGATTTGGTCTTCTGGAGCTTTATCTTTATGACACGTGGTGATCTTTTTAATCTCCGGAAACTGAAAATCTTTTCTACGTCACTGCCAGACTTGATTTCTTTAGTTTATTTTCTTAATTAGGCAAGTTTGTTCCAACAACTATGATTTCCTTGATTTCAGCCCTGAAAATTCTGCACAACAACTCAACAAATAATATTAGTAGAGTTTGTTTTATTGAGATATTAACTTAACCATTAAGAATTGGTCAAAGGTATTTAATAAGGTAAGCATATTTAAATGGGCCAAATGTTACATGGGTATTATATGCTTATTTTTTCCTACCAAATGTTAATTATAATATATAAACACATGAAAATAGTATTTTTACAGATAAACCCTCACATGTATCATATATTATAATAAACACCTTTTATTATATAGAAATAGTAGGAAAAATGTCATATTAAATTTGCAGTTTTATCAACTGAACAGGCTCCAGTGATGACACTTTTCCAGAAGCTTTGTTCTCCGCCGAAAGAGGCGACCGGGACGTTAGGACGTCGGGGCAGATGCTATTTGGTTTTTATCCGTCCACCTCTCCAAAGATGCCAAGTTGATTTATGGCACCGTGTATCGGAGGTTTGGACAGATGCGGCCGTTGTAGCAGAATTCATCAGATTCCTCTTCGTTTGAGGGGTTTTTGATTGTGGGGACACTCTTCCCTACAGGCGCAAGCCCCTATAGTTAATTGCGCTACCGCGTCGCGGTAACAACTTTCTCCTTCTCCAGATGGTCACTTCGTGTCGTGTATGTTTGTTTTGTTTTTGGTTGCCTATGGATTATATACAGAGTCTAATTTATGTTGTCGCCCGTAGGGCGTGGATTAGTCCAAATCCATATTTTCTTAGATTTGGGTTTTGGTTTGGGTTTAAGCATACGTCAGTCTCATTTAAGACTAAGATCAACTTAAACGTTTGTTAAGGATACGTTAGTCTAATTTTAGACTACGATCAACTTAACGATTTGTTAAGGATACGTTAGTCTAATTTTAGACTAAGATCAACTTAACAGGATCATTTAGATCCAACAAAAGAGCATTTGGGCTCTATTGTTTTAATTTAAGGACTTTGCGGTCCAGTTTAAAGACATCATAGTTTATGGAGTTTAAAGACATCATAGTCTGTAAAGTTTAAGGACATCATAGTCCATGAGTTTAAGGACCCCACAGTCCGTGAAATATCTGGTTGTCGGGACCCGTCACCTCTCTGAAGGCGTTGAAGGATTACAACGACAAATATCAGAGGAGTGAAGAGATGTACCCTTGAACCAATATTGGTTGGGAGATCTGTAGTCCAATTTGGAACTAAGATCAAAGATTTATGAGCATATTGGCTCAATTAATCTGAGGTAGGGTTCTGTGACCACTTTGGGCTCGACCCATTTAGTTAAAATGCTGAGCATTGGTTCTGACAATTATTTTTGTCTTTTACTGAGTGCTGAACACTCATTATAGCTCTAGGGCTTTATTTAAAGAACATGTTATATTCATTTAGCGCGCACATGAGAAGCGCGTAGCGCGCTTGGCGCTGTGCTCCAGACAATGAGCACAGTATGCTCCTGGTGAAGTAGCGCACACGTGAGGAGCACGTGGTGCGCTTGGCGCTGTACGCCAGACAATGAGCGCAGTGCGCTTCTGGTGAAGTAGCGCACACGTGAGGAGCACGTGGCGCGCTTGGCACTGTGCGCCAGTCAATGAGCGCATAGCGCTTCTTGTTAGTAGCGCACACGTAAGGAGCACGTGGTGTGCTTGGCACTGAACGCCAGAATTGGAGCGCTTAAGGCTTCTGTGAAATAGAGCACACGTGAGGAGCACGTGGCGCGCTTGGCGCTGTGCGCTAGTCCATGAGCGTAGAGCGCTTCTGTGAAATAGCACGCACGTGAGGAGCACGTGGCACGCTTAGCGCTGTGCGCCAGTCCATGAGCGCAGAGCGCTTCTGTTAAGTAGCACACACGTGAGGAGCACATGACGTGCTTGGTGCTGTGCACCAGATAAATGAGCGCGGAGCGCTTCTTTTGAATTTGGAGCGCTAAGGCTCTGCATCGCTGTGCGCTAGATTTGGAGCGCTGAGGCGCTTCTTTTAATTAGAGCGCTAAGGCTTTTTTTAGGCAGATTTGCGCTCTGAGAATTAAATTTTCTCTTATAAGAGATTTTGTCTCATAGATCTAAGAACAGAGTTCTTATTTTATAGGAGATATTTCAATCTCTTATGTTTTTAAAGAAAGGCTTTGCCTTTATGGATCTGTGATCCTAAGAGAATTGAATTATTCTCCCCCTTTTTATAATGAGATGTTATGATCTCTTTTTGTGAAAGACGATTTGTCTTGAAGATCTATGATCTAACATAAGAACTAAGTTCTTTTTCTGATGAGATGTTTTGATCTATCTGTTTTTACCTTGAAAAAAAGTTCTTCTTCTCAGAGTTTGCTCTTTTCTTTGAAATTTCTCAAAACTTATGGGGGGGTTCCTCTATATGAGACTTGAAGTCTTAGGGCGTTTATATAATGAAGGCTGATTTGTTCAATCGGTTAAGGAGAGTCACTCCTAACCTCGTATGGCTAAATTCAATCCTCACCCCATATGGGGTCAGGATTGACTTTAGCCATACGGGGTCAGGAGTTGATTTTGGCCATATGGGGTCAGAATTGACTTTAACCATACGGGGTCAGGGGTTGACTTTGGCCATATGGGGTCAGGGTTGACTTTAGCCATACGGGGTCAGGGATTGACTTTGGCCATATGGGGTTTAGGATTGACTTTAGCCATACGGGGTCAGGAGTGACTGTCGGTTGTCTGTGCACCGCCGAGTCCTGGAACTAGGGACTTTGCCATGGATCCGCTTTGCTGACGTTGCGTCTGCTGTAATGAGACGAATGTCGAAGTGGTCTCTAGGTTGTCTGTGAACCATCGAGATTTGGAACTAGGGACTTTGTCATGGCTCCGAAGTTGATTGTCGCGTCTGAATCCTGCTGGAATGAGGAGGAACGCTGTTGTTGGTCTCCAGGCTGTAGATGTGGCCATCGAGACTTGGAACTAGGGACTTTGTCGTGGCTCCGAGATTGATTGTTGCGTCTGAATCTTGCTGGAATGAGGAGGAACGATGTTGTGGGTCTCCAGGCTGTAGATGTGGCCGTCGAGACTTGGAACTAGGGACTCTGCCGTGGTTCCGAGATTGATTGTCGCGTCTGAATCCTGCAAGAATGAGGAGGAACGCTGTTATGGGTCTCCAGGCTGTAGATGTGGCCGTCGAGACTTGGAACTAGGGACTCTGTCGTAGCTCCGAGATTGATTGTCGTGTCTGAATCCTGCTGGAATAAGGAGGAACGCTGTTGTGGGTCTCCAGGCTGTAGATGTGGTCGTCGAGACTTGGAACTAGGGACTCTGCCGTGGCTCCGAGGTTGATTGTTGTAAGTCTACGGTAGCGCCCCGGCCGTCTTTCCGAGACCAAAATGCGGAAACGAAAATTTTTCTTGACTTGAAAACCGGCGCTATCGTATGCTTAAAACCCGGATCGGACCATTAACCTACTACTAGCTATCTAGAGAAGGGATAGAATGCTATACCGAGCGATCCGTGTCCTTCGGTCTTCGGCCACCATCCCAAGCTCCCCGCGGCAACTCCGGTCTTTATCTCCTCGTCGGAAAGGGCACCACATCGAGAAGTCTTTTTACGGGCTCCCACTTCATCCGAAGCAACTCGGGCACGAAGTGTGCTAGCCGACTTGTCCAAGGTGTTGTAGAGAATGTTTGTGACCACTTTGCCTCTTGCATCCATTGCTTGGATGGAGATTGAAGGTGTTGCCATTAATGGAATTATGAGCTAGAGGAAGAAGAAAAAGAAGAAGAGAAGGCTTTCTCTTCTTTTCTTTTCTTGTGATGCTATCAATATTGAGAGTGAGAGAAAGTGTAAAAATACAAGACCAAGCTCACACATATGGCAGCCCCTCTCTCTCCTTCTTATTTCATGACACAAATCGATCCATTAATGTGACATTTTTGCTAAAAAAAGAGACCATGAGTCATGATATAATTCTATGTCACATTAATGCATCTCATGAAGAAATTCTAGCTTATTATTTCCACCATCCAAACAAAAATCCAAATGTTTGGTCCAACAAAGAAAAACCCGGCAACATCTAAAGTAAACTCGTGACGGATCACAAGGATACCCCTCACCTGTATATACATATCTGCATCCGCATTCCGACTGAATGCGAATGCGATGAGACTAAAGTAATCCAACAAATCTAATACTAGGATCCGGATTAAACGAAAGCCCACTAGTATGATCCGTCCGATCATGATCCGTGCACTACTGTACGTATATGATCGGACCCTGCCATATATCATACGGCCTCTACAACGTTTTGCCCGAAACTTGAGAAACTGTCTGTGGGGGACTCTAAAAACTCATCAATACTTTGGCTGTGGATTTAACCACTAGCACGTCAGAGGTATTAGCCGTACATAACGAGCTACCAGGTATTGACCAAAAGGGAGGTCGATGAGCGAACTCATCCTGACACCCTACTGAGTCTGTCGGTGACAATATTCGTACAGTCCGGTCCGTTCGTCTATGAGTATCGCATGGCAGGCCTAGGGGGTTGGTAAAAGTCAGACCCCCAAAAGCGGTACAAGTCGTGTCAGAGCATAGCCCAGAACACCCTGAGATACTACTGGAATACCTACCAGTAAATCTCCTGCCTCGGCCGAGGGCTTTGTGTAATGGCTCTCCTATACACAGCGCGACCTCACCCCCAATACCGGGAGAGACGAACCCCTGTCGATCCGCTCACTGCCTCCATATGGCTCGGGACTGTACCCAACTAAAACCTATTTGCACGACTCCTTTGAGCCGTGGTAGGGTAGTAATCAAAGCACAGTGGGAACTCACATGAGACAAATGACGATCTCAGGTCGATGAACTAACCTGTACACATGTCACCAGGGAACTGCTATCTGACGTCAAGTATAATACCAACTAGCATGTTCCCGGCGAGTCCTGTCCGGTGTACTCATAACCCAATGAGCACCTGTATACATCTTAGGTGAACCAACTGACACCAATGGCTTGTGAGACCGGCCACCGCCCCTCGTCGGGGTCTCGACTGTATACACTAGTCTACTGATGGAGTATCGATACCCAGTATCGAAACTCCCACGACTAGGGACCTTTTAAGGATGTGCTTATAGACCCCAGCTCCCACGTATATGATCGCCATCATACTGCTGGCCGTCAAGCAAGAATCCTAAGGGCTCTATCAGCGTGCAATAGCGACCTGTAAGGTCACCTAAAGCAGTACACGATGATAAAGACAAACCATGGTAGCATACTATTCTCCATCAACGTGTAATAGTGAACTACAATGTCACCTAAATCATGTACACGATGATAGAGACAAACTAGATAGTATACAATCATCTCGAGTAAGACTCTCCTACCGGTATAGGTCCTCCCTCAATCATTGCAATCGCGTGCCTGCGATCTAATAATCGACTTTGAGGGCACTATATCCAACAATTGTCGCGTCTGAATCCTGCTGGAATGAGGAGGAACGCTGTTGTGGGTCTCCAGGCTATAGATGTGGCCGTCGAGACTTGGAACTAGAGACTCTGTCGTGGCTCCGAGATTGATTGTCGCGTCTGAATCCTGCTAGAATGAGGAGGAATGCTGTTGTGGGTCTCCAGGCTGTAGATGTGGCCGTCGAGACTTGGAACTAGGGACTCTGCCGTGGCTCTGAGATTGATTGTCGCGTCTGAATCCTGCTGGAATGAGGAGGAACGCTGTTGTGGGTCTCCAGGCTGTAGATATGGCCGTCGAGACTTGGAACTAGAGACTCTGCCGTGACTCTGAGATTGATTGTCGCGTTTGAATCCTGCTGGAATGAGGAGGAACACTATTGTGGGTCTCCAGGCTTTAGATGTGGCCGTCGAGACTTGAAACTAGGGACCCTGCCGTGGCTCCGAGATTGATTGTCGCGTTTGAATCCTGCTGGAATAAGGAGGAACGCTGTTGTGGGTCTCCAGGCTGTAGATGTAGCCGTCGAGACTTGGAACTAGGGACTCTGCCGTGGCTCCGAGATTGATTGTTGCGTCTAAATCCTGCTGGAATGAGGAGGAACTCCGTTATTGATCTTCCAGGATGTAGATGTTACTGTTGAGATCTGACTTTCCCTTTTGACAGGATCTGGTGGGGGACATGTGGTTCCCTTTTTGTTTGTCCCCCTGGATTGTATACAGGGATCGATGTGATCTCCCCTGTAAGGCAAAAAGTTTCATTTTATTTTTTTTTCATTTTTTTTCCGCGATACTCTATTATTTCAGCTCTTATATCGCGAAAGTCATGATTGCCCAATCATTTCGGCTATTTTTCGCGGTGCCCAATCATTTCAGCTATTTTTTTGTTTTTTACTCGCTGCTTTTTATTGCGAGTTGCCCAATCATTTCGGCTATTTTGCATGCATATATTTTTTTACTTGCTGATTTTGTTGCAAGTTGCCCCATCATTTCGGCTATTTCATATGCATTTATGGCTCGCTGATTTTTTATCGCGGGTGTGGAACTCGGAACCTGATATCAATCTCAGCATCAGCATCGCTACGATTGGAAAATTTCCAGGAGCGAATCATCATTTCCGTGAAAGGACTTGGGATTTGATACCGATTTAGGCATCAGTATCGCTACAACTGGGATATTGCCAGGAGCGAATCATCATTTGACTTTGTCGGTTCGAACAAAGGTGGCTTAACAAACAGAGTTAAGATCCTGTCGACTAAGGCTTTTGACTTCATGAGCCGTAAAGGTCTCATAAAGGTGTTTCTCCCTACGAGTCGTGAGGATCTCATAAGTGCGTTTTCTCCTTAAAAATCGTGAGGATTTTTAAGTGTATATTCTCTTATAAGTCGTAAGGATCTTACAAGAGTGTTTTCTCCGTATAAGTCGAGAGGACTTAAAAGGGTTTATTCACCGTGTGAGCATATCCCTAGTCGCTGATGGGACTATGTTAGGGAAATGTTTATTCATGCCCGTGGATTGTATACAAGGGTCAATATTGAAATGCTTGTAGGGCGGTCTGTGGGTTGTGATGGCTTAAGAACGGGTTCAGATCCCTGTAACTTAAGGCTTTTGAATCCTATGAGCCGTGAGGGTCTCATAAGAGGGTTCTCCTTACGAGTCGTGGGGATCTCGTAAGTGTAATTTCTCCTTAGGAATCGTGAGGATCCCAAAGTGTGTCGCTCCTTTGTGAGTCGTAAGGATCTCACGAAGGTAGTTTTCTTCTTACAAAGTCGAGAGGACCTTGCAAGTGTCTTTTAACGAGATTGCGCCATTTCGGGTTTTCACAAACTCGCCGGTAGCCCTGCTGTTTTTACTCATGGAGCCCTTTCAGGTTTTCATCCGTACCCATCTCGCTTATGGACGTACCGTTTTTTCTTCTTCTTTCTTCTTTTTTTCTCTTTTTTATTTTTTTTGCGTCAGCCTTGGGATGCTGCGGTCCGTAGTAGTTTATAGACGTCTCGGTCAAATGCAAGTTTTAGGATATTGTGGTCCATCGTTAGTTTAGGGACGTTTCGGTCCGGCGCACGTTTTCGAGGCGAGGTTTCGTCGGATACTACTCATAGAGTTCAGGCTTGGGAAGATAGTGAGCGGACATAGGCGTCGTCATCTATCGTTGACCTAGGCCGTGACTCGTCAGGCGTAGTATTTTTTCAAGAACCGGCCGTTTATTGACCTGAAGGGTCTTTCACCATGCATATCCATGAGCAAATAAGCCCCACCCTGGTAGACTTTGTCTACGATGTACGGGCCTTCATAGTCTGGCTCGAATTTCCCCCGTTTAATACGATTGGGGATCATAGGTCTTTTGACCACTAGCACGAGTTCGTCTTGGCGGAATGTTCTCGGCCTAGTCAATCTTTCGTATGAGCGTGTCATTTTTGCTTTGTAAGCTTCCAAGTTTTGCTGCGCCATGAGCCGGGTTTCGTCGAGGGCATCGAGCTTCTCAAGCCGAAGATGAGCATTCTCTTCGCCAGTTAGCTCGTAATAAACTGCCACTCGTAAGGAGGGTAGCTCTATCTCCAAAGGGAGTACTGCTTCAGTGCCGAATACCAATACATACGGTGTTGTATTCGCGGCCGTTTTGAACGTGATCCGATATGCCCAGAGAGCTTCATGCAATCTCTCATTCTAGTCTTTTTTATTTCGAAACACCGTCTTCTTTATGATCTTCATCAAGGTATTGTTGAAAGCCTCAGCTAGACCACTAGCTCAGGAATTATAAACCGAAGAGTATCTCCAGTCTATATTATGTTGCTGCGCGAAGCGGCTGATTTTGTGGCTTCTGTAGGCCGGCTCGTTATCGGAGATAATCCGTCATGGAGTGTCGAACTGATAGATGACGTGTGTCTTGAAGAAATGGAGGATGTTCTCTGTCTTCACTTTTCTTAGCGGTACTACTTCTGCCCACTTAGAGAAGTAATCAGTTGTCACCAATATGAACCGGTGTCCTCTGGATGACGCTGGTTCGATAGGCCCGATTATATCGGTTCCCTATATTTCGAAGGGCCAGCTAGCCACCGTTGGATGTAGCGGATTTGGATGCTGGTGGATAAAGTCCCCGTGAATCTGGCACGAGTGGTACTGCTTCACGTATTCGAGACAGTCTTGGATCATTGTGGGCCAATAGTAACCCATCCTTTTGATCTTCAGCTTCATCTTTGGCCCAGCTTGATGAGAACCGCAGAGTCCGTCGTGAGTTTCTTGAATGACTCTCCTTGCTTCTTCAGGTCTCAGGCATCTTAGCCATAGAGAATCAAATGATCTCCTATATAGAGTGTCATTGACGAAGGCGAAGGATAGAGCCCATTTCATGAGCTGATGTCTTGAGGACGCATCTTCAGGTTTTCGATGGGATTTGAAGTAGTCTATAAAGACTTCTCTCCAATCCTTGACCTTTTCTTGGTCCTCTATCTGTAGGGCCGCTTTCTTGGTTGCTTCCTTTTTTCCAAACGACTCCGGAGATATTTCTGCCGGTACGAGAACCCGACGACTTTGCACAGTGATCCTCACGTCATCGAGGTTTTCGTCAGCCAGTTCTTTAGCAAGTTTGGCTAACGTATCTGCTTTGCTATTTTCCGCTCGCGGTATGCTTTCCAGAGCGTTGGCGGGAATTTGAGTCAGCAATTGTTGCACTCTCTCACCGTACTTTACCAACTCTGGTTTGCACGTTTGATAGTCGCCATTTACTTGACTAACGACCAGCTGGGAGTCTCCATATATGAGGAGGTTCTTGATTCCCATGTCGACAGCGATCTCAAGACCTGCTATCAAAGCTTCATATTCGACCTTATTGTTCGTCCTCGACTCTGTTAAAGAGAAGGAAAAACGCATTATCCCTCCTAGTGGAGTCACGAAGATGAGGCCTACCCCAGATTTGATTATGGGAATGTTGTGCTCTCGCTTCTTCATGGAAGATGCCCCGTCGAAGTAGAGTTCCCATCGGGTTTCACTCTCTCCTTTCTCTCCATCGATCGTGTCAAACGCGTGCTCGTCTGGCAATTCGCAATTTAGGGGTGAATCAGCAGGTATAGGATGTTCAGCGAGGAAGTCGGCGATGGCCTGGCCTTTCACTGCCTTAAGAGGTCGGTATGTTATCGAGAATTCCATTAAGAGTATGGCCCATTTAGCTAGCCGTCCTGTTAGAATGGCTTTCGACATCAAATACTTGAGAGGATCCACCTTTGATATGAGATGGACCTCATGCGCCAAAGCATAATGTCTGAGCTTCGTTATCGCGAAGATTAACGCCAGGCAGTGTTTTTCAATGGGAGAGTAATTGTTTTCTGCCCCCAGAAGAACTCGACTCAAATGGTAGAGGGCTCTCTCCTTCCCTTGGTCATTTTCCTGTGCCCATAATGCGTCTAGAGAACCCTCAAGGGCAGTTGTATACAGAATGAGAGGATTTCCCTTGACCGGAGCGGTTAGCACCGGAGGATTCTGTAGGTATTGCTTGATTTCGTCCAGTGCGCTTTGGCATTTGTGATCCCAAGCGAACGGGGTTCCCTTCTTCATCAAGTGACTGTAAGGACGGCATTTGCCGGAAAGAATGGCTATGAACTGCCGAATATACTCGAGCTTCCCTTGGAGAGACCGCAATTGCTTGAGAGTTCTTGGCGGGGGCATTTCCATGATCGCTTTGATCTTCAACGGGTCTATTTCGATGCCTCGATGTCGTACGATGAATCCTAGGAATTTTCGCGAAGAAACTCCAAACGCACATTTCAGAGGGTTCATCTTGAGGTTGTATTTCCGAAGACGTTGGAACATTATCTTCAAATACTCCCAATGTTCCTCATGCGATTTGCTTTTCACCACAAGGTCGTCGATATAGCATTCGACGACTTCATGTATGAGCTCATCGAAAATCTTCGTCATGGCCCTCTGATAGGTAGCGCCGGCGTTCTTCAAGCCGAAAGGCATCACTTTGTAGCAGAATATGCCCAGAGGAGTCCGGAAAGCGGTATGCTTCTGGTCTTCGGGATGCATTTTTATTTGATTATATCCTGATGAGCCATCCATGAAGAAGAAAACTTCATGAGTGTACGTGTTGTCTATCATCAGCTCGGTGACCGGTACGGGAAAGTCATATTTTGGGCAGACTTTGTTGAGCTCTCGAAAGTCCACGCAGATGCGCACTGTGCCATTTTTCTTCATCACTGGGACGATGTTGGCGATCCAGTCAGGATACTGAACCTCTTGGATGAAGCCGGAGTCGATTAGCTTCTTGACCTCAGCATTGATGCTCATCTCAAGTTCGAGCCGCATTCTTCTTGGCTCTTGTTTGACTGGCTTGACGTCCGGAGATATCGCCAATTTATGCACTGCTATTTTCGGATCTAGCCTCGGCATCTCGGAGTAGTTCCATGCGAAGCAGTCTTTATGCTGCATGAGCACATCTTTAAGTGTAGCCAACTTTTCTTCAGACAACAGCTCACTGACGAACGTCGGCCGTGGGTCGTTTGCCGTCCCCAAGTCGATTTTTCTGAGGTTATCTGCAGTAGTATGTATCCCATCTTCCAGCTCTTTTGGCGCCGGTGGAAACTCTGAGATCACCCCGTCATCATCGTTTTCGAAGCACCAGGGGAGATCAGCCACATCCTCACGTACTCGTTCTCCTGACAGCGTTATCGCGTGGCAGGTACGAGATCGCTTCCAAGACCGATGTTGATCCGGCTCTACTCTCGCTGCATATGTGGCTTTCGATTCATGCGTCTGTGGCGGGGTTACCCTCCAACTGCTGGATAAAGCGAACCTGCCTTGCTGATATTGGTCCTCTACCCAGTATTTGAACGTGAAGCAGTATTCGAGAGAATGTCCTATCGCTCGGTGATAGAAGCAATACCCCGGTGAGAGACCTCGCCTGCTTGTTCGGGGTGTTTGGACTCCGGGAGCGTAATCATCTGATGTTTAATGAAAAGATCGAATATCTTCCTTGTCTTGTCTTGGAGAAAAGAGTATGCTCGACTCATCTTCTTTATAAGAGACGGATCCCGGCTGCTCAATTCTCGATCGCGTGGCTTCTTGGACCCGCTTTGCCGCCGTCGAACCTTTTTTCCATTCTTTAGTTTGTTTTTGCTTCTGCGTCGGGTCTTCTGTACGACGGGCTGGCGACGAAGGGCATCGTCATTTTCCGTAGCCTGCTGAAGGAGGCGCTGTGTCCTGGCTTTCTCGTAAATGGCTATTTCACGGCTATGATCATCCCAGACCTTTTGACCCGCTTCTCTTATTAGCTTGTCCATCTGTTCTTCAAATGACGGACTTGGCATTTTCATGGTAGGACCTCTTTTTGGTTTAGGGTTACTGTTTCTAATAGAGCATCTCCTTCTTTATCGAAGTCATGTATAACGTAGCAGCCATAGAATCGCTTCCGTTTCTTAAATTGAACATATCCAAGTCCGATCGTTTCCATTCTCCCGTTGGGCAATTTTCGCTGAGTTCCGGGGACGTTCCAGATCCTGTTGTAGAACTGAGATTGTCGAGTAGTCTGTTTGAAGGGTACGCCTTGGCGCCTCAACAGCCTTTTTAATCCTTCTGTGTAGTATCTGGACAGACGGATGGGCTGGAACCTGTCAAGTGTAGAATCGGCACCATGCCAGGATTCTTTGTCCACTTTGGTTTCCGCGGATCGATAAAAGAGGATCGCTTTTTCATCTTTTCGCCTGGGAGGGACGTAGAACGTCTACAGTTCCTGCACACTATAGGTATCAAGTGCATCAAGCTCTTTGTAGTGCCGCCGCGGAACCATGGCGATCTGCAAACTCTGATCATCTCCAATGAAAGCTTGCACTGATGGACGAGTCGAGAATACTGCGTTGACTTCATCTTCAGAGTCACTGCCGATGACCAGAATAGGGGTGGACGGTCCCTGCTTGTTGCATTGGGGCGGTCCTGAATAGACCATCTCTTCCTCCTCCTCGGTATCGCTCCTGAAGACCGGAATGGTGGTGATAGCTTTTTGCTTATTCTCCGGCTTATGGCACCTTTCCGTGTCTTCGAAGTCTGGCAAGAAGTATTTTGCATCTTCGTACTTTCGGACTTCATTCACGGAGAATGGGTTCAGCTCCCCTGTCACAGTGTATTCAAGTCCATATTTGAAATACTTCATCCACTGATGTTGTGTAGAAAGGATAATGTTGTACTCGTGTAACCAAGGCCGGCCAAGCAAAGCGTTGTAGCAAGTCTTGGCGTCAATGACGTGGAACTTGATATCAGGGATGAGCAGCCCAAAGCGTAACGTCAGTATCACAAACCCGAGCATCCGTGATGACTGGGAGTCGAACCCGGAGATAGTGATTTTATCCCGAGCGAGGTGTTGAACGCTCATGCAGATTTCTTTTAGTACCTTCACATTTAGGAGATTGACAGAGAACCCGTTATCAACTAAAATCTTCCCTATCTTGATGTCATGGCAGTATCCGGTGACATATAAGAGACGGTTGTGCTTGCATGTCCCGAGGAGGAGATCTTCGTCGCTGAAGGTGATGTCAGCTGTGTGAATTTCTTCCAGCTCGTCCTTCATCTTTTCTTTGGTGAGGAAAGCTTGAAACTGGTCAGGCTCTTGTAATGCCTTGATCAAAAAATCTCTCGCCTCTTTGGATAACAGAAGAGCATCGAGAATGCTTAGCTGCGAAGGTATCTTCCTCAGGTGCACCAGAACGTTGTAATCTACCTTGTTTTTCTTGGGCGGGTCCTTGGCTGCCATCTCTTCAACGACTCGATCATCGAGAGTGATATCCTCAGAGACCTTTTCTTTCCCCTTATCCTTTTTGTTCGATCCCTTGTTTGCGGGTCCAAGATTTTTTTCAGGTAGCGTGCGATTGCGCAGCTGAATGTTCTCGCAGGTCTTCATCTTTTCTGTTTCAGAGATGGATTCCTTAAAGAGAGGGCCGAGGGCTATTTCTTCATTAGAATCACTCCCGAAGGTGAGAACTTGCGATCCCCCGGAATTAACCATGTGGCATTCATCGGCAGTTCTTTTATGCTCATCTGTCGTGCTTCTTTGTTCCCGACGAGTTTTGCGCTTCATCCGCTTGAAATGCTGCCGGTGAGCAACATATCCTTTCTTTAAAGGCGTTGCATTCTTCAGTAGGTTGTGTGGTCCTCCGATGGTATAAGCAGTAATTTGGATGTGTATCCTCTTCGTTAAGGTATATCCTGTCAGGAGTGTTTCCTTCGGAGGGTGGCAGCTTCATTCCCATCGATATGGTTTTGGCAAACCTTTTCCTTGTCTTGAACCTACTTTTGCTGGCTGCCGAAGTGCTCCTATCCGGTTGGGGTATTTCAATCCTTTCGTTCAGTCGCTGACGTTTGGCTTTTTCGTATACGGCGATTTCACGCTTCTGATCAGCTTTGCTTTTCAGAAGAGCTTCGTTCAGGAATACGTCAATCATCTCGTCTGACGGTCCTAGGAGTTCCAGTTCAGGATCTGCCCCCAGTTTCTCTATATCAGGAGCTTCTTCACCATCTACTGATGAGTGAGAGATCACGTGGCAGCATGCCACATAATCTTCAGGTTTGTCTAACAAGTCTTCTCCCTCATCTTCATCGCCATCTCTATCTTCAAGGATGTGGTTGAGAAACTCTTGGAGTGTGACCGGGCTTCACGCCTTCTGGTTATATTCCTCCAGCTCGTTAATATGCTTTTGTAGGTCCGTACGCTTGTCATCTGGCTGTGCGGGCTTCTTGACCTTCTTCTTCTTTTTCGAAGACTTTGACGGCTGGGCCTGAGCGTTTTGATTATCGCTGCCAATTCTTGGAGTCAGGCGTAGCTTCAGCATTCCCTCAATGATCTCGGGTTCTAGCGGACTTTTCCACCTGATTGCCGGACATGTTTGGAGATCCTTCAGCATTCTTTTCGTCTTGGTTGAAAGAGCGACCTCCCATAGAGTTTCTTTTATAAAAGAGCATGATGCCCCCGGTGTGTCCCCCTTTTAAGAGCGTGCGGCTGAGGCGGGCTTACTTTCCAATTCTCGGACAGTGCGAATTTTCCCTGTTGGTATTGGTCCTCAATCCAGCCTTTGAAAACAAAGCAATCTTCGATTGGATGGCTTACTGCTCGGTGGTAAGGGCAGTAATTAGGATTATTGGCCTCACCGAGTTGCAATGGGCGTTTTGGATCCGGCAAGGTAATGAGCCTGTTGCACACCGCCAGCTCGAACAGTCTTCTCGTTTTATCCCGAGGAAACGAATAAGGGCGCTTCAGTTTCTCATTGAAAAATCGTCGTCTATCATCTTGGCGATCAGTCGGTTTTGGACCACTGGGCTGTTGCTGAGCATTGGCAACGAAGGTCGCTTTCCCTTTCCCTTTTTCGTTCCGAGATTCCAACTTTGAAGAAGATGGTCTATGACCCATCTGATCCATTTGGGCCAGCTTGTCAATCAAGGCCTGGAAAGTAGTTGTCTTGAAGAACATCATGAACTGGAATATGGTCGCCTGCGGATCAAGGGTACCCACGAACATGCCTACTGTAGGAGCTTTCTCTATGCGTTGTTCGCATTTTGACCATAGGTTCCGCCATCGGATTGCATACTGCACCCATGTCTCTCTCGACTTCACCCTGGCATTGATCAACACCGTGATTGGG